>OY979703.1:38876085-40076085 GCA_963855925.1 Inga laurina | reverse complement strand
GACCATTCTTCAAATTTGAAAACTATCCGTTTGTGGTAGGTAGTGGTAGGTGAACGTTCGGACACTTTATTTGAGTTTGCTCTTCTTGCTTGATCTATACCTTGTTTCTCTACAAATGTACTTAGAATACTAATGCAATAAAGAGTTAATCATATATATAAAAATTTAATAAATATTCGATTAAAAGCATAATTTCTAGACTGCCTTACTCGAGTGGCTACTCGAGTGATCAAGTTTGTTACTTGAGTGGTCCCTTGAGTAAATCTATCAAAAATATGGCAGTGGGTAACTCAACATGTTTCATAAGATATTACTCGAGTAAGACATGGAGTGAGGTAGATCACAAACCTTAAAAATACCTGATTATTGAGTGACTGCTCGAGTAGCCATATCTTTTCTTCACAGGTTACTCGGGTGCTGACTCTGGTGATCTGATTTACTCGAGTGGTTACTCGAGTGGCTATGTGTTTTCTTCAGAAGTTACCCGATTGCTCCCTCGAGTAGAGTTCAAATAATTTTGCAGATTACTCGATTATTCCCTCGTGTAATGTCATTCAAATCTTGGCCGAGAGTTTGCTTACCTGGTTACTCGAGTGATCCCTCGAGTAATGGATCACATAACTCCGTAGATTACTAGAGTGCTCCCTTGAGTAATGCCTTTTTCTCACATGGTTACTCGAGTGGCTACTCAAGTAAATTGTTGCATTTCTTGGCCGAGAGCTACTGAAAGATTTTTTACCTTGGTTACTCGAGTGACTACTTGAGTGATGCCTTTGCAAATCATGTTACTTGAGTGGCTACTCAAGTAATGGTCTATATAACTTTGCAGATTACTCGAGTAGCCCCTCAAGTAACTTCGTCCAAATTTTGGCAGTGCTTAGATTCTCTGTGATTACTCGAGTGGCTACTCAAGTAATGGCTTCCTTTACTCGAGTGGCTACTGAGTAAGCCTTCACAAAATTGGTTCATCACTCCAGTGCTTACCGCAAGTAATGCTTTGCCACATTGTTCAAATTCATTTATTTGTTGTCAAATTCTTTTATATTATTGATCTAATCTTTGTTATCATCAAAACATATGGGATCTAACAGTTTTTGTGTTTGAGAAAAGTTGGAGATTGAAGAATCAAGAAACAAGTTTGAGAAAGTAAAAGAGATGTGTGTTAGCTCCCTTTTGATATATATATATATATATATATTGTGGTTGTTGGTTGAGCATTGATTTTTCTGGAATTTTCCACCTTATTTTCAAAAATTAGGGTCTTAGTGAGTTTGGCATGTTGTGATCATGGAAATGTTATATTGTGATGTCTTTTGGACGAATGGATTGGTTTGAATCATTAAAGGTTGAGTTTGGCAATTTGTGTTTGGTTTTGGGTATTGGTCAAAATAGGACATGTTGATAGGTTGTGAAATTGGTTAATTTGATGTTTCAAATAGATTCCTTGTGAAAATTTATGTGGGAATAAGTTTGATTGTTGATTTTGGAGCCATTGGACATTTTAGTAGAAAATTGGAATGCTGTCAAGTGTGAACTCTATTCTAGGCAGTCAGTTTGCAGGAAAGTTTTGAATGACCAAATTGTGTCTAAAACTTATGAAGCTTTTGAGTCTTAAATTTCACATTCCAAGCTTCAAAATGGACATATAATTTGCGTCATTTCGTTTCGTGAACTGGGAGATATGATTGTCCAAAGTTTGGGATGGAAATTGAACTCTGTTTTGGAGCAGTGTTGAGTTTTGGGCAATTCTGTATTTATGTGGTGATTTCAGGTAATGGCCCATATTTTTCCTATAAATAGGATTTAAATACCTTTCATTTGGATTTAGAATCAACTCATTTCGATTTTTCAAGGATTATTTATGATTTTTGGAAGTTCAACCAAGAAGTAGGATTTTTATTGGCCGTGGCGCAAATGTTTCAGACCTATTTTTGGCTGCGGTCAGTGGATTTTTAGGCCACAGCCAACCCCCAAAACTCAGTATTTTGCACTTCTGAAAAGTAGTTTTCAACCTTTTAGGGCTTTTATTAGAGGCATTTGTAGCATCTTAAGGGTCATTATTGATAACCAAATTTAAGTGTTGAGAAGTCAATTGAGTATTGGAATAGAGAATAACGCTTCGTCCTTAATTATAACCTTAGGATTTGATATTTTCCCAAAAAGTAGAAGACCTGTGCCTGCTCAAGAACGGAAAGACCAAGGTAGTAACAGTTTATCCTATATCATGTGTAATGCATTACTTGTTTGTATTAATCATTGAATATAGTGAGGGGACATGGTGAAAGGCCGGCCTTGAATACAGTGAGAGGACTTGGCGAGAGCTTGGCCTCATATATAGTTGAGGGGACGTGGTGAGAGCCGAACCTTGAATATAGTTGAGGGGACGTGGGAGTGTGCCTAGCCTTGAATATTGTAATACTGCATTGTGATATATGCTTACTTGCTTTGTTTATTATGCATCATATACGTAAACTGTTGCTACTTGGATTCTTTTAAATCTCACTCTTTCCAAATAACATTTTTAGACAGGGAAAGTAGATCAAGAGGCAAGCAAGTGGATAAGGGTGATTAGGACTGCTGGTGGTAATCTTAGCTAGTATCTTTTTGATTTTTGATTGGTTATCATTTTGGACAATGTATATATTGAATTGACTACAGGATTGTAGTTTTCGTGTAATCTCCAATTTGGGAATTTTTATGGGCAATGATGGCTTGTACAAACTTTTGGAATAATATTATTATCCTGGGTGAATGTCGGGAATTTGGATTATACTCTGATATTGTATTTGTGACAAACTGAACAGGCCAATTGTTTTTACTTTGAAAAGAATAGAGATCTTGTTGTACTGGTTTTGTAAAAAGTTTTTAATTACCCTCGATCTCTCATTCAATTATAAAACATGTTTATACACCTAATCCCGACCTTGGTTATGATGGGGGTTACAGTTCGGGCCTAAAAGGACTGCATCCATATGGTCTCAGTTTTATATAACCCAAACCACCCATTTTGTTGGGTTAGGCGGGCTTGACCCATAGTCCGAATCCATATTACCACCTCTACAGAAAAAAGAAGAACTCTTCTTGAGGCCCTTGCCGACGTCTCTGGACTCACCAACATTGCCGTCAGCCGCCACATCCCAGTTCAGGAATTTTAACCCGATTACCTTTTGAAGTACGCATGTTGCACACTATCAGACATGCTTCCCCCAACTCTTAGGATCAACTAAGCCATGTGCAAGTGTCGTTCACATGGAACCTTTCCCTTTTTTGGCCTTCAAAGTTCTTATTTGAATATTTGCTACTACCACTAAGATCTGCATCGACGGCTGCTCTGCCCAGACTCACGCCCCAGGTTTTGCAGGGACTACTGTGGCCTTCTACTCATCGAGGCCTGGCACTTGGCCTAACGACTTCTTTACCCAAGATTGTGCCCAAGGTTTTGCAGCGATCGCCCTGCCCTCCTACTCATCAAGGCTTGGCACTTGGCCCGATGACTGCTCCGCCAATGCTCTCACCCCAGGTTTTATAGTGATTGCCACGTCCTCCTTCTTATTGGGGCCTCGCACTTGCCTCAACAACTAGGAATAGGTCGTGTGCTTCAGGGCCATCCATTTTTGGGGCTAGTTGATTCAACAGGAGAGTTGTTGCACACTCATTAGCAGATTTCGACTTCCATGACAACCGTCCTACTGTCTGTATCGACCAACACCCTTTGTGCATTTGTAGTCGATGTCACTTTTGTTATGGTGCAAATTTACCCCAGAAGTGTCAAATTTGGAGCAAATTTGCCCTAGCTAACGGTCAACTAATGCAAGGATAAAATTATTCCATATTTGACACTTCTGGGTCAAAATTGGCCCTCAAAAAACTTTCGGGGCAAAATTGGCACTAAATGAATAGTTTCAGAGCAAAAATGGCCTTTAACCCATACAATTAATATAATTTGATGAAATAATATTACATATCTAATTAGATAACATGTCTCGTACAAGTTGGTCTCTAATTGAGTCACGAATATGATTCATTTGGGAGAAAGATCACCTACCATAATTTTTGGTGGAAGGCTATTCATCTACACTATTATTATCTACATGAACTATATTCCCAGCTTCACCTTGCTAAAACATTACGTCTTCAATATCAGTTGGAATTTTGAGATAATGGTAAGAGAGAAATTAAATTTAAAATTTTAAAAAATTTAGGGAAAATCCTATAAAAAGAACTTAGAATTTGCAAAATTCCAATTCAAGTATTTCTAAAAAAAAGTTGGGGATTGCTAATCAAGTCTTGACATTTTCTAATCAACTTTTGCAAAAAAAAAAAAAAAAAAACTTGATCTGGCATTTTGCAAGAGTCAGCTGAAGGGGTTTTGTTCTCTATAATTTTCATAAATGAAATAAAAAATTTCATTTCTCAACTTTTTCCTATAATTTTCTCCTATATCTTGGGAAAAAAAGAAAAGAATGAAAAGACAAATTAATTAACTGAGAATTGTGTAAAGGCAAAAAAAAGTAATTGACTGAGAATTGTGTATCCGTTTTGTTCTGAGTTTAAACTTTGAAGCATAATATACATAATACAGACATTAAATTTTAATCAAGCTTGGTAGGAGACTGGAAGACGAAGAAATGCTTCCTTCCCACAAATGCTAGTTCTGCCTACAAAAAATCTTTCTTTGAGCCTTGATATTGAGAAAATCATTAGTCCTTGAGTATATCAACAAATAAAAAAAAGCCAGAAAGGAACAAGATCCTATTATAAGATGGTCTTTGTCAGCTTGAATAGTTTATGTCACTACCCTCCAAACTTCCGATATTGGGTTGAACAGTAACTTTGATGAAGGCTCCGATAAGATATCGTCGCGAAAGATTTTGGCACGTATTGCAGAGAAAGCACCTTACGTGCCTAAAGGCCAAGAAATTTGCTTTATGAACCCATTTATCACATTTTCTATATAGATACATATTATTAGCTAGGCAATATATTGTCGGCCTTCAAAACCAGCAGCCAAACTTCAACACTAATGCCCACTGTGAAGGAGATAGAGAAGAAAAAAGGACACCAGAAACTGAATTGCAATACTCATGCACCTAACAATGGTGCTAGAAAAGCAAATTTCATGACCAAACCCATCGTTGCCGCCACAACACATTTGCGTCTCTCCCTGAGATTTCGACAAGAATAGAAGAAAAATAAAGAGGCAGAATAGAGAGAGA
The DNA here is from genome assembly GCA_963855925.1 of Inga laurina. Taxonomy (NCBI): domain Eukaryota; kingdom Viridiplantae; phylum Streptophyta; class Magnoliopsida; order Fabales; family Fabaceae; genus Inga; species Inga laurina. The sequence goes on along the minus strand of OY979703.1, from coordinate 40,070,869 downwards.
AAAAGGGAGATGAAACAGTCAAATTGGCTTTTTTCTTAAGCTAGAAGCTCACCTGGGAGGCTTCTCTTGATCTTGTGATTGAGGAGAAAATTCCAATTGCTCAATCGAGGAGCCAAACACATGATTTTTTATACTAGGTAGCCAATCATGTGATTGGCTTACAATCACACGATTAGGCCATGAAAATGCACATCCAAACACACAAATAATCTTCAATTCTTCTTTGCAACTTTTTCACCTGGCACATTGTCCTCACTCCTCTACTATGCCTATGTGGCTACATGATTGATTGAGAGAGGGTGAGATTCAGGGGAATCTTAGTAGCAAACAATATCACTATGCATGCAAGATATATATTTAATGCATAAAATGCTTGCCTTACATAATTTCATGCCAACATAATGACATATCGCATGCTCAATGATACAACGTACTCTTGGTCATAGCATAAATATAACAGAGCTTCAATCAATCAAATATGTTTAACACAATTAGGAAAAGTACTCACATAAATCAATGCACAAACATACATATCAAATACATGCAGGTTAGGTAAGTTCACTACCTTTTATCTTCGAGTCCCCTTTTGTACCTTTTCTTCCAACCACTGAAGTTGCTTCTATCACCTCTTCTTTATCATCTCATGGCCCTAGATAAATGGTCATATTATTGGAGTCATGACAAATAAATGTTCAATGGGCTATTTTAGCCTCTAGGACTTGTCTCTATTCTTTGGGCCCATACTTGTTCCAATTACTTTAAATGCCATTACTTTCTTATTTTCACACAATTTTCAAAAGTTGGCAGAATTTTCAACAAAATTTTAAAATTCATATCTTTTTCTACAAATATTCAAATTAGGTGATTCAGAGATCTAAGTGACCCTTATTAATTATATTTTATGGGAAAAATGGATCCCACTGCCACCTAAAAAAGAACAATTCCAAAATTCCCATTTTATCCTTATGCCATAGAATCATCCCAGTTTTAATGGCTTGACTTCTAAAATTCATATCTTTATCTCTAGAACTCCAAATGGGATGGTTTAAAATCCTATGTGACCTTCTTTAAGTCTATTTTCGGGAAAAAATATTAAACACTGCTAATTATAGGGCTAAATTTTCCAGAATCATTAAACAATACAACTAGTCCAAAAAACATTCCAGATTCAATGCCTCACTTCAAAAATTCATATCTCACAATCTATATATTCAAATGACAAATATTATATATCAAATTAAAGCTTATCATGTCTACATTAATTTTGGAAATTTTATGGCTATTGAATAACATTTGATGAATTAAAAACTCATTACAGATCAACAGCCTCCAGAAAAAGAAATCTAGTAGTACTAATACAAAAATCCCAACTTTTGGTTTTTTATTATGATTTATTGAAGACTATAACCAAGGACTATTCCCACAATGTTTTTTTTGTAGAATCCATTAAATACCTTGAAAACACCTCTTGGCTAAAAATTTAGGCCTTCCAAGAATCCACAAAAACTTGACAAAATCACAACTTAATCAGTTCAAAGCGAAGCCTACGCTTACCTCTTCGTGTCTCGACAACCGATTCGGAACTCCGGCGACACTCCGGTTAACTAGATGACACAAAACACCTCCAATCAAAAAAATTGAGACCATAGAAAGAAAGCTCTCAGTGAGTATAACAACTTTTTTGAAGAACTTACTAGACAATAATGACGATTTACGGTTGGAGTCAGCTCTGGAACTCCAGTGATTTTCACTATTTATCTCCTTCTCTCTTCTTTCTATTTCTTTTCCCCCCTATTTTTTCCTCTCTCTTTCCTTGGCTACTGAAATAATGGGCTTGGAGAAGATTAAATAAGCTTTAATGTCATGTAATTAGGTCTTGTGTTGACGTACATCAAGCTGATTAAATCTCATTATGCAAGTGTCCTTGAAACTTTTCTTTTCTCTTTATCTTTCATCCTAGGTGTCACTTTTATCAGGGGAAAGGAGAGGCCCGACAATTTCCCCATACTCCTGGGTTCGGTGTTTGAGAAGTATAGCACGCGACCAGATTAGAGACCGGCAGATTTCCCTAACTTAGGTGACAAGTTGCGCCTCATAAGTGTGCCAACCCAAAAGGCAAAAAGCAAGTGTTATTATGAGGGACACATGTCACCTTCCTATCAAGCCAACATAAAAGTCACTTGGTACTTTGTCATGATAAGAGGACACTTATCACTCTCTTGTAAAGCCAACCAAAAAGTAATGGCATCATTAGTTATCATGACTTACTTTATTAAAGTTATTTTAATTAAGTTACTTTATTGGTGTCTACTTAGGTTTAACTTGGGACTTACTCGGGATTTTGTCACGCGTATCGGAGCCCGTAAGATGACCCCAGGTTAGAGTATGCGTGTGAGCCCTACGTGGCGCTACATACCGGTGTCTTCTTTAAAAACGTAGGGTACACATGTTTGCCTTAAAAATGCTATGTGCACATCTATATTGGCATATTTCGCTTGACCAATCGGTCCCATACCTTAGGACATAGTTGTTTGGCATCTTTCTACCCAGTGACACTGTATGTGTGTCTTGTTCATATTTACATCGACACTTTAATTCTACTGCCTGTGCATACTAAGCCCTCTACCCGATATAGCTGGATCATATAGTCCCTGAGAGTCTTTCTATCTCTCATCATTCTTAGGACTCTTCCCGAACTGGGCTTAGTAATATGCTTGATATAGGCTTATCCTCTAAGTCCTAGGCTCAAAATTCGGGATATTATATTAATTACTTTTAAAGGTTAGTAAATTATCTCATAAATAATGGTTGGTGAATTATCTTATATATAAGAATGAAGGATATCAAATTCTCCAAAATTTTGTTTGATAATTAGAAATTAGATGAGTACACATTAATTATGTCCTAAGGAGATTATTCCTTCTGGAAAGCACTAACAAATCAAATATATATCAATTAAATAAAGTTGTGATAGTGGAACACGTAACTTATATAAAGTACAAACAAGACAGAATACCAAAAACAAAGTTTAGTCGAGGTTGACAAATAAAAAGTTAACATTATTATTGGTCTTTATAATTTGATCAAATTTTATTTTTAGGCCCTATAATTTTAAGTTTTAATTTTTAATTCTTATAGAAACTAAAAATTAGAATTTTAATATATAAACAGGCGGTAAAGACTAGTGGTAATATTAATTCAAATATAAAAGATAAAACAAGGGGTAAAAAAAGAAATGAGGCAAACACTTGACACTAGTACACAAATGGTGTTTAAGACCAGCGTATTTAGACCAGTTATAATGGATAAGGTCTTAAAAAAGTGACCGGTGGCATTTGTGATTATGATCAACTTCTAAGACCGGTTATACTAAAAAACGACCTTAAATATATTATTAAGACCGGTTTTATAAACAACCGGTCTTAAAAAATTAATCATGAAAAAATATTAATATATGTATGTATTTTCTAGACTGGTTCTAAATGTAACCAGTCTAATATATTTTCTGAAATAAAGAAATTTTAAAAAAAATATTTTTTAAGACCCGTTATGTAAAATAACCGGTCTTAAATTTTGAACTTTTAAGACCGGTTGTTGATAGGAACCGGTCTAAAATATTTTTAAGACAGGTGTAATATCCCGAATTCTGAGACTTGAGGCTAGAGAATAAGCCTGAGATTAGTGGATTGCTAAGCCCCGGTTTAGCAAAATCCCAAATTGTGATTAAGGGTTAATGACTCCAAAAGTAGATGTCATTAGTGATAAATGGACCCTTTTGGAGATTATGGTGTGAGTTGGCACCCGATGTGATTCGTATGTGTTCTGAGCAGCGCCGAAATCCTGTATTTAAGTTCAATTATGGATTAACCTCTAAATTGACTTAAAATATAGGTAGGGCGCATAATATGGTGTAAATGAATGAGAAAATGTATTTGGTGGTGATTCAGTGTGAATTACCATAATCAGGGGCAAAACGGTAAAGTTACCGACCAATTGGTCAGTTACCGAAGAGGAAACTCATTGGTAACTTCAAGATCAATGGTTGAGATTGATTTGTGTATTAGATCAAGGGGTGGAATCCCATGTGGATGTGCCTAGGTGAGCTCATGGTTGATGGATCAAGATCATGACAAGTGGCAAGATTTGGACCCTTGATCTTGGGTCAAAGATTCAACACTCTTCCTTTCTTCTCTCTCCCTTACTTGGACGGTTTTTGGCCCTAAAAACTGATTCTCTACTTCATCATCTTCATTTATTCATCATCTCATCTCTCTCTTGTTTCTCCATGGCGCCAAGCTAAGGGAAGGAAAGAGGAAGAAACAAGGTGAGTTTTGGCTTGTGTAATGGCTTCTAATGGTTAAAACCTCTTCACTAATCTTGATCATGTTGATGAGAGCTTCATCTCTATGGTTTTAGATTCTTGATTGGTGGTGTTTTGGAGCTTGAGCAAAAGTGGAAAGGTGAAGAATCAAGGGATTGGTTTGGGAAAGAGGAAGAGGTGAGTATTTGGAGCCTTTTGATCTAGGTTTTGTGATTTGTGGTTGAGTATTGTGAATTTCGAATTTTGCCCTGATTTTATGTGATTTTTGATTGGATGATTTGAATGGTGAATTGTGGTTAAATTGGTTCCATGTTGTGGCATTTGGTCATTGGGATTGATTTTGGAACTTGGATTGGAAGAGATTGTAATGTAGAGTTGGTATTGTGAATTGTGTGACATGTTGTAATTCATTGTGAAACATGTCAATATAATGTGAATTTGGTTGATTTGGTATTTCCAATGGGTTCCTTGTAAAATTTTGTGTGGGAATGATGTTTGATATGAAAATTGGACCATTGGAAGCCAATTGTGCAAATCTGGAATTCTGTCTTTTGTAAGTCTGTTCTGGGCAGTCTTGTTGTGTGGACGTTTTGACTGGGCAAATGAAGTCCGAACATTATGAAACTTTCCAGTCTTAAATTTCACATCTCAAGGTTCAAAATGGACATATAATGTGTGCCATTTCGTTTTGAGAACTGGGAGTTATAGCTGTCCAAAGTTTGGCATCAAAACTGGATCCTGTTTTGGCACAATGTTAGGTTTTTGGTAAATCTGGACTTTTGTGGTAATTTCCAGTATTGGTCAATATTTTTCCTGTGTAGAGGACTTGAATAGCTTTCATTTGGCTTTGGGATCACCTCATTTCGATTTTTTTTGGAATTAGTTATGATTTTTGGAAGTTCAGCCAGAAACTGGATTTTCGTGGGCCGCGGCCCAAGGATGTTGGGCCGCAGCCCAAATGTTTCTGTGCGTCTCTGGACAGCCTTGGGCCGCAGCCCAAGGATTGTGGGCCGCGGCCCACCCCCAAAAATCAGTGTTTTGCATTTTTGAAAGGTGATCTTTGGTCAAGTGTTTCCCAAGCCTTTAGGCATATATTTGGGCTTTAATTAGCCTCCTAAAGGTCATGAATGATAACCAACTTAAGTGTTTGAGAGTTAAAGAATTGGAAAAGGGATTTAACCCTATGTCCTTGTTTGGTTATAGGGTTTGATGTTCGCCCTGAACGTGGTTCGATATTCGCCTGGTCGTGAGTAAGCTGTGCTGGAGCTTACGTGGAAAGAGGGTAGGGAACATATCTCTTCTGCTTGTATTTGATATATGTGTTAATGTGTTGATGCATGTCTTAGCTTTGCATGGTTATGTGTTATTGAAGCTATGTTTCAATTTATGCTATGGCCATTAGTATATTCTTAGAAGCATTGAGCTTACAGATTTGTTATCATGATAGTTATGTGATGCAAGCATGTCATGCATTAAATATTTATTATACAAGCATAGTGATATTGTTTTCCTACTGAGATTCTCTCGAATCTCACCCTCCCCTACTAACATTTCAGACAGGGTAGTAGATTGAGGATGGAGCATGCAGCCAAGGGCGAAGAGGACTTCCTTCGGTAGTTGTTTTGGTAGTTGGTTATCATCCCAGATGGGATAATTGTATTTGGTTATTTGGATGAATACATGTGGATGAGGATTTGATTATTTGTATTGAGAATTGTTGTGTAATCCCCATATGAGGGCTTGTATGGGCGATTGTGCCCTGTAAGGCTTGATTAATTAATGGAATCCAGAATTGTTGGAATTATTACATTGCGTACTCTGATATATTGAATGTGATTTATCTTGTGTAGTAATTGTATTCGGAAATGTGAATGTGAGACCAGGTTATGAATGATTTCGAAAGGTATTCGTGAAAACCCCGTCTAGTTGATGGGTTTGTAAAATGTTATTTGTTTCTTATTGGTCTCTATTTCACTTAAATTTTGTAATCCAAATATTAATTACGGCAGGGGGTTACAACCGGTTATAATAAATAACAGGTCTTAAATATAACTTTTAAGATCGGTTGTTATGTAAAACCAGTCTTAAAATTGCCCTAAAAATACATCGCGCCTAATTTCTACTCTAAAACATTTCAACTCCATCACTTCAAGCTTCTTACAAACCCCTCCCTCCTTTCATGGTAGCTCCTCCTTCCCATGTCGCTCCTCTGTCCTTAAGCTTCGCCGCCGTCGACGCAGAGGATCAGTTGAAACGTTACCGCAAGTCTGGGCTTTTGTTTCCTCTGATAGTTTTCTTCTTCAAGCGGGGTTTCTGCCTCCCTTGGGTTTTTGTTTTAACCTTGTCTTTCCCACGCCTCTCCTACCAATGCCGCCGGTTGGCGTAGGGATACAGTGGATATCATACCCTCATTTTTGTTACTTGCCTCCCCTGGTTTTGTTCCTCAGGCTCCAACTCCAGGTTTTTATGATGTGATAAATTTTCCTTTTTCCGTTGCTTTCTTTGAGGCATTGTTATGCCTTTTGAATTATCTGAACTTGTCAATCTTATATGTGGATGCAAAGCCTATCTTTCCTCTCTTAGAGCTATTTCTATGTCTCTCGGCCTTTGTTAACTCTGTTTTGTTGAATTATAATGTGAGTTTTTCTATTCTATAACTCTGTATTGTTGGATTATAATGTGAATAATGTCTCTAAACCTTGATTATATAACTCTATATTGTTCAATTATAATGTGTTAGATTTTATTCTGGAACTCTGTGGATCCTAGTAATGTGTTAGACAAAGTTAGATATTATTCCTTTTTATAGCTACAATGAATTTAGGAGGTGGAATTGTATAGGGAGAGCATGAGAAAGAAATTTTTATAAGTTAGTCACTAGGAAATTCCAGATTCTAAAGTGGAATTGTATTGTGCATTTTGATACCTTGTACGATACTTAAGTGCCAACAAGGATATAACATAGTCTAGAATGTTAATATAGTGCTTGAAATGAAAATTGGAGGCTGAAATTTAAAGTGTCATGACCACATAGGAATATAAATTAGCTCATTCAATTTCAAGTGAGCATAATGAGCCATCCTATTGAGGGTACTCCAGAGCTAACTAGTGTTAATCAAAGTGAGGGTACTCTTAGTAATTCTCCGAGCTAGAATCAAAGTGGTAACCAACCCAGACGAAGGGGTAGAAGAGGCACCCAATTGAGAGGCATTCCCCTTAATTAGAATACCGGGGAAAAGATTTCAATTAAGTTTGACAGATATTGGAAACCAATCGGGCCTAATGCTCAATGGTATAGGAGTTTTGTCAGCCTCTTAGCATGCATTAAGCCTAGCATCTTGATAGAGCAGTAGGGAAATGTGGATAAAAATGTGAAGCAACATATTTAGGAAACTATCCAGTTAACTTACGACATTCCTGAGAATGAAGCCCTCTATAACAAGACAATGACATATTGTAATGAATGCTAGAGGAAGTTTAAGACAAATCTAGCCAACAATTATATACATATCGAGGTGGAAGAAGGTTAGCCTCGTCCTAATCTGTGCGACCAGTATTCTTATATTGACGAACACACTTGGCAAGAATTTAGACTGCTTCGGACTACTCAAGAAGCATTAGTGAGTTGACTTATTTTTCAATTGATTTACTTATGGGTTGTGAATTGTCTTTATTGATTGTAAACTTAATTTTGATTTCTTATTTGCATGAAAAAAGACAAAAGGCCTAGGAGAGTGGTAGAAAGAATGATTGCCCCCATACAATGTCTCGTAGGGATTATGCGAAGGTCAAAAAAGACTTGTTGACAGCCAAACAGAAGAGATTGGAAGAAGCAACTCAATCTAATCTTTTTGTTCTTCTTTCTCCACCATCTTCTATACGTTGCAAAGAGAAGTGGTTGTTTGCTCACCAAAAGAGGAGCGGGTCTTATATGAGTGAACAATTTTGTATAGTTGGTGAGAAAATTATAAGTATTGTTGTTGACTTGTTATTAATTATTTAGTAAACAAATTTCATTACTAACATTTTTCATCAGTGTCTTATAGGAGGAGCTTAAAAAAAAACAAGTTGAGGGATCGTTTAGGTCAGATGGGAGGAATGACATCTTGACCGTAGCTACAAGAAAACATGAGCATCCCGGCCGTGTCAGGGGGTTGGAGGAGGGGTAGGCATAAGGGATTACTTTAGAGCACCCCCACTCCGTTCCTTAAGTAGTATAGTGACTAGGGAGGAGCTGGAGCATATATTGGCCACTGTGAAGGTGGAAGCTAGGACCTAGGCAGAGGCATGATTTAATGTACGATTTGAAGAAAGGTTCAGTAAGATGAAGGAGGAATGGATAATCACGATGAGCACAAGACAAGCAGATACCAGTGCTCCCTAGGCTCATTCCCTAAACCCTGAACATAGTACTAAAGGGAGTTAGTTGTATTGGTCAGTCATCAGAGGGTCCTGGAAAGGAAATTGGTTAGCCTTTGATAGAACTCAATATTTATATCTTTTTATTAATTAATCTTAGGCTCTTGTGAGACTTAATTGAATATTTTGGGCCTAATCAAGTGTTAATGTGAGATTTTAGTGAAAGAATAATTTGGGAATTAAAGTGGTTAAATTGTTATATTTTTAATTAATATTTGTTATTCCCATTATTCTTTAATTTTGAACAAAAGATATTACCTTTGTGAATATAATTTTGTAAGTGATGATGTGGCACAACTTGAGTGGTCAAGGTCAAAGATGTTATTTTGGAGCTTAATGAAGGATAAAAGTGGAACATCACAAGTACAGAATTTATTTTCACATTTTTTCTAAGAGGAGGTTAAATCAGTAAGGGCCTTGTTTGGTTGTTGCAATTTTATGCCTAATGCTAAAACATATTTTCACCTCCTCCTCCAAACATGGCACAACTTATTTAACCTAGATGAATTGAAGGAAGAAAAGGAAATAGGGACCATTGTTGCATTAGGTGGCAGCTGAATTATTGAGGAAGCAATTGAACCAATAGGAATAATGGAAAAAAACTGCTGAACCTATATGTATTACTTGAATGAAAGGGGAGAGTATTTGCTTGCCCAAATTGGAGAATTAGAGAAGAAAGCCAGCTGTTTTTGTTGACCAATGGTTAAATAAAGAAAAATGAATTGAGAGAAGAAAAAGGAAAGAGGAGATCGAATAGAAAAAACAAGTGAGAAGCAAGTTGGAGCATTAGTAATTGCTGGACCGAAATCAATAATTGAAGGCTGAGGAGTCAGCTTGACCGAAAATGGCAACTGAATAGAAAAAGGGCTGATTGGCTGGACCAAATTGAGAGGTGAAGAAAGGAGGGTTGACCGAGTTGAATGAAAGAAAAAGAAATGAGCCAAAATTGTGGACCAAGAATAGGATTAGAAAAGAAGAGGAGATGACCGAATGAGAGAGGGGGAGCAACTGAACCAATTGAGGGGACCACGTGAGAAATAAATCAAGGGTTTGGCGACTGGACAAGAGGAGGATGAAATAAAAAAGAGAGAAGCCACACGATACAGGGGAGGAAGAAAAGAGCAGCAGCGAATGAAATGAGAAAGAGGAAGAGGCGCTGGTTTTTGGGACAAGATCAAGCTGAGTGTGAAAAGAGAGAAAAGAAGCACCGAATAAGAAAAGGAGGCTGCTTATGAGAGATGCTCACATGCAAGTAGAGAGGCTGAAACGGTGGCTACTAAATCAATGATTTGCTAGACCAAATGGATGCAATGGAAGACCAACAAATGAAAAGGTGCAAGAAGCAGCTAGCTGGACTGAATGGATATTGAGGAGGAAGCAAATTGCTGCATTTCCATGGTTGATTTCTTCTCTTTTCTTCAAGCTTCATCTTCCTCCTCTTCCATGAGTAGCTAAAGTGTTGGTGATTTCCTTGAGTTGGGTAATGGTTTGAGCTTCTAAACTTCAATGGAATTCCTTAAGCTCTCTTTCTATTTCATAATTGTATGGCTTGGTAAAGTATGTGATTATGATCTAGATTGTTCTATGCCAAGTGAATAAACTTGGTGGTTGAGCTAGGAGTTGATTAATTAAGATTTGTATGATTCAAATTAGGAGTAGGTTGAGTTGTTTGTTCCAACTTGGTTAAGTGGATTGTAAATGACTAAACTGAATGCTTTGAACTTTTGTAATGGTAATTACAAGCTAGAATTGGAAGTTTATTATTCATCTCCTTAAGTTTGAATTATTTGGTGGTATTTATTTAATTGCTTCAGTAGAATGAATTAAATGATTATTGCGAGTATGGAGCTAGTGGTAGCTTAGTTCCATCCTCTTGACTCATATTATGGAATTCATATCATTAGCAAGCAAGGAAGACTAAAACCTCGACTCAAGGGAATCCCATTTTATCATTATACTAGTTAATTGAATTTATCCTGTTGTTAGTGTTAATTTCAATTCCATTTGCTTTTTTGTCTTGAAAACCAGAAAATACAAAAATATTGAATTAGCTTATATTACTTCATTAGTTTTAAAATCAAATTCTCAAAATGATTTCTCATAACTTTAAGCTATTTATCACTTTACTACTTAAAAACTTGGAAATTAATCTCTTCACAAGAATGACCTAGGTTAAGCTACTATGCTACATTTTCAAACCTAGTTTTATTTTGTGAACTCACACGACATAGGTTCATCAAATTGGTGCAGTTGCTAGGGATCGAACCTGGGTCACCCGTGTGACAGGCGGGAATACTTACCACTATACTACAACGACTTCAGAGGGTATTGGTCAGTCATCAGAGGGTCCTGGAAAGGAAATTGGTTAGCCTTATGACTTGTTAGTGGAGGATCGTTTGAGATGATTAGTTACACGGGGATCATGCATACTTGGGATCAACTGTCTACCACCAAGAAATAAAGGATGATCAAGTCAGAGTGGCATTTGAAGAGGTGATCATTACAGATACTACCAGTGGAAAATTGACTTTTTAGACCTGTTAAAAAAGACTTTTTAGACCGGTTGTGAATTAGGTCTTGTTATAGCAGGTCTAAAAAGTTTGTTATTTTTTAGACCGGTTGTTATAACCGGTCTTAAAAGACCAGTTGTTCTTAAAACCAGTCTTAAAGGTCACCTTTAGGACCTGTTCTGCCCGCAATAGGTCTTAAAGGTCAGACCTTTTAAGACCGGTTGTTCTAACAACCGGTCTTAAAAATCCACCTTTAAGACCGGTTGTGGGCACAACTGGTCTTATAGGTCAGACCTTTAAGACCGGTTGTGTGTCACAACTGGTCTTAAAGGTGGATTTTTAAGACCAGTTGTGCCTACAACTGGTCTTAAAGTACTTTTAAGATCGGTTGTAAGTACAACCGGTCTTAAAGCTTCTATTTTTTTTAAAAACGTCCCTTTTATATATACACGCATTGGATGCTCCAATTTTAACAGCATTATAGAACAATCACAGATTTCAATTTTAATATTCAAAAGCAACAATCAATAGTAGCAACAAATTTTCATACAAGCCAGTCACACATTGATGATTCATTTGCAGCACTTTAATTGCAGTATGGAAAATATGGCAGCATTTAATGTAAACTCTATTGGCTCAATTTCAGCCCAAATGCACTTGTAGTTTTAGTCCCTAAGTCACAAGTAGAGTGCAAGCAAATTTGTCAAGAATTTAGCCAAAGGTAATGACCAACCTTAGTTTAGCACTAAATAACACCAACAGTGCAATTAGATAGTAAGGAGGACCAAATGACAACAGTAATGAATCTTGAAGCAATAGAGAATAATGCAAAATGAAACAGATGAAATGGAGTGCATGTATTTGTCTATCTATATGCAACTCCCTAAGTATGAAGTAAGTAACAGATTGCACAGAAGCAACATAACAGATTTCATAAAAGCAATGACAGTAGCAAGATCAACAACAAGCACAAATAAAGGTGTAAGCCAGGTGACTTTAAATAAACTTCCAACAAATGGTAATTAGTATAGAACAAGGTTCAAGATCAAATGTCACAATTTAAGCAACAAGTTAAAATTAGATTCTAGGAACTCCAAATTTGCTCCATTTCTTGCAATTTCAATGTGCAACATGAAGTTGTCTAAAACTAAAAACATGAAGGAATGTCAAAACAGAAAAATTTGCTCAGAAATGGATGCAAAACTTTGAAATGACAACAGAAGCAATGAAATTCAAGTATTGATACAAGCAACATTAGAAATTTCTCAACTTTACAGAATACAAAGGGAAGAAAAATTACGAAGGTCAGTCCCTCAAATCCCATACCTCCTGTATCACCCATATCACAGAAATTGTCCTACACAGATACATAAACCTTGTTAGCAATACATATGAGAACAATAATGTACAATGTAATGTTGGATTCAAAAACTCACTATTTTTGTAATAGTTCATAGATGAATTCAACACAACATGTGTGAATGAAATCAATATCTTCTTCAGGAAAGGGATAAGCAAGATAAAACATCTGTAACACCAAAACCAAACGAAACATTAACTTAGTAACTTAAAAACAATAAAGTAATATAAAAGTTCTGAAATATAAATTTACCTCTTGAGTAAAATTAGTAGTTCCTAGAGTGATAATATTATAAATGTGTCTCAAAACATAAAAACCACATAAGTTGGACCCCTGTGGTTGCCTACGGCTTTGAGAAAAAACATGATATCATTAAAAAAAATATAAAGGCATGGCTTATTACATTCTTTAAACAAATCAATATGTACTAACCTTTGGCATGATCCATGTAGGGTCCTTTAAGTCACGAACATGCTTACCACAAGCAGTAATGTCCGCATAGCCCTATGATTATCACAATGACAAAGGTTATTGGTTTTACACAAATTCTATAAACTTTGCATACAAAAGGTAATAATGCAAGAAAACTAATGAGTTTATGGTCTTTTTTAAATCATTCCTTGGTTTGAAATAGAGGGAACATAAGAGGATAACAGTGTAACTACTCTTGCATAGAAGAAGTAACTGCCAATGATCACTGAAAAAAAGAAGAATATTAAGCAAACATAAAACATTATATAAATTATAAAATATCAGTTTGCTTTTTACCCATGCACATATGGAGCCAAGAAACACTCAGTTCCAGTTTCACTAAGCCTCTCTGATAAGTATTTATGTCTGATAGTAGTAGTGGTCCCTTTCTCTTGGATGTGATGGGGCCATAAGAATCCAAATTTTTTCGCTTTTGCCAGAGGAGACCAACCTATGATGCATGTACCTACAATAATGCAAGCATATAAATAAAAGGTAAATGGTGAAACTTTTAAAATATTTACTTTGAATTGCAAAAGATACTTATATTAAGAACAATTGGACAATCCCAATCGTAAGATTTTGTCTAGGAGCTACCAGGGACATCAAATCATCCCTCTCAAGATAGCATGTCACCCCTGACTATCTAACAACTGAATCCATAGGGCCAATCTCTTGTTTTAAAGGATGTATCATATGCCATCAGAATCACTTATTGAATGATATTCAGTGGAGGTTGTGAAACTTCTTGTTGAGTGAAGGGAGTTGGACTTGGTGGGGCTTTGATCGGACTTTCCTCAGCTCGAACATAAACAAGGTTTGTTGGCCACAAGATAAACGTACCCAGGACATCACTTACAATCTTGAATTCATCAGAAGGGATAGGGACAGGTGTATCTGTAATGATCACCTCATCAACTGACACTCAGACTTGATCAGCTTCTATTTATTGATAGTGGAAAGTTGATCCCAGGTTATGCACACTACCCCGTGCAACTAACCATCTCAGAGTATCCTCAATAAAAATATCACAAGGCTCAGTAATTTCTCTTGTAGGACCCTCTGATGCCTACCCGATGTTGCAACAACTCCCTTTAGTGCTAAGCTTATTAGGATCAATCGATTGTGGCTGGGGAGCACTGGTATCTTGTCTTGAGCTTATAAACACTATTATTTCCTCTTTCATCTTACTCAACCGGGTCTCTAATAGTGCATTAAATGATGCTTTAGCCTCGGCCTTTGCTTCTGCTCTTGCAGTGACCAACATAGTCTCCAATTTCTCCCTAGTCACGATGTTTGAGGAATGGCGAACGGGGGCTCCAAAGTAATCCTGTATCCCTACCCCTCCTCCAACTCCCCTGACATGGCCTGGATGCTCATGTTTGCCAGTAGCAACTGTTAGAATATCATTCTTGCCCTTCAACTTAAAAGATCCCTCAACTTGTTTTTTTTCTAAGTTCTTCCTGTAAGATAATACAAAATAACAAACATAAGTAATGATGTACGTTTCTTATGTAATTAATAACAACAATGATATATACTTATAATTCTTTCACCTACTATACGAGATTGTTCACTTGTATAAGACCCACTCCTCTTTTGGTGGGCAAATTGCCATTTTTCTTTGTGATGAATCGGAGATAGTGGAGAAAGAAGAACAGAAGGATCGGATTGAGATGCTTCTTCCAATCTCTTCCGTTTGGCTGCCAACAAGTCTCTTTCAGCCTTTGTATAACCCCCACGAGACATTATATGAGGGCAATCATTCTTTCTACCACTCTCTTATGGTTTTTGCCTTTTTGCCTGTGAATAAGAAATGATACAAAAGGAAACTGTTATAATCATTTAAGATAATTGCCAAGTAAATAAAACGAAAAATAAGTCAACTAACCAAATATTCTGGAGTAGTCTGAAGGCTAACAAATGCTTGCCAAGTCGCTTAATCCCAAAATGTATACTGGTCGCACGGATTAGGAAGAGGCTGACCATCTTTCACCTCGATATGAATTTAATTGTTGGTCAGATTTGTCTTAAACTTGCTCCAGTACTTATAACAATACGTCATTGTCTTGTTGTACAAGATCTCACTCTGAGGAATGTCGTACGTGAGTTGGAATATATGTATTGAAGAAGTAAGTGACAAATTTGTGACATATTTGATAATAATTAATTACATACATAAGAGAATTGTACACCTGGATAGTGTCCCAAATATGTTTCTTCATATTTTCATTGACCGGTCTTAAAATGGTTAATTTTAAGCCGATTATTAACACAACCGGTCTTAAAATTGTTACTTTTAAGACCGGTTACCAAATCGATCTTAAAAGTGACATACTTTTTAGACCATCTGTATCAAGACCTGATCCAAAACCGGTCTAAAAAGTCTATTTTAACTGGTCTAAAAAACCATTTTTCCACTAATGTGAGCTTGGTATGATGGGAGAGAGGGAAAATGAGTACATAATTTTTTTTTGAGTGGATTTTTTTCTTAAAAAAGAGAGAAGTGGGGTAAAAAATTTTAATTATTTTTTTTAAATTTTTTTATCTTATATCTCTTTCTTAAAATTTTTTATTTCAACTCCTCCAATTTTTTTTATACCTCACTCATAAAATTTTTTCTCCCTTTATTGTTGTCTCTAAATCCATCATACCAAACATATTAGCCAATTCCAACATGAATCTTCTCCTGTCTGGGCCTCGTTGTCAGTTAAAGCACTATCTACACATCTATAATTGCATATATAACTTCCTATTCCAGACGCAATTGTTAACAAATTGAAACAGATTAATAATACCGATGTTGTCTAATTTTTAAAGGGAAAATCCCTCAAAAAGAACTTTAAAAATGGGAAAAGACTAAAAGGTGATATGAAATTTCATATTCCCACAAAGATATTACAATTTGATACAAAATGAAGTTCATAACCCTAAAGTTTTTAAATTGAAAAGGTTGAGGGAGGCGTGATAAGGGTGGAATTGCACGAAAACGCGGTCGGGACTCTTTATCTTCTTCTACGATTGTCAGTGCTGTTGGTTGACCTTGGTTCTGTGGCTGTGAGAGAGGATAGTGGCAGCGACATGGGTGTTGTCATTTTTAGGGGGAGGGACAGTCTGAATACGCCATGACTGAGTTGGCTGGAAATCGTTGTTGACAGAGTTTGGGTTGTCATTGTAAGGGAGGACATTGTGTGGGAAGTTGGTGCTGTGGATTTGAGGAAGAGCGAAGTCAGCACTGGAGTGGACATTTAGTTATGACTTTTGGGTAGATTTTAGGAGGAATGAAGGCGAGGAGAGGTTGTGGTGAAAGGCATTGGACAGTTGCAGAGATATTGGTGTTCAGATGCGAAATTGAGCTTTGGTGCTGAAGTTCGGTAAGTGGTTGGGTTTAAAAATGTATTTGAAGTTAACTTGTCTAGTTGATTATAATGGCGGTTCAATGTCCATAAGTTAAAATAAGTTTAGGAAATGTGGATAAAACATAACAGTAACAATATATAATATTTTGAAATCTGGTGCAAAGTGGTGAGTACTTAGTTTGGAACCTCTTAAGTAAAGTTGCAAATCATTTAGGAGAAGTTGAGAAACTCTGTTGTTAAGTGGGGAATTTGAATTGCAACTTTTGAAGTTGCTAAACTGTTGAAACAATATTTGAACTCGTTAATTCGTGATTAGAAGTTGTGAGATGGTGTTGAGATATAGGAAATTGTGATTTGCTTGTTGTGACAATGTTATGCTTACAATTACAAATGGCTTAGTGAAGTTGTGAAAGCGAACCTATGAAAACTGTATGTTAAGTTGTGAAAACAAAAGTAGAATTTGTGAAAACATAATGAGATGTTAGTAACTTGTGAAACAACATATGAACTTGTGGATGTCTGAGTAAAAGTTGTGAAACAATATGTAGATATGGGAATTTTTGATTTGTCAGTAGTGAGAATGTTATGCATAGTATTGATTATTCTAAGTGAAGTTCTGAATCCTTAAAGATAACCTATGAAAATTGAATGTTATTCTGTGAAAACATTATCGGAGTTTGTGAAAACCTAATGAAAAATTGGTAAATCTTTGTAGAGGTCAATTTAGGTGAGGAAATTGTGAAATTCATAGCAGAACTTGTTAATCCTTCTGCATAATTTGTGAGACGTTATTTAACTATGGGGAATTAGATTTTTCCAATTGTTAATGTTGTGATCCAAAGTTGGTAAAATGGTATGAGAATTTGTGAAAAACTAGCTTAAATGTGTAAACTTGTCATGTGTAAAGAAAAATGTTATTAAAGCTTTTTGAAATCCATAGTTGATGAGTGTAAAATGAATGCTGCACAGGTAAAAGGAGATGACTAGACAAAAAGGTGAGACATCAAAGGCAGAACAAGTAAAGGGGAAAGGGTCAAGAGTATAGCAGTAACGAGGAAAAGTGCAAAGTTTAAAGCAGTAAAGGGCGAAGGTGAACAGAGTACACCAGTGATGAGTGGGTTTATGGTGTTTAGAAACGAGTATGTAGCCAAGTTAGGGCAAACCAAGAAAAAGATAGCTGATGAAAGTAGGTCCATAGGGAAGACATGATGTGAGTAGCTAGAGGTAAAGAAGAAGGAGTACATTGATAAAGCTAAGCAAGGACGACCAAAAAAGAAGATGAAGAAAAAGGAAGTGTCATTTTATACCCACTTCTTACTAGGAGGATTTGCATCGTTGGTGCAGTTTGTGATGAAAAGTTGGTAGGTAACCAAATGGGGTGGAAAGTGTCTTCGGTGAATAAAGAATTTTCTCCTAAAACCATTGGTTACAATATAGGTGACTATGAGTTGATAATGGGTCTGGTACTTGTGCGTAGCCACTGGTTCTGTGTTGCGTTAGAGACAAAACTATGAACTTCTATGTGTTGGACTCAATGAAACCTGATCTAGGTAGAAAGAAGACAACTAGGAAGGGTGACGTTACAGATGATTATATATTTGTGGTCAACTTAATTGTAAGTTCACCTGAGTCCACCGGATTCTTGAGGTGGTTTCCTTCATTTGATACACATCTTAATACACATAAATGTTGTTTTGCCAGAGAGATAGGTTCATTGACATCATGCACATTATTAAACCTCATGTAGTTGGGAAGAAAAAGTCCGATATTATGTGGCCTCCTATTGTGCAACAGAATAATCTATAAGCTTCCTTACATTTGCCTTTTACATTTTATGTTTCATTGTTTCATTAAGTAACACACTTTTTTCATGTCGATGAGAGGATATGAGGGACTATGGTGTATATGTCATGATTTGGTTGAGCTAGTGGAACTCAGAAGGTATTTTCCATTATGAAAATATAAGTGGTACAGTTTTCCCTCTCAATTCATGCTTACACTTTAAGCTGACATTGAGGTTTAACTTATTTTTAGGAAGATATTTAGTAATTAAGGAGCGACATTATGTGGTGGTTAATTAATCATCTATCGAATTTAAATCGGGACACAGTTCTGGCTATCATTCCCTGTGGCGAAAAGTCCAGCAAAAAAGTGCTTACCTTATGTTCTTGTGATAGAGTCATGGGAAGACTTGTCCATGTAAACTATTATTGATGTGATAGAGTCTTCTGCGGTAGAGGTCACTGACAATGTTATGCACTTTAAGCTATATTAATGACATTTATGTTGCAATTGCGGGATGGAATGTATCCCAATTGACTCCTTTATCATGACCATCTAAAATATACTTGTATGCCCCCAAAAAGATCTTTGTTCATTTGACCCAAACTAACTATATCATCCGTAGGAGTGGCAGTCCTTTTTCTTTAAGAGAACTAATATCCCTAACACGAACAGTCTGATCTAATGAGTCACAATCAAGAATATCCTCTTTAGGGTGGAATGATGCACACATTACATAAATATTGTGTCTAGTCTAAATTGATACGCAAGTGCAACATTTCCATTTTTAAATGGCAATAGTCAAATCATCATTGGCGCTAACAATCCATAGTGATTCATGATGAAATACACTATACTGAGCTGATTACTAAAGGGTAACTGGATAGTGCTTTGGTGTCTCAGTAAACTTTCCCCAGCTCCACTCGAGTTCAACTCATCACTTGAGGGTAACCAGCAAGTGATTCTTTAGAGCCTCACATATCTTTCCGCATGATCACTTGAGTTGGCCATTGATCAATCAAGTTTAGCTCATCACTGGAGGGTAACCGATGAGTGATTCTTTGGAGCCTCACATATCTTTCTGCATGATCACTCGAGTTCAACTCATCACTAGAGGGTAACTGACGAGTGATTCTTTGGAGGCTCACATATATTTCCTCATTTCCACTCGAGTTAACCATTAAGTACTTGAATTCCAATCATCACTGGAGGGTAACTGGGGTGTGCTTGGTCGGGCGGCACCCAACTTGAGTTGTGAAGAAACCACTAGAGTGAGTAACTGCTGGATTTCCACTGGTCAACTCGAGTTGCCCATTAAGCCCTTAAGTTCCTCGTATAACTGTAGGGTAGCCAGACATTGCTTTAGTCAAGGCTTATACAACTTGAGTGCTAATAGTCTTCACTCCAATGACTACAAGTGCCCACCTCATCTATTGCAAAATTCAAATTTGAGTGACAGGCAAAGCAGTTGAGTGGTCCTAAGCACTGAAGGGCAAATGGAAAGTGAGGAAGTAAAATATAAAGAAGCACTCGAGTAGCGGGAACTTCCGCTCTAGTTAAACCCCCTTCGTTATACTATAAACCTTAAATGCAAAAACATTTCAACCCACTCCACTCGACCTTTCTCTTCCATATCCCCAAGTTTTCTGAAGCTAAACTTCCTAATATTCCATTGTACTCTGTATAACTGTCAAAACGCAACAGTGTTGTTAAACCTCCATTCCTGACAATAGTCTATGAATTGAGAAGCATTGCTTGTAGAAGGCCTACCATCAGCAACTGTAATTACGTCATCTGCTCTAATGGTGTAATGCCTCAAATTTTGATTAAGGGCTAAAGATAATTATTGTGAATGATTTATGAATTAAAGATGATTTGAGATCTGGATTAATTATTGGAAATGCCTAATACCCTGTATTTTAGCATAATTATGCGACAAATAAATATTTAGGCTAGATATGAGGGAAATGGTGAATGAAGAAGAGGAAAGGAATTTAAATGTGTTATATGGCAACTTAAGTTAATGTGCCAAAATCAGTGGAAAATTAGAAATAATGGAAAATTGTCAGTTAATTAGTTAGTGATTAATGAAGAAATTAATTACTAATTAAGAAGAAATGAGATGTGTGACTAAATAGCTAATGGAGTGGTTAGAGTAACTAATTAGTTACTTACTTTATGAGAGACAATGAAAATGGGATATGTGGCAAGTGGTATGAAGAGAGAGTAGTTGGTAGAAAAGTCAAATGCAATATTTTAACAGTTTCTTCTCTCTCTCTTCCCTCCAATTTGGCTAAACAAGGCATGGGAGTGTTGGAATCATCATTTCTTCTTCCTCACACACTCTTCTCTCTCATTCTTCTCTCCATTTTCAAGCAGCCATTGAAGGTGAAGAAAGAGAAAGTTTCTAAGGTAAAACTCCTGCATTTTGACTCTTTAGATGACTTCTAATGCTAAAAGTCTATTCTTTAATCTTGTTCCTTGGATTGAGAGCTTTGATTCTATGGTGATAGATTTTCCATTGGTGGTGTTTTAAGCACACAAGGAAATCTAGTGGTTGGAAAAGCAAATAAGCCCTTTGGGAAAGTTGTTGAGTTAAGTGAAATGAACCTTTCTATATGAGTTTTGTGGCCATTAGATTTATTCTTGAATTTTTGGTATTTTTCCTATTTTTCAAAATTAGGGTTATTGGGAGTTTGGTATGATGTGGTCATAGAAATGATGCCTTATGGTGTGCCTTGGATAGATAGAATTGGGTTTGAGCTTGAAATGGAAAATTTGAAGTTTTGAGGATTTTGTGTTAGATGTTGCCTAAAACCAAGCATGGTAATGGAATATGAATTTGGTAGTTTTGATGTTTCCATTAGATTCCTTGTGCAAAATTATGTAGGAATAGTCTTGGATAAGAATTTGGGATCATTTGAAACATGGTAAAAACTTGGAAAATGCTGTCAACTCTGCTGCGTTTTGGCTTTTAATAAGGATCACTTGAGTGATCATGGGTCTCACTCGAGTGCAGGTGTATTTGATACTATGAACTCATGTCTTGTGTAACCCTCTATCTTAAAAACCATAATTATGATTCAAAAATGCGTAATTAGAATGGATTAGTGACCGATGGATAATTAAATATTCATTTCTAATCCCTTCCTTCCGGTAGGGTTTTCACAAATTCCTTCAAAATTTCTGCCTTACATTGGTCTCAATTCAATATTTCAAATATAATTACCTGTGCAGTTAAATCGCATTTATACATATCAAAGTGTATAGCGAAAACCTGGCAACCCCTAGGTTTTCATATAATAACTAAAGGGTTCATGGGAATTATTGCCCCAACAACTTCCCAACTAGTGGATTACATAACACCGAACAAATTTTACATCCATAATATATATACAGTAATCTCAAACCAAAATCCAATAACCAACGACCCAAATTATATTCCTACGAGAGTCCTAGCCGCCCTTGGTCGCCTCCTTCCCTTTAGAGCTACTTGCCCTGTCTGAAGGTTAGTCAAAGGAAAGAATGATATTTAAAGGAATCCCAGTAGTAACAAATCACTTATTCCACACATAAACATAGTATGTAAGTAAATCATCAAACCGCACAGCAGCACAAAATACAGCAAATCAGCTGTCACATATACATGTTGCCTCACTGGCATACACATAACACATTGCCTTACTGGCATTCATATAGCCTCACTGACTTTCATATAACCTCTCTGGCTTTCGCATTACCTCTCTGTCATTCATATAGCATCACTGGCTTTCACATACAAAATTATCACAAAATAATGATAACACATACATACAATATATTTACACAAAGTATAAGAGAAAGTGTCACTACCTTGTTCTTTCGAGAGGTGTTCAGGCACAAGTTGTTCCCGTACAGGGAAAATATCAAACCCTATAAACAAAAATCAAGGAAAATAGATTAATCTCTATTCCAAATTCCCACTTTTATAACACTTAAAGTTGGTTATTATTGCACTCTTTAGGTGGTTACTAGAAGCATAAACACATGCTTAAAGGATTGTGAAGTACTTAGCTGGAAACCACTTTTCCAAAATCACAAATTGCTGAAAATAGGGGTTGTCTGCGGCCAAAATGCGCATAGAAGGTTTTTGGCTGCAGCCAAGATTTTCACTCTGTGGGCAAAACGTGCACAGAAAGTTTTGCACTGTAGTCAAGGAAACTTCGAAAAATCATAAATATTTCTAAAAAAATCGAAATGAGATGATTTCAAAGCCTATTGAAAGCTATTTAAGTCCTCTTCCCTACCAAAATATGGATCAAGGCTATCCATAACCACAAAATTACAGAATTTCACAAAACCCAACACTGCTCGAAAACATATTCCAATTTTAATCCCAAACTTTGGACAACTATAACTCCCAGAACAGAAAACTAAATGACATGAATTTTATGTCCATTTTGAAGCTTAGGATGTGAATTTTAAGAGAAAGTTTCAGAATTTTTAGACACCATATGGTCATTCAAAACGTCAGTACAAACAAAATGCCCAGAACAGAATTCACACTGGATAGAATTGTAGATTTTCATAATTGCTTCCAATGGTTCCCATTTTCACATCAAACACCATTCCCACACAAATTTTCACAAGTAATCCATTAGAAACACCAAATCAACCAAATTCACATTATTTTGACATGTTACACCACAATCTCAACATGTCACCACAATTCACAATACAAACCTCAACATCACAACTGTTTCCATTTCAAATTCAAAACCACTTCCAATGATACCAAAACACACTATGGCATCAATTTAACCATAATTCACTAACTACTTCTTCCAATTCACAAATATACAAAAATCAGGGCAAATGCCACAATCCACAAAACTCAATCAATAACCATAAAACTTAGGTCCAAATGCATCAAATACTCATATCTTCCTCTTTCCAAAGCCAATTCTTTGATTCCTCAACTTCCCAATTTCTTTAAGTTCTCAAAAAGCTTCTTTCAAAAATCTAAAACCATAGAGATGAAGCTCTCATCACTATGAGCAACATTATAGAAGATGATTAGAGCATTTAAGGTCACATAAGACACTTACCATGAGCTCCTTTCTTTCTCTTTCCTCCTTAAGCTCAACAAAAATGGAGAATGAAGGAGAGAGATGAAATGAGCATGGAACATCATATTTTTGGCTCTCTAAATGCATATAGCCGACCTTGAGGGAGGGGAGGAGAGAGGAAAGAGTTTGAACCTTTAACTAAGATCCTATGGTTCACATTGTAACACTTGTCACAATCTTGTTCCCTCTACTATGAGCTCACATGAGCATCGACACATGGGATTCCACCCTTTTTAATCTCCTAATAATCAATAAAAACCATTGATCTTTAAGTTACTAATGAAGTTCCTCTTCGGCAGCTGATCAATTGGTCAGTAATTCTACCGTTTTGCCCCTGAATATGGCAATTCATTTTAAATCACCACCAAACTCATCTTATCTTTTCATATACCATATTATGCACCCTCCCTCTATTTTAAGTCAATTTAGATGTTAATCTACAATTGAACTTAGATATAGGCTTTAGGCACTGCTTATAACACATTCAAATCATATTTCACATCGAATTCTCCAAAGTGTTTATTTATCAATAATCACATCCACTTTTGAAGTCATTAATCCTTAATTGAAATTTTAGGGTATTACATCTTGGGTTGTCACCCATGGTCAATTTTCGCGAGTGTGAAGTCGTCACTCGAGTGCCAAAGTCCCTACTTGAGTGCTCTTCTTCTTTAAAAGCTCCTTGTTCTCTGGGTGAGCACTTCCTGAACATCACTTTGTAGAACTCGGGTGAGCATTAGGCTATCACTCTAGTGTTGCTCCTATAACTCAAGTGGAGTCAGCATTTCTTGTCTCTGTCATTGCTTACTATCAAGTACTCGCACGAGTGTGCTTTTCATGACTCGAGTGCAACTCCATCATGGCTCGAGTGAGGCCTTCTTCATTCGAGTGCAATAGTGAAAAATCGGCACCTATACTTCTAAAAAGGGATCTTTAGTATAGTTCTTCCAATCCTTTAGGGCTTTTGTTAGAGCCATTTGTAGCTTCTTTAAGGTCATTAATGATAACCAAATCTAAGTGTTGAAGTCATTGAGTATTGGAATAGAGAATAATGCATCATCCCTAATCATGACTTATAGGATTCGATATTTGCTCTGCCGTGAGAGTGCGGAAAGACCAAGGTAGTGACTTTTCTCTTGTATCGTGTATAATGCGTAGTATGTATGACTTATCATTGTGTTGATATTGTGAAAATGTGAATGTCAAATATGCCTTAGTGCATTACAGTGTGAGCACTTCATCCTGCAGTCATAGGTGGTGATGCGTGTCACACCTACCCCTACTGTTGAACTGCCATTGTAAGGGTTGTGGCAGTGTTTTGGAATTATGAGTTCCTACTTTGAGAAACATGCCAGCTGGCTATGTATTATGAAATGATTTATTTGAAACCCAGCTTTGGTGAAATATATGATGTGAACCATGTTATGGTGCAATACAGTGTGAGCACTTTAGTGTGAGCAGGCATAAGGGTGATGCATGTCATACCTACCTCTGCCTCTATAACTGCCATTGTGATTGCTGTGCGTGGTGTTATAATTTGCTTTCATGCTTTGTGGTTGTGCATACTATGAGTTATTTGTTACTACAGGGATTCCTTATAATCTCACTCTCCTACAAAAAAAAAAATTTAGGGCTAGTGGTTCCAAAGAAAAGTAGGTGATGAAGGGCGGATAAAGCTCCTGGCCAGGAGTTTATATTTTGGATAATTGGTTATCATGTACAGATGATTTGGATATTTTATTGGGATTTAATGTATATGTTGAATAAATTGAGTAGTTTTATGTAATCCTCTTGTTATAGGAAACTGATTATGGGCATTTGTGCCTTGTAGACCCTTAGTTTATTAATAGAACTCGAGTGTGTCAGGTAATTCTATTGTACTATGATATTTATGAATAGAATCGAATTGTACAGGCCATTGTATATTTGAAATGTGAATATGAGACCGTGTTGAATAGGTTATTGAAAAGTTTTTGAAAACCCTGTTTTTGGGAAAAGAAAATTTTACAAGTATAAAATTATCTCGTGGTCACTAATTCAACAAAATTTAGTAATTATGAACTTATTCTCGGCCTTGACAAGAAGGGGCTAATAAATGGTCTGTTCCAAGCCCGCAAACTATGGCAAGAAGGAATCTCCATCTCCAAAGAAGTTGGTTGCCAAACCAAGTTAGAGCTGCAAAGAACCAAAGCAGCCTTAGCCAAAAGTTCATGATTGTCAACCCCTAGACCAACCGACAAAGTCTAAGGCATTTGTGATAGAAGAATCACAGCAGACACGGGCATTAGGATATTCTGCCATTATGAAATAAAAAGCAGAGGAAGTTGGTAGAGCATTGCCTTCACGCATAACCTTGACTAGCAAAAATGACGAAGCATTGGAAAGAAAGATAACAAAAATAGTGAGTATATTGGTTGATGAGTGTAACCCCCTCCGTAATTATATCTGAAATACACGGTTAAAATGAATTAGAGACCAACGGATAAGCAAAACTCATTTAATATCCTATCTTTATGATAGGGCTTTCATAAATACCTTTTGAAATCTAATACACTTGGTCTTACATTCACATTTCAAATACAATTACTTCACGAAGATAAATCACATTCATATAAATACCAGAGTGCACAACATAATTCCCGGCAACCCCGGGTTTCATATCTTCATGAAAGGGTATATATAAGACACATTAGCCCATTACAATTTCCTAAATAGGGGATTACTCAGTATCCTTTCCAAATACATATCCAAAAAATACTCATCCTAATAGATACACATCCAGATAACCAAATATACATCTAAAACATATACAATTATCCCAACCCATAACTGATAACCAACTATGAAATCCACATCTTAAAGGAGTCATCGCCACCCTTTGTTGCTTACTCCCTCCTCGAGCCGCTTGTCCTGTTTAAATTGTTGGTAGGGGAGGGTGAGATTCGAGAGAATCCCAGTAGAAAAACAATACCAATATGCAAGATAAATATTTAATGCATGACATACTTGCCTTACATAGCTCATGATCACACAATGACAAATCTGCAAGCTCAATATTTCGAATAACATACTTATGGTATAGCATAAATTGAAACAAAGCTTCAATCATTCATATATGTTTCACATAATCAAGCAAAGCAATAACATGCATCAACACACCAACACAAATATCAAATATATACAGGAGAGGTAAGTTTCCTACCCTTCTTCTTCCACGTGTGCTCCAACATCAGCTACTCACATTTAGGGCAACCATTAAACCCTATAACCAAAGCAAGTACGTAGGGTTATTCTCTATTCCCAAATTTTTACTTCCATAACACATAAAGTTGGTTATCATTCACAACCTTTAGGTGGCTACTCAAAGCCTAAACACATGCTTAAAGGATTGGGAAAGACTATACAAAAAACCACCTTTCAGAAATGCAAAATACTGATTTTTAAGAGTTGGCCGCGGCCCACAAATCTATTGGCCGTGACCAAAAATAGGTCAGAACATTTGGTTCTAGCCGCGGCCAAGAAAATCCTAGTTCTTGGCTGAACTTCCAAAAATAATAACTAATTCCATAAAAAACAAAATAAGGTGATTCCAAATCCAATAGAAAGCTATTTAAGTCCTCTTCACAGGAAAAATATAAATGAAGGCTGTCCATAACCACACAAATACAGAATTACATAGAATCGAACACTGCTCCAAAACAGATTCCAGTTTTGCCATCAAACATTGGACAACCATAACTCCCAGCTCACAAAACAAAATGACACAAATTATATATCCATTTTGAAGCTTGGAATGTGTACTTTAAGGCTAGAAAGTTTTAGAATTTTTAGACACCATTTGGTTATTCAAAATTTCAATACAAACAAACTGCCCAGAACAGAATTCGCACTGGATAGAATTTCAGTTTTGGCTCAATTGCTTCCAATGGTCCAATTTTCACATCAAACATCATTCTTGTAACCCCTTTCCAACCAAGTCCTAGATTTACGTTCAAAATATGTAATTAATTGAATTAGAGACCATAAGACAATTTGGGACTTATTAAAAATAATCTTTTGCCCAAAACAGGGTTTACAAAAAATTTTACAAAACCTGTTCACAACGGTCTCATATTAACATTTCAAATACACAAATGGCCTGTACAATTAGATTCCATTCATCAATATCAGAGTATAAATGTAAATTCCTGACACACTCAGGTTCTATTAATCAAGTAAGGGTTTTACAAGGCACAATTACCAATAATCCATTACCCTTACTAAGGGATTACACAATACTAAACCATAAATCCAATATATACAATTGTTTCCCAACAAAATATCCAAAATTAAACTATGATAACCAAAACCAAAATAGACTCCTAGCTTGGAGCTTCAATCGCCTTTCATTACCTACTTTTCCTTTGAAACACTGGCCCTGTCTGAAAATTTATTTTTGGGAGTGTGAGATTCTAATGAATCCTCACAATGTCAAATCACTCATAGTATGCACAACAATAAGGCATGAAAGCAAATCATCACACACACATAGCAACTATAACGGAAATTACAGCGGCAAGGGCAAGTATGACTCGTGTCACCCTTACGTTTGCTTATGCTGAAGTGCTTACGTTGTATTGCACCACAACACAGTTCACAACAATATATTTCACCACAGATGGGATTCATATAAAGCATTTCATATACAAGCCACACTGGCAAGCTTAACAACACAAGCCATACCGACAAGATATATAACACACAGCCCACGGCTGGATTCACAACGCCCTGCCACACGAGTTGATTCACAAAGTAGTTTCACAACAATCCATGTCATTTACAGCGGCAATTCAACGGCCGAGGTAGAGATAACCAGCGTCAATCCCTAAACGGCTCACGCTGAAGTGCTCATGCTGTAACAGATTGTGGCACATTTTCTAATCACATTTCACAAAACCACGATCAGTCATGCATACCAAAACATCATACACAACATGAGAGAAGAGTCAATACCTTGGTCCTTCCGGGCGTGGTCTGGCACCGGTCTCTCCCGAATAGGGCAAATGTCGAATCTTGTAATTCATAATTAGGGATGGAGCATTATTCTCTATTCCAATACTCAATTGACTTCTCAACACTTAGATTTGGTTGTTAATAATGACCCTTAAGAAGCTATAAATGCCTTTAATAAAAGCCCTAAAGGGTTGGGAAATAATGGGATGAAAACCACTTTCCAGAAGTGCAAAATACTGATGTTTGGAGGTTGGCCACGACCCAAAAATCCACTAGCCATGGTCAAAAACAGGTCTAAAACATTTGGCCGCGATCCATAATCTGTTGGCCGCAGACAAGAAAAATCATATTTCTTGGCTGAACTTCCGAAAATCATAACTAATTCTAGAAAAATTGAAATGAGATGATTCCAAAGCCAAATGAAAGCTATTTATGTTCTCTTTACTGAAAAATTATGGACCATTATTAGAAATTACCACACAAAACCAACACTGCTCCAAAACAGAGTCCAGTTTTAATCCTAAACTTTGGAAAAGCATAACTCTCAGTTCAAAAAACGAAATGACATGAATTATATGTCCATTTTGAAGCTTGTGATATGAAATTTAAGACTGAAAAGTTTCAGAATTTTCCAACACCTATTGCCCATTCAAAATGTCTATGAAAAATGACTGCCAGAACAGAGTTTTTCGCTTACCAATCTTGCAACTTTTAAAACCAAGTTCCCAAAGTTTCAAAATTCATATCCAACACTACTCCCACACAATTTTCCACAAGGAACACAATGGAAACCTCAAAATAAGCAAAATCCTAACCTATCACCATGCCCTATTTTGACCAATACACAAAACCAAACACAAAGTTGCCAAACTTTACTTTTAAGCTTCAATTCAATTCTATTCATTCAAAACACTAAACAAGGCACCATTTCCATAACAACAACAACATAACATACTCCCCATGACCCTAAATCATGAAAATTAGGGCAAAATTTTTAGAGATTCAAGGCCCAAATAATGGCCACAAAACTTATATGAAAATGAAGCTTTCACTTACCTTAACAACTTTCCCAAAGAAGTTTCTTGGTTCTCCAACTTCTAGATTTCCTTGTGTGCTCAAAACACCACCAATGGAAAATCTAAAACCATAGAATGAAAGCTCTTAACAAGAGGAACAACTTTATAGAAGGGAGTTTTTCCATTAGAGGTCATTAAGAGGGTTAAATACTCACCTAAATTAAGAGCTTCTTCTTCTTTCTTTGGCAAAAATGGAGGACAAATGGTAGAGAGAAAAATTAGAGAGAAGGAAGCTTGATGAAGATGACATAATCACTCTACTTCCCATGCCTCTCTTATCAGCCGAATAGGAGGGAAGGAGGGAGAGAGAGAGAGAGAGAGAGAAATATCAAACAAAGCCCATTTGACTTTCCCATACTCTCTCTCATCCTACCAACTTGCCAAGTGTCACAATATCATTGGCCTTCATAGTAAGTAACCCATTAGTTACTCTAACCCCTCCAATAGCCATTTAATTACATTTCTCATTCCCTCTTAGTTAGTAATTAATTTTTTCCATTAATCACTAACTAATTAACAAATAGTTTTCCATTCTTTCCAAATTTTCCATTGATTATGGCATATTGACTCAAATTGCCACATAACACATAATTACTTTCCTTTTCCACTTCCATGCACCATTTACCCTTATTATAGCCCTAATGATTATTTCATCATATAATTATGCTAAAATATAAGGTGTTGGGCATTTCTAGTAATAATTCAGATCTCAAATCCCTTTTGATTTACAAAATCATTCACAATAATTATCATTAGCCCTTAATAGAAATTTGGGGCGTTACAATTCTCACACAAAATTTCACAAGAAATCCATTGGAAACACCAAATCAAGCAAATTTTCATCACATTGACATGTTTCATCAATAATCACAACATGTCAACACAAGTCATAATTCAAACTCAACATTGCCATTTCTTTCCATTTCACAGTCCAAATCAACTCCAATGACCATAACACATAACCAAACACCAATTGCAATACAATACACAAGGCAATTCCTCCATTTCACAATCACGTGAAAATCAGGGAAAAATTTGAAATTCACAAAACTTATCCGATAACCACAATACTTAGGTCAAAATGCTTTAAATACTCACCTCTTCTTCTTTCCAAAGCCAATTCCTTGATTCATCTTCTTTCCAATTTTTCCCAAGCTCTTAAACACCTTCTTTCAGAAATCTAAAACCATAGCAATGAGGCTCTCATCACTATGAACAAGATTAATGAAGATCATTTGAGCTAAAGAGGTCACCAAGCAAGCTAAAATCTCACCTTTTCATTTCTCTTTCCTCCCTTAAGCTTGGACGTCTATGGAGGTTTGGGAGAGAGAAATGAGATCATATTTTTGAGCATGAAAGGCCATTTGGCCAACCTAAAGAGGAGGAGAGGAGAGAGAAATGGGTTTTAACACTTTGACCCAATTCATGGCTCATGTGGTGACAAGTGTCAAAATCTTGGAACATCTTCTATGACACATGAGCACAAACACATGGGATTCCACCCTTTTAATTTCTAAAAATCAATCACAACCATTGATCTTTGAGTTACCAATGAGCTTCCTCTTCGGTATGATCAATTGGCCAGTAACTTTCCCATTTTGCCCATGATTATGGCAATTCTTACTGAATCACCACCAAACACATCATATCTTCCCATTTTACCACAATATGTACCCTCCCTCTATTTTAAGTCAATTTAGATGTTAATCCATAATTGAACTTGAATACAGGGTTTCGGCACTGCTCATATCACATTCAAATTACAACTTATATCATATTCTCCAAAATTCACCATTTTACTTTATTTAAACCCTACAGATATAAGAATTATTAAGGCATACATTTAGGCTACTGCTAAACTAGGGCTTAGTAGTCCACTTATTTTAGGCTTATTCTCTAGCCTCAAATCTCAAAATTTGGGGTATTACAATGAGACAATGAGTGTACCCATAAAATCGACACATGGGGGTGCCTCAACTTTAAATAATCTAGCAACTACAACTGGAAGGGAACCAAGCAAACCTGCACCCTCAAATCAAAAATCACAACCTAATGATAAAGAGAGGTATGACGATGATTTTGCTCACAGATCCTGTTGTCGTGTTGTTTACTTGGATCTATAACATCTTAAAGACAAACTCAATATAGATCTGTATGCTTTCTTTCAGTATTGTGAACCTTGGTTGACGATCAATACCTCATTTAGTCCCACTATAGTGAGGCACTTCTATTGTAATTTGGACATTATTGAGGTTTGTGATAAGATAGGAGAAGTGGTAGAAGAAAGATTATAATCAACTGTCAGGGGCTAAAAGATTCAACTATCTACTGCCTTGATTAACACTTATCTTGGTATAGACAATCCTCTTATCGTGCCTCTCAAAGAATATAGTTATGTAGAATTCTATGAAATTCTGAAGCCAATAGGTAAAAGTAAATGATTAACTTTCAAACTTAACTCCTTGAGTGATGTATATAGGATTGTGTAGTATATATACACACGAGCTATGGTATACAAAGCCAATAACTTCACTCACTCATGGGAAAGGATTATCATCTGATGGCCTCAATTCTGTCACAAGAATAGAGAAACATAAGGGAATTCATTTACAATGAAATCAATAGGTAGAGGGTTTCATCCATCAAGAGTACCCCTCTTCCATATCCATAACTGATCTCTCACTTTCTGAAGATCAACAATATCTTGTACCTAGAACCAAATGAGCTAATAATTCGGATTCCAAGGTTTGACAGAATTTACCTAAGTAGAATGAAGATTAAGCAACCAGTGCGTGCTTCTCCAAGTCTAACAACAAAGAAGGGGAGGAAATGCAACTTAAAACTTCTAAAGTTGATGAGGGAAAATCATTAAGAGCTGGGTCTCCTCCACCCTGATTTCTTGGAGCCACAACCCAGAACTATATAGAGGATGCCTTGAAGACAACCACAGACCACATAAAGGCCTCAAATTCCTATCTGGTCAAAATGGTTGACCATCAACTTAAATGGATGGTTATGGGCATTAATAAGGACTTCCAGAGGCTACTTTAAAAGCAAGATGCTCATACTCAGCAGTTGAGGGAATTTTAATCATCACCTTGATACTTATGAAGTTGTTCTCAGAGATCACTTCACCTTTCCTCCTCTGATATGCCGTCACATTCTACTGCTAAATCCGTTCCATCTGGACCATCCTCTACAACTCTTGAAAACATCATCACTGAAAATTCTACATCTCATCCTTTGTCAACCCATGTTATGTTCACACCCCCGGATCCTACGACACTTTCTAAGGTTCCCATCCTTCAAGACCCTGAAGCTATGACACAATCCACTTCTGAGCCCTCAGGTACCAATCCCATACATGACCCCTCTCCATCCACTCCCATATTCCATACGCCATATTGTACTTCCACTCATCCTACATTCGACCCTACTAAACCAACCACTATTAATCCAGAGTCCATAGTAGACCATACAATTTCATCTTCTCCTACCTTTGTACCTTACTCTTCTTTATACTCTGCCTCCTCTGATCAAACCTCTGCCCCCAGTAATCCTGTCATTGCAGTTACACCCCATACACCACCTTCTTCTACCACTGACATAGACCCCATTCCACTTATAGCTCCTCTTCGCATTCCACCCTCTTCCTCTGCAACCTCCACTTTATGTACTACCTTTACCCTTCCCGATGATGACAAAAAGGAGGAGACAAGACTATGAGACATATTCATATGTGAGCTTGAGTAGAGCATTATTTTTCTGTATAATGTCTTCTTTATGGTTAATATGTTACTGCTATTCATGTTTTCTGCTTAGTAACTTTCTGGTTTAATGGATTATAATTGCAATCATAAGGCTTATTTTGTTTCATGGCTTAATACTTCTCAAGTTGGCTAATGAATATATTTCTGGTTTGATCAATTTGTAATTAAGTAACAAAAACCTTACTCTATGCATATTGTATAAGTTTTGTCATAATCAACATGAAGGAGAATATTAGACTACATGTTTTCATCAATACAAACTTCCAAAAGAAACTTGCCCTATCACTTGGTAACTGGCCAGTGATGTAGTCAATTTTGTTTGAGGAAAAAGTTATATCACTCAAGTCATATTTATATTGTAATGCCCTAATTTTTAATTAAGGGCTAATGAAGATTAGTGTGGATATTTATGAATTCAAATGGGAATTATTATGTGTTTTATGGCTATTTTAATTAATACGTCATAATTATTGAGAAATTGGAAGAATGGAATTATTGGGCAATTAGTTGGTGATTAATGGGAAAACTAATT
Organism: Inga laurina; assembly: GCA_963855925.1. NCBI lineage: Eukaryota > Viridiplantae > Streptophyta > Magnoliopsida > Fabales > Fabaceae > Inga > Inga laurina. The sequence goes on along the minus strand of OY979703.1, from coordinate 40,037,169 downwards.
ACTAACTATAAGAAAAATGAGAAGTGTGATTAAATGGTTAATGGAGGGATTAGTGAAGCTAATTGGTGATATATTGTATGAGAACCAATAAGATTTGGACATGTGTCAAGAGTGGGTGAAGAGAGAAGGAGTAAGAAAAGTCAAAATCCCAAATGTTTTTAATGTTTTTCTCTCCTCCCTCTCCCTCCTTTTCGCTGGCAGCATGGGTTAAAGGGAAAAATCATCATTTTCCCTTCATCTTCAAGCTCTCATATCCCTCTCTCTCACGTTCTCTCTCTTCTCCCTTCTTTGGACACCATTGTTGCAGAAAAAGGGAAGGGAAAAGCTTGAAAAAGAGGTAAGCAAATGCCCTCCATTGCTCAAACTCACTTCATGAATGTTGTACCTTGGAGAGAGAGATTCATTTTGGTGTTTATAGTGTGCCCATTGGTGTTGGTTTTTGGCCACACGAAATTTTGGGAAGTGGTGAATCAAGAACTCCCTTTGAGAAAGTTGATAAGGTGAGTGAAACCTATCTATCTATCTATGTTTTGTGTCAAATGGATTAGTTTGTAATTTTTGGAAATTTGGCCTTGAATCCAAAAATGAGTGCCACTATTCATTTGGTATGTTTTGGCATGAGAATTGTATTTTGGGATGAGTTAAGGATAGATAGATTGATTGGTGATTGGAATTTGATGTTTAGATGAGATTGGAATTTTGATGTTTGTATTGCCCAAAACCAAAGCATGATAAAGGAGTAGGATTTTGGTCATTTTGAGTTTTCCATTGTGTTCCTTGTGGAAAATTGTGTGGGAGAATTGTTGAATATGAATTTTGAACCATTGGGAACTTAGTTTTAAAAGTGGCAAGTTTTGGTTAGTAAGAAACTCTGTTCTGGCAGTGATCTTGCATGGACGTTTTAAAATAGCAAATGGTGTTGGAAAATTATGAAACTTTCCAATCTTAAATTTCACTTGCCAAGCTTCGAAATGAACATATATTTCATTTCATTTCAATTTTTGGGCTAGGAGTTATGACTGTCCAAATTCTGATGTTAAATCTGGGACCAATTCTAAAGCAAGGTGGAATTTTCTTGAAATCTGTATTTTTGTGGTGATTTTCAGTAATGTCCCATATTTTTCCTATGATGAGGACTTCAATACCTTTCATTTGGATTTGGAGTCACCTCATTTCAATTTTTTTAGAATTAGTTATGATTTTTCGAAGTTCAGCTAAGAAACAGAATTTTCCTGGCCACAGCCAGAAAATTCTTGGCCGCAGCCAGAAACTTCTGTGCTGCTTCTGGCCACAGCCATAAATTCTTGGCTGCAGCCAGAAACTTTCTATGCTACTTTTGGCTGCAGCCAGAAAATTCTTGGCTACTGCCAGAAACTTTCTGTGCTGTTTCTGGCCGCAGCCAGAGGTTTTTTTGGCTGCAGCCAGCCCCTGTTTTCAGCACCTTGTGATTTTGAAAAGTGGTTTCCAACCCGATGTTTCCCAATCCTTTAGGGCTTTTATTAGAGCCAATTATAACTACTTAAAGGACATAAATGATAACCAAATCTAAGTATTTTGAAGTCAATTGAGTATTGGAATAGAGAATAACTCTTCATCCCTAATGATAATTATAGGATACGATATTTGCCCTCCTCGGGAGAGACCTGCGACAAAGCACACACGGAACGAACCAGGTAGTGACTTTTCTCTCATGTTATGTATGATGTTTTGGTATGCATAACTTATCATTGAACTTTGAACTGCATGTACCATGGTCCATTACAGTGCGAGCAGGTCAACGTGAGCCGTGTAGAGATTGACGTTGGTCATCTCTAGGTCGGCTGTTGTAATCGACATGGAACTTTGTGAATCCTACCTGTGGGGCAGCGTTTGTTAATCCAGCCATGGGCTGTGAGTTTTGAATCTTGCCTGTATGGCTTGTGTGATGAAATGCTTTATATGAATCCCAACTGTGGTGAAATGTATTGTGTGGATTGTGTTGTGCAATGCAACGTGAGCAATTCAGTGTGAGCAATCGTAAGAGATGGCATGTGTCATACTAACCATTTCCGTTGTAACTGCTGTTGTAGTTATTTGTGTGGATAATGATTTGATTTCATGCCTTATTGTTGTATATATTATGAGTGATTTGACACTACGGGGATTCCTTAGAATCTCACTCTCCCAAATTAAACATTTTAGACAGGGCAGAAGGATCAAAGGGAAAGCGGGTGATGAAGAGCGGGTAGAGCTCATTGCTAGGAGTCTATTTTGGAAAAAATTTGGTTATCCTTTTGTAAATCATTTGGATATATTTTGTTGGGAATTAGATGTATATATTGGATAATAATTATGTAATCCCCTTGTATGGGAAACTACTTGGACTTTGTGCCTTGTATAGACCCTGAATTAGTAATTGAACCTCGAGTGTGTCAGGAATTTACTGAGTGCTCTGATATTTATAAATGAAATCAAATTGTTCAAGCCATTTGTGTATTGAAATGTGAATAGAAGACCATTGTTAACATGTTTTAGAAAAGGTTTTATAAAAGCATGTGTTGGGCAAAACTTGTTGTATTAAGTCCCAAATCATTTACAGTCCCTAATTCCACATTAATTACGTGTTTTTGAACTTAATCTCGGCCTAAGCATGAAGGGGGTTACATATATCACTCGAGTGATATGCTATCACAACTACATCACTAACCTAGTACCATCCAGTGACAAAAGGTATACATACATACCTTTATAGTCACTAGAGTTTTATGGTTGTCACTCGAGTAATAAGCGAAGCATATAGTGGTCACTCGAGTTATATTATGCCACTCGAGTGATGACTACAAGCTTCGCAAGTTACCCACAAGAAGTAGCCAGTTTTTCAAAACATCCTTAATGGAGCACTCGAGTCCCACATGTTTCACTCGAGTTATATACAAAATTTTACAAGTAACCTCCTAGTTACTGTGAACATGCGTTAGCATCATTCCATACAAAATGTTAATTTCTAGTTTCTATAGTTGGATTCCAATTTCCCAACTCACATACCATTTCACCAACTCCATATTATAGTTTATCAATTCACTATTACAATTTCTTAATGAGATATAAAACCATGTTAATTCATAAACAGCACCAGTCCAATAAACCATACATTTGTGTTTTCATATTGATTAAAAGTAGACAACATATTTTTTTGTTGCCAAAATATACATAATCAATAACATAATGGAGTACAAAAGCAGTGACTAAAAGCCAGAAACTACTGTAGCAGCTATAGCATTTTCAATGATAACAAGACATTAAGATCTTGTTGCCTCTTAATATTCTTTTGCCACTAATATGAGACTACATAGATTACTTAAAAAAATGCTTCCCATGTACCGCATGCCTTCATTCTAAAAAACATAGAAGGGTCAAACCAAAAGATATATACAACAAAAAAGATGGAGCATCAAAGATAAACATTAGCGGTCATTATGGTTTGGGATTTTTTGACATCCTTCGTGTGTGTCCAGCTTCATGGCACCGTGTACAATAGTAGATCTTTCTATTTTGGAATTGTGATTCCTACCTCCTTACTCTTGGTCTTCCAGGAGGTCGACTTGCAATTGGAGGGTGGAGGAACGTAGCTTTAGACATGTTTTATATGGTATAATGCCTATAATTATTGATGTTGGGCATGTCTATTGTGACAACCGGAATCATGTTGTGCTAGTAAATCTTTTGCTAAGCTTCAATCTTAAAACATTCCTCAACATAATGGTAAATGTTGCCGTGCACAACCTTGACAGCTACACAAGCATGGGTGCATGGAATCCCACTCATCTGCCATGCCCCACAACTACATTACAGTGATCGAAGGTGAACCCCATGGTCTCCATATTCTATATGAACACAGAATCGTCCATAGCCCTAATCTTTACACCACATATATTTACATCCACTCACATTTTTCATTATCTTTGCATCTATATTTGGCCCAACACAATTCCTCCACTCAGTCATTGACATATAAGAGGCATGCATCTTTTTTGCTACTTTCTCATGATATACATGAATTAGTTGGGCTACATTATACTTCCTCTCCTTGACCATACATGCATTGAATGACTCAGCAATATTAGTTGTTATGTTATCCCATCGCTTGTATGGGAACTTGCTAAGAGCCCACGTATCAACATCACCATGATTGTTAATCCATTCATATTATCTTGACAGTGCTCCTGCATCTGTTCCATTGCTTTACCAAAGTCATCCACACGCCTTACATATGTAATTTTGTCAAGAAGCATAAGTTCATCCTCCTTTGACTGTGTACTTGTCTTCCTCTTGACCTTGTTTATTTTCAGTATCCTTGTACTGAAGTTCTCCTTAACATGTCTATAACAAAATGCATGATGAAGCCCTCCACTACTACAAAAAGATTAAAAGGTGGCGCACATTTTATGGCCCTTCTTTAAAGAAGTGCTACAACTTCCTTTTCTTTTTTTTTCTTTTTCTATATATTTATTTTTTAAAATTTTGGGTACCAGCTATGGCGCCTAGTAGGATAAAGGCCACAGTTGGGATGGCCAAGTGTGGCGCCTGAATAGGCAGGCACCACACTTGGTGCCACAAATACAGTTGTGGCTCTTGGCCCGCCAGGGGCCACAGCTACGTTGTGGGCCATATATCCAGGCGCCACAGCTGGTTAAGCAAGTATGGCACCTGCCAAAAGGCAGGTGCCATACTTGCCTATTACTTTTAAAAAAATTTCTAGATAGGATAGTGTAATCTGTCTCCAACCCATAGAAATTCCCCCCAACCCTTATCTCTTAATTTCACTTCCTGTGTAGTACATGGTCCCGCGTCCTCATTCCCTCTCTTTTTGACTACTACTCCACTTTAATTATTCAACTACTCTTTCCTCTATTAAACTACTTTCCCTTTCTCATCTTCTTAGTATCTGTCGCCCCCTCCCTCCATTTCCTATCATCTTCACACTAAAAAACACACCCACACTCTCACACGTCTTCATCAGTGAATCTATACTTTGCTTTAATTTGTTCCAACTACCATCCATCCCCACTCCTGTCCCTTCCCTTGTCTTTATACTGTCTTCCACTTTTAGTCCCCACTCCATCTAGTTGGTCCCAACTGCTCAAATTTCCTCCTCCTCCTTACTCAAGATTGGGTCACCAATGGGCAACATGGTCCCCCACTGCATTGCATTGATCAATTAAGCTGTAAGTTTAACGTGCTTCCTTTTTTTCAAATTGGTCTACTTTTTTTTGTTATCACACGCACATGTATGTGTATATATATATGTTGATTATATTATATTCTATGATATGCTTTTTTTTCTTTTTATGACACGCACATATATATATATATGTTAAATATATTAACTAGAAACGTAAGGAAAAAAACCTGAAATTTGACCTTAAATATATTAACTGATCAATTAAGCTGAAGATTGAAGAGTAATGGTGCAATATTAGAAGTTGACGAGATTTTAATTGGGGGAGATGGTTTCATGTTTGGTTGTTAGAACACAAAACAATGTATCTTTGACAGGGAAATTTGACTGCTGCGCTGGCCACAAAACATTAAAAGAAGAAATGATTGTAAAGTCTAATATAAAGAGCTTTCCATATAATTATGTGCTCATATTTTTTTTTGGGATGATTTTGAAAAACATGTTTTCTCTCCAAAAATTTTAACTAATAATAAAAGTAAAACATATGAACCACGTCTCCTTTTCTCCTTCACTTTTCATTTCTTCTAATCTTATGTTGCTAACCAAATAGGTCAACATCTATTTTCTTTTCTTATAAAAAGAACATTATTTTCTTTGTATTTTCTTCTCTAGTTAGTTTTCTCTTTCCCCATTTATTCTTCAACTGGTAAATAACTAGATTTTAACTCTACATGGTTTGATATTTTTATTTTATCGAAAGAAGTCCATATTGCCTTGATGAGAAAACAACTAAGTACAATAATAAAAGGGTAATGAATTAAGTTATATATATATATATATATATATATATATATATATATATATATATATATATATATATATATATATATAAATAATTAGTTGCTTGAATGCAATCTCATTCTTAGAATATATACATATATATATATCAACGCATATATTTTTTATAAAAAATATTTCAAAAAGTATTTGGTACTTTAAGGAAAATTCGTTTAAGAAAAATCTATGGATAATTTGAAAATTATAAGAAAAAAAAAGATGCTCTAGATTTGGTTTAATGGAATGGACTAACATCTTATAATATGCCGACTCTATGTTGTGATAGGTACACACATATAGTATGCATGCAATCCAAAGATTAAATGAATAAATTGTATTAATGATTTAAAAAATAACAATAAAATTTATAGAAAATTGACTCGACCTCCATATAATTCACATTTTCACAGTTAGTGATATGTGTATGCTCAGTATAACTTTAATTTGTTTTACCATTGCTTCTTCTCTATTTATTTTTATTTGTTACTTATGTTCTGGGAAAAAAATTGTTACTTATGTGTTTGGAATAATTGAGAAATACAATTGATGTCTAAATTTATTTTAAATTTTTTAACGTACCCTTAATTTAATTAATCGAAGTTCACGAATTAGTGTCTCTCTCTTTTTTTTAAGTAAACTAGTCAAAAATAATTTTTTTTTTTATATTTCCAACATTGAGCTGAAACAAATTTAATTAATGTTGGGATTATATATGCTTTCCTTTTTGTTTTATTTTCTTTCTTTTTTTTTAATCATATTTTTTTATTTAAGCTAATTAATCATATTTTATTTTATTATATATTGATGTTTTGTACACATTATTATTATTAAAAAAAATTTACAACCGCTAATATTTTATTGACTTCTTTTATTTGTAATTTGTGTTTGTAGTTTCAGCTTAGCAGTCTATTGAAGCTTCTATTTAAGGTATATTTTTTAAATTTTGAGCTTACAAATTTGATTTTAGTTGAATTTAATAATAGTTAGTTATAATTTGTTGGTGTTGTAATGAATTGTTATGGATTAGTTGCATAAGTCAAATAATTATTTATATATTTTTAACAATTGTATTTTATTAACAGACTTGTAATGTTTTCTAATTTACCTATGATATGTTGTGGCAAATATGGTTTCTTTCATTATGAGTTGTGAAAAATTATTATAATGCCTGGGAATAATGAATAGATTATTTGTCAATTAAAACATAGGGTTTAAGACTTAGAAAGCTTCAATTCTGAAGATTTCATGTTGGCAATTTATTTTAAAATTGGTAAGAGAATATAAAAGTAATTATTAAATGGAATAGTCATACAACTAATAACGTACTTTTTTTAAAAATAGATTGAAGGCATAGATGGATCATAAATGGATGTCATTTAATCAGTGTTCAAGGGAATATATAGATGGGGTGAAAGATTTTATTACATTTACAATTGAGCACACAAAAGATCCTGACAAAATCTTGTGTCCTTGCTTATCTTGTTGTTTTGGAAAGCGGATTAGTCCACTTGATTTACTAGATCATTTAATATGTTACGGTATTGATCAAACATATATACGATGGACAAGGCATGGTGAGACGAACAATGCATGTAGTGATCGGGTGCATACCATGAGTAGTGCATTGGATGAATTTGATCAAACAATGTTTGATGAAGATTATGGTCTTAAAGAAATGCTAAATGTGGTTGAAGGGGTACATCATAACTACCCCAATGAATTTGAGAAGTTGAAAGTTGATGTAGAGAAACCATTATATGCCGGCAGTACTAAATACACAAGATTGCTAGCAGTGTTGAAGTTGTACAACTTTAAAGCTCGCTATGGATTGAGTGATTCGGGTTTCACCGTACTGCTTGAACTGTTGTAAGATATGCTTGCAAAAGAAAATGCACTTCCTACCAAGACATACGAGGCAAAGCGAATTGTTTGCTCTACAACCGGCATGGGATATAAGAAGATACATACATGTCCTAATGATTGCGTATTATTTCGAAATCAGTATGCAACGTTGGAGAAGTGCCCTAAATGCAATGCATCTCGCTATAGGAAGAAGAAAGGAAAGAGTCCTTTGAATGTCCTATGGTATTTTCCCATTATTTCGAGATTCAAGCGACTGTACAATAATACAGAGATTGCTAAGCAGTTGACATGGAATGTAGATGAAAGGATTAAAGACACGAAGCTTAGGCACCCTGCAGATGCTCCTCAATGGAAAAAAATTGATCATGAGTACCCTGATTTTGCGGATGAAGCAAGGAACCTTCACCTTGCACTGTCAACTAATGGAATTAACCCGCACGGTGTTCAGAGTAGTACACATAGCACGTGGCCAGTGATATTGATGATTTATAACCTTCCTCCATACTTGATCATGAAACGTAAGTTTATGATGTTGTCTATGTTAATTTCTGGGCCAAGGCAACCTGGGAATGATTGAGATATATACTTGTCTCCTTTAATTGATGACTTGAAGCTGCTTTGGAAAGAAGGCGTTAGTGTGTATGATGGGTACAGGGAAGAAAGTTTCACTTTGAAAGTCATGTTGGTTAGCACAATTAATGATTTCCCTACTTATGGTAATTTGTCAGGATACAACGTCAAAGGATATGGTGCATGCCCTATATGTGAAGATGACACTCATTCAGTGTGACTTCATTATTGTAAGAAAAATATTTACATGGGGCATTAAAGATTCTTACCACCACAATATCGTTGGAGGAAGTGGAAAAAGCCTTTTAATGGTGACTCAGTAAAAGGTAGCCCACCGAAGTTGTTGACCGGTGCCCAAGTGTATTCCAAGGTAAAAGATTTGGATAACAATTTTGGCAAGCCTTTTGCAAAACAAATTGAGACAAGTGGTTGGAAGAAAAAGTCTATTTTCTTTGAACTTCCATATTGGAAGTCTTTATATATGAGATATTTTCTTGATGTCATGCATATAGAAAAAAATATTTGTGATAGTCTAATTGGCACGTTGCTCAATATCCAAGGAAAAAGCAAGGATAGTGTCAATTCAAGGTTGTATTTGGTGAACTTGGCACCTACTACCAGCGGCATACACTCTGTCGATGAAAGAGAAGAAATTGTTTTGTGAGTTTCTACAAGGAATTAAAGTTCCCAAGGGCTACTCTTTAAATATAAAGAACCTTGTATCAGTGAAAGAGTTGAAGTTAAAGAACCTCAAGTCTCATGATTTTCATGTGCTCATGCAGAATTTCCTATCGATTGGTACATGATCCATTTTACCCAAAAATTTAAGAAACACCATCACTAAACTTTGCATGTTTTTCAAGTTGATATGCAGTAAAGTGGTAGATTCAACTAAGTTACAAGATTTGCAAAGGCTGATTGTATGTACTCTGTGTGAACTTGAAATGTACTTTCCACCTTGTTTTTTTGACATTATGGTAGATCTAACCATACACTTGGTCAAAGAGATTCAATTGTGCGGTCTAGTGTACTTGAGATGGATGTACCCGAATGAGTGATTCATGAAAATATTAAAAGGGTATGAGAAAAATAGATATCGCCCAGAGGGTTGTATCGCTGAAATAAGGTATATGGTTGAAGAAGCAAGTGACTTCTGTGCTGATTTTCTATCAAATGTTGACCCTGTAGGGATCCCTAAATCCCGTCATGAAGGGCGAAGATCAGGGAAAGGAACAACTGGGAGGGATGTAATAACGATATCAGTGACTGAACGGGAGCAAGCCCACTTATATGTGCTACATAACACTGATGAGGTCGAACCGTATGTAGAAGAATTCAAGGATGCTCTTCGATTAGTACATGGTGATAGGAATGAAAATTTGTTAACAAAAGAACACAATAAACAATTTTTAGGCTGGTTGAAAAATCGCATTAATAATGAGATGGAGTGGAATCCTGATTTAGTTTTTGAAAAATTAAAGTGGCTGTCAAAGGGACCGAGCTTAAATTTATTATCTTACAATGATTATGTACTCAACGGTTACACATTCTTTACACAAGATCATGATACACAGAGCACGATGCAGAATAATGGGGTAACACTTGTTGCTGATTCTTGGCATAGATCCAGTACTAAAGACATACACCCTATCTATACATTAATGTCATACTTTAGTGTCATTGAACGCATATGGGAGTTAGATTACTTTATGCTCAGGGTCCTTGTCTTCAAATGAAAGTGGGTTAACAACAACAGTAGATTAAGGATAGATGACTTAGGCTTTGTTCAAGTGGACCTTTCTAAAGTTTGGTATAAAGATGATCCTTTTATTTTAGCAGCACAAGAAGATCAAGTGTTTTTAATTCCGAATCCTGCTAAAAAGAATTGGTCTATTATACTCCCATCAAACAAGAATCGTCAAGAACAAGTTGATCTTGAAAGTAATGAAAATTTGAACATCAATGATGACGATCCTTCGTTTGAGAATTTGTGGTCAGTAGAGATTGATATAGATAGAGATGCAGATGAAGATGAAGATGGAGATGCAGATGGACCCGTATACGTAAGACATGATCATGAAAAGGGAACTTGGGTCAAGAGAAACACAATTCTCAATCCAACATGAATTCTGAAAAATAAAATTTTAAATCAAACCAGAAAAAGGAAAAGATAATGAATGCCTTGACTTGTTTACTTGTACATACGTTTTTATAAATTTCAAAATAATTTGCTTTCATTGACATAGTTGACATTATACACTGATGTTTTATTTTTGTGTATTTCACTTCCAGGAGTATGGACTCACCACATGATGAAACTGATGATATTCGTCAGCTCATTGGTAGACAAAAATTTGAGGCGAACGTAAGACATGGCAGGACAGTTAAGGCGAGATTGATCAAATAGAGAAGTAAGGGAATCAAGTTACAACTGGAGTGGAATGAAAATGGAAACCCGTTCGGCGAGAACGTTAAGTCATTAAATAACTTGATTAGGACTATAGTTCGAGACAGAGTCCCTATTACAATTCAAAATTGGAAAATGGCAAAAAAGAGATTATGAGGATGACATATGGGATGAAGTTCAGGTAACACATTAATTATATTATTGTTCGGTTAGCTATGTTTCACTTAATTTCAATCTTACATATTATATATGTTTTTTTGTTACAGAGCATTTTTATTATTGATAATGATCGGAAGAACTTCGTGCTAAGAAAATCCAGAAAACTTATGAGAAAGTTTCGTTCTGATCTTGTCAAATACTACTTAAGGGTTGATGATGACAATATCATTGATACACCGCCTTATCCATTGACGAAGGAATCATCACTCAAGAAATGTGGGATGAGTTTATCAAAACACATACAACTCAAGAATTTCTAGTAATATAATTTGCTTTACTTTCCCTATTACTTGTAATGTACGTATTTGCAATTAACATTTATACATTGATATGAATCATTTTGATCTAAATAGGAGTTGAGCGAGAAAAATCACGCTAACGCGCTCAATATGCCATACTGGTACACACAAGGACCTGTTTCATATGCACAGTTAGAAAGAAAAATGGTACAAACTAATTATTATTTCATTTGTAGATAAATTATTTAAATATCATTTAACTTTAACTAAATTTGCCTTATAGATAGAAGAATCAAGTTCAGGTATTACACAGGTTCCACGACATGATCTGTGGATAGCCAGTGTCACAAATAAGAAAGGTGAAATTCATAGTGAGGAAGAAAGAAGAGCAACTGAATATTGTGTAAGTATTGGATTATGTGTACAATAAATAATTGGCTTTACTTAAATTAACTTGATTTATAATAACTAATATTGTTGTAATTCTTTTTATGATAGTGACAAGTGTCATAAGAGTATCCTGCGTTGGCGAGCTATATTGGTCGGGACAATTTGTTGAGCAGAGAGCTTAGAGTACCCAAGTATGATGGTCGTGTTCGGGGTACTGGTTTTGCTGTCACCCTATCAGCAAACTTCGGATATCAGAAGTGCCCCAGTAGAGGTGACGTTTCCCAGCTGCGTGAAGAGATGACTAGTTTCAAGCATCAAATTCAAGAACTTCAAGAACAAATGCGCCGTAAGGAACAACGAGAAGAACAATTCTTAGAACAAATACGTTTATTGCAAGAATAGAATGTGTTGTTAACAACACAAATACAACAGTTTGTGCAATGTAGGCCAACACAAAATGTTCCCTTCTGTGATAGTCCAAGAGTCAGAGATAGTTGCACTTCCTTACCTAAAGTTCCTTTTCCTTTGGTAATTAATTTCTTCTCTACTTAACTATATGTTACATTATAATTTAGCGAACTATGACATAATAAGTTTATTTTCTATAGGGCGAATTTCAATGTAAGTTATATGCCGAGCAAGCTTCCAAGCACGTGCTTGCAATGGGTACTTCCTACAACACTGATAAGGACATACTACACAATTCACCGTTGCCTGACAACATACTCCGAGTGAGGGTTGACGTCTGCACAAATGAAGACACCCTCTTACCGATCCCGTCTTGGGATGAGCAAATAATGGTGAAAGATGTTGTAGGTGGCTATGTTGCTTGGCTAATAGGTCTTATAGAGCCATATGAAAAGGTCATTCATTTACAATTCCCTGCATTTTCCCTTCGTACTTCCATATAAAAATGTGATTTAATTTTTTTATTTTTGCAGGGAAAGATGTCAAAGTGTTCGACAACACAACCCAAGTCAAAGCTTCGGCTAGCCAACAGAGCAGAAGGAGACCGACCTCATATCATGATCAATTAGTATCGATTACACCACAATTGATCGGTGCAGGAGGATGGGAAATACGTCTTGAAAGACATGTCTACAATGTTGGCGGTCTAGTTGATTATGTTACTGCCGAGGTCATGCACAACATATGTACTCATGATTAGGTTAGTGCTTTAGCTATCAACTTCTGGATAAAGTACTTGACTATTATCGTTTATCTTTGTTATTAATATTTCTTATTCCATTTCTTTTGTTTTTCATGACACTGTTTGTTTTATACCAGACATTTATACAATGACTGCTTAATGGATACAAATAGGGTCCAATTCGTATTTGTCAACCCTTATCTCGTTGGCTACTATAGGGGTAAAGTAGATATACATGCATAGTCTAATGAGCTAAAATATTACTTTAGAAAGAGAGCGACACCGACTATACTATTTTTAGTGCCATACAATGCAGTGTAAGTTATTAGTGGTACAATTTTTGTTTTTATTGTCTAACTTTTATCATACCATGATTGTTGACACTAATTTTTTAAAATATTTTAGGCGCCATTGGATATTGATAGTTATCAATCTAGTGGAACCTTCAGGCCCTTGCATTTATTATGTGGATCCTCTAAAAGATGGTCTTCCACAAAACCGTTCTGATATGTTACTATTGTTCAATGGGTAAGCGTATGTGCGTATGTGTAAATTTTTGCATATGTGATTGAATAATCAAAAGTCATCAATTTCTATTTGTTTTGTTAGCACATTGACTGTGTATTGGGCCTCTATCTCTTTAAGCTATTCTAAAGCTACTGACCCTCACTTTAGCTATCTTTGGAAGAAGATACTGGTACTGATATATGAATTTACTCAAATTTTATTAGTAAACAATTTTTATTCATAAACAGAGTTAAATATTGCATTATATTTTTGCAGTTCCCTTTCCAACCCATTAACAATGATTGTGGGTATTACATCATGAAATTTATGAAGGATGTAATTGCGCATGATCAGGCATTTATTCCTCAAAAAGTAAGTCATTTAGTTTCACTCCATATTGTGTTTTAATTAAATTTAATTAGTTCCTGATAATTATGTTTTGTTGATTTTAATTCATTTTAATTTGTGGCTAATTGTATATATGTGTAGTATTATGAAGATCAATATTGTGACACTTTGACTAACTATCAGCTTGATGAAGTGATCGAAGAATGGTATGAATATGTGTTTAGGCAAATATCTGGGTAGCTATACTATTTAATTCATCACTAGCTACTGGCCTTTATTATGTTGTTTCTTGGTAATTGTTGTGTCATGCATGCATCTATTCAAGTTGAATTTGTTATATAATTCATTCACGTACAATATATTGTATAATTATTTTATGTTCTACTTTAACTAAGTAATCATCTATTTGTATCATTTTGAAGTTATCTATTATTGTTATTTTCTTTTCTTCATTCTGCAGTATTGTGGATATAGATACAAAATGTTTATAAGACCATGCAGTGTGAAATACTATACAATTATGAGAGGTATGATCAAACAAAAAATACTAAAAAAAAGAGTTTGTGTGGCATTTTTTTAAATAAGGGCCACATGAAGAGCCCAAAAAGAAAAGAAAAGAAAAGACCCTCCTGTGGCGCTTGTTGGAGTAAGTGCCACAGGAGGGGGTCTCCTGTGGCGCTTGCTGACGTAAGCGACATAGGAGACCCCGTCCTGTGGTGCTTGCGTCCTCAAGTGCCACAGGAGACCCCCCTCCTGTGGCACTTGCTCCAACAAGCGCCACATGAGGGTATTTTTTTAAAAAAATTATAATGTTGTGGCGCTTACTAGCCTACAGCTTCTTTTAGTGGTATCTAGATATGTAGCACTTCTCTAGTGCCACATCTAATCAATTATAAGCACCACAGCTTTGGTTTTTTGTAGTAGTGCTCCAAATATTACTGCCACAGTATCTATTATGCCATTATGACGATCTGACACAATTATCAACTCCATGAAACTAAAAATATTTTTAATCATATGCATAAACCAAGTTCAATTGTCCAGTGTCTCTCCCCTCACAATTGCTATTGTAAACGGCAACAACTCATTATCAGCATTATAGGCTGAAGCTGCAAGTAGAGTCCCCTTATATGACCCACTTAAATGAGTTCTATCAATATATAGTATATGTCTTGCACCTCCCATGAAATCCTATATACATGACCCATACTCAATGAAAACTCTTTCAAACTTGTAACCATTAGCTACCCATTCAGCAACTGTTTTATCATCCGTTTCCTTCAACCTTTGGCATATCTATGGGATTAACATGTTTAATTGTTCTAGTCTTCCATGTATGTCTTCCATTGCCTTTTCCTTTGCCCTATATGCCTGTTTATAACGATACTCCCTTTGTAGTGTCTTCATAATCTCAGTTGGACGTTTCTCAGTATGGTTCCTCATTGATTATTGTTGATGATGTTAAAGTAGATCTTACACCATGGCCGCTCACTTGCAAATGATCTTGAGCTAAATGAACATGATTATTTATGAATTTGGTCACACACAGTATTCCAGAACTCCTGCCCACTACAGATGCACATAATTTCCAAGGACATCTTATCCTTGTTATTCCTATCATATTTATACACAAACTTATAGGTGATGCTATACTTGTACAAGGCTTCTTTTAATGCATCTGTATAAGAAAAATGCTGACCCACCCCAAAAATTACTCCAAACCATTTCAAATAGCTTGTGTCACTACAATGTGTCTGTTCTGTCTCATAAGTTATACACCCACCACAAATTTCTAAAGACACAAGCTCAAGATCATTGGCATGAGTCATGGGACATACCTCTGCTTCCGGTGACTATTGCAAGAATCTGTGGATCTTGTATACAACAATTACAACACTTTATAACCTATTATCAACTTAGAAATGAACAAAATTTTACAAACTTACACATCTCCATCATTCATTGGCATTCTGTTTATGGGATACAAACATATAGGCACTACTTGTATTGAACCCAAATAGATTTTCAATTTCACCATTATTGTCAAGATCAATTAATGTCCTCTCATCAAAAATTACTATGTATTTAATGTCACAACTGCTCCCTTCATGACCTGTCAATCTTGATGTGATTTCTCTTAAATCTTCCACTCTTATCCTATCTTTTGTTATCTTTACCTTCACACTCCCTCCAATGTGTTTAACTTTACCATCATTATTACGTTCAAATTTCCCCCTACATGAAAATAACAAAACAACTCCTTTGCACAGCTTGACCCAATATTACCATCCATTTTTTTTACGTGTCCTGCAACAAATAAATAATACATTGTTAGTTCAGAAAAACAAAACTAAATGGCTACTTCTATCTTCCACAAATCTATATTAAGGTTTTTCAACTTCATCTTGCTCGTTTCCTACAAAATCCACCCTATTTTTTCTCTTCAACCACAAGCCTAAAACTCACATCATAAACCATCGCAACCTCCTCCCAGCTTTAGGCATCATCAACATTTTTTCCCTTGACCACTCATCAACATTGACGTCCTTCCAACCCCAATACCCTGCACCCAAATCAAAGTTTCCCACCCAAATGAAGACAAAAATAATTTTGCTTCAGCTCGACCACGCGGGGGAAGAACATTGTCGACTCAATAAAGTACATACCTTACTCCTGTTTGTCTTGGCTCCCACTTACGTTCCCTCTCGCTCTGACTATGTATCACATCACCTTCTTCTTTTGTCACCAACTTCTTTTCTTTTATCATCTCAGGGCCAAATCTATCATTTTGTCTCAAATTTTAATATTCTAATTTAGGCACTAATACTTATGTGGATTATGGAAATTCATATCACCGTTTTGTCTTTTCCCAATTTTAAAGTTCTTTTTCAGGGATTTTCCCATTTTTAAAATATATTGAACTTCTTTTCCTTAAAATGAATATAGTTTATATGGTTTTAGTCAAATTTTTTTAATAATAATTAATGTTCACAAGAGTCAGGAGGCTTATCAAAAGGCATGGAGGTCAAAGACCATGAAAAATGAGACCCACGTGGAAGGAGAACATGAGCCTCGACCCTAGTACCTATGATTAGGGGTGAGCAAAACCAAACTGAAACCAAACACCAAACCGAACCAAACTCAATTCGGTTAATTCGGTTTTCAGTTTTTTCTTGATCTTTTTTACAACTTTTTTTGGTCTATGGTATTCGGTTCGGTGTGTTTAAAAAATTTTTGGTTATAACCGAAAACTGAAATTACAATATAAATGGGCCTTACTATTTTTGTTAGTCCCTTGTGTGCAAGTCTCACTTTCCCTACCAGCCCAAAGTCCAACAATCATATTCATTTAAAACAAATGTACAAAACCTAACCTAAATAAACAAACAAAAAGGGAAGGAAGAACAAGTGATGAACCTATGTCATGTGAGTTCTCAAAATAAAACTAGGTTTGAAAATGTAGCATAGTAGCTCAACCTAGATCGTTCTTGTGAGGAGATTAATTTTCAAGTTTCTAAGTAGTAAAGTGTTAAATACCATGTTGAGAATTTGATTTTAAAAATATGAAGTAAACTAAGCTAAAACAATATTTTTGTATTTTCAAGACAAAGAAGCAAACGAAATTGAAATTAACAATAACAAAAATGTAAATTGAATAAACTAGAATAATAATGAAATGGGATTCCCTTGAGTTGAGGTTTTAGTTTTTCTTGCTTGCTAATAATTTGAATTCCATAATGAGTCAAGAGGATGGAACTAAGCTACCACTAGCTCCATACTTGCAATAATCATTTAATTCATTCAATGGAAGCAATTAAAGGAATACCACCAATTAATAGTAACTCAAGGAGATGAATAATTAACTTCTAATTCTAAATTGTAATTACCATTACAACAATTCAAAATATTCATTTTAATAATTTAAATCCACTTAACCAAGTTGAAATAAACAACTCAACCTACTGCTAATTTGAATCATACAAAGCTTAATTAATCAACTCCTAGCTCAACCACCAAGTTTATTCACTTGGCTTAGAACAATCTAGATCATAACTACACACTTAACCAAGTCCTATAATTATGAACTAGAAAAAGAGCTTAAAGGAATTCCATTGAAGTTTAGAAGCTCAAACCATTACCCAACTCAAGGAAATCACCAAAGCTTAGTTACTATTGGAAGAGGAGGAAGATGAAGCTTGATGGAAAGAGAGGAGAATAGCCATTGAGAAAAAATGGTTCAATGCCGCTTCACACCAATTCTTCAATTCTTGACAGCAGCCTTCACCTTTTGCCCTCACAGCTGTAATCCTCTCCTTCATTTCATTGTATTCGGTGCTTCTTTCCCTCACTCTCAAGCTGCCACACGCCTCCTCCTGTTTTCCATTCTACATTCCATGTTCTCTTTTATAGCCGCCTTACAGCCCTTTATTCAATTCAGTGGTACACACCCTCAAGAGTCCAGCCACCAAACCCTTCTCTTCATTTCATATGGGCTCTCCTTCTTTTCAATTCCTCTCTCACGGTCCAGCAGCTTTGTTCCTTTATCCAATGGTCAGCTCTCTTTTTTCTTATTCAACAATTCCGACTCATCTATCTCTAACTGTCCCTTTTATTTTGGTCCAATAGCTGCTTGTCCTTTCTTTATTATTCAATTTTGCATTTTGTCCATTTCGGTCCAGCAACCTTGTCCTCTTTAATTTGGTGAAGTCCATCCTCCCTTCTTCATTGAACCATTTCGGTCCCCTTTCACACTCTAATCCCAATCGGTCCAACACTTCTTGGTTAATTCTTCTCTTTATTCTTCATTTCTAATTTTCGGTCCAAAGGCTTCAAGTTAGTCAATAATTTCAGCTGGCTCTCTTTTGTTAGCCCAATTCATTTCAATTCGGTCCAACCATCATCTTCTTTTTCAATTTATCAATTTCATTTAGCAATTCTCAATTCTTGCGGTCCAATTACTCTTTCATTTCAGTAGCCACTAGCCTTCTCATTTCATGTGGTCCCCCTCCTTCCAATTTATTCAATTGTCTTTAGGTTAAAATGAGTTGTGCCTTGTTATCACCTATAAAATTAGATTCATAAAAGTAATATCTTTTGCTCATAATTAAAGAATAATGAGAATAATAAATATTAATTAAAAATATAACAAAATTAACTAATATAATTCCCAAATTATTCTATCACTACAATCTCACAATATCACTTGATTAAGCCCAAAATATTCAATTAAGTCCCACAAAAGCACAAGATTAATTAATAAAAATATATAAATATTGAGCTCTATCAACAAGACACCCATAAAAATCTACCAGCTCCAATTTTTTCACTTCACCACCAACATCTTTCTTCAACCACACACGACCTTCTTCTACTTTATCTCCTCTTCCTCTTTTTGGTTGTCCTCAGTCTTCACCTTCTTCATCCTGACTAGTCACTTGTATTGATATGTACTTTCTATCTCAAATATCCACCAGATCTACATCATCTTTCATACCCTAACCAAGCATTATTCTTTGAAGCCATAAGTTGCAATTATAGCTGTAAATCTGCAATCTTCCCTTCACTGATGGATCCTAACAACATTTGTCCTTGGCGGCCCCTTATCGCATTTAGTAACACCAAACATCGTTGTTTATAATTTGCATCTGCTATCACTAAGGTTTATATTTCTGTTCAACATTCGAGTTTCATATCTATGTTAGTGTGTGTGAAAAATTATGGGCTTTGGTTATTCTTCTCTCCTGTGTATCTTTATGACTTTATCTTTGTGATATGAATTATTGGCGAAAATTTTCCTTGTCTCTGTAAGGAAGTATGTAATCAGATCTTAAATCAAGATTGATTACTTATCCTCCTTCTTTATCTTTAGATGACATATATCAATTATATAATTTCAAATAATTTCGGTTCTAATCAAACCAAATTGAAAAATTTTAGTTCAGTTTCATTTTGTTTAATGATATAATTTGGTTCGGTTTGGTGTTCCTAAATGCCTCATTTTGGTGTTTCGGTTATTTTAGTTTTCACTTATAACCGAACTGAAACACTGATTGCTCACCCCTACTTGTTATATTCAGGCTTCAATAGAAGCTCTTTCCCCCTAAAGAAACAGCAATGGTGAGAATCCTCCACATAAAATCTCGACCCTATACCTTTTAATTGAACATAAAAAGAGCTGATTGAGTGAGTTTTCTCCCTCTTGGGATCTGTGCCCTTTGAGTTTGCTTCAAAATAGATGACTAAAGCCAATAGAAAATTCCGCCTGATTGGCCATCTGATGCATTTGTTCGTGGCAGCAAAAAGAAAACCAAGAATAGAACTACAAATGAACTTGTTCAAGATAAGGCGATAGGTGAGGAATTGTAACCCCCTTCTTATCATGGCCGAGATTTATGTTAAAAATTACTTAATTATGTGGAATTAGAGACCACAGGATAAGTTGAGACTTATGAAAAATGTTCATTTTTCAAACTGAGTTTTCACAAATTTTTCTATAACTTGTTCCACATTGTCACACCCCTACCTTTAGGCTTGCTTTAAGCTTTGTCACACAATTAAGCTTAAATGTAGGGTTTAGGCACTAATTATAACACATTCAAATCGTAATTCATATCTCATTCTCCAAAAGTGTTTATTTATTAATAATTACATCACTTTTGAAGTTATTAGCCCTTAACCACATTTTGGGGCATTACACTAGATCCCCGGACTGATCAATTCGATCAAAATAGACACAAAATCAAAACAAATTTTTCTTCTAACCTTTTCCTACATTGGAACCTTAGATTTTGAATTGTCGAGGTGGTTCCAAGACCCTGACAGTTCCAACCGAGAATTATATCTTCCTGGTAACTGGAGAAGGCCAATCACCACCCCTTTCATCTAAAGAAGAAAAGCACTCCCCTTTAATAATACTTTCTTGGCTTTTACTTTGTCAGTTGACTTTTGACCCCCTTGGACTCACCAATTCCATGACTGAAAGTTCATAATATTCTTAGTAGGTGGTTTACTTAAGTTAAAACCCAATTCAAGGATTGTGCTCTCGCTAAAAACCAGTGCATTTCTACTGATTAAACCCTCTTTCTTTGCTACCTTTAGCAAATACTTCTCGGCTTGTTGTCTTTTTTTAGCAAATCCAGGCAATTCTTGAGAATAGGCCTTCTTCCGTTTAGACATAGGCCAGTTCTACTTATCATCAGTACTACTCTTTAAGTTCACTCTTGCTACCTATAGTGCCAGATTACCAACTTCACCCCTATACTTGTTAATGACATCTTCATTATGGGCTTCTTCATCATTAATTTCAATGAGCTCCACACCCTGCCCATTAACATTTTGGGCCCTGTTTCCTTCACCTAAATTAGAGAGACCCAATTCAAAAGAGACATCTCTAAATTTAAACTCTAAAATAGTCACTTTGGGCAATTTTAATTTAGCCCAATTATTAGGCTTCTAGCCTAAGCTTTTCCCTTTAGTAATATTGATCCTTCTTCCCTTTGGTTATAGGTCCAACTTATACCCCACATGACTGTCCTTGCCTAATTCAACTTCAAGCATGTTTTCATAATTGATGATTGATTTATTATTCTCCACAAACTACTACCCACTATTACCTTGAGAACATTCTGCCAGTACCTCAGTTGACTCAATATTCCATCCTTCCCTATGCATGCAATTAAAATTTCCACGTTCCCTATGCTACACTTCACTCTCCACCGTCCGATACTTGTTGATCTTCTTTAATGACCTAGAGTTTGCTTTCAAGGGTGCCGTGCACATATTGACATTGAATCATTGGTGCTCTATTCCATCTTCTCCTCCTTGAACATCACAATTCTTGCTTTCATTTCCAAGCTTGCCACACACATAATAGAACTCTAACAGTCTTTTGTATTTCACTTGAATCCACATTGGCTTACTATTTTTGTCTTTTTTCAATGGTCTAGAAATATAGAAACATGGGGTCAACGGTTCATCAACGTTCATTTCTAATTGGACCCTTCCAAAGCTTTTTGTTCTTATTCTTTTAGGTCCCGAATCTTCAGCTGCTATCACTCTTCCAACCTTTGATGCCAACACCCTGTAATTAGATAAACTCCTCCCTTATGGAAGCAAATTATGAATTTGAATCTAGATGAGGAACGTATCAATCTAAATCTCACAATCACTGACATACACATCCCTTCATTAGAGACTTAGGATATATTGTCTAACCACCTATGGACTCTCCATAAGAACTTGACGGGCATCTTCAACTTTCTTGAAATTGAAAGCGAACATATTTGTACCAATACTATCTACCTCCACCTGATCTTCTTTTAGCTTCTGATAAGTATATATTTTATAATTGAATAAGTGTAGATTTTGAGTATGTTTGGTTAAATTTATTAATATTTTATACCTATTTAATTATCTTTTATATATTTTTCTATCCTTTAATTATAAGATAAAAGGATATTTTGATATAAAATTTACTCATATCCTAGTTTATTTTGTAGGAGATATTACAAGATTCAAGTGATAACAAAATATCACTATAATATATCTATATTATATAATAATCGATAAGAAAAAGAGATAAACCAAGATATTGTGATAAAAAAGCACGTAGGGTGATAATATATACCTATATATATATATATGCTAGGCGTAGCAAGAAGACGGTGTGGTCTATTTTCCTTGGTTGGTGATGGCAATTCAAGAGTTCAAAATTTAAATAGAGGGAAATTAAGTTTGGAGATCCAGAAGATCAAAAGCACAGATGAAAATTTGGCATTAAGTTTTTGTTTCTCCTTTCCTTTCTCTTCTTTCTTTTGTCTTTTTATTTTGTCTTTGGTTAGCTACTATTTGGTTCATGACAATGTCAGTTTATGTAGTTGAACCTTTATTTTAGGCTATTTAGTTTGATTATGGATTAGTGGATAATGATTTTTTTTTATTTTAATTTTTTTGATATTATATTTGCTGATTTAATTGTGTGCTTAATTATCCATAAATAAGAGAAATATGATTGGGAATATTTTGGTATTCTAAAGAAGCCTAGATATAGGGAATTTATACTAGACCTTCAATTAAATTGTGTAAGATTAAGTTTCCTAACTTAATTTGCTTGTAAGATAAACATATTGTAACCCCCGACCTTATCAAGCCCGTGATTATTGTTTAAACACATTTTATAATTAGATAAGAGATTGAGAGTAATTAAAAACCTTTTTTCAAAAACATGTACGACAAGATCTCCATCTTTTCATTCATAAAAACAATCGGCCTATTCGGTTTGTCACATATACAATATCAGAGTACTAATAAAATTCCCGACATTTACCCGAGATAATATCATTAATACAACTGGGTATCATTGCCCATCTCAGTTTCCCAAACCAGGGATTACACAACAATTACAAATCTATGGTCAATCCAATATACACAATTGTCTAAATGATAAATAAAAACCAAAAAGAAACTAAGACTACCACCAGCAATCCTAGTTATCCTTATTCACTTGCTTGTCCCTTGACCCGCTTGCCCTGGCTAAAATTGTTAATTGGAAAGAGTGAGATTCAAAAGAATCCCAGTAGCTAACTGCCATAAACCCAATCAGCAACATTCAAGGTTGGGCTAACCGCTACAAACCCAAGTAGCAACATTTAAGGTCAGGCTACTAGCCATGAACCCAATTAGCATCATTCAATGATAAATATGTACGAACAATGCATTAAACGTGATATAGGATAAAAGTTCAATACCTTGGTCTTTACGTTCTTGATCACGCACAGGCCTTCTACGATCTAGGCAAATATCAAATCCTATATTCATAATTAAGGACAACAGGTTATCACTTATTCCAATGCTCAAATGACTCTAGAACACTAAGATTTGGTTATCATTAAAGTCCCTTAGGTGGCTACAAGAAGCCCAAACATATGTCAAAAGGGTTTGGAAGTAACCACTTTCAAAGTTCTAAAATGCTGACTTTTGGAAGTTGGCCGTGGCCAAGAATCTTTGGGTGCAGCCAAAAATAGGTCAGAAAGTTTGGGTTGCAGTCAAAATTAGTTCAGAGAGTTTTTGGCTATGACCAAGAGTCTTTTGGCTAGGGCCAAAAGCGGATCAGAAGCTTTTGGGCTGCGGCCAAGAAAATTTCAATTTCTGGGCTAGACTTCCAAAAATAATAACTAATTCTAGAAAAAACGAAATGAGATGATCCCAAGTCCTACTTAAAGCTTTTTAAGTCCTTTTTAATGAAAAAATATGGATCAAGGCTGTCCATAACCATAAAAAACCAAAATTCCACAAATGTTCATACTGTTCCAGAATTAAGTCCAGTTTTGACACTAAACTTTGGAAAATCATAACTCGCAGCACAAAAGTCAGAATTGACCAAACTTTATATCAATGGAAAGCTTGAAATGTGAATTATACAAAAATTGAAATTTTCACCTCATTCTAAAACCATTTTCTATTTCAAATTACCATGCAACGTTGACCATTTGCACAACAATTTCATACTTAACATTTCCAGAATTTTCCAATTTTGCACATTATGACTCCAGTGGTTTCAAAACTCAAACCAAACTTCCTTTCCACACAAAATTTCATAAGGAAACCAATGGAGACATCCAAATGACCAAATTCACATCACTTTCATAAGATATAACTAGGCAACAACATAATGCCATTCTCCCAAATCCACAAACTTCACATTTCAACCTAAATCCAACTCTAACTATCCAAGACACCTGACAATGCATCATATCCAAGACTACAACATACCAAAAGACATAATGACCTTAATTTTCCAAAATAAGGCCAAATTTCTAGAAAATTCAAACTAAACTAATGGCTATAAAACCTAGCTAGAAAGGTTCATCTTACTCACATCTACAACTTTTCCAAAGGAGTTCCTTGGCTCTCCAAACTCCAAAATTCCTTGAGAGCTCAAACACCACCAAATGGGAAATCTAAAACCATAGAATTGAAGCTCTCAACACAAGGAACAAGATTTTGGTAGAGAGTTTTTTCATCGGAGGTCATTTGGAGGGTCAAAATCTCATCTTTTTCACAAGCTTTTCCTTCCTTCTTTAGCTCCCATGACTGCGCAAATTTAGAGAGAAGGAAGAGAGAGATGAGAGTGTTAAATGATGAAGATGGAGGTAGAAATTCTACCACTCCATGCCCCATAAGCATAGGCAAGAGAGAGAGAGAAAAGAAAAGAGAATTTAAAATGATTTGTTGACTTTTCTCCCACAACTCTCCATGCTTGATCCACATGTGCCACATGTCACAATCTTATGTAATCTCACCACATGTAATTCCTCCATTTAGTTACACTAACCAATTCCATTAGCCAGTTGGTTACACTTCTCATTTCTCTTAGTTAGTAATTAATTTCTCCATTAATGACTAACTAATTGACCGATAATTTCCATTCTTCCAATTTCTCCATTAATTATGGTACATTTACTTAAATTGCCACATAACACATAATTAAATTCCTTTCCTCTCTATCCATACGCCATTCCCTCTAATTTTAGTCCTTAAATTACTTTGTCAAATAATCATGCTAAAATACAGGGTGTTGGGTATTTCCAATAACTGATTCGGATCTCAAATCCACTTTAATTCACCAAATCATTCTCAATAATTACCATTAGCCCTTAATCAAAATTTGGGGCATTAAACATATACCTACCAACCTTACATAGTCTCATTAGGCCTGTACTTAAATGAATCCAATTAAGTACTAATCACTTAAGGAATTAGGGATTAACATAATTGGAATAACTTTTAGTGGATCGAAAGACACTCTTAGATAAATAAGAGTCATAGACTAGCAAATATAACATTAAATGCAATTAAGGAAGGAAATTAGACTCTAAGAAATAATCAAGGCTATAATAATCCAAGTTACCGCTTAAGATTGAGAATCACCCTTATCCTTAGCTTTAGTTTATTTTGATTTCCTTTTCTTAGCTTTTATCCAAATTGTGTTGACTTAATTTAAGCAAAAGTATAAAATCATTACTCAATTGCATTGTTGGCACCAAGTCCTCATGAGAATGATTTCTTACTCTCACTCTTTATTACTTGATACGACCCGTACTCTTGCGAAGTCTTAGGCTCTATATTTTGCTTTTCAGCTTCCATGCTACTAGTACATTTTCTCTAATATCTCTAACCCCTAACCAAGCCTTCAATATGATTCTTCTGACAATACATTTGTCATCATACTTATCCACATCGCCTTGAGACCATTCGATATTAACATCCTAGTTATCATGAGCAACCAATTAAATTCTTTACTAGAGAACCCCAAAATTTCAAATGGCTTCTCATAAGACAAAGTACCAACACAATAATCAAACCCTCTCAGAGGAAACCATAAGCAAGAAAATATTAGGAATATAAAGAGAAGAAATAGAAGATGAGACTTTAGAAATGACAAACAAACATAAAGAGAAACAGCCTAAGGCTGAGGTGCTACCAAGATGGAGAAAAGGGAAATGCCTAAGGTAAACTCTTAGAGAGAGAGAGAGAGCAGTTCTAGGGCCGAATAATTCTTTATAGAAACTCATGTTATTGATGTTAGTTATCACACTAATCTTGGGGATCGTAAGTGTTGTCCCTGTAATGCCCTAATTTTTGATTAAGGGCTAATGAGAATTATTGTGAATAAATTGTGATTTAAAGCGGAATTATTATGTGTCGTATGACAATTTTAATTAATATGCCAAAATTAGTGAGAAATTGGATGAATGGCTTTAAGTTGGTGATTAATGGAAAAATTAATTACTAAGAGGAAATGAGAAATGTAGTTAATTTGGCTAATGGAGTGATTAAAGTGATTAATTGGGTACTTACTTTATGAGAGCAAATCAAATTCCGACAAGTGTCAAGTGAGTAAGAAGAGAGAGGAAGAGGAAAGTCAAATTTGCATATTTTATTACTTTTCTCTCTCCTCTCTTCCCTCCAATTCAGCTGGCAGCATGGGGAGGGGTAAATCATCATTATTTCATCCTCTCCAACACTCATCTCTCTTATTTCTCTCTCTCTTGTTCGAGCTTCCATGGCAGCCTAGAAGAGGAAGAAAAGCTCTTCTAAAGGTGAGTATTTGACCCTCTTAATGACCTCTAATGGAAAAACTCTCTTCTACAATGTTGTTCCTTAAGTTGAGAGCTTTAATTTCATGGTTTTTGATTTTTCATTTGGTGGTGTTTGAGCTCTCAAGGAAATTTGGAGTTTGGAGAATCAAGGAACTCTTTTAGAAAAGTTGTAGAGGTGAGTAAGACAAATCTTTCTATATAGGTCTTGTAGCGATTAGTTAAGTTTAGATTTTCTGAAATTTTGGCTTGAATTTCAAAAATGAGGGTCATGTTGTGTATGCCATGTTGTTGTCATGGATTTAGTGTCTTGATATGTGTTTTGGGTAGATAGAATTTGATTGAAGCTTAAATGTCAAGTTTGGTAAATTTTGGGATTTTGTTGGATAGATGCCAAAAAAAGAACATGATAATGGGATGAGAATTTGATTTTTCTTATGTTTTCATTGGATTCCTTGTGAAAAATTATGTAGGAGTAGTGTTGGATATGGATTTTGAACCATTGGAAACTTAGGTTTAAAAGTTGCAAGTTTTGGTTAGTAAGAACTCTATTCTAGGCAGTCAGTTTGCATGAAATTTTTGAATAACCAAATGGTATCTAAAACTTATGAAACTTTCTGGTCTTAAATTTCACATACCAAGCTTCAAAATGGACAAATAATTTGTGTCCTTTCATGTTTTGAACTGGGAGATATGATTGTCCAAAGTTTGGAATGGAAACTAAACTCTGTTTTAGAATAGCGTTGAGTTTTGGGCAATTCTATATTTGTATGGCAATTTCTTGTAATAACCCATATTTTTCCTATGAAGAGGACTTAAATACCTTTCATTTGGCTTTAGAATAACCTTATTCTAATTTTTCTAGAATTAGTTATGATTTTGGAAGTTCAGCCAAGAAACAAGATATTTCTTAGCCGCTGCCAGCGAATTCTCGGCCGTGGCCCAAATGTTTCGGACCTATTTTTGGCCACAGCCAGTGGATTTTTGAGCCACGGCCAACCTCCAAAAATTAGCATTTTGCACTTCTAGAAGGTGGTTTTTGGTATAGTACTTCCCAATCTTTTAGGCATATGTTTGGGCTTCTAGTAGCCATCTAAAGGACATAAATAATAACCAAATCTAAGTGTTGTAAAGTCATTTGAGTATTGGAATAAGTGATAATCGGTTATCCTTAATTATGACTCTAAGATTTGATATTTGCCCAGATCTTAGAAGGCCTGTACCTGATCAAGAACGGAAAGACCAAGGTAGTGACACTTTATCCTATATCATGTTTAATGCATTACTCATACTTATTTATCATTGAATGTTGCTGATTGGGTCCGTGGCTAGTAGCTCGACCTTGAATGTTGCTGCTTGGGTTTGTGACGGTTAGTCCAACCTTGAATATTGTCGATTGGGTCCGTGGTGGGTAGCCCAGCCTTGAATGAATGATTGAGTCGCGGCAGTAGCCCGGCTTTGAATGCTATGTAGCTAAATTGTGATATATACTTACATGCTTTGTTTAATTATATATCATATACGTAAACTATTACTATTGGAATTCTTTTGAATCTCACTCTTTCCAATTAACAATTTTAGCCAGGGCAAGCAAGTCAAGGGACAAGCAGGTGAATATGGATGACTAGGATTACCAGTGGTAGTCTTAGTTTCTTTTTGGTTTTTGGTTATCATTTAGACAATTGTATATATTAGATTGACCATAGATTTGTAATTGTTGTGTAATACCTGATTGGGGAAACTGAGATGGGCAATGACACCCTGTAAAACTATTGGATTAATGATATTATTCGGGGTGAATGTCGAGAATTTTGTTAATACTCTGATATTGTATATGTGACAAACCGAGCAGGTCAATTGCTTTTACTTTGAAATGAATGGAGATTGTATTGTACAGGTTTTTTTGTAAAATTTTTAATTACTCTTGATTTCTTATTCAGTTATAAAGCGAGTTTAAACACTAATCAAGGCCTTGATGACGGCGAGGTTACAGTCCCCAACTCAAGTAAAGCTCTTTCATACCCTAATCCCTCAATAGGAGCCACATGACACCCTTACGTCTCATGTGAGTAAAGGACTCTAATCACTTGTTAGTAATAGTGAGTACTCTTCAAGCAATGATCAAGTTGTCCTCTTTACGCTAGAAGATGTGGCACCTTCTCAACAAGGTCAGCTTACACATGCTACAACTTCACCTCAATAGTAGGTTGCATCTTCTAAGGTCACTCCTTGCTAAGCGAACCAATCTAAAAGTATCTGTCCCGTTAGAAATTTTTTATGCTTCCCATGATTCAACTATATATTCAGTCCCTCAATGGTTCTCTCTTGATACATTATATTTTGGAAAGGATTTCCATATCAAAGTACCATATTAAGGTTTATGCAAGCTACCCACATCTCCTATGGTTTTCTATTCTACTGTCTCACTTGTTGGAAAGGATTTTCATATCAAAATACAACTAAATCCCACCCTTCCCTCCCAAGCTTAGTATATCCATTTTAACTCGTCAGGAGTTGAGTTCTTCAAGTGGGGGAGAGATGATGGGATATGAAAATAATAATTTATTAGGAGTTTGACTATTTCAAATCTTTATCATTACTAGAGAATATTTTGTTTTAATTTTGATTTATTGTTATATTTTTTATTACTTGATATGTGGACTTAATTTTAGTCTTTTAAAATGTCGATCTGTCCTTAATTCTTAGGATTATGTTGGCATAAATTACACCTCAACTTATATGATTTACACACCTTACTATGTTTTGTATTGTGTTTTTTCTCTTCCTCCTCCTTTCATATGATTTTCTCCTCTTTTCTTGTTGTCATCCCTAC
The DNA here is from genome assembly GCA_963855925.1 of Inga laurina. Classification (NCBI taxonomy): domain Eukaryota; kingdom Viridiplantae; phylum Streptophyta; class Magnoliopsida; order Fabales; family Fabaceae; genus Inga; species Inga laurina. The sequence goes on along the minus strand of OY979703.1, from coordinate 40,007,551 downwards.
TCTTCTCTCTCTCTCCTCATTCTCTATTTTCTCCCTTCCCCTTCCCCATTCTGCATCAGATGTGCAATTATCAATTTGCTAAATTTGAATTTTCAAATGCAAAACAATGTCATATTTGATCTCTTTAAAGTACACTCCCCCATTCCTAAATTTAAGACCCACTTTTGAGCTACAAAATGTGTTTTATATTTAAGACATGAAGAGTATAAAATTGACAATATCGTGGGGCTAATAGAAATAAAAAAACTTGGTAGTTTTAGATTTTTAGTATACCTGAGAATATGAGGGCTGTAATTATAAGCCATATGAATGATAGTTTATTGGTGCATCAGAAATATGGGAATGGGGGAGAAAGAGGACTATATATGAGGAGCATTTGTTGATTGTACCGGAAGAGGGATGGATTAAGCTAAATATTGATGGGACTTTTCAAAAGGAACATGGGAGTGTTAGGTGTGGAAGCTTGGTTCAAGGGAGTGATGGACGATAAATAAAGGGCTTCTCAAAGGCATGAAAAAGACTTTGTTGAGAAAGGTAAAACCCATTTCGGCGATCTTTACACCTCAGGAGATTAGTCTCTAGTTATCAACTGGGGATAGCACCTGGTTTTTAACACAAAAAAAGGGTTCTCAAGGAAGCTAGGCAATTGTTTAGCAATAAAAGCGAAGATCTAAGGCTAGTGACTATTTTGAAGATGGTTTCTAATGCATACATTCATAACCTGGTTATCGAAAGTGATTCTTTTATACTTATCAATAAGCTTGAGAGGCTAAGAGTAGGAGAGGAGATGGAGTGTTATCTCCTAAAACTTTTAAATAGTGAGTTATATAAGATTGAGTTTGATAAGATTGCCTAGGTTAGAATACGACATGACTATCTAGCATGAGACTTCCCTTGTCTCAAACATTGTGCCAGCAGCCTTCGGCCAACTAAATACCGTGTATGATCTACACACTAGCTTGGCCGTACCTACTTCCTCGAGTTCTACAATGTCCTTAGACCATTCTCCATCAAGTATTGCACCACTTGTTGCCCTTCGGATAGTCACTGATCCTCAGAGGCTAGTTTACTAACTAAGGTGTTTCACTCCTTTGGTACCCCTATTCGTGCATATTTCCTTTTACCGTATAATCAAGACCATATCAGTATACTATCCTGTTACCAGAACTGCCGTTCTTCCAAAACTGCTTGGGCTTTGATACCAAAATGTCATACCCTTATCTTATTTTCATCTTTTTCAAAGTATTTTTGAAAAACAATATATAGTTCGGTGGCAACATAGGAATAACATTAATATATTGGTAAAAGGTACTTGATTATGGAAATTCCCCTTTGGGATTATACATTATAATCACAATCAATGTCGATGCACAGGGGTAATAGGATATCTAAACCAGCTACAATGAAAAGGGTACATCTTTCCAACTTCGTTCCACCACTGCATTCCTCCCGTAGGGTTCTCCTCTATGCTTTCAGTACACCTCTTGTTTTTGCTTGTTGAAACTATTGGTAGAGGAGGGGGAGATTCGAGAGAATCTTAGTAGGAAACAGATACGATAATGCATGCATGATAGATGCTATGTGTATGACATATTAGCTTTAACTAGATGTATGACTCATAATAACATTTCTACATGCTAATGTTTCATGTAACAAAACTATAGCCATAGCAAAAACAGAAACAGAGCTTTTTTATTCAAATATGCTCTACACAATCAAGTAAAGCAATCACATACATCACTACACAAGCAAAGATATTGAATACATATAAGTAAGGTAAGTTCCCTACCTCTAGTCTCTTAGTCCTTCTCTTGTACCTTCTACCAGTTTAACATTTTGTGTCCGGCTCAAGCTACTGTCCGATCCTAAATTTCCAAATGTATAAGAATTAGGTTAAAACCCATTCATGAACTACTTTAGACACTTCCATTGTGTTTCAAGTGGTTATATGAGTATATAGTGAAAATTTACCAAAATACCCCTGGGCACCGGGCCCGCCATACTCGATCTAACCGTATTTTTTCTGAAATTTTAACCTAGCTATTTTGACATATTTTTGCCCAAGGAATCCATTTTCAACCTTGCAATTACCAAATTCACTGTCAAAATATAGAAATGCCCTGGGCAGCCCTTAATTAGGGTTTTAGGGGCGTTTTGATCATTATGCTTTCTAGGGCTTTTCAGGAAAAGTGTTCAATTGTAACCCTACCTAATTTTCCCTCCTGAACACAATGGAATCATCAAATTGTCAAAAATCCAGCCCTAACCCTTCCAAACAACACTGGCCGAAACCTAAAATTCTCCTGAAAAAATTGGGGTTTTTCAATTTTTAACTCTGTAAATTTGCTCATTTCTACTTCTAATTACTTAATGATCTATTTAATTACGTTATAACTACCATTTAGACCCAATTTTGGCAGTATAATGCCTAAGGTTCAACGTTTCCCAAATTTTATAACCACAACAAATTAACCAAAAATTCACCCATTAAACTAACCACAACAGCTAGAATAACCCATGATTGAAGTTTATGGAGTTACCTGTGGCTTCTATTGCTTAATCTCACTTGAATGAAACCCTAGCCCTCTCAAACTCTGGGATTTTGCTCCAAAACAACCTTGAATCATGTAGAAGAACAACTTAGAGGAAGGATTACACATGTTAGGAAGCAATTTACTGAAGAAATCAACTTACCTTGTGAGTTCTCTTCCTCCTTTTCTCTAGAAATCTAAAGCTCTCTCTCACCCCCCCCCCCTTTCTCCATGGTGAGCACGAAATGAAGCATAAAAGATGGCATAAGTATCTCTATTTTCCCTTAATTTAAATAATTAATTTCCCATTTTTAGATTTAAGCAAAATTTGATAGATTTTCTACCCAAACTTTGAAAAATAATAACTAAATTTGTAGACATTGCATTGGAGTGATTCTAAAGGCTATAGAACCCTTATTAAGTCTAGTTTCAAGAAAAAATATAGCCTTTTATCAAGTGGAAGCACAAAATTCCCAGAACTAAATTCTTTGAATGTTGTTCCACAAAAGCAACAATTTTTCTGGGCTAAGTTCAAAAATTCATAACTTTTTGTATATAGCTTTAAAAATTACCTATGACCTATCAAATTAAAGCTTAGGATGTCTACTTTCATTATGTAAAATTTTATGATTTTGGTTCATCATTCGGTTATTCAATTTCACATGAAAATCTCGCTGCCTTACACGAAATCTCACTGGCAGCATAATCACATTCTCCAAAATTCACCCTTCCATTTCATTAAATGCTACAAATGTTTACAACGTATATTGGGAAATAAATTTAGGGTGTTTTATGCTTGATCTAGCTTTTATTAAGGGAATAATCTATTTTGCATCATTATAATTTCTTAAATTAAAGAAAATTAATATTTTGACTATTTCACATTCTTAAACATTTGCAAAAATTATTTTTTGGTACGTTATTTAATTGTCTAAAGATTTGGATAATCAATTTTTGACAATTATTTAACTACTGGAATTTTGCAAAATTTTATTAAAGTTGAAATATGTTGAAATTAATTTTAAATAATTTTTTGGGCTCACAAAATAGTGGGAGAATTTAATTATTGGTTATTGAGTCACATTTCATTGATTAAATTCTCATTAAGGTTTAATTCACATTTGGAATTGAAATGCACAATGTTGATATTTGTTATTAGCATGCATCTTAGGGATGCTTCAACATCCTCTATTGCATATGTAAATAATCACTTGTGTATTTTAAATATCAAGTCCAATCGATGAGTAATATTAATATGTTTAATCAAAGTGGGCAAACTGAATTTAGTTTAGTCACTTATGTTGATTAAATTAATTGATTAAGTTCTCCATTACGTTGTGCAAATACAGAATTTAAATGCACATTATTGATATTTGTAATTAACTTGCGTGTTAGAGTGCTCACTACAGCACCCCCTATAACATGCATAAACAATTACATATTGATTTTAAAATATCAATCTTATGAAGGTGAGTAAACATAATTACTGTGATTAAATTAATATTACTCATTGATTGAAGTTGATATTTAAAATACATAACTAAGATTTTCACTGACGTTGTGTGTATACATGGAATTTATTTGTACATATTTGATACTGGTGATTAGCATATTTATTTTGTTTGAGGAATAACCACAGCATCCTTATGCACAAGTTGTATGCATAGTTAATCACATAAGGTTTTATGGTATCAATTATGATTATATATATGATTAATATACACAATAATGCAATGTCTTTTTGATAAGCATCTAGAAATTAAGGAGTAGCAATAGCATCCTTACGTATGTACATGCACTTTATTTTGTTTTAACGAACATCAATTATAATTAAATATATGGCTATAATTAATCTTTGCCTGCAAGTAGATAATTATAATTGCATATTTAGTTAGGGTGGAATAGAATAACATTGTATTTTCTAAGTAGCCTATATGTATTAGGAAATATAATTGCATTCGAGTTTCATCAATTTGAGATAAACACATGCCATGCTAATATTTTTGCCCACAGGTAGACCTGAGTGATATGAATTTATATTTGTATGATTTACATTGGTAAACGTATGCTTATGTAGGATGGTTGCTTGCCTCTTATAGTAATTTTATAAGCATTATTAAATTTTATTTGACTTTGCAACCTGATTGTTATATGTTCAATTGTTTAGTTTGATTTAATTTATTAGAGACAATTGATAAGCCTATAAGGAGATAAATATAACTCCTTCCATTAGGATAAAATTGACATTAAGATAGTTCTAGTACTAAATGATACTAGCGTGAGAATTGAGATAACATTATGAGATATAATTGTCTCAATAAAGTAATCTCAATCAAAAGCTAATTATCATAAGTACATAAAGAATGGAATAAAGTCAATGGTTGTTTATAGACTAAATTTAGAAATTCTCATAAATGTTATTGCATCATTTTGTTGACAATTAAGCGATTTTCCATAATATGATAAGATGTCTCCATTAATCTTAATAGAAGAGAATCTTAGTTTATTATCTCATGAGCCATTACTCCTCTTTCATGAATACATGCATGAATAGGAAGTATTTTATTGAAAATGTGTATATATAAATTTTTCTTATATTTGGAAAAGAATGAGATTCTAAAAGAGGACTATTAAGCTGCCAACTCTAAAGTCATAATATAATAGGCATATGGAGAATAATATGCCTATAGTTAAAGGTTTGATTGGAGGTTGTAATAGATATATACTTGCCATTAGTTATGTTCTAACAGATAAAATAGTCCATTCCCTTTACAGTTGATTCTTCACAATACCTGAACACTATTTACTTTATAATTAAGCATTGTCTTTTGACACTTTTAGAGTATATAAAGCAAAAGTGGGTAATTTAATCTGGTAAATAGATTAATATAGTGAAGTTAATTGGAAGAGATGGATGACTTGATGGGTACATGATTGGAGATAGTAACTTAGCTTATAGCACTAGTGCAAAATACTAATTTAGCTACATGATTTTGCATCAGTTATTTAAAGAACCGAAGTGATAATTCATGTGACATAATTTTGCTTCTGTTTTACGTGTAACTGACGCCGTAATGTACAATATAACATCAGTTACTTGAAGAACATAAGTGATAATTTGTGTGACATACATTCGCTTCTGTTTTAAATGTAACTGACGCCGTAATATACAATATGACATCAGTTGTATAGTCAATAGATGTCGTAATTAAGATGTTGTAATAATAATAATTATGGAATCAGTTTAGTGAGCACCAAAAGCCATAATTAATATAAAGTTTTGGAATTTACTTGTGAAATAAATAAATTTAAAATAAAACATGTCATAATTGTAACTAAATACTATAAATAATTTTTTCCAAAATATAATTATATTCGCTGGTATAAAATACTAATTTAACTACATGATTTTGCATTAGTTACTTGAAGAATAGAAGTGATAATTCATGTAACATAATTTTGCTTCTGTTTAATATGTAACTACGCTATAAGGTACAATATGGCATCAGTTACTTGAAGAACGGAAGTGATAATTCATGTGACATAAGTTTGCTTCTGTTTAAAGTGTAACTGACGCAGTAATGTACAATATGACATTGGTTGTATATTCAACTGATGCCATAATTAAGATGCTATAACAATAATAATTATGGAATAAGTTTAGTAAGCACCAGAAGCCATAATTTATATAATGTTTTGGAATTTAATTGTGAAATAGATAAATTTGAAATATAACATGTCATAACCATAATTAAATACTGTAAATAAATTTTAAAAAACATTTTTTCCCAAAATATAATTATATTATAGTTATATTTTAAATAATTTTTTTAAGTGGGTCATTTATAGCTCAGGACCATTTGATAGAGATTAGAGAATTTCTTTTAACTACTTAACTATACCTAGTTAATTATTAAAAAAAAATAGATGATCAATTTATGGGTGGAACTTGACCCATAATTTATAATTTATTTATCGAGCTTACTTATAACATCGGGTCCTATAGGAAACCAAGACCTTAATTATAACCCACATGGCTTTAAGGAAGTCTTAAAAATATATTAACTATTTTTTTCTAAAGAAAAGGAAATATTGCGTTGATTCCCACTCCAACTAACGTCCTAATGCCTTCACAAAAAACCTTCACTACTCTGCTAACTCGCGGCTTCTCTATGAATTTCGCTCTAGCTCTGCTAACTTCGCAACTTCCCTTCATCACTGTTGACGTAGTGGCTTCCAGATAGAGCACTACAAAAAAACACTCAATTTCCGACAGAATTTGATGCAGAATTTTTTTAGTGGCAAATTCTGTGAAAAATCCGTCAGAAATTCTATTGGAAATATTTTCGATGGAATTTTTCCGTTGCTAAATTTGTCACGAAATTAACCACAAAAAAGTTCAATGGCTAAATTAGCCATGGAATTACATCACAAATTTTGTGAAAATTTTTTTTGCCACGATGCCATGAAACTTTTCCATGGCACATTCTGTTGCAAAATTTATAAAATTTTATATTAAAAATAATATTATAAAATTAATTATTAAATAATTTTAATTAAAAATAAAATATTATTATTGTTGAATATTTTATTATTATTATTTATTAATACTATATTTAAAATTTTTGACTAAAATAATATTTTTAATATTATTATATTAGTTATTATTTAATTTTATTTAAAAATAAATTATTAGTTATTAATATTATATTTATCATTTTATATTAAAAATAATATTTATAATATTAAATTATTTGTTATTAATTAATTTAAATTAAAAATATATTTAAATTTAGAAAATTGATTAAAATATAGTTATAAAAATATTTATTAAAGATTTAAAATTTATTGAATTTGAAATTAATTAATCATAAATATATAAATATTTTTTTAGAATTTTTATTTATTTTATTTTATTTTTAATAATATTATATATATATATATAACATTATGTAATAAAATAACACATGTTCATCTTGGCACAACTGGCAAAGGCTCGAGCGTGCAGGTACTAAGAGCATGAGGTCGCGGGTTCGAGCAGGAGGGGAGGCATTTTCAAGATTTAAGAGGCGCAGACACGTGGCAGCTCTCGGAGGTGGCACTTGGCGCACTTCGAGGAGGGACATGTGGCAGCGCTTGGAGGTGACACATGGCAAGGCAAGGAGGAGACATTTAGCCCACTTCGAGGAGTGACACGTGGCACACTGCGAGGAGGGTGGACACGTGGCAGCAGTAAGAGGTGACATGTGGTAGCACGAGGAGGAGACACATGGCTGAACCAACGATGAGGTGGCCTCCTACGGACGTGACATGTGGTATTTGAAAATTTTAAAATAAAAAAATATCCATTGGATTTGAAAATTCATTTGTCACACATCTATTACGGCGTCGGTTTAGTTACAATGCGAAGCTATAATATATTCATTTACTGCGTTATATCTTAAGCAACTGACTCCATAATATATTCATTTACGACGACATATTTTAAGCAAGTGACGCCGTAATATATATTTTTTCGCTACGGCTAATTCCGCTATAACCTAAATGCTGTAGCGAAATTGCAATTTTAACTGATGCCAAATTAAATTTTTGCATTAGTGTAGGTTTTCCTCTTAAGGAATGTACTCAAGAAAACTATATATCTTTGATAAGACTCCAACAAATTTAAGTTTAAACCCTTTTTCTTAAAATCTGAAAGTTGGAAGCACATTTTATATAGAATTGTCTTCTAAATGAAAGAGTGTGGAAGGAAAACATTCCAAGAGATTAAGACTACATATTTTGGTGAAAATGCAAAGAGATCTTAGGAATTCTAATGAGTTGTCCATTTCATTTTAGAAGTTGTGTAACATTTTGAAATGCCAAATTATTAAGAAATGATATGATTAGTGGGAGTGATTAAACTTATTAAGGATGACCACATATGATGGATTATAACCTTTAATCATGATAGCACACTGGTTTTACATGACACTCTCCTTGTAAAGGTAAATGTGAAACATAATGAAGTTTAGAAATTCTTAATTGGTCATGCTTAAAATAAGAAGTATCAACACTAAGGACCCTATCAATTATTAGGAATATTATCTCAAAACAAATAAGGGATATTTCAAATTGATAGATGGTGCTCTTATTATGCAACTTCAATCTGTCAACATATTAAGTCATGACCAATGACAATTCAAATTTGGAGTTTGCTACCGGCTACATCATGTGTCAAGTAATCTAACTAGAACATAAATATAGAGAGTGACCCTAATTTCCAAATGAAGGCATTAATTCATGATCGATGTGTGAGATCTTAAGGAAGACAACAACATATGGATATTTGTAAAGTTGCTGGTATGCAACATTAGGTAACACAGAGAAAGTTGTTTGCTGAAAGTTCTCTATCAAGAAGGAATTAATTTAATGAAGTATTTCCTCCTATGTTGATGTATAGCTCCTTCCATATCTTTATTATGCTTAATGCCTATTCTGAGTTGGAATATTATTGGCATCTTTCCATTAGTCATAGGGAGAGACATATATGGATTAAAAGAAAGGGTCGAATAAATTATGAGGGAAATTTATTTAGTAAAACTAAGAAATTGTCATCACAGGTATGTCTCACATTAGTGATAAATAAGGTTTTATGATGCAATCACATACATGATAAGGTTGAAAGCATCATAGTCTTGTTTATATCAGAAGATTAGTGGGAGTTGAATAATTTATATTATACAAAATGATGATTCACTCATTGCTTGTAAACTTTGACTTAAGGTGTTAAACATAAAAAAATCACCATTGTTCATATTTGTGATATGTATACGTTAAGTGTGGTATTCTTTTATAATACATAAAAAGATTATTATTGAAATACTTGAGAATGTCATGAGTAACCTACGATCACAAAAATTTAAATATTCATGGATAGATGGTAATTGTTGTGAGTAACATCTATTATGAAAAATATGATTAGACTATCCATATGTCTCTAATATATATATATCATTATATCCTTATTTCTTAGGCACAAGATTGCTTAAATGTGTGCATAAACAAGCAATGCCATTGCAAGGGAGTTTATAGAGGATTGTCAAACATATTTTTGCTTGAGTAATAATTGAAAAACTGCAAGTCATGAAGTACATTACAAAATGTACATTAAGTTTCATGCTTTACTTATAGGTGAATGATTAACTTTGTTTAGAAAGTAAGATGCTTTAATTATAAAATAGTTAACATTATGACACATCTCTATGCTTACTAAACAAGTTGCATAATAGAGAAGTGCAATATTGCTAAGTAATCACTGATTGCTTAGTTCCACAATGAATTTCCTTAATCTAGTGATTCTTGAAAGCAAGTTACAAGATTGCCGGTTAAAGAATTTCATCATAGAATTTTTGAATTAATAAATTAATTTAAAACCATTAAGGGTGTTGACCATAGAGTCAATAGGTCATAAACATATAATGCATAGATCCTTAAATGAATTGTATGCATTGAGAGAGATTAAAGGATCAAATACCTCATTTGTGAGATGGATCTCATTGGTGACCTAGATAAGGTATTATCAAATAATGAAAAGTTGTAGTTTGTTATCTCAAATTGGTACCAAGTCATATGAGATTAACAAACATTCAAGTAGGAACCAAATAAACATTTAAAGTATATTCATTAAGTTTTAACCCATTAAGTAAGGGTGCTACTTGTAATACATGGAAGGTAATATCCAACTTAAGGAGAATTATCACCATGATTCCTGTAGTATTGCTTAAATAAACCTTGACTCGCCAATTAACATTAAGTCATAGGCCAAGTGGGAGAATGTTAGATATTTTATATTCTAGATATTATCTGATTATTCTAGATGTTATCTAATTGTTAATATGGATCAAATATCTTCAAATTGTGGCCCACATATATGTGAATTGGATAGAGATTTTGTGTAGGGTTACCTACTTAGCTAGTCAACAATTTCAAGCCTTGATAGAGGGCTATAAATAGCATAGGCCAAGTTAGAGCAGAAACATAGATAAAATAAGTACTTGCTCCCTATGGTTTCCCTGACGGGTGATGGTTATTCCTTAATTATCACTGTGCCCAATCTTCCCATTAAAAGAATCCCTAATCCTTTTCTACTAAATTGAGTTCTATGTTTTCAATTTGCCATAGTAGATTATGATTATGTGGATTATGGCTTCTGATCATTTAAGTATGGCGAGAGGTATTTATAATGTAAAGCTTTCTATTGCTACTCTTTATTACAAAATTCATATTATGTATTTATAAATTATCTTTATATTTATTCCTACATGGAAAACTTTATTTTTGAGCAGGATAGGTTGGTGATAATGTATGATGTTCCCCCCTTGAAGCTTAGGAATTACTTGTACAGTGATTTTGTGGTAGTCTTTCCCACATGAAGTTTTAATCTAATGAATTGGGCTTTAGGGTTTAGGCCTCAAATTTTTTCCCTTTAAAAAAAACTTGATAAGAGCAATAGAAAATTGGGAAAAAGACAAAAAAAAAACTTTAAAATTTTAAAATTTTAAAATTTCAAATAATATTTGTTATCAAAAGTTGATAAGAAAATGATGAAACTTGATACGTAATTTACAACTCATTTTTTGAAAAATATCTAATTCAGAATTTTGCAATTTTAAAGTTCTTTTTCTATCTTTTATCTAGAAAATTTAAGATAATCACCTTGTTTCAAATTAAGACAATCTTCTAATTTAAATATTTAATATAATTATTTATAGATTTTAAAATCAAATTAAACCTATAGATTGACAAGTTATTTTAATTTCAATCTTTTAATATAGTATTTTTTATATCATACAATTAAAGAAACTTAATGGTGAGCTTGTTTATTTTAATTTTATATTTTCTAGAGGATAATAAATTTAAATATTATCAAATGAAATTTAAATTATTGGCCAATAAATACCAGAATTTATAAAAATACTTTATAACATTAGATAAAAAAATTTGGGAAAATCCCAAATAAAGGACTTTAAAAATCCTAAAAGACAAAAAGGTGTTTCGAATATTCATAATTTCAGAAAGATGTTAGGCTTAAATTGTTTTTTAAGAAATTATACGGAAATGACCAAATTGCCATGAAATATATTTTCTTAAAAAAATATTACCCCCACCAACTGGCCCTTGGAGCTTCGACGGCTGGCCATGGCCAGTGTCCACCCACTGTTTTCTGCCGAAGTTTCTGATGGCCAGGTGTAACCCCCTTCCAACCAAGGCAGATATTAAGTTCGTAAAAACGTGATTAATTGAATTACAGACCATGGGATCAGTTGACACTTATAAATTCTTCTTTTCTCGAAACAGGGTTTTCAAAAAATTTTACAAAATCTATTCCACAATGGTCTTATATTCACATTTCAAATATATAAATGGCCTGTACAGTACGATTCCATTCATAAATATCATAGTAGAATGTAAATTCCTAACACACTCTGGTTCCATTAATCAAATAAGGGTTTTACAAGGCACACATGCCCATAATCTATTTCCCTTAACTAGGGGATTACACAAAACTATACTATAATTCCAATATATATACAATTATTTCCCAACAAAATATCCAAAATATATAGCATGATAACCAAAAACCAAAATACACTCCTGCCCTAGAGCTTCAATCGCCCTTCATCACCTGCTTTTCCTTTGAACTACTGGCCCTGTCTGAAAATTGTTTTGGGAGAGCGAGATTCTAAGGAATCGCCATTGTAATACCCCAAATTTTGAGACTCAAGGCTAGAGAATAAGCCTGAAATAAGTGGATTGCTAAGCCCCGATTTAGCAAGATCTCAAATTGTTATTAAAGGTTTATGACTCCAAAAGTGAAGGTGATTATTGATAGATAAACCCTTTTAGAGAGTATGGTGTGATTTAGCACTCGAATGTGATTCGTATGTGTTGTGAGCAGCGACAAAACCTTGTATTTAAGTTTAATTATGGATAAACCTCTAAATTGACTTAAAATAGAGGGAGGGCACATATTATGGTGAAAAGGAAAGAAATGAAGTGTTTGGTGGTGATTCAGTGTGAATTGCCATAATCAGAGGCAAAAAGGTAAAATTACTGACCAATTGATCGGTTATTGAAGAGGAGGCTAATTGGTAACTCAAAGATCAATGGTTGAGATTGATTGTTATGTGTTTAAAAGGGGTGGAATTCCATGTGTGAGAGTCCATGTGTGCCCAAGAAGATGAAACAAGAGTGTGACACATGGCACTTTTTGGACCCTTGGATCTTGGTCAATTTGTCAACACTCTTCCTCTCTCTTCTCTCCCTTATTTGGATGATTTTTGGGGCCAAAAACTGCTTCCATCTTCATCTTCATTATCTCATCTTCCTCTCTCTCTTCAAACTCCATAGGCGACCAAGTGTAGGAGGAAAGAGAAAGAAGTTAAAGGTATGGTGCTCTATTTGTCCTCTAATGCTCAAATACCCTTCTATAATGTTGTTCATAGTGAGCTTCATCTCTATGGTTTTAGATTCTTGATTGGAGGTGTTTGATAGCTTGAGGAAAAGTGGAAAGATGAAGAATAAAAGAATTGGTTTGGGAAGAGGAAGAGGTGAATATTTGTAACACTTTGACCTAAGTATTGTGATTTGTGGATAAGTTTTGTGATTTGTGGAATTTTGCCCTGATTTTGGTATAATTTCATGTGGAATGTAATTGGTGGAATTGGCTTGTGTTTTGTGTTGAAAATGGTTTCATGTTGTGGTATCTAGTCATTTGAATTGGTTTGGATTGGATTGGACACATTGGTTGCAAAACTGAAAGTGCTGTCCATTGGAAGTCTGTCCTAGGTAGTCTATTTGTGTTGCCATTTTGAATACACAAATGATGTCAAAAAATTCTGAAACTTTCCATTCTTAAATTTCACATCCCAAGCTTCAAAATGGACAAATAAATTGTGTCATTTCGTTTTGTGAGCTCAGAGATATGATTGTCCAAAGTTTGATGTCAAAACTGAACTCTGTTTTGGGGCAGTGCTGTATTTTGTGTAATTCAAGAATTTTGTAGTGATTTTTGGTAATGGTCCATATTTTTCCTATACATTGGACATAAATATATTTCATTTATCTTTGGAATCACTTCATTTCGATATTTCCAGAATTAGTTATGATTTTTGGAAGTTTAGCCATGAAACAGGATTTTCTTAGCCGCGGCCCAAATGTTTCTAACCTATTTTTTGCCTTGGCCAGTGGATTCTTGGGCCGTGGCCAACCCCCAAAAATGACATTTTGGACTTTCAAAGATGGTCTTTGGTCAAGTGTTTCCCAAGCCTTTAGGCATATGTTTAGGCTTTAATTAATCACCTAAAGGTCATAAATGGTAACCAATTTTAAGTGTTATGAAGTTGAGGATTTGGAATAAAGAATAATCCTATGTCCTTGATTTTGGTTATAGGGTTTGAAGTTCGCCCTGATCGTGAGTCAGCAATGCTGGAGCATATATGGAAAGAATAAGGACAGGATAGGAAACTCGAGGAAGGAGCAAGCAACTAAGGGTGGCTAAGGCTCCTGTTGAAGTATAGTTTTAGTAGTTGGTTATCATAGATGTTGGGATGACTATATTTGGTTGTGGATATGTATTTGAGATGACATTGTGCAATCCCCGTATAAAGGCATGTATGGGCAAATGTGACCTATAAGGCTTTGAATAATGTATGGAACCCGGGATTTCCGGGACTAATATTATGCACTCTGATTATAATGAATGTGATTTATCCATGTAGTAATTGTATTAGAAACATGAATATGAGACCGGGTTATTTGTATTTTGAAAAGCAATTGTGAAAACCCTGTCTGGTAGATGGGCGTGAAATTGAGCTTTGATTATTATTGGTCTCTATTTCACTTTAGTCATATATTTTGGATATAATTAAGGCAGGTGGTTATACCCGTAGTGCCAACTCACTTATAGTATGCATAACCACGAGCATGAAAGCAAATCACAACACAACACGTAGCAACTACAACGGCAGTTACAGCGGCAAGGGCAGGTATGACGTGCATTACCCTTACGTTTGCTCACACTGAAGTGCTCATGCTGTTTTGCACCATATTATATGACAGCTAGGTTTCATATAAAATATTTCACAACACATCAAAGCCATACTAACATATTCTCAAATAGGAATCCATGATTCCACAACGAAGCCTCAACAATTACAACGACAGGGGTAGGTGTGATAACCATCACCCCCTATGGCTGCTTATGTTGAATTGCTCACGCTGTAATGCCCTATGACAGATAACACATACACATTTTTCACAACAACACAATGATAAGTCATGCATGCCAAGCATCATACACAACATGAGAGAAAAGTCACTACCTTGGTCCTTCTGTGCGTGCTCTAGCACTGGTCTCTCCCGAGTAGGGCAAATATCGAATCCTATAATTCATAATTAGGGATGAAGCGTTATTCTCTATTCCAATACTTAATGACTTCAATACTTAGATTTGGTTATCATTAATGACCCTTAAGAATCTACAAATGACCCTAACAATAGTCCAAAGGGTTGGGGAACATTAGGTTAAAAACCACTTTTTGAAACTACAAATGCTGAAAAATAGGGGTTGGCTACGGTCAGAAGGTCAGAAGGTTATGCGCCGCAGCCAGCCACCTTGTGTAACCCCCTTCACGCTTAGGCTGAGATTAAGTTCATAAACACATGATAATGTCGAATTAGAGACCGTAAATGATTTAGTACTTATTAAAAGTAAAACTTCCCAAATTAGGACTTTCAAAAACTTTTACGAAACCTATTCAACAATAGTCCCATATTCACATTTTAATACATAAATAGCATGTACAGTACGATTTCATTTATAAATATCAGAGTGCATAGTAAATTTCTGACAAACTCGAGTTCCATTAATCGAATAAGGGTTTTACAAGGCACAAATGCCTATAATCCATTTCCGTTAACTAGGGGATTACACAAAACTATCCAATATCCATATAAAATTTTTTCCTAAACAAAATATTAAAAATATAAGAGTATGATAACCAATTTATCCAAAATAAACTCCTAGCTCGGAGCTGTATCCGTTCTTCATCACCCGCTTTCCTTTAGATCCTTTGGCCTTGTCTAAAACATTTGTTTTTTGGAGAGTGAGATTCTAAGGAATCCCCGTAGTGTCAATTCAATCATAGTATGCACAGCCACAAAGCATGTAAACAAATCAATACATAACATATAGCAACTACAATAACAGTTACAACGGTAAGGGTAGGTATAACGTGTGTCACCCTTACGTTTGCTCACAATGAAGTGCTCACGCTGTATTGCACAACCACATGTTCATATCACATATATCACCACAGCTGGGATCCATAAAAAATATTTCACATACACACAGCCACACTGGCTGGATACTCAAACAGGAGTCTATGATTCCACAATGCAGCCTCGGTAATTACAACGGCAGATACAATGGCAGGGGTAGGTGAGATAACCATCACCCCCCATGACTACTCAGCTAAACTACTCACGCTATAATGCCCTACGGTCGATAACACATTCACAAGATCACAATGATAAGTCATACATACCAAGCATCATATGCAACATGAGAGAAAAGTCACTACCTTGGTCTTTCCGTGCTTGCTCAGGCACTACCTTGTGGGCAGGGCAAATATCAAATCCTAGTATCATGATTAAGGATGAAGAGTTATTCTCTATTCTAAAATTCAAGTCACTACCATGGTCTTTCCATGCTTGCTCAGGCACCGGTTTCTTGGTTATCATTTATGTTCTTTAGGTGGCTACTAGAAGCCCAAACATATGCCTAAAGGGTTGGGAAAGACTATACCAAAAATTACCTTTCAAAAGTGCAAAATGATAATTTTTGGGAGTTGGCCGCGGCCTAAAAATCCACTGCCGTGGCTAAAAATAGGTCCAAAACATTTGGGTCGTAGCCCAAAATCCGTTGGCCGCGGCCAAGAAAAATCCTGTTTCTTGGCTAAACTTCACAAAATGATAACTAATTTTATAAAAATTGAAATGGAATGATTCTAAAGCCTATGGAAAGCTATTTAAGTCCTCTTTACAGAAAAAATATGAATAATTGCTTTACATAACCATAAAAATACAGAATCCAACAAATGTCCACACTGCTCCAGAATTGATCCCAATTTCAACATCAAACTTTGGACAATCATAACTCCCAGCACTCAAAATGACATGAATTATATGTCCATTTTGAAACTTGGAATGTGAAATTTAAAACTAGAAAGTTTTATAACTTTTCAACACCATTTGCTATTTCAAAACGTCCATGCAAGACCACTACCAGCATAGTGTTCTTAATACCCAAAACTTGCAACTTTTAAACTTATTCTAATGGTTCAAAATCCACATCCAATACTATTCCCATACAATTTTCCATAAGGAAACTAATGAAAACATCAAAACAATCAAATTCACATTCCATTATCATGTTCTATTTTTGGCATATATCTAAAAAAATCCCAAATTTTTCTAAACTTGACATTTAATCTTTAATCAAATTCTATCTACCCAAAACACATATCAAGACACTAAATCCATGACCACAACATGCCATACACATCATGATCCTCATTTTCAAAATTTAAGCCAAGATTCCCAGAAATTCAAAGATTAATCAATTGGCACAAAACATAGATAAAAATGTTCATCTCACTCACCTTAACAACTTTCCCAAAGGGATTCCTTGGTTCTCCAACTTCTAGATTTACTTGTAGCCATAAAACACCACCAATGGCAAATCTAAAACCATGAAAATGAAGCCCTCAACTCAAGGATCAACTTTAAAGAAGGGAGTTTTGGTATTAGAGGCCATTAGAAGGGTCAAGTACTCATCTTTTTACAAGAACTCTTCTTCTTTCATCTCACTTCAATGGCAGCCAAGAGAGCAAGAGAGAGAGATGAAGATGGTGAAAATGATGATGAAATGAACTACTCCCATCCCTCCCATGCTCATCAGCTAAAAAAGAGAAGAGAGAAGGGGAGAAAAAAATTGTAAAATATCCCATTTGACTTTTCCAACTTCACTCTCTCTTCATCACCCAATGCCACTTGTCTTAATCACATTGACCCTCATAAAGTAGGTAACTAATTAGTTACTCTCACCATTCCATTAGCTATTTAGTTACACATCTCATTTCACTTAGTTAGTAATTAATCTCTTCCATCTCATTTCTCTTTCAATTGTTACAAGTATTTGACCAAGGTGAATCAATTTTGACCACAACTTTTTACCACCTTTGGACCACAATTTTGGTTGCCTCTTTAAGTGATAAGGGAAAGGAGAATATGATCATTTAACACTTTCTCTCTCCATCTTCATGTCAGTTTGTAGCAGCCCAAAACATAGAGGAAGAAAAGCAAGGTTTCAAGGTGAGTTTAATCTTGATTTTTCACCTCCTTAACCTCATATATGGCTCAAGTGTCCTTCATAAATGTTGTTCCTCTTGATGAGGGCTTCATTTATATTGTTTTAGAATTTCAAGAGGAGGTGTTTTGAGCCATCATCCAAGAACAAAAGCTGAAAAACCAAAGAAAAGAGCTAAATAGAAGCAAGAGGTGAGAATTGGCTTCAATTTGAGCTATTGGTTGTATAGGTTGAATGAGTATTTTGACATATATAATTATGCCCTGATTTTGTGTAAGTTAGGGTTTAGAGAAGTCATGGTGTTTGGGCTATGTACTTGGTGTTTTATGATGATTAGAAACCATATGACATAAGTTTGATGCTCAATTTGGGAGTTTGGTAATTTCTGAAATTTTGTAGATTTTTCTACAAAAACAAGATGTGGGGTGTTACAAGTGTAGATGATCAATTAAATAATGCAAGTGTACACTGTAATAATCAAGTAATACAGAAGTAAGTAGAGTATCATTCCCACGAGGATTGATCACTAAGTACCAAAATAGGTAATTTTAATTCTATTTAGTCGACCGATTCATCGACGATTGAGAGTACAAATAAAAGAAAAATAATTAAATATGAGTGTAGATGATATGAAAGAAAATATGAGATAAAGCCCTAGGGATTAGATCTCACTTAACAAATTTCGGATTGAATCACTTATCTATTCTAGCCCAATTTATTCCACATGATTGATAGTCAAGTTTCCCTAATTTAATTACTAGCCTCTTCCAAAGTCAAGCAATTCTATAATAATTGCTAATCCAAATATTCCTATATGAATTTAAGCAATTAATTATGCATTAAGATTTATGGAACTCAGTAAGACTACACAATTCATATGAATATAATCCTATTTCATATGCAAGTCATGGTTTTAATTATAGGATCTACACACATGCATCTCCTTCCGATCTCAACATGCATATTGAAATCATTCAAAAGGTGACCAATCAAATGAAAGCATTAAGAACAATAATTAAAACTCAATCATGAAGGAGAAATTAAAACTAGATTTAATAAGTTAAGATTCAATCCGTCATTAGTAAGCTACGTCATCACCCTAGGAAAATGAAAATTTAGCTCATGATAAAATTAAAAAAAAACCAAAATAAATTGACATTATATAAAGCTAGAATTAAATTCTCATAAATACTTTATAAACTTGAATATTAAATTCACAAACATAAATATACAACCAAAAGATGCATGAAAAATGTAAAAATCTAACCGTCCCTTTAGGAGGTAAAACCTTCCATGTAGGTGGCATACAAAAAGTAATACAATCCTAAGCCTTCCAAGATGGAGGCATGCAAAAAGTAATACAATGCATAAAATTAATTCGAAGATGATGTAGTAAGTGGAGAAGAGATGAGAGTAATGGATATGAATTGGTGTAAGTGAAATGTGAAGGAGACGGTGGCTATATATGGGGAAGAATGGAGTAGGGTAGTTGAAATATGGTAGGTGAAGTGGTAGATAGAATGTGGTAGATGAAGTAGTAGGTGAAAAGAAAGATGAAGAGGTAGATGAAATGGTTGGTAGAATGGTAGATGATTCCTGCTTTCAACTTCCAAGCAAAATTCGAAACCCTTAAAGATAGAACTGGAGTTTGGTCTCAACATCAAAGTTGTAAAGCTCTTTCTTAGCTTTTTATCCACATAAAGAATGTCCCAATCCGATATCTAGAGTTCCAGATATTGCCTGAAAACTGAAAGAGGGTATAATTTAGTATTTTCCAAGAAATTCTATTTTATGCCAAAATCATTATTTATTTATTAATTACACCCAAATTTATTAAATTGAGCTCAAATATCATCCATAAAATCATCATTTAAGGGAAAATAAATATGCAAATATTTTACTTATCAAATTCCCCTACACTTAACTCTTGGACGTCCTCGAATAAGGAGTGACCATTAAGTGCTTCCAACAAAATTAGAAGTGTCAAGTCATAAGCAAGAATAGAATTGAAAAATAAAAAGATCATAGTATTCATGAATCAACGAAAATATAAACTGGTAATTTCATTTGAAAATGAATAAACCGAGTTCGTAGTTGTAACTCATTCTCCCAATCTCTCAAATGTTTAAGGGTAAGTGTTTCACTCGAATTCAACTGAAAAAATTGTATTACCATAGGCTTGCTAAAAATCTCAATGACTATCTAATTCACATGCGTAATTCAAATCAAAATGACTTATTAAGGGTTGCAATAAAGTTAAGGTAAAAGGAATGTAAAACGTGATATGAAGGGCTAAATATAAAAATTAATAGAACAATTAAAAAAAATGGGCCAGCTTCTGAATAAATCTATTTCATCACAACAACCTACAATTCGAACACTCAATTTTTTTTTCATTTTTTCTCATTTTGTTTTCATTTTTTTCTTTTTTTTCTTTTTGTTTACTTGCAACTTTAAAGTTAATGATATATACATCCCCACACTTGTCAAAAGCCCATTTCACAAAAATTTCAAATGCTCTACTAATCTTCTGAATTAGGTAAAAGGACTTGATATATCATTAAAGCATATGTCAATGGTTTGAGAACAAAGAAACAGTAAATGAGGCTCAAAGGGGCTTATCAACGGTATAATTGCAAGGTTGGCTATTTGGCTCAAGCTAAACAAAATGAATGCCTTTATCATCTTTGAATGTGCATGTGAAATGTAATCTCAACCAGATTTAAACCAAGTTCTAAAGTGACAACTTAATAGGTGAATATCACACATAAGAGAAATAATCATTATAGGCTCAAAAGCTCACGGTTAGGGGCTTTCAAATTCAGCTCATTCAATCTTAAAATTCATCACCAATTGTAACAATCAGTTGTTCATTCATGCTATGAAATCTCTAAATTCAATTGATCCATACTCAAAACTTATATACTTCTTAAGATCATCATAAAGCACTTAAATAAGATGAATTTTTTTTTACTTTTACTCTTTTTTTTAAGAATGAACAAAAACATGCAACTACTAAAATGCATCTCAGGAGTTAAGAATAACTCCTTACTCGGCCATTTTTTCCACACCCCATGCATTTAATGGTTTTTTACTAACTAAGAAAAAAAATTTCTCCCACAACCTAAATCAGACATTGTCCCCAATGTCTTCTAGAGCTTAGAGAATTTTTTTTACATAAACACATAATAAAGTAAAACCAAGAGATTAAGGAAAGTTACAATCGACAAGTGGTATCTGGGTTCTGCTTTTGACTGCTATTTGAAGATTGCCTACCTATTTGCTTGACGAGTAGATCTGGTTTAGGTTCATAGGTTTGCTGTTGATCAAGCGGCTGATCAGTAGTTGGTGCAGCAATTATAGAGTGGCGAGTCGCTTGGGGTATGAATCCTATTTCTACATCATGATCAAAAAACATAACAAATTATCATAAAAACTATTAACATTTAATAATCCTAATGGCTTTTTGTGATAGTTCAACTTAGCCCAATATGCAACTCTGGAAATCCCATCCAACGTCTCCAAACTACCAGGTAGAGCAATAAAAGCTCGAGAATAGTATAACATTTGTCCCATACGTTCAGGCAAGCTTGAAACTTGCAACTCTTGTCCCAAGGAGAAGATATTGTCTTCCAACTCCTTCTTCACCCTTACACTCAAACCCTTGCTTCCATTCATGGATGCGGAAATGGCCACACTTCCTTTTAGGCCCTAGATGCCTCCCCCGTATACAAAATTGATCTTTCTAGTGGCTAATGCACTTTCAAGTTCATTTGCTGCTATTATAAACTCTATATCATTACCCATATCAGTTTGACCAAAGATTCAGATAGATGTAAATCTACATCTTTGTATGATACCCTTTTTCTTTTCTTTTCTCTCAGACCATTTGTGCTTACAAGAGGAAGACTGCATATTTACAAGTGGAAGTGTGTATATTTACAAATGAAAGAGTACATAAATATAACACTAAAGCAGTAACAACTAAAAAATACAAATCACACATTTTTCAAAAAATTTTGAAAAACTTCTGACACAAATGACTGGCGTAATTTGTATGAAGCAAAAGGGGAAAGAAAGTCAAAAGTTACTGAAAAGAAAAGACATATTAGACACAAGCTACTGAAAAGATAAGATAGATTAGACAAAAACTGACAGAAAAGATAAGAAAAATTAAAACAAAAGCATGATTATGTACAGTATTGTGATTTTGGCTCACATCTTCCTCTGGTTTTACGTCCAATAATGGCTTAAACACATTCTATGAATTAAGGATTTGCTTCCCATCCAATTTTTTATAAACTGGCAAACAGGGTCTTTTAACATCATATTCCCAAGACAATAGAGCTCTTTTTCTCTGTTGAATATGTCTGCTAAATCAAGAAGAATACTATGAACATCACCACTTAGATGCGTCTCAAGAGTTTGAATAATATCATCTAGTGACTCCTTACTCAGTCCATCCTTTATAAATTGAATTTTTTCTTCTCAAAACCACACCTTTACTCCTACAACGCTTATCACAATTCCATCTTGCACATTTATAGCAGACGTTCATCCTTTTAGCTCTTCTCTTTTTGGAGTAAGAACTTCTTCCCATTCCTGTCAAAGGTTTAACAAAAGATTAATGAATCTAACCTGCTAAACGTACCTTAGCTTCAATGATCCAGCATATGTCTATAGGAAGGCCTAAACGCTTGAATATCTTTATTGTTTCAAGTCGACTGTTATAGAACTTCCTGAGCACATCTTTGGGAAGAGTGGGGAACTTGTTCTTAAGCTTTACAAGAGATTCTTCCATAGTAACTTAAAATGAAACTGATGAAAACTAAAATTCTCAACCTAGTGCAGTTTGTTTTGTTAAGTGGGAAAGAAGTTTGAGAGAGTAGGAAAGAAATGAGTAATTAGGAAAGAAGTTTTGAAAGAATAGGAAAGAAATTTTGGGTTGCCTCCCAAATAGCTGTCCTTCTTTAACGTCTTTAGCTAAACAAATATCAAACCAAAATTTATATATATATATATATATTTTTAAAAAAAATTTACTTGATTGAGGACTTACCTGTTGGTTTCTCAAACGTGATGACAGATTTTAAAGTGTTGAGTGCACCTTCATTGTATTCTTTGAGCCTTTGCCCATTCACTTTGAATTTTTTATCACCATCTTGAATCTCCATAGTTCCATATGGCCATACTTGAATCACAGTAAAAGGATCTGACCCCCTTGATCTCAGCTTTCCTGGAAATAGCTTTAACCTTGAGTTATATAAAAACACTTTTTGTCCCGATGTGAACTCTGTCCTCAAAATTCTTCTGTCATGCCACATTTTTGTCTTCTCCTTGTATAACTTTGCATTTTCATAAGCTTGTTATCTGTATTCTTCAAGCTCATTGAGTTTGAGAAGCCTTTTCTCACCAGCTGCCTTTAAGTCAAAATTTAATGCTTTTACTGCCCAATATGCTTTGTGCTCCATTTCTACTGGAAGATGGCATGCTTTTCCGTAGACCAATTGATACGGGGATGTACCAATAGGTGTTTTGAAGGTAGTTCTATAAGCCCAGAGTGCATCATCTAACTTTTGAGCCCAATCCTTCCGGTTGGAATTCATTGTCTTCTCTAAGATCCACTTCAGTTCTCTATTTGAAATCTCTACCTGCCCGCTAGTTTGTGGATGATATGGAGTTGCAACCTTATAAGTTACTCCATATTTAGCTAACACAGAATGAAGCTGCTGATTACAAAAGTGCCTTCCTCCATCATTGATAATAGCTTTAAGTACTCTAAATCTTGTAAAAATATTTTTCCTCAGAAACTTCACAACCACCCGAGAATCATTTGTAGTAAAAGCAGCTGCTTCAACCCACTTGGAGATATAATCAACAGCTACTAAAATAAACTGATTGCTAAATGAGGATGGAAAAGGCCCCAAAAAATCGATCCCCCATACATCAAAAAGTTCAACTTCTAAGATATTGGTTAAAGGGGCTTCATGTCTCCTTGAGATATTTTCTATTCTTTGACATCTGTCACAGGTTGCCAAAATTCTGTGAGTATCCTTGAAGAGTGTAGGCCAGTAAAATCCTGATTGAAGGACTTTAGTAGCTGTTTTATTTGCTCCAAAATGACCACTATATGGGGATCAATGGCAGTGATTTAAGATGTTGTCCATTCCTTCTTGAGGAACACATCACCTGATAATTCGATCTGGACATTATTTGTATAAGAACGAATCCTCCCAAAAGTAATGCCTTATATCAGCCAGAAACTTCTTTTGCACTTTAGAAAGTTCATAAGGCATTACTCTGCTTGCCAAATAATTCCAAAATCAGCATACCAAGGAGTAGGTTGTGACTGCATGATAAAAAGTTGCTCATCTGGGAAATTCTCATGGATTGGTGATTCTCTCATTTGTTCAGGTGGTTCTAACCGAGAAAGATGATCTATAATGAAATTCTTGGTCTCTTTTTCATCTTTGATCTCTAAGTCAAATTCTTGTAGTAGAAGCACCCATCTAATCAGTCTAGGCTTAACATCTTTCTTCTCAATCAGGTATTTGATTGCTGAGTGGTCCATCCAAATAATGACCTTTGACCCGATCAAGTATGCCTTGAATTTTTCAAATGCAAACACTACTGTTAGGAGCTCTTTTCTATTGTTGCATAATTCAGTTGTGCTTTTGAGAGTGTTCTGCTAGCATAATAGACAGCTCCAACTGCATATTACTTGCATCGCACATCATTTCGAATGGAAGGTTCCAATCTGGAGCTATGATGACTGATGCATTTGGAAGGCTGATAAGCACTCCTCATTAAACATAAAGGGAGTGTTTTTGTCTAACAGCATGTGAAGTGACTTTGTGATTTTTAAGAAGTCCTTGATGAATCTGCTATGGAAGCTAGCATATCCCAAAAAAGCTTTGAATACCCTTGATTGAGGAAGGAGGTGGTAGCTTTTGAATTGTTTCAATCTTAGCTCGGTCCACTTCAATGCCTTGATCAGATACCTTGTGACCCAGTATGATTCCTTCTTTCACCATAAAATGGCATTTCTCCCAATTTAGAACCAAGTTTGTCTCCACATAACGCTGCAAGTCTTTAGCCAAATTTGAAAGACAATGATCAAATGATTCTCCAAAAACTAAAAAATCATCTATGAATACCTCAATGAACATTTCCACCATGTCTGAGAAGATAGCCATCATACTTCTTTGAAATGTTACCGATGTATTACATAAACTAAATGGCATCTTTCTAAAGGCAAAGGTACCATATAGACATGTAAAAGTTGTTTTCTCTTGATCCTCTGGTGCAATTGTAATTTGATTATATCCTGTGTACCCGTCTAGGAAACAATAATAGGCTTTCCCTGATAATCTGTCAAGCATTTGATCTATAAATGGCAAAGGAAAGTGATCTTTTCTGGTGGCTTTATTGAGCTTTCTATAGTCGATGCACACTCTTCATCCAGTCACCGTTCATTATGGAATCAGTTCATTTTTCTCATTGGGCACTACTGTCATTCCACCTTTCTTTGGCACAACTTGAACTGGACTTACCCATTGACCGTCAGAGATTAGGTAGATTATGCCAGCATCCAGCCACTTTATTACCTCTTTTCTCACCACCTCCTTCATGTTTAGATTGAGTCTTCTCTAGTACTCAACTGTTGGCTTGTAGTTGTCCTTCATCAAGATCTTATGCATACAAATTGAAGGATTAATCCCTCTTATATCAGCTATTGACCATCTAAATGGTGTTTTATGCTCCCTTAGAACTCTTAATAACTTTTCTTCTTCATCATAAGTAAGAGTAGCTGAGACGATTACTGGTAGTATTGAATTTCCTCCAAGATAAGCATACTTCAAAAGGGATGGTAGTAATTTCAACTCCAAAACTTGTGGTTTCTCTGTTGATGGCATTGGCTTACTCGGCCTTTCCCATAAATCTTCAAATGGTTTCTTGATAAAAATAGGGGAATTTGCTTCAAGGTACTTTATCTATTACAAGACTTATGGATTAGTAGATTTTGATCTATCTACCATTCCCATTGCTAATGGTTTATCCATACAGATTTCATTTACCACATCTTTTGTGCAGCTGGTCAATGCATCGACTCTGTAGTAGGTGTCACCTTCATCTGGAAAGGATAAAGCCTTGAAAATGTTGAAGGATACTTGATTATCTTAAACTCATAAAGTTAACTTCCCCTATTGCACACCTATTAACATTCTCCTAGTTGCTAGGAATGGCCTCCCAAGAATGATAGGAATTTCTTAGTCTTCTTCCATGTCGAGTATTATGAAATTAGCTGGGAATATGAGTTTGTCCACCTTCACCAGAACATCTTTTAAGACACCCCTTGGATGTTTTATTGATCGGTCAGCCAGAAGTAATGAAACTGTGGTCAGCTTTACCTCTCCAAGACCAAGTTTGTTATAGACAGATAGAGGCATGAGGTTTACACTTGCTCCAAGATCACAAAGTGCTCTTTCAAAGTGACATTGACCTATGGTGCAAGGTATGTAGAAGCTTCCTGGATCTTTCAGCTTTGGAGGTAATTTCCTTTGTAGAATAGCGTTGCACTCCTCAGTAAGTGCAACTATTTCAAAATCCTCAAGCTTACGCTTATTTGAGAGAATGTCCTTCATGAATTTTGCATAACTGGGCATTTGGGAAGAGTGTCTGCAAAAGGAATGTTGATGTGCAAATTTTTAAAAACCTCCAGAAACTTTGTAAACTGCTTGTCTTGCTTTGTCTTCTCAAGTCTCTGAGGGTATGGACTGGTGGTATATATGGAGGAGGATTGTCTGGAAAGTTGATTCTTCTTGGTATCACATCATCCTCTTTTTGTTCTTCTCCACTTTCTTTCTTTTCTCCGTCATCCTTCGTCTTGATTACAAGATCTTTCAATTCTTTACCACTTCTTGATGCAATGGCCTTCACATGTTCTTTTGGGTTTCTTTCGGTGTCACTTGGTAGAGTTCTTGGTTGCATGGAATTCAGCATATTTGTAATTTGGCCCATCTGGATCTCCAAGTTCTTTATTGAGGCTTCTTGGTTTTTGATTGTTGTATTAGTCCTAGCCATAAATTGAGATGTATTCATGGTTAGTTGAGCTAGTGCATCCTCCAAATTCACTTTCTGTTATGGTGGATTTAGTTGTTGAAAAGCTTGCTGCTGGTAGTTCCCTTACCGATTGAATGCATTTTGATTATTCCTCCAACTAAAGTTTGGATGATTTCGCCAACCTAGATTGTAGGTGTTTGAGAATGGATCATTCCTTTGATTTTCAATGAAAAGAGCTTGCTCCGGCATGAATGATTGTCCTTCTTGACATTGCGTGCTCACATGAGGTCCTCCACATTGATCAGAAGCTTCAGTAAGAGTGCTAATTACATTTGCTTGGGTTGTCAATAACCCTACTTGCTTGGATATAGATGCAACTTGAGAAGACAAATTTGTAAGGACATTAAACTCGTATACTCAAAGTGCTTTCTTTGAATTGCTACGTTCAGAAGGCCATTGATATGCATTGGCTGCCATCTCCTCAAGTAGATTGTAAGCATCATCTATATTTTTTCCCATTAAAGATCCTCCGCTGCAGCATCTACAAGAATTTTGGATATGTGCGTCATCCTACAATAGAAAGTTTGTAGTTGCCACCAATTTGGTAAACCATGATGAGGACATCTCCTTAGCAACTCCTTGTATCTTTCCCATGCTTCATAGAGGCTTTCTTGTTTATGCTAGGTGAATGAGGCAATTTCATTCCTCAAGTTAGCAGTTTTTGCTGAAGGAAAGAATTTCTCCACAAATTTCTGTGCCATGATCTCCCATGTAGTTATGCTTCCCACTGGTAATAATTGTAACCAACTCTAAGCCTTATCCCTGAGTGAGAAAGGGAAAAGTCTAAGTCTAATGGCGTCATCAGTAACACCATTATGCTTGAATA
Organism: Inga laurina; assembly: GCA_963855925.1. Taxonomy (NCBI): domain Eukaryota; kingdom Viridiplantae; phylum Streptophyta; class Magnoliopsida; order Fabales; family Fabaceae; genus Inga; species Inga laurina. The sequence continues at coordinate 39,979,659 of OY979703.1, read as the reverse complement.
TGTCACATATTTCTAGGAAGTTGGTTATATGTGCATTAGGATCTTCTGTTGGTAAACCACCGAACTGATTTGCTTGCATCATATGGATAATTGTTGACTCGATTTCAAAGTTGTTAGCTGCTACTGGTGGTCTTGTGATTCCTGAATTTTTCCCCATGATTGTTGGTGTTGCATAGTCATGGAGCGTTTTGGTATTTGTTATTCCTCCCATGGGATTTGCCTTTGTATTCCTTAGGATTGAAGTAGACTTCTTTCAAACTTTTCAATTTCATTGACAAGTTCTTTCGATCTCTTAATCAAAAAGCAATAGTTCAGTCTCCATCAATCTAGTCATACACTAAGCCAAAGCCTGAAAAGAAACACAAGATACCAAGAAGAAAAAAAATGTAATATGAAGACTAAATCAGCATTAAAATTACTTGGTACTGATATTAATGACAATAATCCCTAGCAACGGTGCCAAAAACTTGTTACGAGTGTAGATGATCAATTAAATAGTGCAAGTGTACACTGTCGTAATCAAGTAATATAGAAGTGAGTAGAGTATCATTCCCACAAGGATTGATCACTAAGTACCAAAATAGGTAATTTTAATTCTATTTAGTCAATCGATTTATTGGTGATTGAGAGTACAAATAAAAGAAAAATAATTAAATATGAGTGCAGATGATATGAAAGCAAATATGAGATAAAGCCCTAGGGATTAGATCTCACTTAACAAATTTTGGATTGAATCACTTATCTATTCTAGCCCAATTTATTCCACATGATTGATAGCCGAGTTTCCCTAATTTAATTACTAGCCTCTTCCAAGGTCAAACAATTCTATAATTAATTGTTAATCCAAATATTCCTATATGAATTTAAGCAATTAATTATGCATTAAGATTTATGGAACTCAATAAGACTACACAACTCATGAATATATTCCTATTTCATATGCAAGTCATAGTTTTAATTATAGGATCTACACACATGCATCTCCTTCCGGTCTCAACATGTAACGCCCCAATTTTTGATTAAGGCCTAATGATAATTATTGAGGATAATTATCGGATTAAAGTTGAATTAATGTGTATTGGTGACAATATTATCTAATATGTCATAATTGATGGAAAATTGATAGAATGGGATTATTGGCCTTAAGTTGGTGATTAATGGGAAATTAATTACTAACTATGGGAAAATGAGAAACGAGATTGAATGGTTAATGGATGGATTAGAGAAGCTAATTGGTGAATTAGTGAGTGAGAGCCAATGAGGAGTGCACACATGGCAATCTCACATGTGGGGAGGGAGATGAGAAAAGTCAAAGGCATTTGTAAAATATATTTTCTCTTTCTTCATCCCTCTTGGACGCTGAAAAGGCATGGGGGGAGTAGTGTATCATCATTTTCTCTCTTGCTTCACTCCTCCTCACTCTCATCTCTCTCGTTCTCTCTCTTCTCCTCTCTCTTGGCGCCATTGTTGCAGAAATAAGGGGGGAAAGCTGGCAAAAAAGTAAGGGAAATGTCTCCAAATGCTCAAACTTCCTTCTCTAATATTGATCCTTGAATGAAGAGCTTCATTTTGATGGTTGTAATGTGTTCATTGTTGTTAGTTTGTGACTTTAAGAGATTGTGAAATTTGGAGAATTGAAAAGTCACTTTGAGAAAGTTAAAGAGGTAAGTGAAAGCTATCTACCCATCTAAGTTTTGTGTCATTTGAGGTAGCTTTGAATTTCTGGGATTTGTTGGCAATTTTCGAAAATGAGTGTCATTGGTCATTTGGCATGATTAAAGGTATAGAAATGCTATATTTGGAATGTGTATGGATAGATAGGATTGATTGGGAAAGAAATGAGGGTGATTGGAAAGTTTGGAAAGTTAGTGTTTAATGTGGCCATACACCAAAGCATGCTAATGTAGTGGAAATTAGGTTGTTAAATGGTTTTATTGGATTCCTTGAGTGTTTTAGTGTAAGGAATAGGCTTGATTGTTGATTTTGGAGCCATGGGACACTTTGGTAGAAAATTGGAAAATCTGTCCCTTGGAAGTCTATTATGGGCAGTCTGTTTGTATTGGCGTTTTAGATGACCAAATGATTTCAGAAAATTGTGAAACTTTCCAGTCTTAAAGATCACATCCGAAGATTCAAAATGGACATATAATTTGTGTCATTTCATTTTGTTAACTGAGCGTTATGCTTTGCCAAAGTTTGGGACAAAAACAGAACTCTGTTTTAGAGTAGTGTTGAGTTTTTGGTGATTCTGTATTTGTGTGATGATTTCAAGTAATGAGCCATATTTTTCCTAGAAAAAGGACTTAAATACCTTTCTTTTGGCTTTTGAATCACCTTGTTTCGATTTTTATAGCATTAGTTATGAATTTTGGAAGTTTAGCCAAGAATCAGAGAATTTCTTGGCCGCGGCCCAAGGTGGCTGGCCACGGCCCAAATCTTTCTGACTTGATTCTGGCAACGGCCCATGAGTGGCTGGCCGTGGCTAGTGGCCTTCTGACCATATTTTGGCCGCAGCCAACCCCGGTGTTCCAGCACTTTGAGTTTTTGAAAAGAGATCTTCAACCTATTATTTCCTAACCTTTTAGGGGTTTTATTAGAGGCATTTATAGCTTTTTAAGGGTCATTATTGATAACCAAATCTAAGTGTTGAAGAGTCAATTGAGTATTGGAATAGAGAATAATGTTTCATCCTTAATTATGTCTTTAGGATTTGATATCTACTCGGAGCATAGAAGGCCTGTGCCTGCTCAAGGAAGGAAAGACAAAGGTAGTGACACTTTATCCTATAACATGTGTAATCGCTTGTTTGCATTAGTCATTGAATACAGTTAAAGTGAAGGGGAAGTGGCGAAAGCCCGAACTCGAATACAGTTAAAGTGAAGGGGACGTGGTGAAAGCCTGTACTCGAATACAGTAAAGTGAAGGGGACGTGGGGAAAGCCCAGACTCTAATACTAATAAAGTGAAGGGGCGTGGCGTAAGCCCCACCTCGAATATAGTGAAGGGAACATGGCAAAAGCCCAGTCTCGAATATTGATTGCTGCATTGTGATATATGTGACTTGCTTTGTATATATGCATCATATAAATAAATTGTTGCTACTGGGATTCTTTAGAATCTAATTCTTTCCAAATAACATTTTTAGACAGGGCAAGTGGATCGAAGAGCAAGCAAGTGGCAAGGGACGATTAGGACTGCCGGTGGTAGTCTTAGTCAGATATTTTGGTTTTATATCGAATTGGTTATCATTTTGGATCATTGTAAATATATTGTATAGATCATAGTACTATGTTTTGTGTAATCCCCAGTATGGATACTAAGATGGGCGATGATGCCCTGAACAATATTTTGGATTAAATGCTATTATCTCAGGTGAACGTCAGGAATTGTGCTGATACTCTGATATTGTATATGTAACAGACCAAACAGGCCATTTGTTTTAATGAATGAAATGAATGGAGATCCATTTGTACAGTTTCAGCAAAAAGTTTTTAATTGTTCCGGATTTCTCATTCGATTATTAAATGTGATTAAACACTAATCACGGCCTGATTATCGAAGGGGGTTACACAACATGCATATTGAAATCATTCAAAAGGCGGCCAATTAAATGAAAGCATTAAGAACAATAATTAAAACTCAATCATAAAGGAGAAATTAAAACTAGATTTAATAAGTTAATATTCAATCTGTCATTAGTAAGCTACGTCATCACCCTAGGAAAATGAAAATTTAGCTCATGATAAAATTAAAAACAAAACCAAAATAAATTGACATTATATAAAGCTAGAATGAAATCCACATAAATACTTCATAAACTTGAATATTAAATTCACAAACATAAATATACAACAAAAAGATGCATGAAAAATGTAAAAATCTAATCGTCCCTTTAAGAGGTAAAACCTTCCATGTAGGTGGTATACAAAAAGTAATACAATCCTAAGCCTTCCAAGATGGAGGCATGCAACAAATAATACAATGCATAAAATTAATTCTAAGATGATGTAGTAAGTGGAGAAGAGATTAGAGCAATGAAATGGTGTGTAAGTAGAGAAGAGAGGAGAGTAATAGAAATGAAATTGTATATGTGGAGAAGAGATGAGAGTAATGGATATGAATTGGTGTAAGTGAAATGTGAAGGAGACGGTGGCTATATATAGGGAAGAATGGAGTAGGGTAGATAAGGTGGTAGATAAAATGTGGTAGGTGAAGTGGTAGATAGAATGTGGTAAATGAAGTAGTAGGTAAAAAGAAAGATGAAGAGGTAGATTAAATGGTTGGTAGAATGGTAGATGATTCTCGCTTTCAACTTCCAAGCAAAATTTGAAACCCTTGGAGATAGAACTGGATTTTGGTCTCAACATCAAAGTTGTAGAGCTCTTTCTTAGCTTTTTATCCGTATAAAGAATGTCCAAATCCGATATCTAGAGCTTCAGATATTGCCTGAAAACTGAAAGAGGGTCTAATTTAGTATTTTCCAAGATATTCTATTTTGTGTCAAAATCATTATTTATTTATGGGTAATGGTGCAAAAATGCCCATGATCATTTCCAAAAGTATCATCTGGCACCATATTAAATTTTTTGGTTCAAAAATACCCATGTACCTTACAAATAGAACCGAAAATGCCGCAGCCGTTTGGGTCGGTTATGTTGACCATACTTTTTGAAATATTGACAAAATGGGATGATGTGGACTGTGAGATGGGAAAATTGATGGATACACATGGATGTTGAGGTGGACGTTAGCAGCAGTTGGGGGGAATAAGGAAACAAACGTGGCACAAGATTGTGGGTGAAAGAATAAAGTGGTTGAACGATACAAGAAAAAAGGAGGGAGAGTTAGGCCAGAAGCCAAGTCGAAGAAACAGAACCAATTGCTCAAGTCTGGGATTGAAGGGAAATCGAGCGCGAAATCGTGGATGTTGGAGGCAGAGAATCGATTAGAAGGTTGGCAATTTCAAACGGGTTGGAAGAGCTAAAACGTACTGACAAACAGAAGAACGAAAAAGCCGAAATTGCTTTAATCAGAAATCATAGGTAAGCATCGAATGGGTCCCAAAGTATCTTGTCATTTAGTTTGGACAGTGAAATGGCGTCGAAGCCCTTGGTTGATTGATTTTATATTTTGTCGCAGATTCATGTCGTTTAATGGGGATGGGAATTTGAACTGAGAAGAGGACATGGTTGAACAGAAGAAAGCGAGGAAATATTGAAGGTAAATGAAACTTGTTTACGCGCAAATTAGAGTTGGAAATATGTGAAGACTTGTATGCCAGAAGGTGACTACTCTATAGCTTTGGGAGAGAAGGGGCAAAATGAAAAAAGTGAATCTGAGATTTATTTGATACGAAATGAACCAAATGTGTTAGGAGAGGAACAAGTTGTAATAGATGAGATAGAAGTTCTAAATGGATTGGATGAGATTGATATAAATGATGGAGTTGATACCGAAAATGAAAACCCCTTTGTTGATTGTATTGATACCTTTGTTGACGTTGCAAACCCAAAAAAACACAGTGGATGATGGGGAGTATGGTTTAGAGATATCTAATGGTGAGGATGAGAGTTACTTGGCTGATAGTGCTGACTCTGACACTCAAGAAAGTTTTGATTTAGAATTTCAAGTGCAAGGCAGTAGGGGGAGTGAAGAGGATAAGGAGGATTTGGGCCCACAATATTATGCTGGGCCTTTAGTAGAAGTAAGAGGGGAAGGTGAGTTGGAGGACTCGGGTAGGAAGCCCTTCTTTATTGTGGGCATGACTTTCGTGGACAAACAAGCACTTAAAAGGGCCTTAGATAATTATGCCATAAGTAAGGGAGTTAAACTCAAAATAGCAAAGAGTGATAAATGATTAATTAAAGTAGTTTGTCAAAAGGGTTGTCCCTTTGTGTTGTATGCTTCAAGGGATGGGCAACAAGTAGGCTTTATGATAAAGACCTTGTATTTAAAGCATAGATGTGCAAGAGTGTACAAGAACCCTAGGGCATCGGCAAGGTGGCTGGCTGAATATTTTAAGGAGATGATTCAAGAAAAGCCTGAATATAAGGTAAAAGAGATGAAAGAAGAGGAACAACGTGAATTGAAAGTTAATGTGAGCATATATAAGTGTAAGAGGGCAAAGAAGAGGATAATGCAAGATATGGAAGGGAGCTACAAAGATGAATTTGCAAAGTTGGAGGCGTATTGCAATGAATTACGTATCTCAAATCCTGGATCAGATGTGAGCATGGAGATAAGTCCTGAGGGGCTGGAGGGCACGGCATAAGAGTCTTTAGAAGGATGTACATTTTCTTTAATGCTTGTAAGGTATGTTAAGATTTAACTTTTATTCCATTGGTTGTTATAAATTTGTACAAATTTATGGTTTTGTGGCTGCCTACTGTTAATAGATCATGGATTATTGTATCAAAATGGTTTTTGTGGCTGCCTACTATTAATAGATCATGGATTATTGTATCTAAATGGTTTTTGTGGCTGCCTACTATTAATAGATCATGGTTTTTGGGGCTGACCTATTTAAAGTGTTAATTTTTTTTGTAAGTTACTTGGGTTTTATATATTGTATATTCTATATTATATATTTGAATTATAAACAGGGCAACTTTGAAAGTAATGCAAGATTAATATCAAATTCTGTTGACCAGGTTGGTTGGAAAGAAGGATGTCGGTCATTGATTGGAGTTGATGGAACCTTTCTCAAAGGGAAGACAAAGGGCATTTTGCTTACTGCTGTGAGTGTGGATGCCAATGATTCCTTGTATCTATTGGCATTTGCATTGGTGTCCAAAGAAAATAGTCTTCATTGGGGTTGGTTTCTTTAATGGCTGCAGATTTCTTTGGACCTACATAATGGCGCTACTGTCACTTTCATGTCAGATATGCAGAAGGTAAATGATAATCTGATGCTAGTAGTTTAAAGTTGTATAAAAGAACCTTGCTTGTAAATAACCTTCTGCCATGTTCACTTCAATTATTACTATAATACTGATTCCATATTGTTATTAGGGATTAGCCAATGCTGTGAAAGAGGTGTTTCCTGAAGCTGAGCATAGACTTTGTGCAAGGCATATATATGCAAACTGGAGCAAAAAATGGAGAGGAAATGAACTGAAGAAAAAAGTTTTTGCATGTGCTTGGAGTTCATTCGAGGAAGAGTTTAATGACAACCTAAAGGCTCTTGAGGCAATCAATAAGGAAGCAGCTGCAGCAGCTATGACTTACAATCGCTCAGCATGGGTAAGAGCATACTTCACTCCTAGATGTAAGTCGTGGATGGTAGATAATAACATTAGTGAGAGTTTAAATTCTTGGATTGATGAGTATAGATACTTGCCGGTCATTAGGATGATTGATGGTATTAGGTTGAAGATGATGACAAAATGGGCTAATAGTGCTAATAATGTAACTAACTGGATGAGTGACTTCAGCCCAAAATGCATGGAGCTGTTTTAAGCAAATTCATACTTGGCAGTTACTTGCAAAGTGATTTTTAATGGAGATATGGGTTATGAAGTAAGTGAGGGACAAAATAGGCACATTGTAGATATTAGGGGGGCGAGGTGCACATGCAGGGCATGGGATTTAACTGGTATCCCACGCCAACATGCAATATATGTTATGTATGATGCACAAATAGATCCCACTATCCATATCTCTCACTACTACCATAGAGACACCTACTTAGGTAGCTATAGGATAAAGCTCGAACCAGTAAGAGGAAGGCAGTTTTGGGACACAATCAAGTATCTTCCAATGCAACCTCCCCATGTCCTTACCTTACCTGGGAGACCACCAAAGAAGAGAAAAAGGACTGAAGAATCTGAAAGAAGGAAGAAAAGGAGAGTGTTTGTACACATTAATGAAGCAAGTGGTAATGTTGTCCAATCACAACAGCAGCTGCATCAACCTGACAAATTAAGTAAGAGAGGTCGCATACAGAGGTGTTCCTACTGTAGAAAGGACAGACACTATAGGTCCACATGTAAAGAGGTTTGAACATGGTTTACTTTATGACTTACATGGTTTACTTTATGACTTATTTGCATATTTTCTGACTTATATAATAATAAGGTTTACTAATCTAGAAATTTTGTAGGTGCCACCTTCAAGTAACCCTCCAAGAAATAATAGATCTAATCATCCTGATGCACCATCTTCAAGTAGCCAACAACCACCACAAATATCCCTACCTTCCCAACCATCTCAGCAACCCTCTACTGTCGCCCAATCACCCAATTCTTCCAGACCATACCCACGGCCAGTTGTTCCTAAAACAAAGGGGAAACCAAGCAAAAAGTTTAACCATGGCATGGGTATGTGGGTTGATGAAGAGAGTGGGAGAACTGTGTTTAATGTGAGTTGTGTCGCTAATTTTAATTTCATGTGTTTGTTAATTTGCACAGTCACTAAACTGTGTTTTTTATTTCCTATAGCCTGGATTGAGGTCAGAGGTTGTTATTGCTGAAAGGACTGCACAAGAACATTTGCAATATTATTCTGACCCACATATAAAGTTCCCAATCCCTAATGTGAAAGAAATGTGCAAGTCAAGGGGTTCAAGTTCAAGTGCACCTGAGGGATCACGGAGGATCCAATTCACATCCCAAGTGCCTCAACCTGGTCCACTTCCAATTAACCTCCCAGATCTGCAGTGGAGAGGCAACCCAAGCATTACAACTTCACAACTTCTCGCATAAAGAAAAAATTTGGTTGCTAAGATCAAGTCCACTTCAAACCAATATGATATATAGCCATAGTTGTTAATTTGTTGTTAACTTCACAACTTTCTTTTTGTTGTTGCTTACTTTTTGTAAGTCACATTATATGTGATCAATATGTACTGCCCTTTTGTAAGGAGCATGGCAATATGGCCACTTCTGTTTTTTGTTGGTATTTATTGTGATAAATACACAAGCTATTGTAAGTCACATGGATGTTGTCCTATTGTAAGGAACATGGCTATGTTGCCAAGCCACACTTCTTGCATATCCTTCAAATGTTGGTATTTTATGTATGATACAATATAAGGATGTCATTCCCAACTTGCATATTCTTCTTTAAATATATACAAATCTATTGTCATAATTCATTTTAAACCTTCTGTATTTATCATTAGCACACCTTACTTCAATTGTTTCTGGGCCATCTACAGATAGACGAGATGAACGGATTTAGTAGCGTTGAATTCTTGTGAGTAATATTATGGATGATACATTCCCATTGTTTTGATGTATGATACATTTCCATTTTTTCAGCATGGATCTAATAGAATCACACTTTAGCAGAGCTGATGCTATACGCTTGTATAAGGGACATGATGGAACTCCTAATGAATTTGTAAAGTCAAATTATATAAGAAGCTTGGATCTAAGTTAACGCAAAAAGGAAAAAGTTGCCAGATTTCATTGATCTCCAAAACCAACAGCATTATTTCTCATTTACTAATACGCATACAAAATAGAATTCTCCCCAAGTTTTCTTCCATATATTACATATACAGATATCCTTTTTCCCTTCAATCACCATCACATACTAACCTACTAAATACAAAAAAGACAACCACATCCATGTCATGATCAGTAGGGCTATCTCCATTTTGAACTTCCTTTCCCAATTTCTCCCTTCACTTTCTCTTATCTCATATTTGTATTTCAACTACCTAACCTCATTATACATTGAATCAAGCTCTTCACATAACCCCACGACATCATTACCTCCTCGAAGCTATGTTTTCTCATCATACAACTTGTCAATGCCGTCAAGTAGTTGGTTTATCACTATGTTGGCCCTCTCACCGAAGTCACAATTGTGCCACTCAAAGAAGCCACAACCACCATCCTACCAAAATTCATCACCACCGATCAATAAACCTTCAAACATAAATATCTTCAGATCATTAACTTTCTTACCCGGTAGTAGTTTCGGTAGCCATAAAACCTTCTTCCTGGGTTCCCATTTGTCCATGACGTCCACCGGGGAGCCACCAATCTGTGATGGCAGTACACTGTTGGGCCTTCGTAATCTTCCTCTCGGCTGGGTTTCCTCATCAAAGCCACTCTCCTTCTGCTTCTTCCAGAAGACGTACAAGAAGAGGACTGCGTCTCTGCCATCCGGTTAACCCCCTTTCTCCTATCACCCATTCTTTGCTTTCATTGTCAATACACCACCTATGAGGAAGGATAAGCTTTAATGGAAGAACAGAATCAGTTAGAACAGAACGACAACCTCAACTGGAAAAACAAAAGCGTCAGGCTACCTTTTAATGGAGGAATCAGAAGCTTCAATTGAAGACCGCTCCCTCGACCTCAAAAAAAATTAGAACAACAGAGTTGGATCTGATTCAACAATGGAAAGGCAGAACATACAGGTATATCACTTTTTAATTCCTCACCAAGACACCAACACCACCTGTCGACCTCCTCTTACTCATCAAATTTTATCCACGTCAATGAATAAATAACGAACGTTAAGGGACCCAAATGGCTGTGGCATTTTAGGTTCTATTTGTAAGGTACATGGGTATTTTTGAACCAAAAAATTTTATATGGTGCCAGATGCTACTTTTGGAAATGATCATGGGCATTTTTGCACCATTACCCTTTATTTATTAATTACCCCAAGTTTATTAAATCGCGCTCAAATATCATCCATAAAATCATCATATAAGGGAAAATAAATATGCAAATATTTTACTTATCATGGGAAATGAGTGGGAATTTGTTCATTTTGATGTTACCATTCTGTTCTACAAAAACAAATTGTGTGGAAATAGGTTTAGTTATTGATTTTGGAGGCATTGGACACATTGGTTGAAAATTGGAAAAAATGTCAAGTGTAACTCTGTGCAAGGCAGTCGGTTTGTAGAGACATTTTGAATGGCAAATTGGAGTCAAAAAATTCTGAAACTTTTTAGTCTTAAATTTCACATGCCAAGCTTCAAAATGGACATATAATTCATGTCACTTCATTTGTAAGCTGGGAGTTATGATTTTCCAAAGTTTGGGATTAAAACTGGAATATGTTTTGGAACAGTGTTGGATTTTGTGCAATTTTGTATTTTTATGGTTATGAATAGCCTTGGTTCATATTCTTCCTATGTAGATGACTTAAATATCTGTCAATAGCCTTGGGATCACCTTATTTCATTTTTCCAGAATTAGTTATGATTTTTCAAAATTGTTGAAAAATTCTGGTAGATTGGTCACCTATGTGAAAATTGAAGATTTTATGGCATAATGTAATATTGTGGAACTTTAAGGTTAGAAATTGGCCTTTAGATTAATTGATCGCTTTAGATCCTTAGTTGACTTGATTAAATGACCATAGTGATAACCAACACAAGTATTATGAGTTATTAAAGAATTGGAATAGGTGATAATTCGTCGTCCTTAATTTTGGTTCATAGGATTCGATATTTGCCTTATTGGTGATTGACCTACGCTAAAGCAGAATCAGAAAGAATAAGGTAGTGACTCTTTCTGTTGTACTGTGTATAAAGCATTGTATGTATGTTGTCATGCATTGTGATGCTTTGTGATGCTGTTGCCATTACAACGAAAGCTGTCGCATTGTGTATACAGTTGTGAGTGCTGTCGTATGTGGCGTGAGCCATGTATTATTGTGTTGCTGCTAAACATGATCTTACATGTTGTGTGTTTATATACTATATGAGTGATTTGTTACTACTAGCATTGTCTTGAATCTCATTCTTTCCATTGATTAACCTTACAGATAGAGAAAGTGGCTCTGAGGAGAAACAGACGACTAGGAGCAGCTAGGATCTTGTAGGGATATTAGTTTTGATATGTCAGTTATCCATTTTGGATTTAGGGTTACTGTATAGTTTTGGAATGTAAATATTATTTTGGGATATAGTTATGTAATCCCTAAAAAGGGAATCTTGTAAACCCTTAGTACATCTACATGAAACCTAGGGGTTGCTGGGATTTTTGTTGTACACTCTGATATATATATATATATGATTGTAATTTAACTGCACAAGGTAATTATATTCAAAACTTGTATTTGAGACCAGGATAAGAAGAGAAATTTTTAAAAGAATTTGTGAAAACCCTACTGTAAGGAAGGGATTAAATTAAGTTTAATTATTCGTCGATCTCAAATCCATCTTAATTACTCGTTATCAAATTATAATTATGCTTATTAAGGTAGGGGGTTACATTTTTGGTATCAGAGCTGTAGTTCCTGGTAAGGGTAGAGTTTGCTAGGATAGCTCCCATAGTTCTTTACCTTTGTGATCGAAGATGGTTATGATTGGTTATGGTATACACATCTATGCTTTGTGATTGTGGATATATATATATTTGTGGACAATGTGTATACATTATTTGTGAAACTAACGTAACAAATGATTTGTAGAATGAAAAAGACAAAGGGTCATCCCAGAGTATAACAAGTAGACCCAGAGGTAGAGGTAGTCATTGACAATCCACCAAATCCTATGCGAGAGTTAATGGGTCTAATAAAGGATCAGCGAGACATGATCACTAAGCTAAAAGAAGAGCTCAGAATTGAAAGAGGCAAATATAGGGAAGATCGGGGTTCGTCCAACCAGGGGAGACCCAATAAGACACTCGTCATGAGAAAACCGCTGAAGGGTCAGTAAGACCGCTAGAATCCCTACCTCATACTATTCCGAATCAAGAATCACATAGAGTGCCAGCTAGAGAGGAAAGGCATCTTCAGTTTTGGGTCTCTAAATTCTGCAAACACCTACCTCCAGTGTTTAGAGGTAGATTTGATCCTCAAGCAGCCAAAGACTGGTTGAATCGGCATGAGAAGATCATTGAGCTTCTTAAGTGCCCGTCCAAGGTGAAGGCACGTCTGGCCATCTATAAGCTCGAGGGTGATGTAGATCGTTGGTGGCGGAATATCACCCTAACACTGAAGAGTTGAAATGTGCCATTGACCTGGGAGCTGTTTTAACAACAACTTAATCAGAAATATTTTCCCAAGTCGATGTGGCTAGAAAAGGAAACATAATTCCTGTCTATCAAGCTAGGGGACACAGAAACTTTTGGTGATTATCTGTCCCATTTCATCCACATGTCCCAGTATTCCTCTTATCTTCAGAGGATGGATAATGAGGAATGAAGCTCGGATATGCTCATACATGGGCTAAGATGAGAATTGATAAAATGGTTAGCCACCCACTTGTTCACCGAGTTCAACAAAGCGATAGAGGAATGTAGAATCACCGAGAACAACCTGCAAGATTTGCATCCTGCCAAAGCTATGAGTAACCGCAGTGAACCCAGTAAGGGTAATACTTCCCAGAAGCAGAAGAGTTAAGGATTTTCTCTGTCCAAGGGTAGTGGCAAAAAGCCCTATCAGTCTGGGAGTCGTGATCAGTAGAGAACTCCTACTTTGTGGACATGCCCTCGTTGCAACAAGCCACATCGTGGCAAGACTTGTGAGGGTCGGGTGATATGCTTTAACTATAAACAGGTTGGGCATATTTCTATTGAATGTAAATAGCCACGGCTGGAGCAGAGACCGAGGACTCAGGGTCAAGTATTTGCTATGACCCACGAGGAGGCCCGAAAATCCCCTGAATTGATACAAGGTAAAGTCCTTCTTAATGGCTATTTGTTACAAGCTTTGTTTGACTCGGGCGCAAGTCACTCCTTTATTACCTATGATTGTGTGAAGCACCTGGGATTACATGTGAATAAATTGCCATTCGATATGATTGTGTCAATACTAATGGGTGTTAAGGCCTTGACTACGGAAGTTTGTTTAAACTGTGTGTTAATTGTGGAGGGACACGAATCTGTTATTGATTTAATTTGTCAGCCGCTCCATCAATTAGAAGTCATTCTAGGTTTTGATTGGTTGACGGCAAATAATGTGTTGCTCGATTGTGGGAACAAGAGGATTGTGTATTCTATACCTTAGAGTATTAAGAATGTGAATGCTAGTTTAAACTTCCTCTCAATAGCTAAAGCTGAAAAGTGTTTGAAGAAGGGTTGCTAGGGGTATATGGTATTCTTCTCCATGCAAGGGGAGACCTGTGAAACTTTGAGTAGTATACCTGTAGTAAATGAATTTCCTGAGGTATTTCCAGATGATTTAAGTGGATTGCCTCCAGAAAGGGAAGTTCAATTTTCGATTGAGATTATGCCTGGAGCTGGTTCTATATCTAAGGCCCCATATTGTATGGCCCCAAATGAAATGGTGGAATTAAAGAAGCAGATTGAATATTTGCTTGAGAAGGGGTTTATTAGACCTAGTGTGTCACCTTGGGAAGCTCCAGTTTTGTTTGTTAAGAAGAAAGATGGGAGTCTTCATTTGTGTGTTGATTATAGAGAACTAAATAAGATTACCGTCAAGAATAAGTACCCTCTCCCCAGAATTGATGACCTTTTAGATCAACTATCTGATTCATGCTTGTTTTCAAAGATTGATCTAAGGTCGAGGTATCATCAGCTGCAAGTGAAAGCAGAAGATGTTCTGAAGACTGCTTCCTAACAAGGTATGGTCATTATGAGTTCTTAGTGATGCCATTTGAGCTAACTAATGCACCTATGGTATTCATGGACATGAACTTTATCTTTCGACAATATCTGGATTAGTTCGTATTGGTTTTTATTGATGATATTCTGATTTACTCTAAAAGTAGAGAAGAGCATGAACATCATTTGAGAATTATGTTAAATACATTACGTGAGAAGCAGCTCTATGCCAAACTAAGTAAATGTGATTTCTGGCTACCAAGAGTAAAATTCTTAGGCCATGTTATCTTACAAGAAGGGGTCTCAGTGGATCCTAGTAAAGTGGAAATAGTACTGGACTGGAAGAGGCCAGAAACTATTGCTGAGATACGTAGTTTTCTAGGTCTTACTGGTTACTACCAGAGATTTATTCAAAATTTCTCATATGTTACCTTACCGATGACCAAGCTCACAAGGAAGGATCAACCATTTGTGTGGGATAAACATTGTGAAAATTGCTTTATGGAGCTGAAGAAGAGGTTGACTATGGCACCTATGTTGATTATACCTGATCCCAGCTTGACCTATGTTGTGTATAGTAATGTTAGTAAGTAAGGATTAGGGTGTGTCCTTATACAGCAGGGACGTATGGTAGCCTATGCCTCTCAACAGCTTAAACCCCATGAAATGAATTATCCCACCCATGATCTCGAGCTTGCGGCTATTATGTTTACTTTGAAAATTTGGCGACATTATTTATATGGTGTGATAGTAGAACTGTACTGCGACCACAAGAGTCTCAAGTATTTGTATGATCAGAAAGAATTGAATATAAGATAGTGTCGTTGGATGGAGTTGCTTAAGGACTACAACTTAGAAATCAACTATCATCCGTGTAAGGCCAATGTAGACGCGGATGCTCTTAGTCGAAAGACGGTGCTAGTGGCAGCTATGTGACGAAATATGTGGCGCGGTGTCTCACATCCCAGAGGGTAAAGATCAAACACCAGAAACCACCGAGTCTACTACAGAGTCCTGAGATTCCGGAGTGGAAATGGGAAAGTGTGACCAAAGATCTTGTTGTGGGATTGCCCATGGTCAAGAACTATGATGTTATCTAGGTAATTGTTGATCAGTTAATGAAGTTGGCGTATTTCATACCGATCAACGCTAGTTACTCTTCGAACAAGGTAGCAAAGATTTATATCCGAGAGATTGTGAAACTCCATGGCATACCGAAAAATATCATTTCCGACCGTGATCCCCGATTCACTTCTAGATTTTGGAGGGCATTGCATGAAGCCCTAGGAACTCAATTGAGATTTAGTATGGCCTATCATCCTCAGACAGATGGACAGTCAGAGATAACTATACAGATGCTAGAGGATATATTATGAGCTAGTGTCCTCTACTTCAAAGGGAATTAGGATAACTTTCTCCCACTTGCCAAGTTCGCCAACAACAATAGCTGTTATGCAAACATTCAGATGGCGTTATATGAAGCGTTCTATGGGAGAAAGTGCCAATCATCCTTGTGTTAGAATGAGTTATCTGAGAGGAAGCTTTATGGGCCAAAGCTTGTTGATCAAACCTTAGCACATATTCGAATCATCTGTAAGAGGCTTTCTGCAGCATAGAGTCGACAAAAAAGCTATGCTGATAACAAGATAAGGCCTCTAAAGTTTGAGGTTGGTGATCATGTTTTTCTGAGTGTATCACCAGTTACAGGCATCAGGAGAGTTATCAAGCGGAAGAAGCTGAGCCTGAGGTATATAGGTCCTTTTGAAATTCTTGAGAGGATTAGGTATGTTTCCTATCAAGTAGCTCTGCCCCTGAACTTGAGCAGGCTCTATGATGTGTTTCATGTTTCCCAACTAAAGAAATACCAAGTAGATCTATCTCACATTATAGAATATGAAGAAGGCAAACTGCAAGACAATTTCATGTATGCAGTAGAGCCGGAACATATTATTGATAGAGAAGAATGATGGCTCAAGCACCAAAGCATACCATTTGTGAAAGTGGTCTGGAAGGGAATGGCTCAGAGAGAAGCAACTTGGGAAGTGGAAGCAGACATGCAGAGACGTTATCCTGAGTTTATGGCTCAAGTTGTGTAACAAATTTTGAGGACGGAATCTATTATACAGAGGGAGAATTATAATATCCCAAAATGTACTCAAGGGCTAAATGTACAGTATAGATGGTGGGATTAATGACAGAATTACCTCTGGAATTTTTGTTATGACTTTAGTGAAGTTTCACATGCAAAATTGGCAATTAAATATTATATTGCAAGATGATATATTACAAGATCATCTTCTTCTTCAAAGGGCCATGACTTACATATGACAAGAGGAAAAGTAAGAGTAAATACATATTGGCTACTAAATATGATATATGGAAGCAATTAGACCAAGTTATAAAAATATGAAGACTTGGTCAACAATCTCATGCTAATTATTGAATTAATGTTATTATTCAAAGAGATATTACAAAAGATCATCATCTCTTTTCCTAGGCTCCATTTTCGTATAACATGAGGCAAGAAAGGGAAAAAATTATATGACCAATTAAAAGGAGAAGACTTGGTCAACAATTTCAACTAAAAAGTAACATATGTGAGGAGGTAAACTAGGATAATTGAAAAAGGGTTTTTTAAGCTCCTTTTGGTCATTATTTTTGGTCAACAATTGTAGGCCAAATAAAAGATGATAACTTGAATGAAAAGGGGCCACATATTCGTATGTCATTAAGAAAGAAAGAGAAAATATGAAGTAAAGATTTCTTGGCACATTTTGGACGTCCAATACATAAGCAAAGAAAAGACTTGATGAAAGAAAACAAAACTCAAGTTGAATTGTTACAAGTATTTGACCAAGGTGAATCAATTTTAACCACAACCTTTTACCATCTTTGGACCACAATTTTGGCTACCTCTTTAAGTGATAAGGGAAAGGAAAATATGATCATTTATCACTTTCTCTCTCTATCTTCAAGTCAGTTTGCAGCAGCCTAAAATGTAGAGGAAGAAAAGCAAGGTTTCAAGGTGAGTTTAATCTTGATTTTTCATCTCCTTAACCTCATCTATGGCTCAAGTTTCCATCATAAATATTGTTCCTCTTGATGAAGGCTTCATTTCTATGGTTTTAGAATTTCAAGAGGAGGTGTTTTGAGCCATCATCCAAGAACAAAAGCTGAAAAACCAAAGAAAGGAGCTAAAGAGAAGCAAAAGGTGAGAATTGGCTTCAATTTGAGCTATTGGTTGTATAGGTTGAATGAATATTTGACATATATAATTCTGCTGTGATTTTGTGTAAGTTAGGGTTTAGAGAAGTCATGGTGTTTTGGTTATGTAGTTGGTGTTTTATGATGATTAGAAACCATATGACACAAGTTTGATGCTCAATTTGGGAGTTTAGTAATTTCTAGAATTTTGTTGATTTTTTGCCAAAACAAAATGTGGGGAATGAATGAGAATTTGTTCATTTTGATATTACCATTCTGTTCTACAAAAAATAAATTGTGTGGAAATAGGTTCAATTATTGATTTTGGAGGCATTGGACACATTGGTTGAAAATTGGAAAAACTGTCAAGTGTAACTCTATGCAAGGCAGTCGGTTTGTAGGGACATTTTGAATGGCAAATTGGTGTCTAAAAATTCTAAAACTTTTCAGTCTTAAATTTCATAGGCCAAGCTTCAAAATGGACATATAATTCATGTCATTTCATTTGTAAGCTGGGAGTTATGATTTTCCAAAGTTTGGGATTAAAACTGTAATATGTTTTGGAACAGTGTTGGATTTTGTGCAATTCTATATTTTTATGGTTATGAACAGCCTTGGTTCATATTTTTCCTATGTAGATGACTTAAATATTTGTCAATAGGCCTTGGGATCACCTTATTTCATTTTTCTAGAATTAGTTATGATTTTTCAAAATTGCTAAAAAATTCTGGCAGATTGGTCACCTATGCGAAAATTGAAGATTTTAGGGCATAATGTAATATTGTGGAACTTTGAGGTTAGAAATTGGCCTTTTAGGTTAATTGACCACTTTAGCTCCTTAGTTGACTTTATTAAATGACCATAGTGATAACCAACTCAAGTATTATGAGTTATTAAAGAACTGGAATAGGTGATAATTCGTCGCCCTTAATTTTGGTTTATAAGATTATATATTTGCCCTGTTCGTGATTCACCTGCGCCAAAGCATAATCAGAAAGAACTAGGTAGTGACTCTTTCTCTTATACTGTGTATAAAGCATTGTATGTATGTTGTCATGCATTGTGATGCTTTGAGATACTGTTGCCATTAGGGCAAAAGCTGTTGCATTGTGTATACAGCGTGAGTGCTATCGTATGTGGCGTGAGCCATGTATCATTGTGTTGCTGCTAAACATGATCTTACATGTTGTGTGTTTATATACTGTATGAGTGATTTATTACTACTGGATTCTCTTGAATCTCATTTTTTCCATTAACCAACCTTACAGACAAGGCAAGTAGCTCTGAGGAGAAATGGACGACTAAGAGCAACTAGAACCTTGTAGGGATATTTAGTTTTGGATTATCGGTTATCCATTTTGGATTTGGGGTTACTGTCTAGTTTTGGAATGTAAATATTATTTTGGGATATAGTTATGTGATCCCTAAAAAGGGAATCTTGTAAACCCTTAGTACATCTACATGAAACCTGGGGATTGCTGGGATTTTTTCTGTACACTCTGATATATATATATATATATATATATATATATGAATGTGATTTAAATGCACATGGTAATTATATTCGAAACTAGTATTTGAGACCAGGATAAGAAGATAATTTTTTTAAAGAATTTGTGAAAACCCTAGCGTAAGGAAGGGATTGAATTAAGTTTAATTATTTGTCTGTTTCTAATCCATCTTAATTACACATTATCGAATTATAATTACGCTTATTAAGGTAAGGGGTTACACGAAACATTTGGGCCGTGGCCAAGAAATGGATGGAAAGTTATGGGCCGCGGCAAAGAATTATCTTGATTCTTGACTATTTTCAACCGACCCAAACTCTCAGCACAAAACTCAGAATTGGCCAAACCTTATATCAATGGAAAGCTTGAAATATGAACTACAATATTGAAAAGTTTTACCATATTCTAAAACCATTTGCTATTTCAAATTATCAAACAAATGTGACTACTTGTATAGCAATTTCACACTTAACATTTCCAGGATTTCTAGTTTTGTAACCTATGTCTCCAATGGTTCCAAAATTCATACCAAAACTCATTTCCACACCAAAATTCACAAGGAAACAAGTGGAGACACCAAAATGACCATATTCACATTACTTTCACAAGGTATAACCAAGGCAACAATATAATGCAATTTTCTCAAAAACTTCAAAATACCAAATTCAATCTCAATTCATTCTATCTATCCTATACACAGCACAAGACACTAAATCCATGACAACAACATGCCATACACACCATGACCCTCATTTTCAAAATTCAAGCCAAAATCCCAGAAATTCCAAACTTAATCAAATGCCATAAAACCTATTTAAAAAGGTTTGTATCATTTACCTCAACAACTTTCTCAAAGAGATTCCTTAGTTCACCAAACTCTAAATTTCCTTGAGTGCTCAAACACCACCAAATGGAAAATCTAAAACCATAGAATCGAAGCTCTCAACATAAGGAACAAGATTGTAGAAGAGAGTTTTGGCATTTGAGGTCATTAGAAGGGTCAAATGGCTTACCTTAATTAAGAGCTCTTCCTCTCTCTTGAGCAACAATGGAGGACGAAAATGGAGAGAGAAAATGAGAAAGAAGAGTGATGAAGGAGATAAAATGATGCTTGCCCATGCCTCCTTGCCTCTTCAACTGAAAATAGGGAGGGGAAGAGAGAGAAAGAAATGATTTCTTAATCCCCATTTGACTTTTCAATGGCCTCTCTCATGATACTAGCTTGCCACTTGTCAAACTCTCATTGGTTCTTATAAAGTAAGTAACCAATTAGTTACTCTAACCCCTCCATTAGCCAATTAGTTACATTTCTCATTTTCTTCTTAGTTTCCATTAATCACCGATTAATTGCCATTCTTTCAATTTCTTATGATTATGGCATATTAATTAAAATTGTCACATAACACATAATAACTCAACTTTAATTCACAAATTATTCTCAATAATCATCATTAGCCCTTGATAAAAAATTTGGGACATTACACCAGGTGTGAATCACTCGAGCTCCAACAAGAATATTCCTGTGGGAACAAATATTTCCAAAGTACTAAGGGTGGGATTTGAACCCCCACCACTTAGTTTGCAACAAGTATATAATGTGTAAGAAAATATATATAAGTTAACCCTTTAACTTTGACTCTAACTCATTCCCAAGTTTTGTTAAGAAATTCACAATATTTCATTAGGTTTTACCAATTTTTATTTACCTAGTAAAAATGTTTACACTATCAGCTCATTCACAAATTTTGTTAAAGAATTAACAACATTGGGTTTTATCAATTTTCGTTTACCCAATAAAAAAGTTTACACTATCAGCTCATTCACAAATTTTGTAAAGGAACTCACAACGTTTCATTAGGTTTTACCAATTTTCATTTACACAATAAAAACGGCTTGCATTTTCAGCTCATTCATAAATTTTATTAAGGAATTCAAAATATTTCATTAGGTTTTAATAACTAGGCCTTACCAATTTGTGTTTACCTAGTAAAAAATTTTTCAATATTAGCTCATTCACAAGTTTTATTAAGGAATTCATAACATTTCATTAGGTTTTATCAAATTACATTTACCCAGTAAAAAGGTTTATACTATCAGCTCATTCACAAATTTTGTTAAGGAATTCATAACATTTCATTAGGTTTTAACAACTTCTGTTCACCCTGTACAAAATTTCATTTTGTTAAAGACTAATGAAATTTCATGAATTTCTTAATAAAATTTGTGAATGATCTCATTGTGTGAATTTTTTACTAGGTTAACAGAAGTTGTTAAAATCTAATGAAATGTCGTGAATTCCTTAACAAAATTTATTAATGAGCTAATAGTGTAAACTTTTTAATTAGGTAATTACTTGGTATTAGAATCACATTTCTATGATGGAAAAAAAGGATCTCATTTCTAATCTAAAAATTTTACAAAATCAACTCTTCCTATATTTTGTAACACAACTCACCCAATGAAGACAAAATAATTAGGAAAAATTCCATTTAAATACCACATGAACTTGTAAAACCCATAGAAGTCTGTTAACAATTGAAAATGATATAAAGGTGACAAATATCAAATTGAGATTTTAAAGTGTTGATTCTTTTACCATTTTGCCCTTCAATGATTTTTTAAAAAAGAAAAGGTGCCCCTTGCAGGAGCACGCACCACCGCCGACTGGCCGCCGAAGGTCCAGCTGTTGGTTGGCCTCAACCCTTTGGTGACCTGAGCTCTAGCATCAGAGGCTTTATTTTGGGGGGGACATTTTTTAAAAAAAATGGTTTGTAGTGGGGGGGGGATCAAACCCACCCCACCCCTTTGCAAAGGGGCTTGATGCCTTTGATATATATATATATATATATGCATAATATAAATAAAGGCATAATGGCTTTAATAAAATTAGTGATGGAAATGATAAAATGTGTAATGGTATTGACTAAACGAGTAATAATATTGGCTAAATGAATAATGGAATTGACTAAACAAGTAATATAAATTACTAATAGTATTGACTAAACGAGTCGTAAGATTAACTAAACAAGTAATATAAATTACTAATAGTATTGGCTAAACAAGTAATAGGATTGACTAAACAGATAATATAAATTATAAATGATATTGACTAAACGAGTTATGGTTATGAGTAATGTCAATGTCATTACGCTTTTAGTCAATCTCATTACTTGTTTAGTCAATATTATTATGCATTTTGTCATTTTCATTATTGATTTTATTAAAACCATTATGCCTTTATATATAAATATATTAATATGTGTGTGTGTGTGTGTGTGTAAAAATATCACAAGAGCTTGATGGCCCAATGGCCACCAAGCCCTTCGCAAAGAGGTAGGGTGAGTTTGATTCCACCACTTACCCCCTTCAACCATTTTCTTTAAAGAAAAATTGGCCCTCCCCCCCCCCCCCCCCAAAAATGCCCCCAGTGCCAAAGGTTCTAGGCCAGCTGATGGTAATGTGCCGACAAGGGGCAACTTTTCTTTTTTAGAAATAAAAATTTGAGGGCAAAATGGTAAATGTATCAACACTTTAAAATCCCAATTTGATACATGTCATCACATATCATTTTCAAGTGTTAACAGATTTTTATGAGTTTTACAAGTTCATGTGGTATTTAGATAGAATTTTGCCCAATAATCAAGTACAGGATAGAGGTGGTAATATAGTCCGGCCCGGTGGGTTGATACTAACCCACCACGGGTTAGGACCATATGGGTTTGGGCTCAAAAGAACCGTATCAATATGGGTTGGCAGGTTGGGCGGGCCAACCCATATTTTTTTATAATTTTTTTAACAATATACTAAGATTGTTTTGTTTGTACAATAAAATTACTTTTTCTACACACCTAAACATAACAAAATTAAAAATACATTGCAAATTAAAGAGAGTTGAGATTGACTTCTAATTTCTGAGACAAAGAGCGTGAGTCGTGAGAGAGACAAGGAGTGAGAGACTGTTTCAAGTAAAAACAAAAGAGAGTTGACCAGGCTGAGGAGTAAGGATTGAGGAGGGGAAACACTGGGCTGGACTCTGGAGTGACGATCTTGAACTGTTGGGATTTGAGCCTTGGCTAATGGCTCTTCCCTCTTGGTTTTTTTAAATATGGGTCAACCCGCCAACCTGGTGGTCCAACTCCTCACAGGTTGAGACCATATGAGTTCGGACCCAAAAGGACCACATCAATATAGTCCCAATTTTATAGAACCCAAACCGTCCATTTTATCGTGTTGGGCAAGCTTGACCATGGTCCCAACCCATATTACCACCTCTAGTACGGGGCATTCCTGGACAACACGTTAATTCTACAAATGTTTGTTTGAAAAAAAAAAATCCTACTAATATTTAAAAAATAATATCAATGAATGAGACAAACCAATGACATGTTGCTTATCTTGACACATGTTCGAACACAAAATGATTCTAATATATATTTTCAAACTTTACAATATATCACAAAATTTTTTTATTTTGATTATATTATAAAATTTATAATTTTAATTGTTCAACGTAATAGTCTTTTTCAGTACATAATTTATTATCAATATATTCAATATAAGTTATATTATACTGCAATGGGTGAAAATTTTTAAGATTAAATTAAAAAATTAATGGAATCAAAACAGATTATATTTAATTTGCACGCAAATTACTTCCAGAAAGGCTAAAATTAGATTTAATCTAAAACGAGAATAACGGGAAAAAAAAAATTCAATTATTAGTGTCCAGATGATTGGTGTGTGTGTGGGCCCTAAATCCCTAAATAACATCGTTTGAAAATAACTAAATGGCGAATGTTTACATGTATGTGACATTTTTGAAAATAAACCACATTGCTATATTCCCATTGAAAGTGTAACCTCCTTCCAACCATAGGCCGAGATTATATTTATAATCAAGTTATTAGTGAAATTAGAGACCTTGGCTGATTTGGTACTAAAAAAAAAAAAAATTCAAACTTCCCAAAATCAGAGTCTATAAAAACTTTTCAAAAACCTGCTCACAACGTCTCATATTCACATTATAAATACAAAATGGCATGTACAGGTTGATTGCATTCATATATATCAGAGTACAGTATAAATTCTCGACACACTCGAATTCCATTAATCAGTAAAGGGTCTTACAAAACAATAATGCCCATAATCTCTTTCCCTTTACTATGGAATTACACAAAACTATGCTATCCATCAAATATACACAGCTATTTAGCCCAAAATATCCAAATGATTTTATACATGATAACCATTAATGAAAATAAAACTCCCGATCCATAGCTCAACCGCTCTTCGTCACTCGCTTTCCTTTCGATTCTTCAGCCCTGTCTAAAAATTTCGTTTTTGGGAGAGTGAGATTCTAAAGAATCCCCATAGTGTCAAATCACTCAGAATGTGCACAACAGTAAGGCATGAAAAGCAATCATATCACATAGATATTGCAACTACAACGGCAATTCAACGGCCGGGGTAGGTGTGATAAGTATCAACCCCTTACGACGGCTCCCGCTGAAGTGCTCACGCTGTATCGCACACATCACAGTTCACAACAATAGATATATTACACCACAGCTAGGTTTCATATAACAATTCACAATGCACAGCCATACTGGCCAGTTTACAATTCACAATAGATCCATGTCAATTACAACGGCAGTTCAACGACTGAGATAGAGATGACCACTGTCACTCCATAAACGGCTCCCGCTAAAGTGCTCACACTGTAATGGACCATGGCACATTTTCCTTCACATTTCACTAAACACAAATTCACACTTCACAAACACTATGATAAATCATGCATAACAGATATCATACACAATATGAGAGAGAAATCACTACCTGCTCGTTCCTTTCGTGCATGCTCTAGCACTGTTTTCTCCCGAGTAGGGCACACGTCGTATCCTATAATTCATAATGAGTGACAAAGTATCAATTCTCTATTCCAATTCTCAATGACTTATCACGCTTAATTGGTTATCATTATTGCTCTTTAAGTACCCACGAATCACTCTACCAATAGCTCTAAAGGGTTGGAAGACTATACCAAAAGATCCCCTTTCTGAAGCTCCAAACTGACATTTTTCACTGCGACACTCGAGTAAAGATGACCTCACTCAGGTGAGATTGTACGGATACTCGAATGAAGAAGGCCTCACTCGGGTGATGGTACGGTCTGCACTCGGGTAATAGAGAGTGAAGGATAATGAGTGAACACCCAAGAGCACAAGGAACTTTTTAGAAACAACAACACTCTAGCACATTGAACCTCACTCGAGTGATAGCCAAATGCCTTACCCGAGTACTAAAGAGTGAAGTCCAAAAAGTGAGAACCCGAGAGCACAAGAGTTTTCAATGAAGAGGAGCACTCAAGCACAGGACATTGCACTCGAGTGATAAATCAACACTCGCAAGTGAGACTATACACTCTTAAGATTTTCCAGAAAGCACAACAGAAAAATTGAAAAGAAAATATAATATACACACAACACTCGAGTGATACTCAACCTTACCCGAGTGATATTCATCCTACATTCGAGTGAACCCCAGATCACTCGAGTGATCCTATCAGAAAAGCAGAAAAACAGACCACTCTTTCCAACTTTTCCCAAGTGTTCCAAATGAACCCAAAGCCTCTACCAAAACTAATCTCACATAAAAACATCTAAGGAATTCAATGGAATTAACAGAATTACAAAAATCCTATTCCATTATCATGCTTTGGTTTTGGGCAACATAATCATCAAATTTCCAAAATCATCCAAACAAAAACATTTCAATCCCCAAATCAATCTATCTATCCCAAACTCATCACAAAGTACTATTTTCATTCCAATACCATATCAAATACCCAATGATACTTATTTTCGAATTTAAGGCCATAATTATCAAAAATTCCAAACTCCATACAATGGTATGAAACATATAGAAAGGTTGGGTTCACTTACCTTAACAACTTTCTCAAAGACACTTTGTAACATCCCAAATTTTATTCACCAAGCATATATTGTAATTATTATATATATTCAATGAAATGGTGAATATTTAATGCCAAAAGAATTAAATATTGAAAATTGAAGGTTGAATAGTGTTTTCAGTGAAATCGCATGTGAGGCAGTGAGGTTGTCATATAGTTTTGGAAGACCAAATGATGACCAAAAGTTATGAAATTTTATAGGGTGAAAGTAGACATCCTAAGCTTTAATTTGATAGGTCAAATGACTCAATTGAAGCTATGTACAAAAAGATATGAATTTTTGAAGTTGATCCAGAAAATCTGGAAAGTTTCTGGAGTAGCTATGAAAGATTGAAAATCTGGGAATAATATGATCCTATTAAGTAAACTCCCATATTTTTCCTTGGAACTAGACTCAATAAGGGTTCCATAGGCTTTGGAATCACATTAAAATGATGTCTACAAAATTAGTTATGATTTTTCAAAATTAAGGCAGAAAATCTGCCAGAATTGGCATTATTCCGAAAATTTAAGAAATAAAGTAATCTTCCTTTTTCTCTTAATTATTTTAGAAATTAAGGGATGAAGGAGGAGAAGACAAGTTTCAAAATCCAATGAGACCAAGTGTCAACACCATATGAAAGATGATGGAGATAATTGTTGTGTCATAAGTCCTTACTTATGTCATAAGGTTAGGTAGCCAACTTTTGCACCAATTGACTTGAGTAAATGGAAGGAACACTTGATTTAGTTGGAGCATAAGAGGGAGCACGTTTTTTGCTAACCAAGGGAGAAGGAAATGATAATTAAGGTTGAGTGCACACAAAAGGGAAGTATGGTGCAAGCATGGAGGCAAGTATGGTGGTTGACATGTGTCACCATAACAACCTTAGATGAGATCAATGGTTTGGAATCAAGGGAGCATTTTTATGAAGGCTTTCTCTTCCCTTCCCTTCATGCATTTTCGTTCAACATAGAGAGGGAGAGAGTTTGAAGAAACTTTGAAGAGTTAGAGGGAAGAGGAAGAAGAAATCTTAAGGTAAGAGTTGATTCTTAAGCTTTCCTTGTAACATTTCCCCTAGATCCTTCTCTAAACCATGTTTCTTCATGAATCTATGATCTTGAAGACTCATTCTTAGCTCAAGGAGAAGAGAGAGAGGACATCCTAGAGAGAGAAACACCAAGGATCAAGAGGTAATCTCCAAAATTTCAACTTCTTTGTGTATTGAAGTTGTTGTTGGTGATTGTTGTTTGGTTTATGTGATTTTTGGTTAAGTTGTAAATTGGAAAAGCCATAATCCTAAGGGGTTATGCTGTCCAAAATCCTTTAAATCATGATTATGAAGTGTTTAAATGAATTAATCTAGGATTAGAAGTGGAAAAGTACACGTTTTAGAAGCTAAAACACAAAACTCCATTTTTCCAATTTTTGACCAATATTTCGGCCAGCACAGATATGAGGTAAGGAGTTGGATTTTCATAAAATAAATGATTCCATTGGATTCAGTGGGCAAAAATAGGTGGGGTTACAGTTGGGCACTTTTTCGGTAGAGGCCGAAAAAGCATAATTACGAAAACGCCACTGAAATCTCTAAATAGGGGTTGTCAAGGGTATTTTCATAATTTGACAGTAAATTTGTTGATTTTGAACCCGGAAATAAATTCCTTGGGCAAAAATAAGTCAGAATAGCCTTAGTCAAAATTTTGGAAAAACGTGCCATCGAGCTGGGTACGGCGGGGCCGAGCCGGGTTCCCGGGGGCATTTTTGTAAATTTTCACCATAGACTAATATAACCACAATAAACACTATGTAATAGTCTAAAATGATACTTGGATAGGTTATGACCTATTTCTGGTACATTTAATATTTTAGGACCGAATTGGACGCCGAGACAGCATGCTTCACGAGACACTATTAAATAAGGGATATTAAAGCTTTTAGGTAGGGACATTATCCTTTATACACTATGCCATAAGTTATGTGATTGTGTGGATCCCATTATTTTATAAATGCACTTTATTAATCAACATGATTTGCCTAGAGAGGGGCAGTTAGTGCCAGAGGTGCACTTACACTAGGAGTTGGCAGAAGTCCAACCGATGTAGATTGTGGGGCTGGACCCTACTCATGTATACATGACGA
Organism: Inga laurina; assembly: GCA_963855925.1. Taxonomy (NCBI): domain Eukaryota; kingdom Viridiplantae; phylum Streptophyta; class Magnoliopsida; order Fabales; family Fabaceae; genus Inga; species Inga laurina. The sequence continues at coordinate 39,951,370 of OY979703.1, read as the reverse complement.
TGATGTGTTTATATTGTTTATTAATTTGTGCATACCTTGGCGCATGACATATTTACTTTTCACATTTTCTATGAACGATATTATGTCTCGACGGGGATTCTTCGGAATCTCACCCTATTTTTAAACAAATACCTCAGCGGGTACCAGTGGGCCAAAGGGAAAAGACGTTGACGCCGAAAAGTGAGTGGCACGTGTCTCAAGGTGAGGATATGAACGTGTTATGCCTTAGTCTATGCCTTAATAATTTGGATAATTTGTAAATATTAAGTTTCCGTTGTATTTTCTATTTTTCGTTGACGAACGACGTTGGGATCGTAAACGAATATTATTATCAGTTTAATTGTACTTTTCTGTATGCCCATTGAATTCCGTCTTTATTACTCTTCGATTATCGAAATGGAAACGGATGTTGACACACTTTTGATTCTCCAAACTTCAGATTTTCTTGATTCCTCAAATCACCACCAATGGAGAAGCTACAACCATCAAATTGAAGCTCTCACTCCAAGGAACAACATTAAAGAAGAGAACTTAAGCATTAGAGGCCATTTACTTACCCAAACACAGCTTTTCTTCTTCCCTTCTTTGGTCTCCAATGGCGCACAAGAGAGAGAAAGAAGGTGAGATGGACTGAAGGAGAAGGAGAAGTAATAATGATACTCCCTCCCTGCCTTGTCCAGTGAAAATGAGGGGAAGAGAGAGAGAGAGAAAATAAAATATTTTATCCCATTTGACTTTTCTCCTCACTCACCTTACCTATGAGCTTGCCACTTGTCACATTTCTATTGGCTCTCATAAGTAAATACCCAATTAGCTTATCTAATCCCTCCATTAGCCATTTTAATTACACTTCTTATTTTCCTCTTAGATAGTAATTAATTTCTCCATTAATCACTAACTTATTGCCCAACAATTTCATTTTTTCAATTTCCACTAATTATTACATATTATTAATATTGCCACCAAAATACATAATTATTTCACTTTCACTCGATAATTATCCTCAATAATTATCATTAGCCCTTAATCGAAAATTAGGGTGTTACAGAAAGAGAACCCAAGAAGTTTCAAAAATCATAACTAACAAAATAATCCATCAGAAACAATTTTCAGTAGGAACATGTTTGTGTGAAATTTTTGAAAAAGCCACACTGTCGTTGGTCTGGTCACAAGAAACGGCTTCGGAAGGAAAAGAAAAGGGTATGAAAATCCAATGTTGATGATACCTTACTTCCTTGTGTTACTTAGCTTCTATGGCCTCCATTGGTCCTAAGATTCAGAAATGAAATCAGGAGGCTCACAAAAGAACGTTGCGCCCTCAGCCAGCAACCTCAATTGGTTCTTCAGATCTCTCTTCCTTAGTCACTTCATTTCGTTTTCTTTTCTGAACGAAATTCATATAACCCTAAAAATATGATAAGTTTTAGGGATTTATTATAATGAGGGGTAAAATAGTAAATTTTTTTAATATAAATTTCTTTTAAAATTATTTTTTTAGAATATTTCTAATGGAGTTTATAGAGATTGGACTAAAACTAAACCGTATGTTTTTAAATAGAGAGGAAATACTGTATAATTAGGGTAAAACAGAAAGATGGTCAGAATATTTTACTATTTATTTTTATACTGATGAATGTATTCAACATATTTCATATCGAGTAAATATTTCTTATTTTAACATTTTTCAAATTTTTATAAATTGCGGATCTGCGGTGAAAAAGTTTAGGAATTGTTTTCATTAAGTGATACAGTAGTACGTTATTCATAGCCTGACACAATGCTTACACGGTTGCACCAGTTCTGAAAAAACGAATTTTCTTTTACTTAGGTGTCTACGTTATCAAATAGAGAGTTTTACTACATGGATGGCCCAAAATTACCATCCAATTATTTTCAAAATCTTGTACGCATAATGAGGACAATGATAATCTAATTTCTCAGAGATGAAATATATAAACAATAAACAATTTCATATTAATTCTATTTCAAAATTTTCAATGAAGGGATTTTTTTTAGCAAACTAATTAAATTCAATTCTAATTTTCTTATGAATTATTCAAAATACTTTTAAGATTTACATCATCACAATCAGCTGTGCAATGGTATTCGAGATAACATTTCTACTGATAATATCCTAATGCTATGTTTGTTACCTTATACCTTATATAATTATGGGAAAATCCCTATAAAATGCATTGGAAATAGGGAAATCCCAATTTAGTACATTCAAATTCAAAAATCCGGATCAGTCCACTATCAGTACGGATGAACAATGCGGCGCCCTCAAAAGACGATTTTGCCCTTCAGCCCTCATTCTCGCCACTTCGGAAATAACAACACCTGGTTCTTAATTATCAACTCCGGATTCTTGATTAACAACTCTCCTTTTTTGTTTCACAACTTCCGAATTTAAGTTTCAAGGCCAATAACAACACCTCGTTTTTTATTAACAACACGCGCTCTTCATTAACAACTCCTCATTCTTGATTAACAACTCCAGTTTCATCTTTTTATTTTCACAATAACAACACCGATTTTTTTATTAACAACACCATATTCTATATTAACAACTCTCATTTCTTGTTTCACAACTTCGTAACAAGACCGGTGTTATTTTTGTGAAAGAAAAAAAAATGAAATTGGAGTTGTTAATCAAGAATCTGAAGTTGTTAATTAAGAACCAGGTGTTGTTATTTCTGAAGTGGCGAGAATCAGGGCTGAAGGGCAAAATCGTCTTTTGCCAGCGCCAACACTGTTCATCCGTAATGACAATGGACTGATCCGGATTTTTGAATTTGAATGTACTGAATTAGCATTTCCCTATTTCCAACGCATTTTATAGGGATTTTCCCTATAATTATTAACATTTTTCAGCAGAGTAAATACCATGTTGAGCACAGTTGAAGACAAAAGCTGGAACCATCATGATTAGCCACCTGTTGTTTCAATGCCTAGTCAGCATGCTTGAAACATTTAGCCAAGGATTAGTCACTGTAGTGAAATCACAGTACAAAGAAAAAAAAAAGGGGAAATCACTCATAGGTCCCAAAGAAGCAAGATAATAATAGAAAAGTCCTTGGACTTTTCTGTGATTATTTTCCAAAGTCAAATGACAAAGTTGCCCTTAGTTCATCAATCATTTACAACTTCATCAGTCATTTATAACTTCATCAGTTATTTTCACAACATGTTTTTATACAATGAGTTAATTTCAAGTTTGTCAATTTTTTACATTCACAATTATCATTGTGTGTTATAATAACTGCTTGAATGATTTTTTACACATTTTTTTGTTGCCTAAATGAAATGATTTTTTCCAAAACTTCAAATATGACAACTGCATATGCTTTGTTTAACAACAAATTATGTTTGTGTTTACAACATGTTTATTATTTCTTACAATATATTTTTTAGGTCAAAATGAAACTACTTTTTCAACAACTGTTCACCATTCCAAATTGCTTAGTTTACAACTCGTTAAGCGTGTTTTCACAATATGTTGAGTCATTTTAACAACTTCTTTCTCATGTCTGAATAAACTACCATTTTACACCTCCAAGTTCAACACTAAAAATTCTTTAGTTTACAACTAGTTAAGCGTGTTTTTACAACATATTGAGTCATTTTTACAACTTATTTCTTGTGTGTGAATGAAATTACCTTTGTTCACATCTCCAAGTTTAACACTGCAAGTTGCTCAGTTTACAACTTCTAATCTATGTTTTTACAATATATTGAGTCATTTTTATAACTTATTTATCGAGTGTGAATGAAATTACCTTTGTTCATATCTTCAAATTTAACACTGCGAGTTACTCAGTTTGCAACTTCTAACGCATGTTTTTACAGCATATTAAGTCATTTTTACAACTTATTTCTCATGTATGAATAAAATTATCTTTTTTCACATCTCCAAGTTTAACACAACAAATTGCTCAGTTTACAACTTTTAACGTGTGTTTTTACAACTTATTTAGCGTGTATGATTGAAATTACCTTTGTTCACATCTCTAAGTTTAACACTGCAAGTTGCTTAGTTTACAACTACAAAAGTTATATTAACAACAACTACTGCACAAATAAACAACACATTTTTTTCCATATCAAGGTTTTCACAGCACCCAACCATCATGACAATCAACCATTACCACTTCAAACATATCACTTCCTCTATTACCTTTTCCAAAAAAAGACCATTATGACACCCAACCTCATTTTCTGTATTAACAACTAAAATAGTTATATTAATAACTACAACTGCACAAATTAACAACAATTTTTTTTCCATAACAGCGTTTTCACAGCACCCTACTACAATGAGAATCAACCATTCCCACTTCAAACATACCACTTCCACTATTACCTTTCCCAAAAACATAGCACTATAACACCCAACCTAATTTTCTATATTAATAGCTACTACTGCATGAATTAACAAAAATTTATTTTTTCCCATTTCAGTGTTTTCACAACACCCAACCACTATAAGATGGGGTTTCAATGAGGTTGGAAAGAGGGATGGGTTGGACTATTTATCATCATCATTACCTTCATCCCTTCCTTCTTTAAAATTGGCATAAGCTTGAGCATCAAAAAAATCTCACGACCTTCCTTCCATCTTCTTGTTCCTTCTATCTTACATCTCATCCCACAAATCTTTCACCACCTCAAAGCTTCAGCCTTCACCATCACCACCATTTCCATAGGCGACCTCCGACACCAAGCTTCGGCCTTCCTCTCTCACGTCTCATCTTTCGCCACCTCCCTTCTTCACACCTCCAATACCGGCAATCTTTCCCCATTTGTCACCAAACCATTGCCTACACACAGAGAGCACAGGGAGCTAAAAAACACAAAGGTCAGATATGAGAGCTGAAAACACAGAACGAAGGAGAGAGAGAAATAATAGAAAGTTTTAAATTCTTGGGGGTAACTCTGTCATTTAACTTTGGAAATAATCATAGAAAAGTCCCTAGGGACTTTTCTGATATTTGACATTTCCCATGGACTTTTCTGATAATATCTGTGGTCCTTGGGATCTAGGAGTGATTTTTCCAAGAAAAAACCAATTACAAACCCTGTGATTGCAGGCATGCATAATTTACTGAGGGCCTTTTTGGTCCAAGAAAATTTGATGAAGAGACAAAAAAATGTTCCCTTTTATGGCAAGTACTTACAGAAGAAGACAAGGGGTTAGATACCTCAATTAGGAAAGCTGTTTGGAAACCCTGCTCTTCACTTCCTATCCTCTGAAAGACCAGAGATCATGATACAAACTATTAAGGCATCCCACGATAAAAAAGTATTGAATTTCCAATGGAATTTGCCACGGAATTGAGAGTTTCTGACGGAATGGATTCCGTCTCTAATAACAGTGTGACAAACCAATATCTGATGGAATTTAGATTCAGTCGGAAATTTCTAACGGAATTAATTCCATCACAAATTTCCAACGGAAATTCCGTCAAAAAATTTGTGACGGAATTAATTCCATCGCAAATTCCCTCTAAATTTCCAATGAAATTTTTTTCATCTCAAATTCCATCACAAATTTATTTTTTATTTTTAAAATTTTAAAAATCCAAGTGGCGACTCCGACGTCTGCCATCTCATCGCCGACACCCAGAAATGGAACTCAACTTGGCCTTATTTGGTTCGAACCCACGACCTCACATGTATGGGCGCGATGCGTTATCGGATGGGCTCGACTACTTTGGCATTCTATTATTACACAATTATATATATATAATCTTATTATACATAATCAATTATTTATAAATATATATTTGTTTCTTATACATAAATGTAATAATAATATTAAAAAAATTTATATATTCTTATAATTTTAATATAAATTAACTTCAAATTAAAAAATTTTACATCTTAAATAAATTTCATATGTCTATATTTTTGTCTAATTTCTAAAATTATTTTTTTATTAACTTTAATTAATAACAAATAAATAATTATTAACTAACATTTTTTTACTAATATTAATTAATAATTAATAAATTTTATTTTTTATATATAAATTTTTATATTATCATTTTGCCCCTACAGGCAACAGAAATTATTTTCTGTCAGAAATGGCAACAGAATTTGTCCGTCGGAAATTCTATGGCAAATGACATAATTTGCCATAGAAAAAATTCTGTCGGAAAATTTTCCAATTTTTTCCGTGGCAAATTTCATTAGAAATTTCATGTTTTTTTGTGGCGTTCACAACTAAGTTAAGGAGTTCAATCGAATATGCAAGAGCCTTTTCTCTCATTGAGAGGGTAGGGTTTGAGTGCCTTTCTTGCCAGCGGTGCTAGCGTGGAAGTGAGTGACGTCGCTGCCATTGTCTAGGTAGGGGTGATAGTGCGTAAGGATTGTGTGGTTCACTCTATCCCCACTGGATATGGAGTTTAAAGAGGGAAGTAAGTGTTAGAATCGGCTGACACCCAAGAGGGGCCTGAATTGGGTGTATTATAAAAAAACTTAAGGACTTTGAAAATCTCTTCGCGTCTTAATGAAAGCGGTAAGTATGAAGGTAATGAATTATAAATTAACAGTTAGATTAAAAAATATATGCTGGAAATATAAGAGTTTAGGGAAGAGAATTTGCAAATTGAGATTTATCCTGGTTCAGTCCAATCTATGATCGCCTACATCCAGTCCCCAGGCTCCTCCTGAGATTTTCAAATCCACTATCTTCTTGTTTAATCCGAGCACATGAAAAGCCTTTACAAACCCACAAGTTTAGTCGAGTACTTGTGAAACCTTTCACAAATCTCTCACTGAAATACTCCATATTACGGCAAGTCTTACGAGCAGAGCAATCCTGAAGATCTTCCTCTCCTGCTTACTTGTGCAAGTCTTACGAGCAGTAAAGTTCTCTCCTGCTTACACCACTGTAAGTCTTACGAGCAGCAACATTCTCTACTGCTTGCACCTTGCAAGTCTTTACGAGCAGAAAGTCTTACCGGTAATTCTCTCTACAGCTTCCCCGTAAGAAAATCAACCCTCTTAAGGTCCCTTTACCTTGAGATCAATTTAGGAATATAGATGAAGATGTTTACAGACTCTCTCACAGAGTGGATAAAATGATTATTGAAGTACAATACAAATAACTCTCTCTCAAATATACATGAAATAGAAAATAGATAAGAACAGAGAGTAGTTGGGTTGGAGTAGATGATTCATGATATAAGCATGTTTGCGTTGTAGTGTTCTCGTTGGTGTTGCTTTTCGTTGAATGTTCCCATATTTATAGATGATTTATGATAGCCGTTAGAAGCATTTCAACCTATCCGTTAGACTAGCATAACTTCGTTTCACCATTCTTTGATTTTGAAAACTAGCCGTTGTGGTTAGTGAATGCTCCGCTTCCATAAAATCAACTTTTGTCTCTTCGCATCATCTCTTCATTGTATTCCTAGAGAAAGGCATTAAATACTAATTCAATGAAGTGTTAGAGCAAGTTGAAGCAAGAAGAGTGAGTTTCATAATCAATCCCATGATTTTCAAAAGCTTCAGTCTGTTCTCCTAGGAAGCATTACTTGAGTGGTCCCTCGAGTAAGCCTAGGTCATTACTTGAGTGATCCCTCGAGTAATGCTTTCTTTTCATTTCATGTTACTCGAGTGCTCCCTCAAGTAATATCACTTAAATCTTGGCCAAGAGCTACTGGATAATTTCTTCTCTTATTACTCAAGTGGAGTCTCGAGTAATGTCTCAAATAACTCTGTAGATTACTCAAGCAATCCCTTCGAGTAATCACATGCAATTCTTGACATAGAGCTTATTGGAACAATTTCTCACGCATTACTCGAATAATCCCTCGAGTAATATTTCAAATAAGTTTGCATATTACTCGAGCAAGCCCTTCAAGTGAATTCTTGATTTTGATTCAAAATATGGCAAATTATATATCATCAGAAAGCTCTCATAGTCTACATTCAAGTGCAACAAGAATAAGCTCAAAATTCATTGTATATAGAAAGTTATGATCGAAAGAGTATCTACTGTTCTTAGATAATCTCTGAAATCATGAGCAGCAACTTCCAGGAGGTATAATTCTTAGTATATAGCTTCAAATGTGACAAATTATATATCCATGGAAAGCCCTTTAAGTCTAATTTTATATGGCATCATTTTGATTACAATCCAATGTGTAGTTTGGGAGTTATATCCAAAATACCGAAGCTATCTTGGAATATGACGGTGATTCATATGTCAACTTCAACAGATCATAACTCTCTCACATGAACTCCTTTTAATGTGATCTTAGTGTCCATTGTTCTTGTTAGGAGTCTAGTTTCATATGCCACCAGTTTCAGCTCAATCCGACATGTGGTTAGATAGATATTCCCAAAAAATCGAACCTCTGTCCTGTCATGTGAAAATAGTGTACAATAAAAATGCAGATTACTCAAGTGGTTACTCGAGCCATCATGTCCATTACTTGAGTAGCTACTTGAGTAATGTCCTTTAAAATATGGCAAAGAGCCAAAAGTTAAAGGAATACCTCGGGGAAATTCCATAACTTCCATATAATTTATCTTGGTTTCGAATTGAGCCATTCCAACCTCCATATGATCAAAGAAACCTCCAGTATCACTTCTAATAGCTTGGATCTTGATATTCTTATGTGATCTTGTAAGTTCTTCCTTCTTCAATCTCTTTCTTCTTATTTTTCCTCTTAATGATCATTCTTTATCACCCAACTAGATATCTTCTTGAATTGATAATCATTCTTCATAACCCAATTTGATGTCTTCTTGAAATATCTTCAATCTTCTTCTTTCTTTGCTTGACTAATCTTTCTTCTTGATATTCCATTAGTTTTTGCAATTTCTTCTTTCTTCAATCCCTTGACTCTTGATTTTATTGTTGATGATCATTCTCCATTTATGAGGCAAAATAACATCAATCCACCATCGGGTTTATTACTAATCTATAAGATATACAACATTAAATATAGTAGTTAGTCCATATAGGAGATAAGTATATTCTACAAACTTTTTGCTCTTATTTGACATCTATATTTGACATCATCACTACTCATCATATCTAACATTCTGCCCCTTTTTAATGATGACAAATCCTTCAAAAAATAATTTGTATGAGTTATAAAAGCATAGTAAAATCAACGTATTTTTCTTGCCTTTCTCTCCCCCTATTTGATATCAGCAAAAAGTTTGAAGTATAAGGAAGTAATGTGTGTGGAGAAGTACATTTGAAAACACATTAAAAATGGGTTTCTTTTCATTAATGAAAATGAATGTGTGAAGAAAATAATTTTCTCTCCCCCTATTTGAAAGTATTTTCATCTTTAATATGATGTATTTGAAAATAGATGTGGAGAGGTTTTCAAGAAAACTTTCAGAACCAAGGCAAATTGAAATCAAACAAATGCAGAGTACTCTCAAAATATAAAGAGGAAAGGTTTAGAAATGCTCATGTAGTTTTTGGAAAATGATGAAGTGCTCCATGAAGTCCGTTGCTTTATTCTTTGGCAATGTTGGTTCATGATGTTGTGTTCACCACACTTCTATTGTCCAACTTTAATGTATATTAATGTTATTGTTAGGATTCTTCAATTGAGTTGAGCTTCTATTCAGCATGTTTAATGCTCATATGTATTGTCATATGTATTTGTTGCTTCGAATGTTGCAGCCAATATATCTCCCTTCATTGATCGTTAAAGCATGTGTCCTCATAGTGGATATGTGCTACTTTTAGTGTGTTGAGGAATGATCTAGCATAGTGTAAATTCTCTTGCTATAAGTAAAAGCATTCTTGTAAGGAGAATGGTTAGCGCAATCAAGTTTAAATTTATTGGATAAACCAAAGTCATCTTTTCTATATGATATGTTAAAAATTAAGATCATGAAAGGAAAATATAAGATTAACTCATCATCAAAACTAATTAAAACACAGTTAATTCAGATGAGTATATTAAAAGAATTTTCTTTCAAAAAATGAGATGAGCTTTTAAGATATGAAATACATGTAAATGTGAAGCTCCCCTTTAATGAATGCATGGCTTAAAAGAAAATCTTTGTGAATAATAAGTTAATAGCTCTCCTGGATTTGTAAAACCATTAAGAATTTTGTAGAGAGAATGAGTATGAAGATATGACGATTAGAGAGAAATCAAGTTTTGAAAATGATGATGCTAGTCAGGGTTTTAAGCTTGTAACCCTGTATCCCTCGAGTAGTTACTTGAGTAATTCCACTCAACCATCACTCGAGTAATGCAACTCAAAGAATTTTAACTAAGTAAGAATACAATACCTCACTCGAGTAATATCATAATCACTCGAGCCATAATCTTCTGTAGTCCATTGATACATCATGTCCTAGTCAATGTCGAATGATGTGATTGGTACTAAGGGATTCTGAAGTGTAGTCTCTGTGAGCATTTAGTATATCAAGATGAGCTTGGAATAAGGCCTTGAAGTTCTAGTTGATCAAGTCATAGAGTTTGTCTAATCTTACAATTCATAGAAGTGATGAACTCAACTTGTTTGTTGTAAGTTATGTGTGATTATTGAAGTTCCTCTCTCAGATAGCCTTGGACATATGGACTAAAGAATGAAAAGACCAGGGAGACCAATTCTAGCAAAGTGTTGTATCTCATCTATCTTTGAAGGTATACTTGAAGTAATTTCAGATTACTTGGAGTAAGTCATGTAGAAGTATATATACACCTCTTGTTCTCTGACAGATATGATCTTTCCTGTATTCCTCTCCTCCTTGCTTATAATATAGGCCATTATGTGGTACTTTTTCTCGTTGAAGTGAGTGAAGTTGTTGGCCTTATTCATCATAGCTCTAGTTTAGATGTCCTATATAATTTTATGAAGATTAGACATAGAGCTAGGATGGTAGTTGAGAATCCTCATTATATCTCAAGGTTTGATGATTCTGTACTTCTCAGGCTTATTGAACTCCTTGAAAGGTCTAATGGGAGGGTTGTTGAATCCCAACCACTTATTGATTTTTGAGGCTGAGATGTGACCCTCTAATCTTTGATTGTTATCTCCAATGTCTCTTCAATTATTGTGCCTTTCTCAAAACATAACTCATCATGCTTCATGTTGCAGTAGAGAAGTCTAACTCCTTTTGGTGGTAGGAAAGATACCTGGATGGTGAAGGCTTATAGTGTTGGAAGTATGAGTTCAACTCATGAGTATCCTTGGTCTCTTGACTTGAGCTTCTTCGAAGTGAATTCCGCTAGGCCTACTAAGAGGTCTTCTTCCTATTTCTCTTTCTTTGACTACACCACTAGCTAGTTACTTGCTAATGATGGGATGTCACTTGAGCATCAATTGAGTAATAACACAAATTTAGCTTCTCCTCACACTACAACACTACCAATCACACCTCTTCTATTAGCCTATGATCTTTGTATCCAAAAGTAGAGCATTTTGATCGACTCTTGTAAAAGTATAATAATATATGCTCTTTGGTACCCAACTTTCTCTTCGGTCCATATAGTATTAGTCGTTATAATTCTTATACTCATATACAATTGAATCATATGATAGTTGTGCAAAGAGTACAATAAACCAACAAAGACCAAGATATAATTTTACCCAATTAAATAAATTCAAGCAATTGAATCATAAAGGGTAGCGAACAAATAATATCAAGAATGATGATTTCAAAGATAAATGACAATTTGTAAATACACTTTCAAAGATATGTCATTGATAAGATTTTCATGCAATTCAGAATCAAAATAATAGAGAATCTATCCATGATGACCAATTTTTATGAAAGGATAAATCATGAATGAAATCAAGTTTTTCAAGAATAATAATGAGATATGCAAATTGTTTCAAATTTCAGTTGTAATTTCAAATCATAACAATGCATTGTAAAATTGAAATTTTGAATATATGCAAAACTCATCTTTGAAATATGTTTATAATCAGTGTTTATGTTAAAAATGGTGGAAGTTAACAGTTTAAAGGTACATATACCAGAAAGCTTCTTCTTTTAGAGAATAACTAAGATAACATGTTAGACATTGGAGTTTTAACATGTTTGAGAATTTTCCAAGGATAAAAGTCTTATTGAAAATTAATTAGCAAAAAAGGCTTAATTTGACACATATATATAAGTACAATGACTTTGCTATTGATCAAGAGATAATCTTGCTTTTTAGAGTTGCGTCTTGAAATATATGAACATTCAAGACAAGAATTTGAATAAAAGGCTCTAGTTACTTGAAAATGGATGAAGATAAATGTTAATGCATTTGAGCAACAAGATGAGTATAATAATTTATGAATGATTAAGCACATACTTATTAGTCCAAATGACTAAAGTACTAGAATATTATTCTAGTAAGTTATTCCATTATAATTGTTAATGCATTAAGATTCAAAGCACTAATGAACATTCATAATGCTTGGAATAACATGACCAATCAAAGATTTAAGCATTGGGCATAAGGCTTTCACATATTGAATTTTTTTCTAGGAAATACACTTGAAACTCATATAGATAGTGAACTTATTAGACATAAGGTCTAACTTGTTAAAAAATAAAGGTTGAGGAGTTCAAGCAGTAACAGGTTTAAAATCAAGAAATAATATATGAATGATGGGAAAAATTCTAGTTGTTGGATTTCAAGCATTTCTGACTTTTAGTATACATAAATATTAACTTCCAATTTTGAAAACGATTTAAATGCAAACAAGACATGAATAATTTTCAAATAATGTGTATGCATTTTTATAAACAAGATGAATTTGGAATCTAAGTACATTATTGAAATGTGCATTTCAAAACTCAAATAGAAAGATTATGCACTATTTCACTTTTAGTCCATTTAGCAATCTAAAAACAATTTGAAACCATAAATAATTGATTGCTAATGGTATGAATAATAAGCAAGTATTCATTACCCAATTTAGTTCATATAAGCACAAGATATGAAAAGATATAGAGTAAGGATTAGATGTCACTATAATTCCTCTTGTCCTTGCGAAAACTTGCTTGTTTTGATGGAATAATATTGGTTTTTTTCCTTTGTACAATCAGCACAAAGTCCAAACACCACATCTCAGCATCATCAAGATATGAATGTGGCTATAGTCTTGAGAAGCTTTTTCTTATCCTACAAAACTGTATAAATTTCTTTTTCTTTATGGTATCCAACCTTGGATCCATTTCTTGTTAGCTTGTAGGAATCAAGATAAAATTCACATGCGCTAAGAATATAATTAATTCAAGGCAGTTGAGCATAATGAATTAAATATGTCTTTATGCATAAAATAAATATTTTCTTTCCAAATCATTATATATGCAAAAAGAATTAACCTGTTGAGCATTGCAATCCCTTTATAAATAAACCTATTATATGGTTTTTTAAGGGATGCAAAAACATAATTTCAAAATCATTTGCAATGCTCATTCCTAAAGTTCCAAAATATAAAACCTCAATAAATATTACAGATAATAGTATAAGAGATTTTATCATTTTGTACCTTTGCCTTAAATACTTGGAGGGTTGCTTTTGCTTACCCACTGCATCTTTCTATGATGTTGATACTTTGAATATCTTGCTTTGGGTGTTGGCAACCTTCTCTCAAAATATATAGAGTCCAGTAGTCTTTTACTTGATGCTTGAGAGATCCTCCTTTTCTTGTTCTCCTCAAGATAGTTGAAAGGTACTCTATGGTAGTCCATTCTTGAGGTGGAACGTGCTCCTTTTCTCCATTGCCTGACTTTGTGGTTAAACTTTACAGTTCCAGCAATGGGTGATCTGAAAGTTCTCCTAATTGATGTGAATCTCCATTTAGGTGCATTAGGAACTCTTCGAATCTTCTTCATTTTCTCAGTACCCTTTTGTCCATTCTTTCTAGAATCAATCTGCACACATGAAATACCAGATGGACATTTTGGTACCCACTTTGCTTTAGGCCCTTGATTGTTAGCATTGGACTTTACTTGACTTTCCGGAACCCAAGCATATTTATTTCTCGCATTAGAATTTCTTCTAATATAGCATGTACGAGAAATATGACTAGATTTACCACAATAATTGCAAATTGTATTATGATATACATTATGAGATTTTATGCAAGTATTGTGTCGATCAAGAAAAGATGATCTCAAATGATCAGTTTGCCTAAGTTCTTTCTTCCTACATGAATTTCCAGCATGATTGAAAACATTTTTACTTTTCTTAATAGAATCAACAATTGGTTGAAAAATAATCTTATGTAGACTCTGAAAATCAGTTTTATGAAAATTGCAAGAAGAATTGGAACTTTTTAGCTTAAGTTTATCTTGAGCTCTAGAGAGTGATTTTTCATGTCTGTCTATAATGAGCTCTTTTTCATCATCAACTTCCAATTGTTCATGCACTATAGATGCACAGCTTATAGTTTCACATGAACTGTCAACACTTTCAGCTTCAACATACTTATTAGAAGTATATATAGAATCAAGAGTATCCCAAATATCTCTAGCAGTAGAGCAAAATCTAATTTTCTCAAAATCATTTTCGGTTAAAGCACTATACAAAACTTTCATTGCTCTAATGTTCAACGAAAACATTTTCTTTTCTCTTTCTGTCCAATCCTTTCTAGGTTTGAAATCAGGGACATTTGTGAAAACATTTCACATATCAAAATCATATGCTTTAATAAAACTGGTCATTCTAGATTTCTAAAACCAAAAATCAATATCTTTTAAAATAGGTGGAGTTGTATAGTCAAACCCATTGGAAATCATATAACACCCAAAATCAGTTGTTATAAACTCTTGAAATGGTTTAGTCCTTTAAACAAGAGTCCAGCTCTGATACCAAATGTTAAAACCGGATGACACCCAAGAGCGGGTGAATTGGGTGTATGACAAAAAAACTTAAGGAATTTGAAAATCTTTTCGCGTCTTAATGAAAGCGGTAAGTCTGAAGGTAGTGAATTATAAGTCAACAGTTAGATTAAATAATATATACTAGAAATATAAGAGCTTAGGGAAGAGAATATGCAAAATGTGATTTATCCTAGTTCGGTCCAATCTGTGATGGCCTACGTCCAATCCCCAGGCTCCTCCTGAGATTTTCAAATCCACTATCTTCTTGTTTAATCGAGCACATGAAAAGCCTTTACAAACCCACAAGTTTAGGCGAGTACTTGTGAAACCTTTCACAAATCTCTCACTGAAATACTCCACATTACGGCAAGTTTTACGAGCAGAGTAATCCTGAAGATCTTCCTCTCCTGCTTACTTGTGTAAGTCTTACGAGCAGCAACGTTCTCTCCTGCTTACACCACTATAAGTCTTACGAGCAGCAACATTCTCTACTGCTTGCACCTTGCAAGTCTTTACGAGCAGAAAGTCTTACCGATAATTCTCTTTACAGCTTCCCCATAAGAAAATCAACCCTCTTAAGGTCCCTTTACCTTGAGATCAATTTAGGAATATAGATGAAGATGTTTACAGACTCTCTCACAGAGTGGATAAAATGATCATTGAAGTACAATACAAATAACTCTCTCTCAAATATTCATGAAATAGAAAATAGATAAGAACAAAGAGTAGTTTGGTTGGAGTAGATGATTCATGATATAAGCATGTTTGCGTTATAGTGTTCTCATTGGTGTTGCTCTTCGTTGAATGTTCCCATATTTATAGATGAGTGATGATAGCCGTTAGAAGCATTTCAACCTATCCGTTAGACTGGCATAACTTCATTTGACCATTCTTCGATTTTGAAAACTAGCCATTGTGGTTGGTGAACGCTCCGCTTCCATAAGGTAAACTTTTGTCTCTTCGTATCATCTCTTCATTGTATTCCTAGAGAAATGCATTAAATATGAATACAATGAATTGTTAGAGCAATTTGAAGCAAGAAGAGTGAGTTTCATAATCAATCCCATGATTTTCGAAAGCTTTAGTCTGTTCTCCTTGGAAGCATTACTCGAGTGGTTACTCGAGTAAGCCTAGGTCATTACTCAAGTGATCCCTCGAGTAATCACGTTCAAAATTTAGCCGAGAGCATTCCAACTTCATTACTCAAGTGATCCCTCTAGTAATGCTTTCTTTTCATTTCGTGTTACTCAAGTGCTCCCTCTAGTAATGTCACTTAAATCTTGGCTGAGAGCTACTGGATGATTTCTTCTCTTATTACTCAAGTGGAGCCTCGAGTAATGTCTTAAATAACTCTGTAGATTACTCGAGTGATCCCTCGAGTAACCATTTAAACCGTGACCCACTAATAATTCCAGCTTATTGTACAGTCCGGCTTTTAAAACATTGGTGATATTGATCGTATGTTTGTTAGGGCAAGAGTGGAAGGGGACCTTACTGAGCCTATTATAATATGATTTCAAATCATTAGGGATGATAACTCGAGTACTTGGGTGGATGTTAAATATGAGAAACTGCGGCACTATTTCTACTCTTGTGGGCAACTTGGACATGAGTCTAATTCTTGTTCTCAAGTAGTAAAGATGCCCTGTGGGAGTGGGTGGGGAGTTCCAATGGCTAAAGCGATTTCTAAAATTGTAGGCGTAGATGAGTTTCTAAGGCTACAAAAGGAGAAAATGCAAGGTAAGAGGGTTGCAAGGGTTGTGGCAATGGAATATACTACTTATAGTACTGCGAGAGGTGGTAATAGGGTTGATGAAGGAATTGCAGAGTCTCAAATAAGGGGGGAAGGCAATAGATGTGGTTATGGTTAGAGATATAGTTGTAGTAGTAATTGAGGGTGAGCCTTCGAAAAAAGTTGTGGTTGATCCTGCTATTAAAAAGGGGTTGGATGCTAAGGTGAGGAAGTTTATGGAGACTAGGAAGAAGTTTTTAGTTGTGAAAGTAGATTCTCCCTTGTAAGCAATAATTGGTGTGGAAGTAATAGAGGAACTTGTTTAATGGCTGAATTTGAGAGTAATTTGGGAGGATTAGGAAGGTTTTGACAAACTAGAGTAGAACAAAGTTTGCTGGCTCTAAGAAGATATTAGAGGAGTTGTTGGTTCAATTTAAGAATTGTTACAAAAATGGTTGGGGAGTGGAAGAGGCTAGGCAGGCAAGAGAGATTCCAGTTGAGCTGGAAAATCTGTGGGAGAGGGAAGAGAAGTATTAGGTTCAAGATTCCAGGGTTCAATGACTAAAATTAGGAGATCAAAATACAACATTCTTCCATCAATCATTGGTGCATTGAAGAAAGTGTAATAAAATTCTCAGAATTAAGGATGAAAATGGTAACTAGTTGAAGAGTTAAGAGGATTTAAAGGGTGCCTTTTTTGAGTACACTATGACACCATTTTAGCCACAATACACAATCCAAAGGACACGTTCTGCTTGATAATCCGCAAAACCCTTTCTATTTCACATCTTTTTATTTAACAAGAAATGATCTTTAAAGGACATATTTGGTAAGGATGCATGGACAAGTTTGAAGGAATTGACCTCCCTTATTCACTCTCTATATTGAGAAGCACTACTTTAAATTTGTCTATATTTAACGGTTATTTTTACCTATATTTAATTGTTTTCAGCCGTTAAAAATTTGAGTGCTAAATATTTATATTTAATGGATTTTAACCATTAAATATCGAGCAACATATGTCACAGTTGTTGAAATACAACCGTTATTTATAGGGCACTATATTTCATAGTTTTTAGTCAATGACTGTTACATATGTCAAACAATATTCAACGATTGTTCACTAAAAACTATGAAATATATTACCTAATACATTGTGGTTCATATAATGATAGCAGTTAAATATTTAACACCAGTTTTGGTCATTAATAAGGTGTATATTTGATGGTTGTTGGTAATTAACCATAAAATATATGTATATACTTAATGGTTGTTTGAAAAAACCATGACATATATTTCCATATGTGACAATTATTAGATAATAACCATACAGTATCATAGACATTTTTTTGAAAAAAAATTGGGTTTCATTTTCGATAAGCCCCATATGCATATTACATACATATACAAAAATCAAACAGATCCATTACCAGTCATAAAAAATATGTACATTACAGAAACCCATTAAATAGATCTATTCCAGTCATCAAAAAGTATATATACACAAAAACCTATACATTATAGAAACCAAAAGCTAATCCAAATTACCAACTAAAAGCAAATCAGTTAGAGCAAAAGAGAAAACAGAATAGAAACCAAAAGCAAAAAACAAAACAGAAGCCAAAACCAAATATGAACTAGCTAAACTAAGAACCTAACATACACTTAAACAAAAAATGGTACTCTATAGCTAACTCTGTTATGCTCTAATCCATTGATAATAAAAATCATAGCCAACTCTTTTATGACTTCTTCAATATGTGAATTGACATTTAATTTAACTTAAACACATATACATGCATATATATACATACCTTAGTATTAATTGAGAAGGGATTGTGGGTGACTATGTCCTTTATGAACTTTATGACACAATACCCACAATAAAAGCTCTTATCAGGTTGTCGTGGACACTATTAAAATACAAATTAAATGTATCAGTCTAACAAAAAAGATAACTCTGACAAGTCTAACACAACATGGTACATATTGGTGAGTTAACACTACTTTATTCCATTTGTATGTAGATGCAATGCCTTTGCCATGTAACGTGGGGCAGCCA
Source organism: Inga laurina (assembly GCA_963855925.1). NCBI lineage: Eukaryota > Viridiplantae > Streptophyta > Magnoliopsida > Fabales > Fabaceae > Inga > Inga laurina. Next base: position 39,932,755 of record OY979703.1, on the reverse strand, counting down.
AGGCCTTCGTCTGTGATAGTAAACAACCCTGACAAGATCACAATAATAAATTAAGTCACAAAATTTATAATAAACTCTAACAGAAAATAAGAAATTAAAGTACCAAATTTAAATTCATCAACTTACTTATTGAAAACCTCGACCATCTATGGTTGACTGTTCGCATCCCCATGAATTGAATCAAAGCATCAAATCCTTTACTTGAAGGGATTTAGCACGATAAGGAGCCAATGACCCCTAAGTACAATAAACATAATGAGAATAAAAATACTTAATTAACAAATAATTTAATGAAATAGGATACTTACCCCTAGCAGCATGGCACCAAGAAAGAACTGTCCTTCTTCTTTGGTGCCCTTCTAATGACCATATCAGCCAGTTCCCTTACTTTGCTCTTCATAAAGTCTACCTTATTGCCTACATCTAACATTCCTAAATAGTGGTGGGGGTTAAGGAACAAGAACGTGTCCTGTAGGCCATCGCAGCCTATGTGCTCCTTGTAAAGGTATCTTACATACAAAAACAAGCAAATCAATATAAATAAATGCTATGAGTAGCTAAATATTCATTCACAGTTGAAGAAATAATGGATATAAAGGTTACAGCCAGTTGAGCTTGTCGTATCACCTATGACGATCTCTTTGACTAACACCCTGTTGATAGTGTCAAACACGCCTTCTTCCCCACAGATATCTTGCTCAAAGGAGACTTCTTTGGTCTAGCGTTCTTGCTCAGGGTCTGTTTCAATGAATACGCTATCATGTGCCTCAAGAGCTATCCAGTAGCAATGGAAAATTGGAGGAACGGGCGGCTGAGGCACAGGCTCGTTGTTCTTCTTCGGTTCACAAGACACTGAACCATGGCCAAACTAAACCTCCAAATTGCTCTTCTTTCTCTTTGCCTAAGCAAGATGAGAAGTTATCAAAATAGTTATTTCACACTTTCTAATTTGCAAGTTATAAGATGATATACCATTTTTGTCTTAGATGGTATAATAATAAGGTGATTAAGCTATACAATAAAGCCAAGTATAGCTCCTCATACTGTATCTGTATTTGGTGTAAGCACAAGAAGGGCTACTTAGAGACGATGGTAGTTTTTAGCTCTACCCTAACATGATTTTGAGGGAGAGGCAAGTTGTGGATTGTGTTATCCCATTGCAAGTTGTTTATATGGCCCGTAGCAGCCGTATGCTGCTTTGGGCTATCTGCCACATACTTAATCTCCATATCACCATAAATAAAGAGGAAATACAATCAGTGTAAAGCAAAAATAAATAAATCATAGCCTTTCTTTATGAGTCATACTACCTCAGGTAAAGTCTAAGAGGGGAATATACAACTATAGATGGTACTTGGATTGTGAGTCATTCCTTGCTTCCCTACTAGGTCCCAGCTTATGAACTAATTATCTTGGTCACTCTATATGCTATTGAAGCTTTTTATTAGGCACCCTTGTCGGCCTCTTCCGCTTCCCAAAGTATTCTTTCTTTCTGTCTCCATAGCTAACACACCTCAAAAGACCACCGTGGTCAGGACCCAAGGCCTTTTCCAAGATATTCTCGTCCTCAGGAAGCTCACTCACTCTAATTCTTGACTCAAGCTCTCTTGTAGAAAAATGAAAGGTTAAGTACTTTTCTATATAGAAAATTCAATTATAATTGAATCAAAGTTATTAATACTTACCATTCTTGAGACAACTTCTTGTACGCGACGATTGTTAATGTTGCCCTATTTGTTTTGTCTTCCATCCGCCCCCAACACTCCATGGTTGATAGTGACATCTAATCCTAACCTTTGATTTTCTATCAAAAGTTGGCTGCTAAGAGTGGGGATAGTAGTAGAACTCCTCATCATGAACTTTGGTTGGTGGTGAAGCACAATAAAGATGGTATTTATGTTGATCTTTAGGTAAAGGAGGTCATCGATAAAATTGTAAGCATCAATATTAGTCCCCGATTCATGGAAGTAATGTCTTCAATTAACAATCAATATTAACATACTGTTAAACGTACATCAATCCATGTCCTAGGAAGTTACAATACAGGGTTGCCTTACTGCGGATGAGGATGTATTAGCCAAGACATTAGGGTCTGACCATCCCAATCTTCTTAGGGGTGCTGGCTTTGGGTTGACGAAGATAAATTATTATGGTCAGCAGCAACCTCGAAGAAATAATAGGGGCAAAAAATATGGAAAGCTCTAGAAACAATGTGATAAAATGCAGAAACAAATTTGTTTCTCATATAAGAGCTGTTGAAGGAGCATTTACAAACTAGCACAGGGGAAGTGGCAGCCCAAGTACCAGAGGCAGTTACATATTTCCTAGCCCTGATCTGCCTGTGGGCTGACGGATGTTGAGTATTTTTTGATAGTCCTGGACACCATACAATTACAATGAGCCACATGTTCGACTACTCAGAGGATAACATGCTTTATTGCGAGCCTATCCCTCTTAACCATATAAAGGTACAAATCAACACCAACATTGACCTAATCTATTTGCTCCCCTTTCCCACTAAAGACACAAATACAGAGGGACAAGCTATGGGGACTTGGTTACATGGCCTTGCCATTTACTTAGAGTATACAAGTTGACTAAGAATTCCACCACTCAAAAGAACATGCCTACTAAGTCTAAGCCCCCCACTTAGTCTAAGAAGATAAAGCATCCTACTACCAATGATTAATCAGGGAAGAAATCTTTCTCTCACAGTAAACTCATTGGCCAATATGCCTAGAAGTTCCTCTAGGAGTTTGCTGACAAGCTCTTCTTTTCAAACATGTAACCAATGATCAAATTTGAGAAAGAGGTCTTTGACCTATCACCAAGAAGATGCTATAAGCCAAGAGCTTATTTCTAGGGTATTTCTTTATGAGGTATTTTTCAACATAATTAAATAATTGGGTGCTTAGGATTTTGATTACATTTTGATATGTTGGTTTCAGCATTTCAAACACCAGTTTCATAATTACATCCTTCCCCGTGGCCTCCAGGACATGATCAAGTTCATCCGCCCTGAAAATCTCAATAACCAAAGTGACAACATGAAGGAAGATGTCAAGCAATAATAGGAGATTTCTGAGGGGATGAATTTATTAGGAAGGCGCTAGAGAAAAGGGACTCTTACTTCTTTATGGCATACATGCAAGGGTAGGAACATCATTAACTATCTTAAATTAGTTTTATTTATTTTGTAATTGTTCTAATGATGTGATATATTATTATACTTAGGAACCACTGGATGCTCATAGTGGTAAATCCAATGCACAAAAAGATATGGTATAATTACTCTAAAGGCGAGGTTCCAGATAAGAAGCCATACATGCAGAAAACATTTAACTGATAAGTTTTCCATTTATCATCTCTTATCATTTAATTCATCTTGCATGCTTATATATATATATATATATATCATTTTATCGTATATTCTCAGAGCGGTGTATAATTATCACACTCAAAATGGTCTCAATTGTCCTAAAAACAACCTCACTAATGGCAACTACAAATGCACCTTCCAATGGCTGAGTCCGAAGGTATATATATTATTCTATATACTAATTGTAAGACCCTATCTTACATACCACTTACTATTAACCTTAATTAGAGTAGCTTTTGCGTGGTTTAGTGAGTAACACATGAATAGCATAAATATACTGATATATTAAGACAAGGTACTTGATTATATTATCGATTTTTCCCTCAGGGTTTAATAATATGTATACAAATTTTCCAAAATATAAAAATTTGACTAATATAACCAAAAAATCCTATCTCGGGATCCGCATCCTTCAATTTCCCGTATCTACCACCTTGCCTTTAGAGTCTCTAGCTTTGGCTGGAATATTATTATTTTTGAAAAAGGATGAGATTCAAATGAGTCTCAGTAGTAATAGCTAATCATTCATAGAAGATGCGATAAATAAATATGCCAAATACCAAATAATGTAATATTATACTAACACATAATTCAATTCAGTTAGAAATGTGTTCAGACACATTCACTGTTGCTACCCTTACACATTCCGTACCTCAATCCTCAATTGGGCAAGTGTACCCATAGGCACTATTCATCAGTGTACCCGTAGGCACTATGTATCATACATATTACAGAAAATGGCATATACAAAGCATATAAACATTCACATAGTGTATGAAGGATAGAGTTACTACCTTAACCCTTTGTGATCCTTAAATAGGCTCTTCAAACTTTGTACTGCAACTTGGGTTCTCAACTTAGTCCTAAAAAGTCAAATGCACAAGAATAGATTAAAACTCATTCATGTACTAGTTTACACACTTCCCTAGTGTTTTTTGTAATATCCCAAAATGTATTCAAGAGCTAAATATATAGAATAGATGGTGAGATTAATGATAGAATTACTTCTGGAATTTTTTTATGACTTTAGTTCTAATTAACTTAAGATAACTATTTAGTCTTTTCGCCTAAAGTCAAAAAAAAATGACTAAAGGATTAATTTGAACATGAGAAAAGGGGGAAATGGCTTATGGAAGGAAATATGAGGAGAATATTTATTTTTCCATAATATGAGACATATGGAAGCATTTTTGGCCAAACACAAAAAGGGGAAGTCAACAAGTCTAATTAGCATATGCTAATTCGACATTAAACTGTATTATTCAAGGAGATATTATAAAGATCATTTTTCCTCTTCAAAGAACCATAATCTAGTGTAGGACATGAGACAAAGCAAGAGGGAATGATGCTTGACTCAAAATGAAAGCAAGAGGAGACAATTTGACCAAGTTATAAAAGGATGAGGACTTGGTCAACAATTGCAACAAAAGGCAATTAAATATGATAAATTGAAGAGATGCTAAGAGATATTTTATAAGGCTTTAACCTCTTTCAAGCATCCATATTTGGTCAGATTTTAAGAGAGGAAAGAATGAGAATTTACTTCATACACTTCTTCACTTTTGTCCTTGAAAAGTCAAAAATTGCAACTAGAAAATTTATGTAACCAATGGCTATGAAAGTTCATGCAATTGGTCAATCCTTCTTCCTCCTTTTGAAGAACATATTGGTCAATAATACTTCTCCATTTGGGCAGCCCATATCATGTCCAAAAGCAAGAAGAAAAGAGGCAAGAGAAAACTTAATCAAGTGAACAAAGTCAACATGGCATAAGCTTGTGTAAAGAGAATTATTTTCCACCACAACTTTTATTTCTCTTTGGGCCACATTTTCAGTCAGATATTAAGAGGATAAGGGAAGAGAAAAAATGATCATAATTCACTCTCTCACCTCTTCTCAAGGTAGGCCAAGTTCAGCAAGAAAAGAGAAAGTGAAGAACAAAGTTGAGGTAAGATCTTCTACAAGGATTTTTACCTCCTTAACCTCATCTATGGCTCAAGTGACCTTCATGAAACTTGTTCCTCTCTTTCTTAGCTATTTCTATGGTTTTTGTTTTTGACAAAGAGGAGCTTTCAGCCATCTTGCAAGAACAAAAGTTGAGGAATCAAGAAAAGAACACAAGAAGCAGCAAGAGGTGAGTAAGAGCATTATGTTGATGTATATGATGTTTTAATTGGCTGAGTTGTGGTGGGCTATTGTGACAGGCCTAATTTCAGTTTTTAGGGTATATTAGGGATCATGAAGCTTTCATCCTATGTATGTGCTTATATGTTGGTTTGGAGGCAAATGAGCTAAGCTTAGTGATTAGATAGTGAAGTAGTTGTTTGTTGTGAAATATCCTAAAATTCTGCCAAAACAGGACATGGGGAATGAGTGGGAATTTTTTCATTTTGATGTTACCATTGTTTTCTATACAAAAAATTATGTGGGAATAGGTTTGGTTGTTGATTTTGAAGCCATTGGACACATTGGTTGAAAATTGGAAAAACTGTCAAGTGTAACTCTGTGCAGGGCAATCAGTTTGTAGGGACATTTTGAGTTGTCAATTGGTGTCTAAAAATTCTGAAACTTTCCAATCTTAAATATCCCATTCCAAGCTTCAAAATGGATATATAATTTGTGTCATTTCATTTTTTTGAGCTGGGAGTTCTTGTTGCCCAAAGTTTGATGTCAAAACTGGACTTAATTCTGGAGCAGTCTGGAATTTTGTGTAATTTTGGAATTGTGTGGTGATTTCTGGTAATGATTCATATTTTTCCTATGAAGAGGACTTCAAGAGCTTTCAATATTCTTTAAGATCACCTTTTTTTTTCTAGAAATAGTTATAATTTTTCAAAGATGTTGAAAAATTTTGGCAGATTGGTCACCTATGCTAAAATTGAAGATTTTATGGCATAATGTAATATTATGGAACTTTGAGGTTAGAAATTGGCCTTTTAGGTTAATTGACCACTTTAGCTCCTTAGTTGACTTGATTAAATGACCATAGTGATAATCAACCCAAGTATAATGAGATATTAAAGAATTGGAATAGGTAATAATTCGTCATCCTTAATATTGGTTTATAGGATTCGATATTTGCCCTGCTCGTAATCCACTTGCGCCAAAGCACAATCGGAAAGAACAAGATAGTGACTTTTTCTTTTATACCATATGTGATGCATTGTATGTGTGTTATATCATTGATTTGTGATGAATTCGTATGCTGCGACATTTGTGAATATGTGTAAACACCACCATGCCAATAGTCCCTGAGTCACTAATAACGGTTCGGGTAAGGACTACGAGCCTTCCCGATGGTAAAAGGGGATGAGGATGGGGTGTGATTGTGTGATTATGTGAAGAGCCGAAAGGCTATTTGTGAAGGCCGATAGGCCAATTGTGAAAGCCGGATGGCTATATGAGCTATAACGCTATGAGTATGCATTGCCACGTCAACAGTCCCTAAGTCGCTAACAACAGTTCAGGTAAGGACGGTGTGCCTTCCTGGTGGTAAAAGGGGATGAGGGTGGATTGTGATTTGCACTGCTATTGTATAATGATTTGCTTACATGCTATGTGTTTAGGTGTAATATGAATGATTTGTTACTACTGGGATTCTTTTGAATCTCACTCTTTCCTATGACTAACCTTTCAGATAGGGCAAGTGGCTTCAGGGAAAAGCAGATAACCAAGAGCGGATAGGACTTCTTAGAGATATTTGACTTGGAAATGTATATATTTGGGGTTGTAAATACTGCTTTGGTTATGTAATCCCCATTTTTTGGAAAAATGATACACCCAATATATATATGTAACCCAGGAACTTGCCGGGATTTTAGTTGTGCGCTCTGATATTTATAAATGCGATTAACCTGTGCAGGTAATTATATTCGAAGCTGAATGCGAGATCAAGTTACTAGTATTTTGAACTGTTTTGTAAATACCCTATCTAGAAGATAGGAAATTGTAAATGTCTTTTTTGTAATTATTGGTCTCTATTTCACCTTAACTTCATAATCTGGATGTAATTACGGTGAAGGGGTTACATTTTTTATGGTTATATGAGTCTATGTGAAAAATTACCAAAATACCCCTTAGGACTCGGCTTGGCCCAACTGTATTCTGGTGGTCGTGTCGACCCTTCTGCAGTTTCTTCAGGTGTTGTCTCTTCGTGAGTCTCCTCTTGGGTGGGTTTTATACATGTATAAACTAAGGGTTATAAGTTCTAACTAGGGGATTACATGTCAAAATCAAATATAATATTTATGTCCCAAAAACAATTTACTGTAATCCCTTTCCAAAAGAGATAACCAACAATCCAAAATAACATCCCTACAAAGTCCTAACCGTTCTTGGTCGTTTGCTTCTCCTTGGTGTCATTTGCCCTGTCTGGAATGTTAGTCAATAGAAAAAATGAGATTCAAAAGAATCCCAGTAGTAACAAATCACTCATACAATATATAAACATATAGCATCTAAGCAACCATTAACAGTAGCATCAACAGCAACACAATGTCACATGGCTTTCATCACAACGACATCACTCATGGTTGTATACATAATCACAACAACTTTCGCTTTATAACGCCAGCTCACACTGGATAACGACATCTCTCGCTGTATAACGACAGCTATCTCCAGCTGTATAGGCAGCAATTATGCTTTTTCTACCTTGTTCTTTCCTGACGTGCGCCGACACATGTTACTTACGATTAGGACAAATGTTGAACCCTATCAACCAAAGTAAAGGACAATAGGTTATTCCCTATTCCAAATTCTCACCTTCAGAACACTTAAAGTTGGTTATCACTTGGACTCTTTAGGTGGCTACTAGAAGCCTCGACACATGCCTAAAGGTTGGGAAGTCTATCTTAAAGACCACCTTTTAGTGTGCCTCATAAAACGTGCCATTTTCAGCTTCTGACTTGGTCCTAAAATATTAAATGTTCAGGAAATAGGTCATAACCTATCATGTATCATTTTAAACTCTTCCATAGTGTTTCTTGTGATTATATTAGCCTATGGTGAAAATTTACCAAAATGCCCCTCGACCCCGGCCTGACCCCGTCGTACTCGGTTTAGCTGTCCGAAATTTTGACTTAGGCTATTTTGACATATTTTCATCCAAGGAATCCATTTTTGGACTCAAAATTATCAAATCCACTATCAAATTATGAAAATACCCTTGACAGGTCACTTTAAAGGTTTCAAGGTCATTTTCGTAATTATGCTTTTTCTGCCTTTTCCGGAAAAGTGATCAACTGTAACCCCACCTAATTTTCGTTTTTAAACCCAATGGAACCATCAAATCAATGAAAATCCAACTCTAAGACCTATTTCTAGAGCTGTCCGAAATTTATGAGTTCTTTGGGAAAAATCGGGGTTCTGTGATTTCGGCTACGTAAACACATTCCTTTCTACTCATAACCACTTTATTGACTATTCCATTAGGTTACAACTAACATTTAGTACCAATTTGGGCAGTATAACAGCCCCCACAACCCATTTTCCATTTTTACGCACAAAGACAATCCGGCGAAATTTCACCGATTAAATTGTCTACAACAGCCAATATAGTCAATATACAAGAGTTTGGAAGTTACCTCAAGCTCTCACTAGCTTTCCCTTGACTTGGCTGAACCCTAGATGTTTCTAACACCAAAATAGGAGCTTACAAAACTTAAAGAACATAAAGGAGTAGTTTAGGATCGGAGTTATACGTGTTAGGAACTAGATCGTCAGAGAAATCTGCTTACCTTGCGAGTTCTCTTCTCCTTCTCTCTATAAACTCTCTCAAGTATTCTCTCTCTATTTCAGCTATTATGTGCATCTGATATGAATGAAGGAAGGTGAAGGATAATGTTTTATATCATATATTATATGATATTTAATTATTAAATTAATTTCCAACAATGTCGGATTTTTCAGAAATTTGGGTAGATTTCTGCCCAAACTTTGAAAAATCATAACTAATTCTAAAAAAATCGAAATGAAGTTATTCCAAAGCCTATAAAACCCTTAATGAGTCTAATTGTAAGGAAAAATATAGACTTTTGCTAGCTGGAATCACAAATTTCCCACAATTTTAATCTTTACTTGCTGTTCTAGAAATTAATCAATTTCGCTGGGCAAAAGTCAAAAATTCATAACTCTTAGCTCAAAAATCGAAATGACACAAATTATATATCCATTTTGAAGCTTGACATGTGAAATTTAAAACTGGAAAGTTTCAGAATTTTTAGACACCATTTGCCCATTCAAAATGTCCATACAAACCGACTGCTCTGCACAGAATTACACTTGACAGTCTTTCAAATTTTCAACCAAAGTGTCTAATGGCTCCAAAATCAACAATCAAACCTATTCCCACACAATTTTTCACAACGAAACCATTGGAATCACTAAAACCACCAAATTCCCATCACACATTCTCCAAAAGTGTTTATTCGACAATAATTACATCCACTTTCAAAGTCATTAGCCCTTAATCACTTTTTAGGATATTACACTAACCCCTCCATCTACACCTAGCCGACACTTGGGAATACTACGGGAAAAATTGGGGTTTTTGAATTTTAACCTCAAATCCTTGCTCCTTTCTACTCCTAATTACTTGATTAACCACTTAATTACATTCTAAACATAATTTAGATCAATTTGGGTTGCATAATAGCTAGGGTTTAACATTACCCAAATTTGCAATCCACAACAAATCAACCGCAAAACTAGAGATTAAACCAACAATAACAGCCATAACAACAAGTATTTGAAGTTTAGGAAGCTACCTTTGATTTCTCCTCCTTCCTCTCAGTTGGCCGAATACTTAAGCTCTTCAAACACTAAAGTATAGCTTCCCAAACAACTTGAATCAAGTAGGAGAGTAGCCTAGATGAAGGATTAGACTAATTGGAAGCTAAAGTACCAAATAAATCAACTTACTTTTGCAATTTTGCTCCTCCTTCTACTAGAAATTCAAATGCTCACTCTCTCTCTAGCTCTCTCAATGGCTGATGGTTTTGGTGAGCAAGGGGGAAGAGAAAATGTTTTTAAATATCTTGCCTTTATCCTTTTAATTAACTTAATTAAATAAATCCCAAATTGTTGACTTTTAAGGCATAACTTTATCTACATGTAATGGTATGTCATAAGCCCAATTAACATTTAACTAGTATTTCCCTTCCTTGGTCCATCAAAAAGATGCCCTAAGGGTCCATTAGAGCAGCAAAATTGGCTTATGGATTTATCCCAAAATTATAATGTTGCCATCACATTTTTAATCCATTTTCGGATTTAATGGCAATTCTAGCAGATTTTCTACCCAAACTTTGAAAAATCATATCTCTATTTATAAACATCGAATTGGAGTGATTCTAAAGGCTATAGAACCCTCAATGACTCTAATTTCAAGGAAAAATATGTCCTTTAGCCAATTAGAAGTTGAAATTCCAAGATTTTAAGTTTTTGGACGTTGTTCTAGAAAATAAACAGTTTTTCTGGGCTAATTTCAAAAATTCATAACTTTTTACATACAACTCCCAAAATTAGCCATTACCTATCAAATTAAAGCTTAGGATGTCTACTTTCATACTCTATAATTTCACAATTTTTGGACATCATTTGATCATCCAAAACCATATAACAATGTTGTTGCCTCATAGGAAATTTTCACTTGTAGCAAATCCTCATTGCTGGGACTCTTGCTAAACTAGGGCTTAGCAGTTCACTTGATTTAGACTTATTCTCAAGCCTCTAATCCCAAAATTCAGGATATTATATTTCTCCCCCTGTTCAATAAATTTCGTTCTCAAAATATGAAGGTCTACAACTTAGGGATCAATTCCTTATCACTCAATCCATCACTTTTGCATGTGTAGGCTCACAAGCCGTGCAACATGATGATCATATTCAATATTTCTCGTTTATATGCAAGCTCAACGAGTATGCAACATAATCATCATATTCTCATCAAAGATCTTTGATAGTATTCAGTATTCATTCCGTACACAGTATGTAGTATGCAATCAAACACAAGACCCACTGGTCCTTTCCCACAGCGCTTGGTTCATTAGGCCTCTAACTCCGCCTGAATCACACAATCACCTTATGTAACATCCTTACCCCACCTTCTCTAAGGTCTTTTTGGCATAGGCTGGAGTTGTCCCCTCCTCCACGCTGAGGGCCTTTGCCACACGGGTGCTTAATGATTTATTAGATAATAATCATAATAAGTACTGGACCTCACTACGCAAGCCACACCAAAGTGCTTGGTTGCACTATCTCACTGCCTTAGCTATAACTTGGTACCATTTGAATGTTCTATCATCCTTAAGAAATACCTTAGACACATTGGTCCAATGTTATCGTGCTAGGCATCAACCACAATGCTAAACACATGGCTCCAAGCTACAGTACTATACTCGGTGCTTCACTCAGTCACCTGACTAGTCAGCCTCTCAGCTTATAACTCTCTGTAGGTAGCCCTCTCTGATCAAATCTCTCTATAGGTAGCCCTCTCTTATCAGAACTCTCTATAGGTAGCTCTCTTCGATCAGAATCCTCCGTAGGTGGCTCTTTCTAGTTGGTTGTTTCTATATAGAAGTACCATTGTAATGGGAACTCAGATCTCATAAAGTCCCTCTTCTCTAGTAGTTCTACAGCCTTCTTTCCTTAATTCCGCCATCCCATCTGGGGTCATCTTATATTCTTCTAGAATTAAAACGTAGCAGTTGATTCCTGGGTTACGATTTACTAGGTAACCCTTCAACACATTATTTTTCATCCACCAATTGACTCCTAATATAGCCTCCAGTTAGTGGAATAGCAGGCAAATCAATTCTATCTTTCATTTCATCCTAGAGCTATCACCTCAACCAATCCTTTAAGGGAATATTTTATCATCATATTCTTTCCCTATGCTAGACTTAATAGCTAGCAAATTTTCAACATCCCTTTTTGAAAGGATTAATGTCCGTAAGAATCTTGTTCCTCAATTCCACGGATCATCACCAGCCCAACACAATTCTGAATAAATTTTCCATCCTAAGGACACACCGATCCACTAGGTCTTAGGGCATCTGGACACAAAGGTCCACTACCACATATCTGGCATGTAGGATTTATAGCCTAGGGTCTCTAACCCAACTTTTAGGTTTATCATGAAATCTAGAACCTCAATATCACACAAATTGGAAATTAGTTTCCACATTTATACCCAATAAGCATGCTAAACTCATGATCTTTATGGTATTTGGGTAATATCCTCGCAACATTACTAAAGGTTCAATAGTATCCACAAGGTTTAAACTTCCATCATAGATCATAACCATAGTGCAACTATTCACATTTCGACCTAAGCACTATTTCAACTTAGATTTGATTCAGGCCTATCATCAACCTTCAGTATCATTAGATCGGATCTTCTAGGATTAATATAAGGTATGATAAACTCTCATCATATAGCACCATATATCGTATCTATATCCCCTTGACACCACGATGTTACTAAGGATTATCATTTAGCATAGAGAAACCTCAAAAAATTTACTGTGCCTCCAATTTCCATAACCCCATCAAATGGACCTTTTTGGGCAATATTCACCATGACAAAAATGTCCCAATTTAAAATCAATACTTACATCATCATTGTCTCCATGCGTTTAAGAACTCTTTAAATCATCTAACTCAAATGATTATTAGCCATGGAGAAACTTAAAATAATTACTATTCCTCAACTCTCATGACCTTGCCAACATAACTTCTCAAGGGGCCACCCATTCTAGAATTTCCCTGGGTTGAGAACACATAACTTTTGTGTAACCTTGCTAAAACGTAGATACTAACTTCAACTACTTACAACCACTGGAACCCTAAGACCACCCTCGTCTCAAACATCGTGCAGCTGATCTGACTAATTAAATACTAGGTGAGGTCTGAACTCTGGTCTTGGTCGTACCCGCTTCCTCGGGTTTCGTAATGTCCTTAGACCATTCTCCGTCTGATATTGCACCATTTACTGCCCTTCGGATATTCTCTGATCTTCAAAGGCTAGTTCATCGACTATGGTATTTCAATCCTTTGATACCCTCGTCTATACATGTGTCCAATCATTATATAATCAAGACTATATCAGTATACTATCTTGTTGCGAGAACCGCTTTGGGTTCTTCCATAACACTTACATCCTGATACCAAAATATAAGACCCCGTCTTACATACCACTTACCATTAACCTTAATTATAGTAGCCTTTACGTGGTTCGGTGAGCAACACAGGAATAGTGTAAATATACTGATATATTGAGACAAGGTACTTGTTTACATTACTGGTTTTCCCCATGGGGTTTAATAATATGTATATAAATTGTCCAAAATATCAAAATTTAACTAATATAACCTAAAAATCCTATCTCGGGATCCGCATCCTTCAATTTCCCATGTCTACCACCTTGCCCTTGGAGCCTCTAGCTTCTACTGGAATATTATTATTTTTGAAAAAGTGTGAGATTTAAATGAATCTCAGTAGTAACAAATAATCATTCACAGAAGATGCGATAAATAAAGATGTCAAATATTAGATAATTCAATATTATATTAACACATAACTCAATTCAGTCAAAAATGTGTTCAAAGCCAACCATTGTTGCAACCCTTACACATTCTCTACCTCAATCCTTGATTGGGCATATTAGTGTACCCATAGGCACTATTTATCAGTATACTCGTAGGCACTATGTATCATATATATTACAAAAAATGGCATATACAAAGCATATAAATATTCACATAGTGTATAAAGGATAGAGTTACTACGTTAACTCCTTTTAATCCTTAAATAGGCTCCTCGAACTTCGTGCCATAGCTTAGGCTCTCAACTCGGTCCTAAAATATCAAATGTACAAGAATTAAGTTAAAATCCATTCATGTACTAGTTTAGACACTTCAATAGGGTTTCTGGCTGTTATATGAGTCTATAGTGAAAAATTACCGAAATTCCCCTAGGACCTGGCCTGGCCCTGTTGTACCCAGTCCGACCATACTATTTTTGAAATTTTGACCCAGGCTATTCCTACGTATTTTTATCCAAGGAATCCATTTTCGGCCTCGGAATTACCAAATTGACTTCTAAAAGACAAAAATGCCCTTGGCAGCCACTAACTTAAGGTTTCAGTGGCGTTTTGGTCATTTTGCTTTTTAGGGCTTTTTTAGAAAAGTGAACAACTGTAATCCCACCTAATTTTCCCTCTTGAACACAATGGAACCATCATATTATCAAAAATCTAATTCTAACCTCTCCATCTACACCTGGCCAAAACTTGGGAATACTCCGGGAAAAATTGAGGTTTTTGAATTTTAACCTCAAATTCTTATTCCTTTTTACTTCTAATTACTTGATTAACCACTTAATTACATTATGAACATGATTTCAACCAAATTTGGGCAGCATAATAGCTAGGATTCATCATTATCCAACTTTACAATCTACAGTAAATCAACCACAAAACCACCGATTAAACCAACAACAACAATAACAACAAGTATTTGAAGTTTAGGAAGCTAGCTTTGATTTCTCCTCCTTCCTCTCACTTGGTCGTATACTCAAGCTCCTTAAACCCTGAAGTTTAGCTTCCCAAACACCTTAAATCATGTAGGAGACTAGCTTAGAGGAAGGATTATACTAATTGGAAGTCAAAGTACCAAAGAAATCAACTTACCTTGCAATTTTGCTCCTCCTTCTCTCAAGAAATTCAAATGCTCACTCTCTCTCTCTAGCTCTCTCAATATATGATAGTTTCAGTGAGAAAGGAGGAAGAGAAAATGTTTTTAAATATCTTGCCTTTATCCTTTTAATTAACTTTATTAAATAAATTCCCAAATTGTTGACTTTTAAGGCATAACTTTATCTGCATGTAATGGTATGCCATAAGCCCAATTAACATGTAACTAGTATTTTCCTTCCTTGGTCCATCCAAAAGATGCCCTAAGGGTCCATTAGAGTAGCAAAATTGGCTGATGGGTTTATCCCAAAATTACAATATTGCCATCACATTTTTATTCCATTTTCGGATTTAATGGCAATTCTGGCAGATTTTCTGCCCAAACTTTGAAAAATCATATCTTTATTTGTAGACATTGAATTGGAGTGATTCCAAAGGCTATAAAACCCTTAATGAATCTAGTTTCAAGGAAAAATATAGCTTTCAGCCAATTAGAAGCTGAAAATTCCCAGATTTTAAGGTTTTGGACGCTGTTCCAGAAAAAAAACAGTTTTTTGGGCTAACTTCAAAAATTCATAACTTTTTGCATACATCTTCAAAAATTAGCCATTGCCTATCAAATTAAAGTTTAGGATGTCTACTTTCATTTAATAAAACTTCACAACTTTTGGACATCATTTGATTATCCAAAACCATATAA
Source organism: Inga laurina (assembly GCA_963855925.1). Lineage (NCBI taxonomy): Eukaryota > Viridiplantae > Streptophyta > Magnoliopsida > Fabales > Fabaceae > Inga > Inga laurina. The sequence goes on along the minus strand of OY979703.1, from coordinate 39,916,981 downwards.
CAATGTTGTTGCCTCATAGGAAATTTTCACTAGCAGCAAATCCTCATTCCTAGGACTCTTGTTAAACTAGGACTTAACAATCCACTTAATTCAGTCTTATTCTTATGCCTCTAATCCCAAAATTCAGATATTACACTGATGATTTGTTTGTTTTAAAGTTTTGGTTTTAATAGTGTATATATGTACATGAATGACTCTGAATATATTATGATTTGTTGTATTATTTTTTATATGAATGAATATAAATATATAGTATGGTTTTGTTCTATATTAATGTATATACGTGGGATATCAAAAGCAAATCCCCCCCAATTTTTTTTTTTAAAAATAGCTTTAATACATCACAGTTGTTACCTATCAACCGTTATTTATGTAAATTATATATAACGGGACTTTAACTAAATCTGTTAGCATTACTATCAATATATAACGGTGATTTTGAAAGAATCGTTATATATGTATAACATATATGACAATTGTTACAGTGGAACCATTATGTATTATACAAGCATTACCATATATTGTTACGGTTGTTGACATGTGACCATTAATTAGAATCCTTTATCTCCTTTGCTTCCTAGAATCCCATATTCACGATCAAATTAAAAAAAAATCAAATGGTTCAAATTTCATATTTTATAAAATTTTTATTTTAAACATAAATAAATAAATTTAAGATGTTAAAGTCTGATCAACACAATTCATAATTGTAATACAAACAAAATTTAAAAATTTTAATGATAAGAGACTATAATAATAGTTTTAGAAACTATTAAATTTGAACCATTCATTTTTTTAATCTAAGAGTGGAGATGTGATTCTGAGAAGAAAAGGAATCATGAGAGGATCCTCTTCCAAAAGCTAGAGCTATATTTAAGCATCATATATAGACTTTTGTGGCAAGAAAATGAATCATGTTTTTTCATACTTGTAATATCCCAAATTTTAAGCCTAGGACTTTAAGAATAAGCCTATATCAAGCAAACTACTAAGCTCAGTTCAAGAAGTGTCCCAAGAATGTAGATAGATAGAAAAACTCTAGAAGACTATGTGATCCAGCCCTACCGGGCAGCGAGCCTAGTATGTGTAGGCAATAGGATTAAAGTGTTGGTGCAGGTGTGCACATGACACATATACAGCACCATTGGCTTGGTAAAAAGATGCCACTAAGCTATGTCATGAGGTTTGAGACTGATTGGTTGAGCAAAATATGCCGGTATAGGTGTGCTTATGGTAGACATGTGTACCCTGTGTTTTTGAAGTAGACACCGGTATGTGATGCTATGTAGGGCCCACACCCATACACTCTGACCTTGCATCATTTAGCTAGCCTCGATACAAATGGTGCAATCATTAAAGTTCCAAGTGAAACCCAAGTAGATATCAATAAATTAACCTTATTAAAGTGCTTTGATAAAGCAGCTTTATTAAAGTTGCTTTGATAAAGTAAGTCATTATAGCTAATGATGACACAACTTTTGTGTTGGATGAATAAGAGAGTGATAAGTGTCCTCTTATCATGACAAAGTACTGTCACTTTTGTGTTGGCTTGATAGGAAGGTGACACATGTCCCTAATTATGACACTTGCTTTTTTTACCTTTTGTGTTGGCACACTCAAGAGGCGCCACATGTCACCTAAGTCAGGGAAATCCACCAATCTTTGATTTAGTAGAGTACTTGACTTTCCCGAACACTGAACCTAGGAGTCAGTGGAATTTATTAGGCCTCTCCTTTACCTAACTAAAAAGGCACCACCTAAGAGAGAGAGAAAGAAGACAAACTGCTTGATAACACATGGCAACCTTGCACTTTAATCTTGTGACACTTGGTAAGCTAAGAAGAGATCATATTGCTTGATTAAATCACATTTCTTAATTCCTCTTTAAAGGCCAAATTTAGGCCAAAGCATAGAAAGAAAGAGAAAGTGGGAAAAAACAAGAGAAATAGGAAGAGGAAAGAGCAAGAGTGAATAGTAATTTTTCCTGATGTACCAGAGCCGATTCCAACCCTAAATCGCTGTTATCGTCGGGTAAACCCTTCAGGAAAGTTATTCTACTCACTGAGAGCTTCATTTCTATTGTCTCAATTTTCTTCTTAGAGGTGTTTTGTGTTGTCTTGTTAGCCGGAGTGTTGCCAAAATGCCAAATCGGCTGTAAGAAACATGAAGAGGTAAGCATAGGCTTTGTTTTGAACTAAATATGCCTTGATTTCATTGAACTTTCTTGGACCTTTAGATGGCCTAAGATTTCAACCAAGAGATGTTTTTGAGGTCTAATGTTGGTTTAAGCATGAATATGGTTAAATCAATTATTTAATGACAATATAAGACTAGTTTAGTTTCTAAAATACAAACTTGATTGTTGTTGTTCTTGAGCATGATTTGCAGTCAAAACTAGAAACTGGGCAAGGAGAATGATTTTGGTATTTTGAGGTTTCCATTGGATTCTACACAGAAAACTGTGTAGGAATAGGCCCTGATTATGATTTTAGGCAAACTGGTTTAAAAGCTTAAAAACTAGAATTTTAGACTGTCTTTGTGATAAAGCTGCTAGTATTGCATTTTGACTGGCAGATTTATTGTGGCAAAAATTTCACTATCTAACTTTGTTTGATGATAGTGATAATTTTTAGATTTAGACTAGACATAATGAGCTTTAAATTGATATGTAATATGAAGGATTTTGATTAGTACACTAGGAGTTATGAGTGTTTGAAATTAGACCATTAAAACTGGAAAGGATTTCTGGCAGTAAGGGCAAAATTGAAAACTGGGAATGGTGAGTGGACAGGTGGTAGTAGGAAGCATTTTTTCCTTAAAATATACTTAATAAGTAACACATGGAATTTTGAACCACCTAATTTGGATATTTGTAGAAAAAGATAAGAATTTTCAAAATTTCTTGAAAATTCCGCCAACTTTTGAAAATTGTGCGAAAATAAAAGGTTATGGTATTTGGTAATTAAGTTGACCTCCAAGGGTTAAGTTAAATACTTGGAGTTAGTATGAGCCCATTAAATACCCATTGGCCCTAATGTGGTAACTTTAAAGTTAACCACCTAAAGTGTTTTGAGTTTTTAAAAAATTGGGACAAATATGCCAAAGATAAGGGACATATCTTAAAGGCTAAGGTAGCCACATAGTAACTAAATGGCAGACAAAAGCTTTACTTGAAGTAAGCACTGGAGTAATGAAGAAGAACTGAGACACAGAGCACAGGAAAAACATCACTGGCATATTTTTTTAAAGGTTTACTCGAGTGAGCACTCGAGTAATAAACTCTATTACTTGAGGGAGCACTCTAGTAATATTGGAGAAAATGTTGCAGAGGGGCATTGCCAAAATTTGGAAGAAGTTACTTGAGGGGTCACTCGAGTAGTCTGCAAAATTATATGGATCATTACTCGAGTAACCACTCTAGTAAACACATGAGAAAAGGTATTACTCAAGTAGCCACTCGAGTAACTAGGACAAATATCTTCTAGTAACTCTTGGCCAAGAATTGACACACTTTACTCGAGTAGCTACTCGATTAACCATTTAAGAAAACTATTTACTCGAGGGACCACTCGAGTAATCTACAGAGTTATTTAAAGTATTACTCGAGGGATCACTCGAGTAATCAGGTAAGCAAAACACAGGTACTCTCGGCCAAGAATTTGATGTTGTTACTCAAGGAAGGAATCGAGTAATCTACAAACTTATTATAAATTTACTCGAGGGATCACTCGAGTAACCTTATTTGGCAGGTATTATTGAAAAGATTACTTGAAGGCTTAATCGAGTAATATGGTATGAAAACATTGACTTACTCTCTGTCTGACTTTTAATAAGATTACTCGAGGGACTACTCGAGTAATGAGCATGATCACTCGAGTAGCCACTCGAGTAATGAAGTCCAAAAAACATGATTTTAATCTAATGTTTATTGGTTTGTTTTATATATGATTAACCCTTCATTGTATTAGTCTTCTATGTACATTTACAGAGAAACAATAAAGAGATCATGCTATAAGTGGAAAGTCAAATAAAACGTCCAAACGCTCACCTACCGCTACCTACCACAAATGGATAGTTTTCAAATTAAAAGAACGGTCAACCATTGCTGTAGGACTCTAACGGACATATTTGAAATACTTCCAACGGATACCAAAAATCATCTATATATATGGAGCATTCAAAGAACAAAATAGAAAAACTGAGAACACACGAACATGACTGATCAAAACATTTTTAGTGCTATGTTTTTCTTATACTTATTATTTGTACTTCAGTGATTATTCATTTACTTTGTGAGAGATTTTTTCATTACAACCTCAATATTCATTATTGAGACAACTTAAGGTTGTGGAACCTCAATATTCAGAAATTTTTATAAGAAAGGTCAAGGATTCAAGAATTTTTAGAAAGGAGCAACAAACAGTAAAGAACACATCATCTGCTATGAATGCGGAAAGCCATGACATATCAAATCAAAATGTCAAGAACTGGCTCTGAAGATTAAAGAAAAGAGAAAAGGCAAATTCTACAACAACAAGAAAGCCTTTGTATATGTCATATAGGGAGATAGCTCTTCTGACAAAGAAAGTGATGAAGAGGAAGTAGCCAATATCTGTCTAGTTGATCAAGAAGAAACAGAAAAAGAGGTAACTAATTTTGATCCTACCTATGATGAATTACTTTCTGAATATAATGCTTTACATTTTGAATTCATCAAAGTAGTTAAAGAACTAACTATTTTCAAAAAGAAAAAATAAAGTTCTTGAAATAAAACTTAAAGAGAATTTAGAAAAAGATTGTGAAAACTGTTCTTCTTTGAAAAAGAAAAATGTTGATATCATGAAAACTCTTGAAAAATTCACTAAAGGAAGTGAGATGCTAAATGTGATTTTAAAAGCTCAACATTTTGTAAATGATCGATCTTGTCTTGGATATGATCCAAAATCAGATAGAAGGAAAGGAAGAAAGAAGGTAGGAGGTAAGTCATACTTGAATTATTTTCAGCATTCTGTACATACATAAAATCTTTTCACATATTGCAATTATTGTAATAGAAAAGGTCATTATACATCATCATGCATTCATAAGGAGAAAGGAAAGATAGGAACCTACAAACGGGTACCAAAGGATCATATATTCAGAAAGTCATCTGTACTAAACCAAAAAGACCTAAAAAGATGTGGGTATCTAATACTTAATCATATTTGATTGCATATATTTCTTAAAGCATCCAAGAACAACAAATAGTACATAGACAGTAGATGCTCTAGACATATGACCGGTGATTTTGAAAGTTTTACCTCATTACAACCAAAAGAAGGTAGGAATGTAAAATTTGGAGAAAATTAATCCGGAAAGATAGCAGGAATTGGTGAAATCAAAAACGATAAAGGCATACAAGTCAAAGATGTTTATTATGTTGAAGGCTTGTATCATAACTTGCTGAGAGTGAGTCAAAGTGCAGATAAAGACAACTGGGTAATATTTGACTCAGAGGAATGTCTAATTGTAAACAAGAAAGATTTACAATTAGATAAGAAGAATCTCAAACCAAAACTCAAAGCAAAAAAGGGAAGGTAACTGCTATACTCTTGATATCAGTAAAAATGACTCTGAAAATTATTTTCTAAGTAATGCCGATGAAAGTTGGTTATGGCATAAGAGGCTAGCTCATGTCAACATACACCAACTAGGCAAGTTAATTAAAAAGGATTTAGTGAGTGGATTACCCAAAGTAAATTTCTAAACGATTTGATTTATGACACATGTCAACAGGGTAAACAAACTAAATCTTCTTTCAAATTAAAAAATGAGATATCAACCAATAGACCACTTCAATTATTACACATGGATTTAGTTGGACCAGCAACAATTAAGAGTCTTGGTGGCAACTTATATTCATTAGTCATTGTTGACGATTTCTCTAGATTTACATGGACCAGTTTTCTATCATCAAAGGATGAAACCTTTGGAAAATTTATTGTTTTGCCAAGAAAGTGCAAAATGAGAAAGTTATGTTCATTGCAGGTATTAGGACAGATCATGGTGGAGAGTTTGAAAATCAAGCATTTGAAGAATATTGTGATACTAATGTCATTGATCACAATTCTTTACTCCAAGGACACCTTAACAAAACAGAGTCATGGAACGTAAGAATAAAGTGCTCATAGAAATGGCTAGAGTAATGATGAATAAAAAGCACAGTATGCTATATTTCAAATAGAGCCTACATTAGAACAAAACTTGGAAAGACACCATACAAGCTATATAAAGGAAGGAAGCCAAACCTTGCTCATTTACACAACTTCAGTTGTAAGTGTTTCATTCATAATAATGGTAAATATAACTTAGGAAAATTTGATTCTAAAACAAATGAAGGAATTTTCCTAGGCTATTCTAATTGAAGAAAAGCATATAGAGTTTTCAATAAAAGAACATGTGTTGTTGAAGAATCAATTCATGTTGTATTTGATGAATTTGAATCCTCTGACAAAACCATTAATGATGAGCAGGAAGTTATTTTAAATCAAGAAAATGGTCAACCTATTTCTAAATCTCTCATCCCATAAGTTGATCAAACCAAGGAAGAGGTTCAGTCACTAGGACAACCTAAAGCCTGGAAATACAATAAAAGTCATCCCCTAGATCAAGTCATAGAAGATGTGAATGAAGAAGTCAAAACTAGAAATAGAATTTTTAATGAAGTTAGTTTTTCTGCTTTTGTTTCTAAGATTGAACCTTCTAACATTGACGAATCTCTATCAGACAATGATTGGGTTATAGCGATGCAAGAAGAACTAAACCAATTTGAAAGAAATCAAGTTTGGGATTTGGTACCCTGACCTAAAGATCATCCTATCATTGGCAATAAATGGGTATTCAAGAACAAACTTGATGAATCCACAATCATTATCAGAAATAAGGCAAGATTGGTGGCTAAGGCTATAATCAGGAAGAAGGAATTGATTATGAGGAAAGTATGCTCCAATGGCTAGATTGGAAGCTATACGAGTACTCTTAGCCTTTGCATACATCAAAGGATTCAAACTCTATCAAATGGATGTAAATAGTGCATTTCTAAATGGCTACATCATGGAAGAATTATATGTAGATCAACCCCAGGTTTTGAAGATGTAGCCAAACCTGATCATGTTTTTAAACTAAGAAAAGCTTTATATGGTTTAAAACAAGCTCCTAGAGCATGGTATGAAAGGCTCAGTAAATTTCTCATTGATGAAGGTTTTGTACAAGAAAAATTTGATACAACACTTTTTACAAAACAAAAACAAGATGACATTTTAATTGTGCAAATTTATGTTGATGATATAGTTTTCGGTGCTACTAACGAGACCTTGTGTGAGGAATTTTCTGAGATAATGTAGGGGGAGTTTAAGATGCCAATGATAGGAGAATTGAATTTCTTTCTCAGTTTGCAAATCAAACAAAGAAAGAATGGAATTTTTATATCTCAAATGAAGTATTTGAAAGAGTTACTGAAGAAGTATGGAATGGATTAGGCAAATAGAATGGACACGCCCATGAGCACAGCCACATTGCTTGATGAGGATGTCAAAGGAAAAGATTACAATATCAGAAAATATAGAGGAATGATTGGATCATTACTCTATCTCACTGTAAGCAGACCTGACATTCAATTCAGTGTGGTATGTGTGCAAGATATCAATCTGCACCAAAGGAGTCACATGCTGAAACCGTCAAATGTATCTTTTGATATCTTGCTGACATAGCAGAATTAGGTCTCTGGTATCCTAAAGGAAGAAGTGAATATCTAGTTGCATACTCAGATTATGATCATGGAGGATACAAGATAGACAAAAAGAGTACTAGTAGATATGGCCAGTTTCTTGGAGGTTTACTTGTATCATGGTTTAGCAAGAAATAAAATACAGTGTCTCTTTCATCAATGAAAGCTGAGTATGTTGTAGTATCAAGTTGTTGTGCACAAGTATTATGGCTGAAGCAATAACTACAAGACCTTGGTATTTATCTAAAGGAGATACCAATATACTGTGAACCCACTAGCATGATAAGCTTAGCAAAGAATCCAGTTCAACATTCTAGAACCAAGCATATTAATGTTAGACATCACTTCATCAAAGATCATGTCCAAAAGAAAGATGTCAAAGTGATATTCATTCCAACTCATCTTCAACTAGCTGATATTTTCACAAAACCTCTTACAAAAGATCAATTCTTGTATATTAGAAGAGAATTATGAATAGTAAATCCCAATGAATTGTAAGTTATTTAGTATTTACAAAACGATAGATAATGTTATTTATTGATGTTTTGATGATTACTAACTTAAGCATCGGAGTTTCTAGCAATTTGTTTTACAGGATCTTGATATTTTGTTTTGGAGTATGAAAAGCAAAGGTTAACAGAAGACAACATTACTGGAGGGATAACTTTAAGTAACCAACATTACTGGAGTGACACCTTGAAGTAATTGAATGGATTACTCGAGTGCCACCCGAGTAATGACATAAAAATTATGACAGTGTAGCATTAAGTCAAAATATTTCAAAAGAAACGGCATAACGGTTGGAAATGAATAGTCATAATGTGAAGGGACAGATTATCCGAGAGAGGCCTCAAGTAAACTTCAAGCTTACTCGAGTAAGGCCTCGAGTAACTCTGGTTGCAGATCACAAATTTATTGAGTTTCAACTCAAATTTGTCCTAAAGAGTCATCAAATGATTGAGGGAATATACATGACTAATTATAATATTATTCATGCCAGGTACGCACTTGAATTTACTGCATTTTGAAATTTCTTGTATGATCACTCTAGTAGCAACTCCAGTAAAGCTGATGATCACTCGAGTAAGCCTTCGAGTGTCGGGCCTTAAGTCTATTTCAGTCGATACTTAGTCATTTTTCACAAAATCGTCTCGAGTGATTCTCCTTGTGCTCTCATAAAAACTTTTCACAGATTCTTATTCACTTTATTTACATCAAAACCCTTTGATTTCTACCTTGAAAAACCTCCCAGATTACTCAAATTCTTGTGCCCTATTCTTGCAACCATCGACTCTATTTTTTCAGAAAAACTCAGTTCTCTCAAATCAAAATGGTAAGGACAAAAACTCCCAATCTTAGAACTCCTTTTGAGTCCTCTGAACCATATCAACCCTCTGATTCTCTTTCCTATCCTTCACCAAAAAAAGAAAACTTTCTCCTAAACCAAAAGCAAAGACTAAGCCGCAAGCTAAGCCTAAGGTGAAAGGGGTTGTCATGAAAGAACCAGTGGCCACAAAAGCTCAATCAAAGAAGAGTATATCTAGTAGAAGAGGCAAAGGAACAAAAAAACCCTCTCCTCCTCCTTCTGATTCATCTGATACTCCTATATTTTCCCTGTAATGACCCAATTTGGGATTAAGGGCTAATGACTCTGATATTGATTGTATTTAATGTAATTAAACACTTTTGTAGAAATGTGATGTAAATTTGATATAAGTGTATTTGGAGATTAAAGATCAATGGTTGAGATTTATTGACCATGGGTCGGAATCCTATGCTTTGCATTTGTGTGAGCTCATAGAGGAAGTGAATAAGATGTGGACATGTGGCTTAAAGTGGACCAATAAATATGGCACAAAGGATAAAAGTCCACTTTTTTCTCTCTCTTCTCTCTCCTATGCTGTTGAGGGGGGAGTATGGGCAAGGAAAACACTCATCATCATCATTATTTCATTATCTCACTATTTCTCTCTCCTTCTCCTATATCCGGTGACCTTAAAGGTAGAAAGAGGAAGGGAAAACTTTGATTTTGAGTAGGAAATGGTCCTCCTAAGATCAAGTCCTCTTTACTAATTTTGTTCATAGTGTTAAGAGCTTCATTGTGGTGATTTTAGAATCTTGAAAGGTGGTGATTTGGGTGTTGGATGAAATTGAAAGTTTGAGAATCAAGATTCTAGATTTGGCAAGTTGAAGAGGTAAGGATTGAGGCATTTTGGTATATTATTTGTGATTTTTTATGAAGTTTGTGAAAATCTAGGATTTTCACTGGTTTTGTATCATTTTTGAATGTATGAATATCATAATGGATGCTATTGAAATTAGTTTATTGTGAAGTTCTTTGAGTATTGGATATGGTTTTGGAGTTTGGAATTTAGTTGAATGAAATTTGGGTGTAGTGTGTCATAGAGACCCAAGGGCATAGATTGTGGTTAAAATGGTATTTGGGTGTTTAGGAGGTTACCAATGGGTTCCCTATGTCATTTTGAGTGAGTATGAGCTTTGTGTGGAGTTTGGGAACCATTGGGTGTAATTTTGACCAATCTGGGAAATTTTGTCAGTTGCTGCGATCTAGTAATCTGATAGCCTCACTCGAGTGAGGGAGGAACTCACTCGAGTGCTGCTGTGTATTTTCCCTTTTCTCTTTATGTTTTTCCTGGGTTCTCATGAAGGGGGCTCAAGTGCACTTCCTTTATCGCGAGTGATGTTGGTGCTTACTTGAGTGAGCATGGGATCACTCAAGTAATGGTGTGAGTTATTGGTTAGGGTTGCTCTTAGGTTGTTACTCTCTGGTTGATGTTCAAGAGTGTGCTCTGACACTCGCAAGTGAAGGCCTCTCACCCGAGTGCTATAGGTTATACTTGAGTGAGCTTGTCCCTTTGATGTTGCATGTGCTCTCGGGTTATCACTCTTTGTGTTGCACTTTTGGGGACTTGAGTGGATTTAGAGTCATCACTCAAGTGCAAAGCCTTATGCTCGAGTGATGTGAGCACTTTCTAGCCAAAGTAGCTGCTCACTGTCAAATACTCGCAAGTGAGAGCCGTTCTCACTCGAGTACAAGTCTTTCATCACTTGAATGAGGTCATCTTCACTCGAGTGAGCCAGCTGAAAATCAGTGTTTTACCTTCGAAAAGGGGTCTTCAGGGTAGTTTATCCTAACCCTTTAGGCATATATTTAGGCCTCTAATAGTCACCTAAAGAGTCATAAATGATAACCAACTTAAAGTACTATGAAAATAAGTATTTGGGAAAGAGATTAATCAATTGTCCCTAAATTGGTGTAGGATTTGATATCTGTCAGACGCATGAGCCCACTGTGCCGAAGAACGTCAGGAAAGATACAGGTAGTGACTTCTCTCTTATACTTTGTGTAAATGTATTGTATGTTTTCCTATCATGCATTGTGTGCTGCTGCTGTTGCTTTGAGATGCATTGAGATACCTTGTGAAGCTTTGTGCCTTATGGAGCTTTGTGCATTGTGGAGCTTTGTGCTTTGTGATACATTCTGCTTTGAGATACATTGTGCCTTGTGATGCTGCTGCATAGTGTTACCACGGAAGCTGGGATAGTGTTTACAGTAAAAGTTGTTATTGTGATTACCGCGAAAGCGGGCGTAGTACATTATGATACAGCCATGAGTGTTGTCGTCTGTGGCGCGAACCATGGATCTTTATGTTGCTGATGATGCTGGTGAACATGATAACATTACATGCTTTATGTTTATATGTTGTATGAGTGATTTGTTACTACTGAGATTCTTTAGAATCTCATTCTTTCCAATAACTAACATTTTCAGATGGCTCGAAAGGGAAGCGGCCAACTAGGAGTGGTTAGGGCTAGTAGGGACATTTTAGATTTTGGGACTGTTGGTTATCTAGCTGGATTTTGTGATTACTGTATATATGGATTCTAAATATAAATTTTTGGATATGTAATCCTTATTTTGGGAAACTTTAAACCCATTGTATATATACAAGTAACCCGGGGTTACCGGGATTTTAGTTACGCACTCTGATATTCATTATGTGATATAACTGCACAGGTAATTGTATTCGAAAGTGAATGTGAGACCAGATAAATTCTATTTTTAAACGTTTTGTTTGGACACCCTATCCCTTAGAGATGAGTGATTATAAATGTGATTTTTGTCTTATTCGTCTCTATTTCACTTAAAGTTCATAATCTGGATATAATTACCATAAAGGGGTTACATTCCCCATAACCTCTAAAAAAGACCAAGCTTGATAAGGATCTCACCAAAGTCATGGTAGGCATGCTGGAAGAACCTTTCCAGTCTAAGGATGCAAAGAAAGGGCAATCATCTAAGAAGCCAAAAGAGAAGGAACAGGAAATCATATTCTCTCAACAGGGATTCAATGTGAGCAAGCTTGAGGAATCTCAGAAGTATCTAAGTCACTTTACAAGAAGAAATGTGTGCAAGATGCACTATATTGACTATAAGGTTCTTCAAGAGGTATTGAAATTTGACCTGAGTTCTTATCTTGATTTCTATATGCCCTAGCTGTTTGTTAAACTCCCATTTTCCACCAAAGTTATGAGGCATTTCTACTGCAACCTTGAACTTATAAAAGATCCCATTAGGAAGTCTGTGAAAGAAGAAATGACTTCTAAGGTTAAAGGACAGAGAATTCTAATCTCACCTTCGAGAATCAATACCTGGTTAGGAATAGACGATCCTCCTGATGATATTTATCCTAATCTTGATTCAAACCAGTTGTTCTCTATCCTAAGACCTGGTGAGATTATGGGACCCTTTAATTTCAATCCTAGTAATATGAGTGATTTTCACAGAGTCCTATGCTATATTTATTCGAGATCCATGGTGAACAAAGCCAACAACTACACTCATTTCATTGAGAGGGACTTCAGAAAATTTTCCTTATTACTCCTCAAAGAACAAAAGGACTTAGGAGGACTTAGGAGAATATATCTTTACTGAGATCAAGCGATATAGGTTTGAAGGGAAACCTACTACTCCAATGCCTTATCCTCAGCTTATATGTCTATTCTTGAAGAATAACAAGATATGGTATTTGGAGAGTAAGGAGCCAATTGAGAGGATAACACTAGTTGGGAGAAATCAAATTGGGAAGTTGAACATTGATATTCCCCTGAAGACTCCTCTAGAAGCAAGTCCCAAGAAGAAGAAGAAGATTAAAACTACAACAAGTCGAATGTATGGCACACAGTCTTGTGCTCCAGCTAACATATCCTCTCCTTCATTCTTTGGTACCTTAATGCAAACTTTCATGGAGAACATTCTAAAGGGTTTCCATATTAACATTGCCAATACCAATGCGGAGTTGATAACCCACATAAATGAGTAAATGGGTCAACTTACAGATAGGATGGATAAGAGGCATGAAGATATGTTGGCTGAACAATGTGCCCAGGGTGAGCTTCTGAGATCAATTGTTGCCAGACTTGATGCTATGGCATCTGGCTCCTGTACTCCTGGTCCTTCTATGCCCTTATTTATTCTTGAGCCGGTACCAGTCTCTGAACCTGGACCTTCTAAACCTAGCCCTTATAAGCATATTCCTTCTCCTATTCCTACTAAGGATAGACCCTCTGAGATTGGACCCAGTAATCTTCTATTCTATATGTCTGACCTTGACACATCCGAGTCAATCCACATCACCACTAATGATCTAGCTCAGCCAATTCAGCCTGAGTCAATACCTACTCCCATTGCCTTACCTACACTACTAAGGAGGTACTTGTGTCTTCACCTGTTGCTACAGAAGAAGTCAAAATCACTTCTCTGATTCCTTATCCATTACCTCAAAACCCTCCAGTGAACCCTCCAGAGGATCTTCAGACACCTCCAGTGAACCTTCCTGAACCAGAACCATCATCTTCAGATTCTTCCAGTTCAGATGATCACATGAGTCTTTGGCATTTCCTGTCACTCCTATCTCATCAACCAAGCCATCTACTCCTCCTCATGATTGATTCTACCCTTGTGATGAAGACAAAAAGGGGGAGAACAGCATGAGTGATTTTGTGATCAATGGCTGAGTAAATGTATTTAAAGGGGATATAGGTGTATAGGGTTTTAGGGAGCTTTTAACTTTGAATTCTAAGTTTGATTATGTAATGAACTCTTCTTTAAGCAACTTCATTCAAGTCATATTGCATTGTGACACTAATGAGTTTTCGATTGTGTATGCAAGGTGAACAAAGAACAAAAACTCAATTTCTTCAAGATCATTTGAAAAGATCTTTAATAAGCTATTTTAAAAGAGTTTTCAAGTTTAAATTGAACAAAATATTTCATATGAAAAGTATTTAAGAAACATATTTTTGAAAACTCAATTTCAAAAACTTTGTTCAAAATCACCAAGTTTTGTCATCATCAAAAAGGGAGAGAATTTTATATCCCATGTGTTTTGATGATAACAAATATTGTATCAATAATATAAAAGGATTTGATAACAAAGAAAAGAATTTGAACAAAGTAACTAAATGGCAGACAAAAGCTTTACTTGAAGTAATCACTAGAGTAATGAAGAGGAACTAAGAGACAGAGCATAGGAAAAACATCACTGGCAGATTTTTTTAAAGGATTACTCAAGTGAGCACTCGAGTAATGAACTCTGTTACTTGAGTGAGCACTCGAGTAATGTTGGAGAAAATGTTCCAGAGGGGCGCTACCAAAATTTGGAAGAAGTTACTCGAGGGGTGACTCGAGTAATTTGAAAAGTTATATGGACCATTACTCGAATAACCACTCTAGTAAACATATGAGAAAAGGAATTACTCAAGTAGCCACTCGAGTAACTAGGACAAATATCTTTCAGTAACTCTAGGCCAAGAATTGACATACTTTACTCGAGTAACCACTCAATTAACCATTTGAGAAAACTATTTACTCGAAGGACCACTCAAGTAATCTACAGAGTTATTTGACGTATTACCCGAGGGATCACTCGAGTAATCAGGTAAGCAAAACACAGGTACTCTCGGCTAAGAATTTGATGTTGTTACTCGAGGGAGTAATCGAGTAATCTGCAAACTTATTATAAATTTACTCGAGGGATCACTCGAGTAACCTTATTTGGCAAGTATTATTGAAAAGATTACTTGAAGGCTTAATCGAGTAATATGGTAGGAAAACATTGACTTACTCTCTGTCTGACTTTTAATGAGATTAGTCGAGGGACTACAAGAGTAATAAGCATGATCACTTGAGTAGCCACTCGAGTAATAAAGTCCAGAAAACATGATTTTAATCCAATGTTTATTGATTGTTTTATATATGATTAACCCTTCATTGTATTAGTCTTCTACGTACATTTACAGAGAAACAATGAAGAGATCATGCTATAAGTGGAAAGTCAAATAAAACGTCCGAACGCTCACCTACCGCTACCTATCACAAATGGATAGTTTTCAAATTAAAAGAACGGTCAACCGTTGTTGCGCGACTCTAAGGGACATATTTGAAATGCTTCCAACAGATACAACAAATCATCTATATATATGGAGCATTCAAAGAATAGAATAGAACAACTGAAAACACACAAACATACACTGATTAACACATTCTTAGTGCTCTATTTTTCTTATACTTATTATTTGTACTTCAGTGATTATTCATTTACTTTGTGATAGATTTTTTCATTATAACCTCAATATTCATTATTGAGACAACTTAAGGTTGTGGAACCTTGAGTTGGGGATTTGATTACAACGTGTAAGGGGGATCAAGTATCCAAGTGAAGGAATTTGCTGTACTGAGGTGCCAAGAACCCACTGAATGTTGGAAGATGTAATGAAACTCTCATAAATGTTCTGAGGACTGGACATAAGTCAAAGTGGTTGTGGCTGAGCCAGTATAACTCCCGGTATACACTTTAGTGATATTTCTCTTTACTCTCAACTGCTTTAAATATTCTGTCAATTTTATTATACGCAACGATAATTTCTGGTATCACCCCATTCACCCCTCCTCTTGGGTGAAACGCTTGCACTAAAAAGTGTGACCAAGGGGGGAAAATGTCATTATGATGTGATTTTGGATGTTTTGAGGTTTCTAATGGGTTCCTTGTATAAAATTATTGTTTGGGAATATCTTGGATAAGAATTTTAGGGCCATTGGAAACATATTGGTTGAGTTGGGAAAATTCTGTTATCTGCTGCATTTTGGCTTATGATAGAGCCTCACTCTAGTGCGTGGAGGCCTCACTCGAGTGCAGCATTATATTTTCCCTATCCCCTTCAGTTTTGGCTGCACTTGCATGTGAACTGTACCTGCGAGTGAAGTGAGTCCTCACTCGAGTGAGAGGTGTTCCGCTCGAGTGAATGTGTATTTTGTGGTATAAGCCCGCTTCTCGGGATAACACTCGAAGTTGATTTGTCAAGAGTATGATTTAGCACTCACAAGTTTATGCCATCACTCGAGTGTTAGAGCTAGTGCTCGAGTGCACTGCTGGCTTTGGGTTTTCTGTGCTCTTGGGTGAGCACTTCTTGTGCCTCACTTGGTGGGACTCGGGTGAGTGTGGAGCATTACTCAAGTGTTAATCTTGGTGCTTGAGTGCAACGAGCATTTCTGGGCTCTGTCTGTTCTTTTGGTCAAGCACTCGCATGAGTGAGCTTTTATGCTCGAGTGCAAGTCATTTCATCACTTGAGTGCGTCATCTACCACTTGAGTGCTGCAGTCAAAAGTGGGATTCTGAGGTTTCGAAAGATGGTCTTTGGTCAAGTTTCTCCCAACAGTTTAGGAATATGTTTGGGCTTCTAGTAGCCACCTAAAGGTCATGAATGATAACCAATTTAAGTGTTTGAAAGTTAAGGAATTGGAAAAGTGATTAACCATATGTCCTTGTTTTGATTATAGGGCTCGATATTCGCCCTGGTCATAAGTTGCAGGTGTTAGAGCATAAGTGGAAAGAACCAGGGTAGGGAACTTACCTCTCCTGTATGTATTTGATATCTGTGATGGTGTTTAGATGAATGCTATTGCTTTGCATGATTATGTGTAACATATATGAATGTTTGAAGCTATGTTTCTGTGTTTGCTATGGCCATAAGCATGTTGATTGAAGCATTGAGCTTGCAAATATTGTTATTGTGTAAGCATGAGTTATATAATGCAAGCATGTCATGTATTAAACATTTATCATATATGCATATTGGTATTGTTTTCCTACTGAGATTCTCTCGAATCTCACCCTCCTCTTCTAACCTTTCAGACAGGGTAGTGGATTGAGTATAGAGCATGCACCCAGGGCGGCGAGGACTTCTTCGAGTTGTGGATTTGGGTAATTGGTTATCATTACTAGTTGGGATAATTGTATATGATTGGATATGTATATATGGATGAGTATTTGGTTATATATTCGTGATGGATTTGTGTAATCCTCATATGAGATATTATAAATGAGCGTATGTGCCCTGTAAAGCTTGAGTTAGTATGTGAAACCCAGGATTCGCCGGGAGTTATGTTGTGCACTCTGATATATATGTACTAAATGTGATTTATCATCATGTGATAATTGTATTCAGAATGTGAATACGAGACCAGGTCATTTGGATTTCGAAATGTATTTGTGAAAACCTCATCTGGTAGATGGGTTTGAGAATGAGTTTGGTTATTTATTGGTCTCTATTTCACTTTAATCTCGTATTTCGGATATGATTACAGTGGGGGGTTACAGACGGGAGGGGGGAGCAAGTGCTTAAGAACACTTTGGCAACCACTGCGTCTAGTGGCCCTAGTCTCGTTTACCACTTTTGAGAACTGGATAGATATGCATGTTATCTTTGCCAATAAGTCTTTATATCAACACTCTGAGCTCAGAAGTCAGACTTGCGAAACGATAAGAGTATATTTGACTTCTCAAAATTCATGCATATTCCTCTCTCGGTTCATAATATAAGTGATTTTAGCTGATTCACTAAAATCAAAACTTATGACATCACTTGCACTACTATAAAAAAATATTCATACTGAACTGTTATTTTTATTAGTATACTTGATAGTTCCGAACCGTCAAATGAGAACGCGTTATTCTTTCAAAAAAATCGTGAACTAAGGGGTACACATAACTTGACAATTATTGTGAGAACTGTCAAGTACCATTACTTGATAGTTTTTCACAAGAACTACTGTCAAGTAAAGTACTCTTACTTGACCATTCTCCTAAAGAACAGTCAAGTATGGATGTTGTTTTAAAAGAATAAAAAAAGTAGCTTTACTTTACAGTTCTTCTGAAAAAACGTCAAGTTTTTTTTTTTAAAAAAATTACATTATAGGAATATAAATATTAATTTACCTAAATAAGTCATGCAAAAGTTAAATGGAAAATAGAACAACTTCTCAAACGATTTCTTTAATGGAAAATTAATCCATAAGTATAAGCAAAGACTGTACAGTAATTACATCCCAAATGATGATTAACAACATTCTTGTCAATCTCTTCTTTCGTCTGCTTAGATAGAGTTTCATGCTCAGTGTGCATGTCAAAGAAAGCCCATGCAAGGAATGATTTAAATAGCACAAGGCATTTAATTTGTGGCATTTTTTAAGAGATTTTGATTCTAACCAAGGAACGTTGTTAACTAATTCAAACGAATTAAAGAATATTAGTTAAGTTAATTAATGCATTTTAAATTGATAAAATTTATATATTTTACTTTATTAAAAAAAGGGATAATTAATCTGCAAGTATTTATAGTTTCAACCAATTTTTTATTAGGCCCCTATAGTTTTTTCCTTTTTACCAGGTCCTTATCTTTTCACTTGATTTTAAATTAGGTCCTTGTAGGTCTTTTAAAATTTTAATTTATTAACTTAATTTAAAATTAAATAAATGAATAATATTATAATATAGTTTACTAAACATAAATTTAAATTAACAATTATATAATTATAAAAATATTAGTGTAATAAATTCTTAATTCTCAATTAATTAATTATATAATAATTATATTTTATTTTAAAAAAATTTATAATTATAATCAAATTTCATAATTATAAAAATAAATAAAAATTAGAATTAAAAATAAATAATATAAATATATTCTTGATTAAAAATTAAGAAGAATATTAAAATAATCCATGAGAAAGAATGTTACGGTAAAATTATTATAAAAATTTATTATTCATAAAATAGTATTAGGATTTATTGAATAAATAATAAAAAAAACTATAGGGGCATGGTTAAAAAAGTCATTTGAAACTATGAGAACTTGATAAAAAGAACAAACAAATTACAAGAACATGATAAAAAGATAAATATATATATATATATATAGGAACCTAATTAAATTTTTTTTTAAAATTATAAGGACCTACAGATTAGTTATCTCTTAAAAAATGTGATTGCTAGATATACATTTATTATGTGTCACCTCTCTCTCTCTCCCCTATAAGTGGTAAAAGTGGATAACAAGAATTAATTATCTTGTCGACTTCTCAAAAGTTGGAGTATTTTGGATAAAATTTTCTTTTAAAAGACATCTTACATTTTGAACTAGAGGGAGCAGCTTTATTCTTGGCGAGCAACGGGATGCTTGTATTTATAGTTGCATAGGACTCCCTTTGTCTTTTTTATAATTAACCTCCAACTAATCATTTTACCAAAGTTGAGAAAATTAATTATTTTTACAAAATCTCTAAACTATTAATTGTCAAAAAAAATATTAATTAGAGAAATTTGATTAGTTTCAAAATTTTACAATTAATTAGGGATAGAGCTAGGTGACAAAATTAATACTTCAGATAAAACATGCTATGCGGTAAAATACTCATACAGGAAGTCCTTATCATAAAACTGGAGGCTGAGGAAATACTATCTTTGTTTGTCTATACAGAAGTCTCTAAGCTGGACACATCACTCATACTTGTGAAACATTATTATTTTTTATTTTTTATTTTTTATTTTTGTGTATGTTGTTCAAAATATAATTCCTATTTAGTTATAATTGAGACATTGATTTTTGTTCATTTTTTTATTTTTTAAAAAATTAAATTAAATTACTCTATTCAATTATATGGTAACATTGAGTTTATTTTTAAATTTAATAAGAGTGTTTTTAAGAAATACTTTACTTTTATATATACTAGATGAAATATGAGATAATAGTTAACTAATAATTAGGGCATGTTTAAGACATTTAGGTTTATATTTTTAGAATATTGGAATAAGGATATTTAATGATTAGGATTTTATGGGTTTTATTATTATTATTATTGTTGTCGTCGTCGTTATATTCTAGACTATTTCAGATTTATTTACCTTCAATAAAAATTTTTTTTTTTTTTTGCGGGCTGTAAAATAAGATGTTTAGACTAGCTAAGTCATTTTATCATTGTATTTTAATGTAAGTAAGATTATTATTTGAATTTGAATTATTATTATCGTATTATTTCGTTGCTCCACAAATAGCCATAGGTTTTTTTCAATTGTAATCAAATTTGAGTTACTGAATAAAGTATTCATATTTCCTCGGGCACACGCCCACAACCCGCTCTCTACCTCTCTTTCCATTTTTCTTAAAAATATGTATACTTCATTTGGTCTAAAATATAGGTCACTTTCAACCAGTACACTATAATTAAAAAAGAGCAGTTAATTATTAAATATGTATTAAATTGAAAATATTTTCTACCTTTACCATAATCAAATGAGGTTTTGAAGATAATAGAAAAAATACAATGTGCCACATTTAAATATTAAACATAGGGAAAATTGGTAAATAAACATTTTTTTTTATTTGATCAAGGGTTTTCCTACCGACGCTTAGAGGTGCAAATGGTTTTTGTCTTTTCCCACAAGGATTTTTATCTTTCCCAACAAGTGTATTTTCTGGAATTCAAACTTGTATTCTCCTCATTGATTGAGACTGCTTACCACCACCTCAACTAAAAGTTTGTTGATAATAAATACTATATTAATCACTCTATAAGTAACTTATATTGTGGTCTAAAAAATTCTTCTAGAAGAAGTAACTTATATTATGAACCAGAAAAAATGTATATATATGTACTCCCTATAGTATCAAATATAAGTAACTTCTAACTAATTTACTACATATACCAATTAAAACGGTTAAAAATATTAATTAAATTTGTCCTTAAATTTAATTGATTTTTAATATTATCCTTATTAACTATACTAAATTCTCACGCCGAAAACACCACATCAAACTCCAATATCATGTTAACTTTTATATACTATGTCTTGCAACTCTTATTAAATGTAACACCCCAAATTTTATTCACCAAAAATATATTGTAATTATTTGAATAATTCAATTAATGGTGAATATTCATGAATTTGGATCTTGTGAATTTTGGAAATATTCATATTCATAAGGAAATGGCCAAATTAATTCAAAAATTGAATTAAATTACAAAGGGGATAGCAAAATCATAATTTTGCCAATTTAGCCCAAGATTAATTATTTTCCAATTAATTTGAGTTAACTCCAATTAATCAAGGACAATACAAGAAAGTGCATAATGGGATTATTCTTGCTGGAATAAATCAAGAATTGAGAAATTAAAGGGGGATTATACATAAAATCAATTGTGTGAATCATGGAATTGTGCAAAACAATTTTCTCTCCTCTTCCTCTCTAATTTTCGTCCAACATGAAGGAAAGAAGGGAAAAAATTAATTGATGTATGATCACATGTCATAAATAGAGGGAAATCATGACCAAGATTGAGTACACACAAAATGGAGTGGTGATGGAGTGCATGAGGATAGAAGCTTGAGTGAAGAAATAAGCAACATGATTACATGGTGGAGTGCACATTTGGACTTAGTTGGAGGAATGATGAGTGATTGGAAGAGGACACACATGATGAAATGTAAGAAGCTAACTTGTCTTGTAAGAGAGGATGAGAGGAACGGATTTTTGGAGGAAGAAAAGGAAGAAATTGAGTCAAATTGATGGCAAGACAATGGAGTAATTGTAAAGGGAAGGGAATGGTGACAAGTGTCACAACTTGGGCCCTTGATGGAATCAATGGTTAGGAAGGAGGAAGACCAATTTATTAAACACAAACTCTTTCCTCTTTCATGTACACTTCACGCACAAGTCATAGGAAAAAGGAAGAAAGAGTGATTTTGTGAAGTTTGAGATTAGAGAGAAGGAAGAAGAAGAGGTCAAGGTAAGAAGGTTCCTTTGGTTTTTCTTTATTATGGCATTTCCTTAGATTCTTCTCTAAACTCTTGTTTCTCATGAATCTATGGTGGTGAAGAGACACTTTGAGATCAAGAAGAAAGGGAGGAGGAGCCTAGATTAAGAGGAAACCAAGAAGCCAAAGAGGGTAACTTCATGATCTTACCTTCTTGAGTTGTTGTTGATAATTATTGTTTGGTTTTTATGATTTTTGAGTTGAGTTGTAAAATTAGAAAATCCATAACCCTAAGGGGTTATGCTGCCCAAAATCCTTTAAATCATGATTATGAAGTGTTTAAATGGGTAAATCAAGGATTAGAAATGGAAAAGTACAAGTTTTGGGAGCTAAGACACAAAACTCCATTTTTCCAATTTTTGACCAATATTTCGGCCAGACCAGAACTGGTACAAGGAGTTGGATTTTCATGAAATAAATGGTTCCATTGGACTCAGTGGGCAAAAATAGGTGGGGTTACAGTTGGGCACTTTTTCGGTAGAGGCCGAAAAAGCATAATTACGAAAACGCCACTGAAATCACTAAATAGGGGCTGTCAAGGGTATTTTCGTAATTTGACCGTGAATTTGGTGATTTCGAGCCCGGAAATGGATTCCTTGGGTGAAAATAAGTCAGAATAGCCTTAGTCAAAATTTTGAGAAAACATGCCATCGGGCCGGGTACGGCGGGGCCCGGCCGGGTTTCCGGGGGCGTTTTTGTAAATTTTCACCATAGACTAATATAACCACAATAAACACTTTGGAATAGTCTAAAATGATACTTGGATAGGTTATGACCTATTTCTGGTACATTTAATATTTTAGGACCAAGTCGGATGCCGGGACAGCACGCTTTACGAGACACTATTAAATAGGGGATATCAAAGCGTTGAGGTAGGGACATTATCCTTCATACACTATGCCATAAGTTATGTGATTGTGTGGATGCCAATGTTTTGTAAATGCACTTTATTAATAACATGATTTGCCTAGAGAGAGGCTGTTAGTGCCAGAGGTGCAGTTACACTGGGAATTGGCAGAAGTCCAACCGATGTAGATTGTGGGGCTGGGTCCTACTCATGTATACATGATGATGATGATGTGTTTATATTGTTGATTAATTTGTGCTTACCTTGACGCATGTCATATTTACTTTTCGCATTTTCTATGAACGATATTATGTCTTCACGGAGATTCTTCGGAATCTCACCCTATTTTTAAATAAACACCTTAGCGGGTACCAGTGGGCCAAAGGGCAAAGACGTTGACTTCGAAAAGTGAGTGGCACGTGTCTCGAGACGAGGATATGAACGTGGTTATGCTTTAGTCTATGCCTTAATATTTTGGATAATTTGTAAATATTAAAACTTCCGCTGTATTTTCTGTTTCCGTCGACGAACAATATCGGAATTGTAAACGAACGACGTTGGGTTTGTGAACGAATATTTTTATCAGTATAATTGTACTTTTCTGTATGCTCATTGAATTTTGTCTTTATTACTCTTCGATTATCAAAATGGAAATGGGTGTTGACATTAAATACAGGCATGCATACAAAACATTTAACATATCTAAAAGCCACCCTATAATAAAAACTAGAGCTATATTTAAGCATCATGTATAGGCTTTAGTGGCCAGAAAATGAATCATGTTCCCTCATTCTTCTTTGCCACGTTAAAAAGGTATGGTTCTTAGAGCAGATTGCTTTAAGGGCTTGTTTGGTCTAAGAAGAGAGGATGGAAAGTGGGCGGAGGGAAAAAAATTTTCAGTTGAATTTAAAAAAAAAATTAAAGAAGTGGGGTTAAAAATTTTTAATTAATTTTTCTCACTCTTTTATCTTATCTATTCTCTTTATCAAAATTTTATTATCCCACTTCTTCAATCTTCTAAAATTCAACTCATAAAAATTTTTCTTCCCCTCCATTTCCCTCCAAATCCCTCACACCAAACAGACCCTAAATACCCCATCCATAAAAATACGTTTCGTCTACTTCATCTCAGAAATGGATAGACATACAGCTTATCTTTGTCCTCAGCCTTTTTTGTTTTTTTGGTCAAATATCTTTGTCATCAGTCTTTATCAAACACTCTGAGCTCAGAGACAGATATGCGAAACGATAATTTTATATTTCACTTCTCAGAGTTAATGTTTATTTGGTTCATAATATAAATCACTTCAATTAATTTTTAAAATTAAAATATAAATATATATATATATATATATATATAAGTCCATACTTCACAATTATTTTTTCCCTACATTTGACAGTTCCGAACCATGAAATAAGGAGATTAGCTATTGTTCCCAAAACTGTCAGGTAAGTATCCTTAATTTGTCAGTTCTCGTGAAGATGTCAGTAAGGGTAGCTACTTGACAACTGTTCACAAACTGTCAAGAAAGTACCTTTACTTCACAATTCATCTAAACAGCACTCTAGAAAAGGTCAACATTACTTTACAATTCGTTTAGAGTTTGCAGTTGAGGGTTTAAAGAACCATCAAGTAAAGGTGTTTTTTTTAAAAAACAATTCTTTATTTGACAGTTTTCTTCTATAGAATGTCAAGTAAAGTTGCTTTTATAAAAAAAAAAAAAATATTTGCATAATATGAATATAAATACCAATTTACCTTAATAAATCATGCATAAACCACTAATATAATTTTGCAACCATCAAACTATTATTGATCATAAAAAACTATAATCACTAATATAAATTACATTTGCTCTCTAATCCCGCAAAATACAACACTTTTATGTCAATTAATTCCTAACAAATGTAAATATAAAAATAAAGGAAAACAGAGCTTCTGAAAGAGACTTCTTTAATAAAAAAATCCAAAAAGTATATAAGCATAGACTATACAGTAAGTAAGCACAGACTGTACAAATTAATAATGTTTTTGCCAATTTCTTCTTTTGTTTGCTCAAATATGGGTTTCATCCTCAATGTACATGTGAAAGAAAGCCCCTACAAGGAAAGATTAAGATGAAGCAGCTGATGCCATTTGTGGCATTTTTGAAGAGATTTTGATTCTAATATGGTGCCTATTGCCTAAATTTTCAGTAATTGGAAATTGACTGGTTACATGTTGAATTGAAATTAAAATAAGAGGCAGCTATTATTTCCATGTTCTCAGACTTCATGAATCAGATTGATCAAAACCATTTTGTTATTCTTGTCTTTCAGATCCGGTGCGTCACTGTATAAAAGCAAAGTAGTAATGACCATGAGAAATAACACATGTCGTGCGAATATTGATATTCTTACGTGTTTGGCGCTGGCCTTTCTTTTATTTTTTAGTTCTTTCTTTTGGCGTTTGTTATTCATCACATTGGTGGACAGGGAGATCCCACCACCTGGTATCTGCCAGCTTTTCTAGAGCCTAACCTTTTTAACTGGGTCAGGTATCCAAGCAACTGATTAGTCTAAACTCAAGGAGTGAGAGTCAATGGTTTAACAGGTTATCTCCTTTTTTGATAAATGCATTTCTTGATATTTGAATTTGTGTTCTCATCTCTATAGGGAGTGAGTCATTTACCATCTTGACTAATCACTTGTTGGCGTTATTCATCATTATATTGTCAGAAGATGATACTGATTTTCTTAGATCATTGCTAAACAGGAAATTGGAGAATGAGTTATCAGGTGGCAGAACCCATTTTTGTGGATACTAGTGGTTTGTTTATACGCACTTTACTTCAGTGCCAACTGTTGTGACTGATGGAAAATATTGTGGCAGCGTGGAAGGATGCCATTAAGAAAGGATGGTGGTGCATATAGTGACTATACATAGTGATGAGGACCAAAATACGAACATTATGTGCGCCATTTAGTGAGGAAATTACATATAGCTAATTTTGTGACAGCAAAAATGTTTAGCTTTTGCCATTGTTGTCATTATCTTCTCTCTAGAGAGGACCAGAAGTTTGAAGTCTTAGCCGTTGTTATCTGAACTCCTTGCTATATACCCCCATATTTTGAAGTTGTCACCCACGATCTTTCATACAGGTGTAACTGAAACCTTTTTTTTTTTTTGGTTCTTGCTGTTAAAAAGATAAATTTATTCAAAATATTAGTTTCTCACTCCTTAAGTCTCTTAATTTCTTGCTGATTTCATTGATAGATTCTATTTACCTACACCCAAGTCCGTAAAGGTGCTTGGTATATTGTACCTGTGGAGGCCCTTTTTTCTTTTTGGTATCAAACATATCTTTCATTAACTATCGAGATCAACCTTACACATCGTATCAAAATTCAAACATAGTAGGAGTGAAAACCAAACATAACAGAACTAAAACTCAAAATATTAAAGTCCAGCAAAACAACAACTTAAGTACTAAACATCCTAGCTAATTTCAAATCTTCAACTAGGATCTTGACCAGAGGAGAAGGGGGACTGCAATGTGTAAGACCCCGCTTTACATACCACTTATTATCAATATTAATCAGAGTAGTAATTATGCAGTTTGGTGGGCACATAGGAATAGCAAAAATATACTGATATTATTAAAACAATATTACTTGATTATATTACAGGAGTTCCCCATAGAGGTTCATACATAATAATTACAGACTTTAAAACAATAAAAGGTCTTCAAATAACCAACATATCTTCTTGTGCTCGTCTGAAACCTTCTGTTACCTGTAATTATGATTCTGCCCTCTGAGTCCCTGTCTGCTACTGAAAGCTTTTTTACATTTATGGAAAGGGTGAGATTCAAAGAATATGAATAGTAATATACAATCAGACTTATACGATGTGAAAATAAATATGTCATGCACCATGATAGGTAAAATGATAAAATATTGTGTGCACACTGTCCAAGGCCAAACGACTATTTGCAACCCTGGCTTAACTCTGTGCCTCCGTTGGTCCCAGACCACAACTAAGCTAATATGCGTATCCAAGACACTGTGTTCATATTACAAAAGATGGCACACACAAACATACAATAATCACATAGTGCATGAAAGAAAGAGTTACTACCTAGAATGCACCCTTTCCTTGCCTGACTATCGGTCCAATACTATATCTGGCTCGGGCTATTTCCAATTCTTATAAAATTAGAGTTACAAGTAATTGGTTATTACTTGAACTATTACTGCCTTTAATCACAATTTGTTGGTTATCTATCACAGTTTCAGCAATTTCTGCACAGTACAATTATGCACAGTGTAGTTTCACTGTTTCCAGAAAACTTGCAGATTTTCAGTCAACTTTGGAAATTCATAATTAATTCTAGGAAAATCAAATTTGACTGATTCCAAAGCCTATGTGAAGGTTTTTAAATGTAAGTTTGTATAAAAATACTTAAGTTTGACCACTGTAATAACATTTTTCCCAGAAATTCGTTAAACTTCCTCTGTTTCAGATTTCCTTCCAGAAAAAAGGCACAACTTCAAAAATCCATATCTTTTAATGTACTTGTCCAAAAATTATGATCCACCTATCAAATTAAAGCTCTACATCTATACTTTAATCCTATAAAATTTCATAATATTTGGACTAAGTTTGACTAACGAATTTCATTGCACAATAACACTACCTCCAGTGAAACAATAAAAAAGCATTTACTTCGAATTTCAATAAATTCCAGATTTGCATACAAATTTCCAAAAATCATGAACCCCTATATTCTCACACAATTTTCCCTTATAAATCCAATGAAATGGGAGCAAGAAGGGAAATAAATGTTTGAGATACATATGCGAAAAGTTGAAGCAATTTTGGCCATGCAAATTGAAGTTTGAAAAGTCAAAAGTTGATTTTATAATAAATGGTCATCTTGCCATTTATTGTAAGGGAGTGGATGAAGCAAATTGAAGAAGCATATTTGGTACCTTTAAGGCTTCATTTACATCACTTTGGCAAGAAGAAAGAGAAACAATTATGCCAAGAAAAAGGGAAAGTCAAAAGGTCAACAATTTCAACTAGAAGTGCTTTATAATCAAGAAGGCAAATTGTGATAAAGCAAGAGTTATTAATTATTTCCCTTTCTCATATGACTTTCGGTCAAGAGGGAAATTGAAGAGGGAAAAAAATATTGACTTGGATAAAATGCATGCCATGCGTCATGATCTTGAGCCAAGTAAAAGAGATGAAGTCATAAGGTAAAATTCACATTGTAAATGGGTAGTAAAATATATTATTTCACAAGAGGATATTTTAAATCATCATCATCCTCTACCAACACCTCATTTTCGTCCAACACCAAGAGAAATAGAGAGAGAGAGAGAGAGAGAGAGAGAGAGAGAGAGAGAGAGAGAGAGTTCTCAAGAAAGCTAGAACAAAGAAGGGTTCAAGAGGCAAAGATCAAGGTAGGTACTTTTGATTTCTAGTGTTTATGCCTCTCAAATCCATAGAAAATCTCTTCTAATCTCTTCTCCTCCATGAAAATCATGTTTAGCAAGAGCAAAATCAAGAGAAAGAGAGAGGAGGAGGCCACGGTTTAGAGAGGGAAAGAGGATAATCAAGAGATAATCTAACAAACCTTGCTCCTCTTGTTAATTCTTGGTGGTTGTTGTTGATCTGTGGATTTGTTTTCATGGTTTTGGGATGTTGAAACCCTACGGGGAGGTGCTAACCAAATTCACATTAATTATGTGATGAGTGTGATTAAGTGGTTAAACATGTGTTTATAAGAGAAAAGAAGATGTTTTAAGAGATTAAACATGAAAACACATTTTTCCATATAATTATGGAATTTTCATCCAAGGGCATTTTCGTCTTATTAGAGCTGGAATTTCATTGTTTTGATGGTTCTAGACCGTCCAACATCATGAGGAAAAGGGAAAATATGGGCTTTGGATTAAATTTAACCAAATGACTATTTTGCCCATACATTTTTCCCATTTTCACACTTGTTGGAAAATCTAGCAGAATTTTCATCTAACTTTGAAAATTCATATATAATTGTACAGATATCCAATTGGTATGGTTCCAAAGGCTATATCACCCTTATTAAGTCTATTTTTAAGGAAAAATATAGCCTTTAACCAATTGAACACTCAGAATTCCAAAATCACCATTTGTTTGACTCTATCATAGAAACTTGCTAGTTTCACTAGGCTAACTTCAAAAATACATAACTCTTAGTGTACACCTCCAACTAAGTTATATTACCTATCAAATTAAAGCTTAATAAGTCTAATTTTATTCTAGAAAATTTCATAGGCATTGGACATCATTTGATTATCCAAAACCATCACACAACCAAACTGCCACGTAGGAAAACACACTGGCAGCAAGGTTTACATTTTAGAACTCCTGCTAAAATAGGGCTTAGCAGTTCACTTGATTCAAGCTTATTCTCAAGTCTCTAATCCCTAAATTTGGGATATTACATAATGCCCAATCTTTCAAGCTCTTCTCCAAAACTGCCATATGAGTACACCAATTGGCAGCTTGGTTAAAATGTCTTGGGATCCACTTAAAGAGTACTACTCTTAAAGCATTACTGAGATTTAAAATTTCCTTTACAATGTTCAAACAGTCCCACTCTGGACACATTATCTCTTTCTGAACAGCCTAAACAAGAAGATAGTTAGATTCCATAAAAACAGCCTCAAATCCATTAATAAGACACCATTTCAAACCTTGAGGCATGGCCAAAGTTTCTATCATAAATGGAGAGAAAGACTCCACCACCTAACCAACAAGGCATAAGTTCTCCGCATTCCTATTTCGTCCCACAAGCCCCACACCTATATAATTATTTTTTTCATCAAAAGCCCTATCACAACATAGCTTGATTTCACAACCTATAGGAACCCACTCCACTTGTTCCTTTCTTTCAACAAGATCCGAACTTTGCTCCACCTTTTCACTTCCATTCCATCCATTAGCCGCCAACATGATTCAACCAGATCTGTGGCAATTTGTACTATCACCATTGGATCATAACCTTCTTCTTCAATATGAACGCATACCGGGTTTTCCAAATTTTCCACAAAATACATGCAATTAGCGCCTTTGCCTTTTCTAAACATTCCTCATCATTCAACAGATTATCAAACCAGCTATCCATCCTAGTAATATTTCTAGCATCCATTTTAAGCACTAATGAGCAACCAAACCATACTGCTTTTGATATATCATAAAGAAGTAGCAAGTGTTCTAGAGTTTCAGGGTCCGAATTACATAATAGACAGACAAGGGAAGTAAAACACCTTTTATGCCATAAAGCTTCTCTAGTTGGAAGGGCGTTCTTTACAATTTTCCATATGAAGAACTTAAATTTAACTGGCACCTTCAATCGCCAAATGACTCTCCACAGCCTACTATCAGTAGTAGAGTATCTACTTAGTCTCTTTTGAGGGATAGGATGGCACTTTTTTGTCCACTTGTAACCAACTTTAACTGTATACATACCATTTCTTTTGTTAACCTAGCTAGCTCTATCCTCTTGTGTCCTACGAGGTAGCAGAATCGTAGAGATTGTAGTCTCCTCTTCACAACTAATCTTCACTTCACAACTACATCTTCTTCTTGCATGACCTTATGCATTCCTCTTCAGTGCACATTACACCTATATGGTTGGTGTAGGAGAGTGGGATTTGAGAGAATCTCAATAGCAAATATTGCTAACCATGCACACAAGATACAAGCTTAATGCATGACATACTTGCTTACATCAATTCATGCTAGCATAATGACATACTTGCATGCTCAATGCTTTACACATTGCACCTATGGCTATTGCATAAGTAAAAACAGAGCTTCAATCATTCATATATGCTCCATACCATTCATCAAAGCAATTAAACACATCAATACATAAGTATACTTATCAAGAACATGCAAGTCAAGAAAGTTTTTTGACCTTTGTCTTAAGTCCTTCTCTTGTATCCTTTTTTTCCAACCATTAAAATTGCTTGAAGAACCTTTCATTCTTCTTCTTTGACATCTCATGGCCCTAGATATATATATCCACATCATTACAGTCATGACCAATGAATATCCTATATGGCTATATTAGCCTCTAGGACATTACTCTTCCCATAGAAGTCACTATTATTCCAATTCATTCCAAGTATCTCAAATTCGCATGATAAGCCTATGCTACCATAATTTTCATCTAACTTTGAAAATTTATAACTTTGTTTAGAAACCTCCAATTGGAGTGGTTCAAAGTCCTATGTGACACATTTTAAGTCTATTTTAAGGGGAAAAACCTCCTACTTCCAATTACAAGCACAAAATTCCAGAAACTACAATCAATCCTTTTTACCAAAAATATCATTCCAAGTTTAATGTCTTACTTTAACAAGTCATAACTTCCAATGTACTCATCAAAATACCACATATTATATATCAAATTAAAACTTATCTTGAATACTATTATTATAAAAAGTTTCATGGCCATTGGATAACATGTGTCAATTAAAAACAAGCCACAAACATCCTGCTTCAAACCTAGCAGCACTTAACATAAGCAACATCAAGTTCCAATTTTAACATTTCTTATCCAATTCATCCAAAAGCATAAAATAGGCTACCCCCACACAATTTTTCATGTAGAATCATTGGTGACCTTAAATTCGCCAAAATCACACTCCTTCTTGCTGCCCTGCACCTGGCAGAAACTGACCACTCAATCCAACAATCAACAAGTTTGCTATTTTACCACCAAACTAGTCTAGAATCATCATTAAACATCATATATCATCCATTTTATTATCATAGCAACATGAAACCCTAACTTTCCCATAGTAACCGGAACTAAGGCAACCAAGAAAATCCATAATACTCAACAAATCCACAAGATGTTTGGTTCAAATTAAAGCTTAAGCTTACCTCTTTTACTTTCTAGGGCTTGTTCTTTGTTTCTGCAACTTTGGTACTTTTGTGGCAGCTCAAAACACCACCACTTAGAAATAAAAACCATAGAATTATAGCTCTTAGTGAGGAGAACAATATTTATGAAGTCTTCAAGAGCTAGAAAGGTGGTTTAGAAGGTAAAAATTAAGTAAGACCACTTACCTAACTTCTTGGTTCTTCAAGTTCTTCTTTCTCTTTCTTTTTCCTTTTTCTCTTCCTTTTCTCTCTTTTTTCTATCTTAGGCTGACTTTGTGAGTGTGAAAGAAAGTGTGAAGTGTTTTAAATAATTGATCCTCCTTTCTTGCAATACTTGGCCGAAAATTTAAGTGGGTTGGGAGAGTTTGATGATGTGTAATCTTGTGGTGGCGTGTTGCAAAAAGTTGGCTAGTTAATTTACAAGCCCGGCCCTTGAAGGACTAGGGCCTAAATGGGCTAAGCCCATTTTCCCGACTCTACCTGGCATAGTAGGTCTGGAGGCATAAGAGTTCTACTTACTTTCTAGACAAAAGCCAGAGATGTACGCACCTTACCACAAGTAAAGCAAATCAAACAATATTCCTGATGGTACCTTTAACATTTCGAGCAAGATGGGGTCTTAGCAGTACTAAGCACGGTAACGGTAGAGCCTCTATAAGATGACTGACTTTCCCCGCCCTGGCTCCTCTAAGCTTGAGTCCTCAAACCTAACCCATTATGGAATAATCCCATCGGTCACTTGTTCTTCTTTTCTGAGTATCCAGAGCCTCTAAAACTATAACCACTCCTCTTGTTAAAATCCCTAGAAGAACTAGTATAAGATGATAATAGGCCCAGTCGGTTCCTCCTAAGTTTGAGCTCATAACTATAACCCTATATCCTAGCATCCAAAAGATAGATACGTTTACACATATCCTCAAAAGAAGTAATATGAAGAGGTATCAACTGCTTTCTAAAATTTGGTCTAGCCTTCTATAACAAGCTATCCGTCATCTAATTTTCATTCCTTTGTGACTGACCATAAGCGGTGCACTTGACTAGCTCAAGAAATTATATAATGAATGAATTTACATCCAGGTCACCTTACTGAAAAGTATAGAACTCAATTTCCTTAAGTGACTGTAAAGTTAATGGAAAATAGTGTTGGCAAAACATCACCTTGAACTCTTCCCAGTTTGGAATGTTCCCATCTGCAGGCCTGATGCTTTTCCACCACATTTTTGCATCATCCACCAATAATATTACTTCTATTATCACCTCTTGTTGTTCATCGCATTCAACTACAGAGAAGATAGTCTCCAATTGATTAATCCAACTTTCACTAAATTTAGGTTGAACCTCCTGTCAAAAGTCTGTAATGAGAATTTATGCGACTCTTTCCAGATTTTAGTAACAGAAACTCTCTCATACTCCTCTTCAGAGTTATCCCTTGTCTCTACTGTGGTATTATGGCCAGCACCAGAATAATGACCATTATGAGTTCCACTATCCTTAAGCCCATTCTCATGAATAGAGTGCTCTTCCTCCTGACTTTTCCTTTTGTTTGATTTCTTCTCATGTCTTTACACCATTTGTCCAAGCCCACGTATTGTGGTCAATAGCTCCCTGAAGATTGCATTAGTGTCTTGTAGTTCTACAGGTTGACCATGATTAACTGGGTCTCCAGTTGGTTGCATCCTACATGCATCTACCATCTCTTCCTTCCTGAAGGATGCGACCAATAATAAAAGTAAGCCAAAAGGAGAAAGAATAATATGTCTGATGAAAGGGGGAAGCATATGAGTAACCAATGTATATTGCCAATACAACTATATGCAAAAACAAAAACAAACAATAAAACCTCGATATAAAGGCTCTAATACCAACTTTGTAACAATCTCCTCTAACTACCGTAATTAATTACCTGATTAACACAATATAGGCACAATTTATAAATGGGCTAGGGCATATGGCCCTCAATGTAATCAATCACCATAGCCCATTATAAATAAAGATATATCTGCATTTGCATGTTTAAACTCATTTCATAAACATAGATCTAATCTCTAATAAAGTAGTCTGTACAATAAACAACATATCAAAGGTTGTGCCCACAGTACAAATCCCAGTATATAGCAAAATTCAAAATATACAACGTATACCAAAAAGGCCAATTAGTTTGGCAATATACATTAAACTATGCTCATTTAACTAAACGACACATATGATTGATATCAAATCAAGTCTTGCATGCCTTCCCCTTGGTAGCACGGCCTGAACTCTCGCCTAAAAATAATAAATAACAATAGGGTGAGTCATACGGACCCCATAACCACAATTCCATTTTAACAAGAATGCAAGAAATAATTACAAGATAGTTAAGCGGGAAAAATATACATTCATATAACATAAAGTATAAATAGTCTTCCAAAAACATTAGTTCAAGAGAACAATTCAATGATCCTTATAACCTCCTTATAATCGCTAATAGAATGCATGAGCTATAACACATAATAGGATTAGTCTCTTTGATAAGACTGCACCAAGCTCTCCAATAATGAGGTGTAGCCCGGCCAAAGGCTACATAACTCATATCAAACCCTGGATTCCCTTTCCGTCGAATATTGAAAGATGTCACGTCCTTTGAGCTGACCCTTAACCCGACCAAAGGAAAGGGTGATACCAAGGGCCCTGAGAATGGAGAGCCATCCACTATACGCGCAGTGGTGACTATACCATGTGGTATTAAAAGAATCAACCTCCCACAATCACATCTCATCACAATCTCGTATACTTCAATATGTAGCTCAACATCACAACTTCCACATCAATGATGTGTCATTATGTTCAATATTCAATGCTTTGCATAATCAACAATACAATCATAAGATAAACAATTTAGGCCCACTTAACTAAAAAGTTTACTCACAAACATACATTTCATGTATCTGCATTTTTCATATGTAAAATACTATAACATGCACTTATATCAT
The DNA here is from genome assembly GCA_963855925.1 of Inga laurina. Taxonomy (NCBI): domain Eukaryota; kingdom Viridiplantae; phylum Streptophyta; class Magnoliopsida; order Fabales; family Fabaceae; genus Inga; species Inga laurina. Next base: position 39,882,295 of record OY979703.1, on the reverse strand, counting down.
TTGAAAATACCAACATACATTTATAATAACCTCAACAAGCATACAATGTAAATCAGAAAATGGTTACCTCAAGTCTGACACAAGAACAAGAGAGAATTCAAGCCCAACAAGCCAAATTCAGATTTACTCTACAATAAATAAATAATTATATGTTAATAAAATCATCAATATCAACATCCTAGACCAATTAAATCTCGTTTTTAGTTTATATGAGCACAACCTAATAATTAAACAACATTTGAAACCTCCACATAATTAAAACCATATCAAACTCTAGCTCTAATATCAAATCATAACTTATAATTTCATATAACTCAAAATCTACAAAACTAAACTGATTAAAATTTCAATAATACCTCCAATAATCCAAAATAAATTGTTTAATCCAAATTTAATTGGTCAAAAGCATCTCTAAAGTATAATTTATGATTTGTTTTAAAAGAAATTAATTATAAAATTATAAGACAACCAAATGATAAATCTAAACTGATTAAAATTAGCTATTAGCATTTTTCTACCTATATATAGTTATCTATTGTCAAAACTCAAAACTCTCCCAAAATTCTCACTAATAAGTACAATATTACCACCAATAGAAAGATAAAAATATGTAGAGCAACTTTTATGAAAAAAGTTTGATAAGAAAAAATGATTTAAAGTACTAAAATTATTTAAAAAGTTTAAAACCTTACCTGAAGTAGCAAACTATCGGGACAGAGACACAAATCGCAATTCTGAAGCAAAATGAAATGAATTAAAGTGGCCAGATGAGGTAGTGTATTTATTAACCCACCTGTCGCCTTTAAACTAAAGGGCCACGTGCCCTTTAGTTTTTTTTAATATTATTTTATTATTTTTTAATTTTAATTTTATTTTTATTATTTTTTTATTTCGTTTTTTTATCCCACCTTTTTTTTAATAATTATCTGCTAAATCCATCTTTCATAATTAATTATTTTTTAATTATAATTACATCCTAAAAATAAAAATAAGAATATTATATATACATCAGATCAATGGGATGGGGAAAAGGGAGGGGGGAGAACTTGGAGGGCACACGAGGACGTATTCATGTAACATGGGATGTAAAAGGCGAGCACATCTTTTGAAAGGAAATCATGGGGGGATTCACAACAAATAAAGCGCATGCATGAATGATATGAGATCAAAATCAATAATAAAAATATAAAGGTATAATGGAAGAGGGAAAGTGAGAGTCAAATATCAAGAGTAAAATAATCAAATACAAATTATATTGGATTCTCCTCTAGATGTTGGTGTCGAGATTCACACATGTGACAACAATCAAGCATAACTTTTCCTTAGGGATATGAGAAAGACAGAATGATGGATTTCACTATATCTGAAGCACTTCTATCCATTTATAAACCCTTGTTATTATGAGAAGAAGTGAAATAAGAGAAAATTATTTACCTTCTTACTTGCATCCTTTTTGTCTCCTAAAATTCTAGTGGGCCCTTCTTCAACCCTTACTTATTTATAATCTCAAAATAAGATTTTCTATTTAAATACACTTTTTTTTTTGAATTTATGTTTTTTAATTTTATTATATTTTCTGTTTAATAACATTTCGTAACTTGAAACCCAATAATCATCAATGAGTAATTTTTTTTTCTAAATTTCGTTTTTTGATTTTTTAAAATATTCTTTCCAATGAGATTTCCCACTACAAAAAAATGTGATTTAGTAGCGGTTAAAAATGGGTATTAGTAGTGGTTTTAACCGCTACAAACAAGGTTAGTAGCGGTTACTAAAACCGCTACTAAATCGTATGTTGCAAGCAGTTTTGTAGCGGTTATATAAAACCGCTACTCAACCAAAAATAACCGCTACATCCTTTGTAGTGGTTTAACCCAACCACTACAACACCCTCATGGACGAAATTTTTTTTAGAGATATTTGTAGCCGTTATATAACCGCTAGAAATATAAAAAATTGAAATTTTGAGAGCGAAAAAAAAATGACATTTTTTTATTTTGTAACGGTTAACAAACCGCTACAAATATAAAAAATTGAAACTTTGTTCCAAAAAAAAAATGACATTTTTTTATTTTGTAGCGGTTAACAAATCGCTACTAATTTTGAATTTCATGAAATTTGTAGCGGTTATGAAAACCGCTACTAATTTCATGAAATTCAAAATTAGCGCCAAAAAATTTAATTTGATTTTTAAAAAGGCGCGTTATTTAGTAGCGGTTTAATAACCGCTACAAATATTTAAAAAATTTTAAAAAAATATACGATTATTTGTTTCTATTTTTTCAATATTAAATTAAATAGTTTATTTTGTTATTATTTTATCTATTTCAATTAGCTTATTATTCAATAGTTTAACTTATTAATAAATTAAAAGGAAAAATGTAATTGAATTGGATTAGTATAAAATTTATATTAATAATATTATTAAGGATAGGTAGGTAATAAGGAATTATTATGTTATCTAATATAATGTAATTGTGTATGAAAAACAGATGAAAATGAGATACAGTTATGATATATCTAGAAAAAAAATGGTTAGAATAAATTTTATAGAAAGGAAAGAAGTATTCTAAAAAAAATTAAAAATCTTGTTACGATATTTGATCTTATTATTCAGCTCCTCTACTCATACGAAAGAAGTAGTAAATGAGACAAAATGAAAGAAAGGTAAGGTGAAAAGAAATTGAGGAGTGTTTGAAACGAATTATGGTAAGGGTATTTATAGGGATCCACGTACTATTTGTAGCGGTTAATGTAGCAGTTATTAGTTAGTAGCGGTTATTTTTATTTTTGTAGTGGTTTAATATTTATAGTGATCTACGTATTATTTGTAGCGGTTAATGTATCCATTTTGTAGTGGTTATTCATTTAGTAGCGGTTAATTTTATATTTGTAGCGGTTCAATAACCGCTACAAATATTATTTTATTTTTTTAAAATTTTTTTTTTTTACATTTTATTTTAAAAAAGTTTTTGCTTTTTTTGTAAAGACAAAAGTATAATTTGAATTTGATCACTCATCGTCGCCATCCTTACAGAAATTTTGTAGAAAAATTATTGTTATGGATGTATTATTAAATTTAAAAAATTTAATTCAAATGACGTGGACTTAAAAAAACTCACCGCAGTAGAGGTAAATTGTCATCGCCTTCAGGGAAGTAGCTTTCAAAATCAGCTGGCTGAAATGACTCACTCTCGTAGGCGATGTTATCGCCTTCACCCATGTCGTAAAGGTCTCTTGGCTTTAAATGAACGACCATGTGCCAATCCCTATGCCTCTCGTCCTCGACATAATAAACCTGATGTGCCTCTAAAGCTAGAATATATGGCTCATCATCTTGAGAAATACCAGTATGAATCGGCCGTGAGAAATTGACTGATGTGATCCCTAAGTCATCAGTTGTCAGTCCCCGAGAAGTAGTGGTATTTGCCCACAAACACTTGAACAGCGTCACAGTGAAACGACCTTGATAATTAAGTTCAACCACATCAAGAAGCTTGCCATAGTAAGGGACACCTCTAAACTGCATGTTGGCGTCACTGCTGCTCGCATAACTCCTTGTCCCAAATGTGCCATAAACACCCGAATTCTGTGTTTGCAATCCTTGATCCCGTGAAACCGTGCAAAACTTAAAACCATTGACATTGTATGCTGTAAACCGTTTTGCATGATCAAGAGGGTCGATTGCGAGAGCTCTGAAATCTGGTGAGTGTGGGTTGTGGTCATTTAGTATTCTGCCCGCAAACCAGCTCGGGAATTCTCTGTGGACCCTCTTATCAACTTCCGAGGATGTCTGTGTACAGATCCTGAGTTGACGCTTAACATGACTTCTGAATTCCCTGCAATTAATAATGGAAAGGCATTAGTGAAATGAAAGTGAGAAATGTTACGAAAGATATAGATCGAATAACATGTGAGTGTACAATTCTTACCGTATGAAAGGTTCAACTTGAGTGCAATTAATCAAGACATGTCTATGTGCTTGCAACTTCTCAGTTGCCGTTAGTTTGAAGTTCTCAGTTTCTCTAGCTGGTTTACCAATATGAGGGATAAATTCTCCTGATGTCGGCATAGGTTCAGGACAATCGTCAACACGAGGTGGGCGGTTGAAAGCCGTCTCAAGATCATCAAAGTACATTGAGCAAAAATATAGCACCTCATCCCCTATATAGCCTTTAGCTATAGAACCTTCTGGCCACGCCTTATTCCTCATGTAAGATTTTAATTTCCCAAGGAACCTATGAAGTACAGAAGAGAAAATTGATATAAAATGATGAAAAGGACAACTGGCAAACATTAAATACGGAGAATAAATTAAAACACATATTTAAAATGAGTACCTCTCAATCGGATACATCCAACGATATTGTACTGGTCCAGCGAGCTTTGTTTCATGAACGAGGTGGACTGTGAGGTAAACCATCATAGTAAAAAAGGACCGAGGAAAGATCATCTCCAAATGACAAAGCGTAATAATGATTTTCGACTGCAGCTGATCGAGCTCCTCAATGATCAAAACCTTAGAACACAACTTCCGAAAGAAAGAACAAAGTTCCACCAAAACGATGGAAACATCGGGAGGAAGTGTATTCTTTATAGCCAGAAGGAGTAACTGATGCATAAGAACATGTGAGTCATGACTCTTCGAGCCAGCAACCTTTCGAGCCTGCAAGTCAACACATCGAGAAATGTTGCTTGAATACCCATCAGGAACTTTTAATTTCTTCAGCGTCGCGAGGAACACTTCCTTGTTCGGTTTTGTGAGGGTAAAATTTGCCGGTGGAAATCTATCATGCTCATCTGGCCAAGCGTCTTCACGAACTCCCATGTCGCGTAAATCTTTCCTCGCTTGAAGGTGATCTTTTGTCTTGCCAGGTTCGTTAAGCAGTGTATACATCACATTGTCGTAAACATTTTTTTCAATGTGCATTACATCAAGACTGTGGCGAAGTAAATTAGATCCCCAATATAGAAGCGTGAAGAAAATACTTATCTTCCTCCACTGCTGAGGCGCCAAAGTCCTGCGTGTCTTTTGCCGAGTTTGTGCTGAATCGTCGTATTTTCCAAACTCAAAGTCAACATGCTCAAGCTGCTGTAAGATATCTGTACTGGACAAAGTTTAAGGTGGTCCTCTTTTTTCTGGTTTCCCATTGAAGCGATTCCGTTGCAATCTGAACTTATGCGTTCCATCGAGAAACCTCCGATGCCCCATAAAGCACCACTTTCAGCTGTGGGGAAGGCGCAATGCATCAGAGTCAAAATTGCAAGCTGGACACGCCGACCCAGTATACACATTCCAACCAGATAATGTGCCAAGGCCAGGAAAGTCACTAATCGTCCACATCAAGGCTGCACGCATGTTGAACAAAGTCTTGCTGTAAGTGTTGTACGTCTCCAAGCCGACATTCCACAGGTCAAGCAATTCCACAATAAGCGGTTGGAGATACACATCGATGTCATTGCCCGGTGCCTTTTTGCCTGGAATAATCATAGACATAATGAAAGAGCTTTGTTTCATACATATCCAGGGGGTAAGTTGTAGGGAACTAAGACTACCGACCAAATACTGTAACTTGTGCTAAGATTCCCAAAAGGATTGAAACCGTCGGTCACCAACGCAAGCCGAACATTTCTGGGGTCGGTCGCAAAATCTGGAAAGTCATTGTCAAACGTTTTCCAAGTAGCTGCATCCCGCGGATGTCTTAATTTACCGTCTTTGTTTTTATCAACGGCATACTACCTCATGTGCTCAGCAATTTTAGACGACATAAATAATCTTTGTAGACGAGGTTTCAAAGGGAAGTACCTGATAATCTTTGCAGGTTTCTTCTTCTGCTTTTTCCCCTTCCGAATTGTCTTGTACCTCGATGTGTGACATCTCTTACACGTCTCCCTGCTGGAATCGTCTCCCCAATACAGCATACAATCATTTGTGCATGCATCAATCTTTTGATAATTCAACCCCAACCTATAGATAATCTTCTTGGCCTCGTAGAACGTTGTTGGAATCTCAGCGTCCGGGAATGCATCTTGTAATAAGTCGAGCAACATTGACATTCCCTTATCTATGATCCCACACAAGCACTTGATATGATACAATTTGATCAAGAAAGAAAATTTATAATATTTGCGACAACCTTGATATAAAGGAGGATCTGCTTCATCCATCAAGCTGAAAAAATCCCGAGCTGCTTCATTCCCCATAAAAACCGGCTTAGAGCCGTGCACTTCTTCGTTGAAGTTGTCGCCTTGAAATCCAAATGCATCACACACAGTATCATTCACAGGATCATCTTCATCTACTTGAACGCCTACTTGAGAACTTCGAGGAAGAGCATCGTCATATCTAATGCTGGCCTTCTCACCATGAACTGCCCAGAACGTATAGTCCTCAGGGAAAGGCTTCACAAGCAAATGTTCCTTTACAACATTTCGTGCTTGCCACTTCTTGAACTTGCATTTCCAACACGGACAGACGATCTTACCGTTACAGCTGGCGTGAGTGAATGTAAAATCCAAGAAACTGTTTAATTCGTACAAATATTCAGGAGAATTGCGTGGCAACTTGATCCATGATTTATCCATAGCTACAAGTGAGAGAGAAGAAATGAGTGAGAAGATAATGACAAATGCCAAGAACCTTATATTCTGAAATTCCAACGTTTATAATTTTGTAGCGGTTCTAAAACCGCTACACTAACCGCTACTATTTTTCAAGTCGTTACACATTGGTGGGAAATTCAAAATTTACATGTTGAGTATTTGTAGAGGCTATATATATAACACCGCTACTAATTTTCAAGCCATTAACATTGGTGGGAAATTCAAAATTTACTTGTTGAGTATTTGTAGCGGTTATATATATAAAACCGCTACTAACATTAAAGCCGTTGGACAACAAATTTAAAAATAATTTTTAATTTGTAGCGGTTATACATAACATAACCGCTACAAATGTGCACAAAGGCGGAAAATTTCAAAATTCAAATGATAAGTGTTTGTAGCGGTTCTTATTGTAAAACCGCTACAAATATATACATGTTTGTAGCGGTTTCTATAGTAGAACCGCTACTAATATATATAGTTGTAGCGGTTGCACAAGAGAAACCGCTACAACTGTATATATATTTGTAGCAGTTTTTTATTTAGGAACCGCTACAAATATATATGCTTTATTTTTTTAAATTTAGAAATATAAATAATATATTGCAATTAATTCATAAATTCAACAACGCGATCTAATAATATAAATATAATTATATTAAACATAATAAGAAAGTTTTGAAATACAAACTCATATATATATATTTACAAATGTTTCAACAAAAAAAATGTCCTAAACTAAGTAGTTGGGGGTTGATCATTTGGTGCTTCCTCAGGTGGGGCTCCCTCAGGTGCTGCTGGATCGGGCCGCTGCGCAGAGTGAACCGCACCATCGTCATCAGCAGGAGCAGGAGCAGGAGGAGTAGTACTCGGGACGACGTAGTGAGGGACAGGGGGAACCTCTGGATGCTGCTCGTCCGAAAACAGGCGACTCCACTGCGTCTGCTGAGCGTAGATCAAATCAGCGTGCAGCTGCATCTACTGCATATGCTGCACCTGCATCTGCTGCTGCTGCTGCTCCAAATCTGACTGCAGCTGGTCAATAGACTCGTCCCTCGGACGTCTGACCCCTCTAGAGCTACCAGCCTCAGAGGCGGCGCTCCTGCCGTAGACCATGCTAGGTCTGGCGCCTATCCCCATCCCCGCACGTGTTTGGGGTGCTCAGCCTGAGCCAGAACAGCCTTCAAAGGAGCCGTCAGGTCCACTGACCCCTGTGACTCCTCAGGCTGGGTCTGTCGCAGCTCAGCCTGCAACTGATGCATCCGCTCCTGCCATTTTATGAAACAATTACTAATTAGCATTTTTCATTATTAACTTGGTTTTATAAAAATTATAATAATAAAATTACTTACAATGGCCGCCTCTGCCTGCTGAGAGGTCACAGTCCCGTCACGGTGTCTGTGTGTGATGGCGTACAACTCCCTATAGTCCGTCTGACGGTTCTCCTGCTGTGCCTTCGTCTCCTGAAACAATTACAAAATTCAATTAGTATTATGAAATAATTAGCTAAAAGTCAGTGATATTTTGAAAAGTTACCAGCTCGCTATAGGTCACAGCAAAGGTCTTCGATCCTGCTGTGTGGTGGATCATCTGCTACGCACAGATCTCGGTGTTCTTCTGAGAAAGCTCCTGGAAAAAAAATATTTTGAAAAGTCAGTGATATTTTGAAAAGTTAATTAGCTAAAAGTCAGTGATATTTTGAAAAGTTACCAGCTCGCTATAGGTCACAGCAAAGGTCTTCGATCCTGCTGTGTGGTGGATCATCTGCTACGCACGGATCTCGATGTTCTTCTGAGAAAGCTCCTGGAAAAAAAATATTAAATGTATTATAATTTAAAATTAAATACAAATTAAATTGAAATTATAATTTAATATTCAACAATTACAAAATTATATATAAAAAAATTTAATAAATACATTACCTGCGCCTTAGGGCTCCTCCTGAAATGGACGAAACTCGCCCAGTCGTTCAGCGGCACGCCGTCCAGGACACTCTCGATCAGCTGCTCTAGAGGCATCATCCCGTCCTTGTTCACCTTGTGGAAGAGACGGTTCCTCCTGTTCCTCCAAGCGTCACCCATCTTCACAAGGGCGTACCTCTTCCGGTTGGCCCGGACGGCAAACCGCAGCTGAAAAAAAATTATTTAAATATCATTAATTACGAAAAAACATAATTTAAATAATATTAATTAAATATAATTAATTACAAAAAATATTAATTAAATAATTTTAATTACCTGAACCACCTCCTCCCAAGCCTGGTCCTTCGGCCCCCTCGGAACGTGCCTCCACGTCTTGAAGTGAAGGGGGAACCACATCCAATTCACGCCCAGGTCGTTCAGGAATCGGTTGAGCAGGTGACCCCCATTGTGGATGGGCTGGTCAGTGCCCTCATTCCACGGCACTATAACTCGCAGGCTCTGGTCCAAGCTGTTCACACCGGCCACGTCTAGCCTCCTCGTCGAAACGTTCCCCTACTCGTCTGCACAGTTTACCGCACGTTAGATAAATTGTAATTCAAAGTTAACATTTCTAATTTAAATAAATAATTTACTAAATTAAAAAATTAATTTACCTTGGACCTGCACCTCAAACCCAGTGGACCGCGAAGACGACCGTCGTGGGTTATTCTGCTCCCGAGCCTCCTCCTCATTGAGGAACTACTCCATCTCCCTGATCCTCAATGCTAATATATGGCCCCCCAACCTCAAGCACCTCTGGTGCGGTCGTCTCCTGTGGGATCGTCTGCGGTGCCTGTGGTAGGGTCGACTCCTGTGGGGGGATGGGCTGAGATACCACGGTCGCCCGCCTCCGCGCTGCCCCCTTTCTCTGCCCCCTGCCCGGCTGCTGCCACCCCGTAAAATCGGTCTAGGGACCTTAGAGGCCTTCCCCTTATCCTCTCTTGAAGTCATATCAACTGTACAAATAAAAAAAAATAGTCACATTATTATGCAAAAATCTAATAAAAATACAAATACAAATAATTTACGTGTTATATACGTACCTCAAGTGCAAATACTGAGAAATATTGTAGCAAAAAATCCTATACAGACGTCTGAATGCTCAAATCTTAAAGAAACCACTAAGAGAAATCCCAGGAAACAAAATGAGCAAAAGGAGAAATGAGGGGGGCGGTGGCTTAAATAGGCCAGATATTAGTAGCGGTTATTTAAATAACCGCTACTATAACCGCTACAAATAATTAAATTTGTAGCGGTTCTACAATAACTGCCACAAATGACAACAACGTTTGAAATTCTGTAGCGGTTATTGCCCAGAACCGCTACAAAGGTGGAGACTCTTGAAATTCTGTAGCGGTTATACCCCTATAACCGCTACAAATAGCTGACCTTTGGTATTTTGTAGCGGTTTGGTTGCTGGAACCGCTACAAATAACCGTTACATTGTTGGCGGGGCTTGGTCACGCCAAGTGGCGGGAATATTGTAGCGGTTTCTGTGCTTTAACCGCTACAAAATCACTGCTACAAGTTTTGGCTGGAATTTCGCGCCAAATTTCTAGCGGTTTTGTCTACTTAACCGCTACAAAAAACGCGGCTAATCTGTCGCGCCACTTGGCGCGTAGCTTGCCACTACAAATTTGTAGCGGTTTGGGTGAAAACCGCTACAAATCCTATAATTTATAATGGTTTTATATAACCGCTATAATTGCACTGCTATAAAATACTTTTTTTTTTTTTTGTAGTGCCTAATTTAAACCTATCAATATAAATGAGAGCTTTTTTTGTATATTTTAATTTCTATTTTTTTCCGTCCATAATAACTTAATACTAAATTTCCTAATGTGAATAACAACTAACATTAATGAAATGTATGATTTGGAAATTTGCTTCAATGGTTATTTCCGCTCCTTCAAGTCCACAAGCTACCCCTTCTAGAAGAATTGTTCAGTCTATATTAATATAAGTTGCACGTCGACATGTGAGGCATCATTGTGCCTGACAAACGGCGCTACACCTTGTCTGGTAGTAAAGATCTGGATCTTCATGAGGATAGGGACCTTATCTTAGAGTTGCATTGGGATGTCCAATTCAGACTGGTTAATCGAGATGAGAATGAGATAGCTGAGTTGTTAGAGAAAGAGGCATTGAATGAGGGAATGGGCTTGCGCGTTCTGTCAGAAGCTTCCACATCCAACCTGTTTCATGAGAAGGTTATCACCGGGGTCCTCACGCTATGCTAATCCAAAAGATGATCATAACATGTTCATCCCTTTAATTTTAAGGTGGATTTTTTTTTTATATATTTTTATTTATTTAAATTAAATTATATACTGCACTCTGAAATATTTTTATCATTTGGTATCTTAAATTAATTAATTTCTAATTCTGCATTCAAAAATATTTTTCCTATAACACCAATAACTTGAAATACTTTTTTAATAGCACCCAATATCTAAAATATTTTTTTGACACATTGTATTTTAAGATAATTAACTTTTTATACTTAGAGTATTTTTTCAAAAAATAAAAAACCCCTAAAATTGAGGGATGAGTATGAAATATGGATTCGTATCACCGACCCTTCTGGTGGTTTGTAGTTGCTTATTTTAATTTTCTGTCTTTTCCATTTCAATGTATCGGGGGAAAAAATTAACGCTTATTTATTAATTTTTTAATATTTAAAATTTAAATGTGGCAAATCGTATTTTTCAATACTGTTTTCCTTAAAACCTCATTCAACACTGATAAAGTTAGAAAAAATTTTCAATTTAAAACAATTTAGTAAGTTAACTGCTCTGTTTTTAGTTACGTTAAGTTAAAATTCATGGACTGAATTAATATCGAATTAAAATTATAAAGACTGAGTTAAATCGAATTAAAATATAATAATTGAGTTATAAATAAATCAAAACTATAAAACTAAAAGATAAATTTTTTTTGAACGAAACTATAAGCACCCAGCTCTCTGATGCAGTACTTTCCGAAACATATTCTTGCACATGGAGCACATTTAAAGCAACAATCTCTAAGAATCACACCTGTTTAATTGACGCAGTGAATGAATGAATATGAATGTATGATTCTTTTTCTGGGCACAAGAGATTTATGATGTTTAAAAAGAAATATATTTTTATTGATAAATAGTTTTATCTACATTATTCTCCTATTTAAGTTTGGATAGGAAGCCCTCCTCTTCGTCTTCATCACCATGGCCAAACCATCCCCATCTCTTAATGTTCTTGAAGTTTGCAGGGTGGCACCGCCATCAGAAGCAAAACCCTCCACCACCGCATCGGAAACCGCTCTACCACTCACCTTCTTCGACATACTGTGGCTGAGATTCCCGCCAGTCGAGCGTCTTTTCTTCTACGAATATCCCCATCCACCTTGCTCCTTCTTCCATTCCCTTCTTCCAAAACTCAAACAATCCCTCTCTCTCACTCTCCGCCACTTTCTTTCTCTCGCCGGCAACATCATATGGCCGCCTCACTCCCCGAAACCTTTCATCCGTTACGTCTCCGGCAACGGCGTCCCACTCACCGTTGCTGAATCCAATGCAGATTTCCATGTCCTCTCAAGTTCCGATTTCTCTGAAGCCGAAGCAAGTCACCGGCTCGTACCTGACTTGACGGTTTCCGATGAAGAAGCTTCCATCGTGAGCCTGCAAATCACTCTGTTCCCAAACTCTGGCTTCTCCATTGGCATAACCGCGCACCATGCAACCATGGATGGAAAATCCTCAACTTTGTTTATAAAAGCATGGGCTTATATCTGCTCTAAACTCGATGAACCCTTGTCAGATTCACCGCTACCTGAGAATCTAACGCCATTTTATGATAGTTCAGTAATCAAAGACTCATCTGGGGTTGCGGAGATATTTTCAAATCATTGGTCAAAGCTAGGTGGACCAAATAATAGAAGCTTAAAGTTGTGGAACCAGAGGAAGACAGATCAAGGAAAGCCAATAAGGGGTACATTTGAATTTGTTCCATCAAACATTCAAAAGCTTAAGAAGATAGCAGAGTCTAAGCTGAATAATAAGAAGGTTCATGTATCAACCTTCTCAGTAGCATGTGCTTATGTGTTGGAGTGCCTAGTCAAAGCAGAACAAACAAAAGAAGATAAATTGTTGTTCGTATTTGCTGTGGACTGTAGACCTCGTTTGGATCCTCCGGTTCCACCCACATACTTTGGAAGCTGTGTCGGGGGTGGCAAAGCTGTGACTGAAACAAAGACCTTGCTAGGGAATGATGGGTTCATCGCTGTTCTTGAGGCCATGAGTAATGCTTTGAAGAGATTTGAAGATGAAGGATTAAGTGGAGCAGAAACATGGATCACTGGGATGGAAACTCTTATGAAAACTAATCTTAGAATTTTTTCAACGGCAGGGTCGCCACGGTTCGAGGTTTATGGTATTGATTTTGGGTGGGGGAGACCTAAGAAGGTGGAGATAGTATCTATTAAAGAGACAGGAGCTTTTTCACTTTCAGAAAGCAAGAATGGCAATGGAGGTATTGAGATTGGGTTGGTGTTGAACAAACCAGAAATGGAGTCTTTTGCTACTCTTTTTCACGAAGGGCTTTCTTCATCTTCATGAACTTGAAGCAGATTAAAAAATTGATTTGAATAAATTGGTATGAGTGGGAAAGACTTAAGGGTTAGGTTTAGATTAGTTTTTGGAGAGTAGATTTTGTAGGAGTTAATCAATAATAAAAGTCAGTTTGAAAAAGGATTGCAAGGGAGTTTTATTCCAAATAATGATTTTGAGTTTAAAATGTATTTTGAGTTTTATGGGTGTTTGGCTTGTTTGTGGTATTGTAATTTTGCAGCTAGCAAAAAAAGGTCTCAGATTGCATTCTTCCAAGTGCAAGATGTATTTGTTTATGAATGAATTTATGATTTCAAAATTTTTGGTTTTCTGTTCGTATTTTAGATTTGTTATATTTTGCACGTCTGTACGTTTGGGTGTGTATTTTTTCCTCGAATTCCAAAGTCCAAAGGTCAAAGCCTCTTTCATTTGGTAGTTTGGGTGTGTGTGTATTTGAAGTTAAAAAGAATATAATATTATGAATTTATTACATTTTTTGAATGGTTATGATGACCTGTTATTTTTTTTTATTTGAATGATCTTTTAAGATTCAAACAACCTAATTATGATTTTTATGAATTATCTTATCATACCTCTGCAATTTTAATTACAAATTTAAGTTATGCAGCGTATGAACATTCATATTACCAAATGCATCAAAAGTTCTTCAATTTCCGAAAATGTACATAATTATATGTGATAGCATAGACACAATGTAACCAATTTATTTGTAATGAACAAAAAAAGCACGTAATTAGAGGGTCATCTTAATTTGAATCAAAGTGATTCTTCCTTAAAATTTATATTTCTCGAAGTTGTTATTAGGGAAAAGTTCAGAAAAATACTTTGGAAAATATAAAAGGACAAATTAGACTTCTGAAATTTTGAAATCCCGAGTCAGTATGCTGTCAGTGTAGAGGAGGAATCTTGGATTTTGAAATCTCGGTGAAAAGACGAAGTTGCCCTTCAGCTGACCCTCTCTTTCAGCTCGGAATAACAACACCGGCCTTTTTATTAACAACACCGGATTCTACATTATAACAAATACCCTTTCTTCTTTGACAATAACAACACCGGTCTCTTTATTAACAATATTTTGTTTTACATTAACAACTCAACTTTTTCGTTTCACAATAACAACAACAGTCTCTATATTAACAACATCCTATTTTACATCAACAACTTGACTTTCTTTTTTCACAAATGCATAATTTAAGTTTCAAGGCCAATAACAACACATCTCTCTTTATTAACAATACTGGATTCTACATTAACAGCTCCACTTTCTTCTTTTACAATAACAAGATCAGTCTCTTTATTAACAGCACCGTATTTTACATTAACAACTCGACTTTCTTTTTTCACAATAACAACACCGATTAACAGCTCCACTTTCTTCTTTTACAATAACAAGATCAGTCTCTTTATTAATAGCACCGTATTTTACATTAACATCTCGACTTTCTTTTTTCATAACTTCATAATTTAAGTTTTAGGGCCAATAACAACACTTCTCTCTTTATTAACAGAACCATATTTTACATTAACAACACCATATTTGAGATACGAAGTTGTGGAATAAGTAAAGCGGAGTTGTTAATGTAGAATGCGGTGTTGTTAATAAAGAGTCTGGTGTTGTTATTCTGAGCTAAGAGAGAGGGACAACTGAAGGGCAAATTGGTCTCTTCGCTCAAATTTCAAAATCCTAGATTCCTCATCCGTACTGATAGTATACTAACTTTGGGATTTCAGAATTTCAGAGGTCTGATTTGTCCTTTTGTATTCTCCAAAGTATTTTTTTTGGAATTTTCCCTTGTTATTATTTCACAAACTTTTATTATATAATTTATATAGCTTGAATAAGACATTCTTTTGAATTTGAAAATTTAGATCAAGCCAGTTGATAATTGCGCATTATTTAAAATATAGAACAACATTTTATTTTTAAATTTCCATTGAAAAGAATAGATTTTTTTAACTTGGTAAAAATAACAGAAGAAATTTTAAACAATAGTACTTCCTCCGGTCCTTTTTATAAGGAACAACTATCAAAATAATGCGATTCGAAATGTTAGTTAAAAATAATAAATGTGTAAGATACATATCTTTCTTTTCAATAATACTCTTATTTACAAAGAAAATATATGAGAGATAATGAGCAGAAATTTATTATAGAAATAATGAGTGACATATATTTAATAGACGTAAATGTGGAAAGATCAGTATGAACTTTCAGACAAAAGGAATGTGTTCCCTATTTTAAAAGCCACTCTCTATAAGAGAAATTGTTTCTTACAAAAGAGACGAGAGAGAGTAGCTTTTATGGTGTTAGCATTGGACCGTGAAATAATCTCAAGGTTGTTTACCAAAAATCCCATATAATCAATTTAAAAAGTTTTTACGCATTATATAAAACAAAACTCCCATATTGTGGGCTTATATTTTCATGAATAAGAGACTAATCAGTTGTTAGTAAAGTCAGGTACTGGTGGAGAAATAAAAGGCACAAAACTCACTCATATTTGATCCTTGATTGGTAGAGTGCAAAATCATTAAAAATAAACTAATCTAAAACCCGCTAAGTTTAACTAAAACCTACTAAGTTTAACCACTCTTTTGAAACTAGCTATTAATTTGGTTTGAAATAAGGTAGTATTGCCTCCGTTTTTATAAGACAAATAAAAATAGGCAAGAGTTTGGTGTCCTCATTCACAAGACAATGTACAAACTCTTGGTAATAATTTTTTTTCTCCCAAAATTGCTCTTTGGCAATTGGTGTTTTAAATTAATTAAGACAGGAAATATAAGAAAGAGAATAATGTTTAATTAAGAGCATTTGTGAAAGTATTTGCTAACTGAAAATCTGTCGATGGAACATGTTTGTGGTTGGGAGACTGCTCTCCATAATTATCTTATCCATCACTTCCACATTGACGGATCGTGCATTGTGTGCTATCTGCCAAGACAATGTACAAACTCTTGGTAATAATATTTTTTTTCCAAAATTGCTCTTTGGCAATTGATGCTTTAAATTAATTAAGACAGGAAATATAAGAAAAAGAATAATGTTTAATTAAGAGCATTTGTGAAAGTATTTGCTGACTGAAAATCTGTCGATGGAACATGTTTGTGGTTGGGAGACCGCTCTCTGTAATTATCTTAGCCATCACTTCCACATTTGCAGATCGTGCATTGTGTACTCTCTGCCAATAGTCCAAGTCCATGCTTCGAAATGGAAAAGAAATTGGGAAAATTATATTTAAATACCAAATAAAATTGCAAAATCTACAAAACACCATTAACACTTGTAAAAGACAGATAAGGGATGATGGGATGAGAATATGAGTTTTTGATGTTTTGGGTTAAAGACCAAAATGCTCTTCACACATATTTGATGAAACACTTGAACACGGGATTGCAGAAGGGTCGGATTGGTTCTTTCCTATAAGGTCACAGTTGGCGTCGTTGTCCCCAAATCGGCAATCATGGGTGAAATCAGTCCGATAGACACATAGTTGCTGGTGAGTGGAGTATTTCACGTTCATCATTCTCAGTGTCTTATTCTGCCTTATGTTTTTTAGTTTTCAAATGCTAGGTTACCTTTTCCCTTTTTTGGTTTACTGTTCTGGTATTTGTTTGGCCATTTGAAGGAAAAAGAAAGCTAAGTGTGATCAATACTTTTGAAGCACAAAAAGGCTGAGCTCTGTTCTATATCATCAAATCCTCTCGTCTCTTCTCTATTCAGTTTGTTATGATAGTTTGGGAGAGGCTAACCTTCACCTCGTCTTCCTTCTTCCTCCATTGTGACTTTGGGAGTATAAGGGTATGTCCAAAATCTTCTCTCACTGCTTGGTTGTGGTGGACTCAAATTATTTCTTGATTCTACTTTGTTTGCCTTCCAGGGAACCTAAGGTTTAGTGGAGTTTGAGAAATATTTCTAACTTGAAATCATGAAAGAGACTAAATGAATTAATTGAAGGGATAACCTATAATAATTTGTGAAATATTTGTACGAGTAATAAGAAGGATTCAGGTTCTATTCTTCATTGGTTCATGTTTTTTTATTATATAATGAATTTTAAGTTGGGGGAAATTTGTGAAACTATTTTGATGCTTAAGCTTATATGTGTGTTAATCTATGGAATATGATGTTTGTTTGTGACTTGAACATTCAATGCACAAAAAGTGTTTGATAAAATGTGTAGAAAAGGAATTTGGATTAGGGAGCTTGATGCAATTGTTTGAAAATTACTGCATATAAGGTGTTTGTTAAAAGGTTTAAGGGGAAATCATAAATTCAATGAATAATTAAATATGATTAAAGTGCTAGGGAGTAAATCATAGTGCACAAATCTGTATAATCTTGATGTTACTTTTGGGAAGTGTACTAGTTTGTTTGCTGAGCATTTGAGAGAAATTTGCTAGAATAAATTCAACTTAGTGTGTGGCCTTTAATTTGCTAGTGCATTAATGGGTCTCAAGGATTTATACATAATAAATATGTATAATCTTGATGTTACTTTTGGGAAGTTTACTAGTTTGTTTGTTGAGCATTTGAGAGAAATTTGCTGGAATAAATTCAACTTAGTGTGTGGCCTTTGCTAGTGCATTAATGGGTCTCAAGGAGGTTATTAAGATTCGGAATCCCTGCACATTCATTGGTCTTGTATATGACTTTGTGTGTTCTAAGCAAGATACACATTTGAGTCATCAATTTCATCAATACTCTGTCATTTGTAACTTATCATTCAATTATTTGGTGTAACTATTTGGCTCTCTTTTGTGCTGGTACAAGAGTTTAAAACTTTGAATTGAAAATAAGTTGATTGAACCTATTTGCTTTCTATTATACAATTGGCAGACTTTTTATATAGAATTAATTACCATTTTGTAAACTCCTAAAAATTCTCCTCAGTTTTGAGCATTAGGTGAAAGACAATTTTAAGCATACTTTTATGTGAAAATATTGCAAATTTTAAGTAAATAAATTATGGACCCAATCAGTTATTTTAAACTAGTTGTTGCTCATAGCAATCCTACACAATTAATTTTGAATGCCTCTCATGTCATAGAATTTTGTATTAATCCATTTAGCTTGTTCAATTATGCTATCCATGTTGTTTTTCTTGTTGTGATTGTTGTGAATTTAAATTGATTGGGTTTGCTCCACTTGAGTTCACTATGGTATACTATGGATACTTACTCAAACTATATATTCAGATTTGATTGGAACTTAGTTTTGAAGATCTCTATTTTCTTTATCGTGTGTGTGGCCTTATTTGATTTACCACTTAAGGATATGCAAATCCCTAATGATGACTTGACCAGCAAAGAGCAGAAAAGAATTACAATTTTTTCCTCGGTCAGATTTAGTGGTCATGTTTATGCTATGGTCTTGCTATAGTGGTTTCACTCAACTTAAAAGGTAGTATTATTCAGATTGTTACATTTAGAATTTGGCCCCTTAAATGAAATATCCTAATTTTTAAGAGATTCCCTTATTTAAATTGATTTAAACTGTGCCATTTTGCAGGATGAAAGTTATGGCCTTTGATCTAATGATAAGTAAAGAGGTTGACGGCCCTAATACAAACATGGAGGGCCAAAATTAAGAGGTGGGTGTGAAGAGGAAAGCAGTATGTGCAGAGAACATTGATGTGGAGGTAAGATAATTTTGGTCAATGATCTTGTATACTAATTCATAACTGTGCTCTTTTGTGATGTACTGTTAGTGTATGGAGATTGACTAAAGCTTTAGTTCTTTTATTCCAAAAGTACACTATTATGCACTTTTTTTTTTGTACAGGAAGTAAGTAAATCAAGAAATACTATGTGAAAAACAGTCAAGGTATTTACTAAATCTATAATGGGTTTGACAAAATTCATAATGGGAATGACAAATACTGAACATGTTCCTTCCAAATGTGTGAAAGTGTTGGCCCAAAAGGGCTGGGCTCTGACAATTTCTATAATGGAAATAACAAATTTATTAACATTTTTGACGAGATTGATAATAGAAATGGCAACTAATGCATGACATCGTGACCAAATGTGTGAAAGTTTTGGTCCAAAAGGGCTGGGCTCTAACAAATTCAGTAATAGGAATAACAAATTTATTAATGGTTTTGACGAGATCGATAATGGGAATGGCAACTAATGCATGACGTCGTGACCAAATGAGTAAAAGTGTTGGCCTAAAAGAGCTGGGCTCTGACAAATTTAGTAATAAGAATAACAAATTTATTAATGGTTTTGATAAGATCGAAAATGGAAATGGCAACTAATGCATGACGTCTTAACCAAATGTATGCAAGTGTTGGCCCAAAAGGGGTGAGCTCTGACAAATTCACTAATAGGAATGACAAATTTATTAATGGTTTTAACGAAATGACTAATGGCAATGACAACTAATACAAGACGTATTGACCAAGTGTGTGGAAGTGTTGACCAAAAGGGGAGGCTTTGACAAATTCACTAATAGGAATGACTAAACCAACAATGGTTTTGACAAAATGGATAATAGGAATTGCATATAATGCATGACGTCTCCTCACCAAATGTGTGAAAGTATTGGCCCAAAAGGGCTAGGCCTGCATCTAATTCAGTAATAGGAATGGCTAAATGACTAGTAGTTTTGAAAAAATCGATAATGGTTTTCACAATTACCTGACATATTGACCAAATCATTTAATGTGTTCACTCATTTTGTTAATAGAAATGACAAGTTTACTAATGGTAATAACAAGTTCATTTTTGACATTGACAAAAAATCACAAATGTTCATGATAACAACTATCTCAAAAATGGTCAAATAGCTTCTCAACATTACTCATTCCACTAACACCTAATGCATACAAGTGATGAACCCCAAAGAATATGTACCTTCACGTCTACATTACTTACAAAAAAAGTGTCACCATTAACAAAAGTTGTAATGGAATGACAAGTACTGTATTGGAATTTTCAAAAAATCATATTCTTCATGACAGCAACTACCATATACATGTTAAATGACAAGTTAATGTAACCCCCTTCACGCTTAGGCCGAGATTAAGTTCTTAAACATGTAATTAATGTAGAATTAGAAACCATATTTCAAATTGGGACTTATTAAGGTAATCTGTTGCCCAAAATCGGATTTACAAAAAAAAATTTCAAAATTTATTCACAATGGTCTCATATTCATAATACAAAACAAATATGGCCTATACAGGTGGATTCCATTTCCAAATATCAGAGTGCAAGTAAATTCCCGACTCACTCGGGTTCTATTCATTTAATAAGGGTTTACACAAAGGCACAAAGCCCATAATTCATACCCTTTACTTGGGGATTACACAAATCTACATCACAAATCCCAAAATATACAAATACTTTTCACAAAATATCCAATAATATACAATGATAACCAAAAACCAAAAAGGAACTCCTAACACGGAGCTCTACCTGCTCTTCGTCACCCGTTTGCCTTTCGATCCTTCAACCCTGTCTAAAATGTTTAATTTTGGGAGAGTGAGATTATAAAGCATCCCCGTAGTGTCAAATCAATCATATAATGTACAATAGTAAGGCATGAAATCAAATCATTATCCATACAAGCAACTACAACGACAGTTCAATGACAATGGTTAGTATGACACATGTCATCCTTGACGATTGCTCACGTTGAATTGCTCACGATGTATTGCATCACAACATTCCACACAATATATTTCACCACAGTTGGGATTCATATAAAGCATTTCATAACACAAGCCATATAGGCAAGATCAACACACAGTGTAACCCCCTCACCGTAATTACATCCGGATTTCGAAATTTTAGTGAAATAGAAACCAATAAGATGAAATCACAATTTATACTTCCACATCTCAAGATGGGGTGTTTCAAAAATCAGTTTAAAACGTAATTATTCTCAGTCTCACATTCACGGGCGGATATAACTACTTGAGAAATCAAATAACATAATAAATATCAGAGTGCGGAAACTAGAATCCCGGCAAAACCCCGGGTTACTTCATAAATATAATGGGTTTACAAGTTTCCAAAATGGGGATTACATATCCAAAATATTCATTTACATCTCATATACATTTGGTAATCCCAAATCCAAAACAAAGATAACCAACTACCACTAAGTCTCAGAGTAGTCCTAACTACTCCTGGTTGTCTGCTTCCCTTTCGAACCACTCGCCCTGTCTGAAAAGGTTAGTCATTTGGAAAGAGTGAGATTCTAAAGATTCCCAGTAGTAACAACTTTTTCATACCACATGCAATCACATAATATATAAACAAATCATCTCATATCAACAACACAAATCACACTCCACCCTCATCCCCTTTTACCGCCGGGAAGGCACACCGTCCTAACCCGAACCGTTGTTAGCGACTCAGGGACTATTGGTGTGGCAGTGCATACGAATAGCCTTGCGGCTCCCATATAGCCTTTCGGCTTTCACAAATGGTCCGTCGGCCTTCACAAATAGCCTTTCGGCCCACATAATCACATATACACACCCTAACCTCATCCCCTTTTACCGCCAGGAAGGCACACAGCCCTTACCCGAACCGTTGTTAGTGACTCAGGGACTATTGGTATAGCAATGGTTCACACAATTTTCACAAAACTTGCAGCATACGAAATCCATTTCATCACAATGATATAGCACACATACAATGTATCACATACGATATAAAGAAAGAGTCACTACATGTATCTTTCCTGACTGGCTCTGGCACCTTAGTCTCACGAGGACGACATATATCAAATCCTATATTCAAATTAGGGACAACCAATCAATCTCTTTTCCATATGTATATTTCAATAATACTCTAAGTTTGTTATCATTTAGGACTCTTTAGGTGACTATTAGAGGCCTAAACATATGCCTAAAGGGTCAGAAGACACTACCCAAAAGACCCATTTTTCGAAGGCAAAACACTGATTTTTGACAGCCTCACTCGAGTGAAGATGACCTCACTCGAGTGATTAGGACTCGTGCTCGAGTGGGACCATTCTCACTTGCGAGTGCTTGGCGGAGAGCAACCTTCACGGTCAGGAAGTGTTATACCTTCACAAGAAGACCTACGCTCTGATACCAAATGTTAGAGCAAGCGTTTCACCCAAGACGGGGGTGAATTGGGTGATCTTAAAAATTTCGTTGCAAATATAAAATTTGACGTTGAAATTAAAATAGGAAAGAGTAAGGAGAAATATCACCGAAGTGTACACCGGGAGTTATACTGGTTTGGTCACAACCACTTTGACCTACGTCCAGTCCTCAGAGCTTCTCTGAGAGTTTCACTATAACTTCCAAGATTCAGTGGGTTCTTGGCACCTCAGTATAAGCAAGTTCCTACACCTGGACACTCACTCCCCCTTACAAGTTGTAATCCAATCCCAACTCAAGGTTCCACAACCTTAAGTTACCTCAATAACAAATATTGAGTTTGAATGAAATATCTCTCTCACATAGTGAATAAGAATCACTGAAGCATAGAATCACAAGTACAATGAAAAACAGAGTAATGAACTTGATGATACGTTCATGAGTGTGTTCTTGTGTATCTCTCTGTTCAGATGTTCCCATATTTATAGATACGTTGGTAATGATTGCTGGAACATATTTCTTCATGTCCGTTGGAGCGTGTGCAGCCACTATTGACTTTTCTAGTTTTTGAAAAACATACGTTTGCGGTAGGTGACGGTCGGTGATATTTGAGCGTTGCTTTTAACTTTCCTTATTTGGTAAGATTTCTTCATTGTTTATCTGTTGAAATGCTAAGAATACTAATATAATGAAAAGTTAATCAAATAGGAAACAAAACAATGACCGTTGGAATGAATTCAAACTTTCTGGGTTTGCTTACTCGAGTAGCTACTCGAGTACCACTTGAAGTTTACTCGAGTACTTACTCGAGTATTATCAGGAAAGTTTTGTTTAACTTCAAGTCAATAGACAAAAAAAAGATTACTCGGGTAGTGCATGGAATAACTAAATTTCAAACCTTTGAAAATTCATGTTTACTCGGGTACCTACTCGAGTAATGCATTCACAACTTCATTGGTTACTCGGGTGCCAACTCGAGTAAACCTTCAAATAAATTTGATTACTCGATGCTCTACTCCAGTAATGTTGGCAGGATTTCAAAGCCGAGAGCACTTCAAGTCTGATTACCTTGTTACTCGAGTACCTACTCGAGTAAACTTACTTTTTGTACATAACTTACTCGGGTAATAACTTGAGGTTTTCCTTCAAACATAACTTTGCATACTCGGGTACATACTCGAGTAATCCACTTAAAATAGAATATTAAATACTTGCATACTAGAGTAAAGACTCGAGGAAAGTGAGATAAACTTAAATCAAGTTATTCGAGTACTACCTTCAAGTTTTTACTTACCTCAGTGTGTTACTCGAGTACCTACTCGAGTAACATTGGCAGTGGTACAAAGTGCCGAGAGCAACACATTTTCAGAAATAGAGTTACTCGAGTACTTACTCGAGTATCATTGGCAGGCCGAGAGCAACTGGAAGTTTTTCATATGGTTACTCGAGTAGCTCCTCGAGTAACATTGGCAGAGCAACTCCAAGTATTTACCTGATTACTCGAGTATCTACTCGAGTAACATTGGCAGGCCAAGAGCAACTTGAAAATACTTACACTATTACTCGAGTACCTACTCGAGTAACGTTGGCAGGTTACTGGAAGGTGCTTCTGGTTACTTCAAGTTTTGTCTCATTACTCGAGTAATGCCTTAGAAAACTTGCTTCTGATCAATTTTCTCGGCTTTTTCTCTTGGCCTTTCTTCATACTCCAATGCTTACCTCAAGTGATGCTTATCCCTGTTATTCCTTTGCTCAAACTTATTTATTACTTACTTCTTTTTCTTACCATTCTTTTGTTATCATCAAAACATGAGATCTAACACATCAGAGACAAAAAACGCAGCCAAAAACCAGAAAAACCAGATGGTCAAATCCTCACCCAAAGGTTCCCAAACTCTTCCCAATGCTCATACTCTCTAAGCACTAACTAGGGAACACCTTGGCAACTTTAAAAACACTCCAAAAACCAATTTGACCACAATCAAACACTAAGGTCTCTATGATACACAATATCCAAATTTCATTCAACTTAATTCCAATCTTCCAGTTTATATCCAACCATCAAATAACTCATCATTAAACCATTTCCACTATCAAACACCATAAAATCCACATTTTCAACATTTGGCATAATTAGGGCAAATTTTCCAGATTTTACCAAACTTAGCCAAAAATCACAAACAATACTTCAAAATGCACTAAATGCCAACCTCTTCTCTTTGCCCAATCAAGAATCTTGATTCTTCAACTTCCAAATTCGACCAAATCACAAATCAACACTTCTCAAGATTCTACAACCACCACAATGGAGCTCTCAATGAGATACACAATATTAGAGAAGAGGTTTTGAGCAAAGGAGGATCATAACTCACCAAGATTCAAGCTTTTCTTCTTCCTCTTTCTTGCTTGATCCAGCGAAAATAGAGGAATAGGAGAGAGAATATGATAGATAGAAGAGATGATGATGTCTTCCTTTCCCTCCCATACACACAACCGAATTGGAGAGAGAGAAAAGAGGAAAAGTGGTGTTTTGTCCTTTTGTGGCTTCATCCAATAGCTCACACAATGCCACATGTCCAAATCCACACACTCTCTCAAAAAGCTCACACAACCGTAAAGTATAGGATCCCGACCCATGGTCAAGGAATCACAACCCTTGATCTTACATACCACACATATTTATTCCAAAATTCACATTACATTAATCCCAATAATGCTTACTTACACTAATTACAACAATTCTCATAGTCATTAGCTCTAATCATAAATCGGGATATTACAATTCTCCCCTTGTCAAATAAATTTCGTCCTCAAAATTTGCTACATCACTTGAGTCATAAACTCTGGATATCGTCTTTGCATATCTTCTTCCGCTTCCCAAGTTGCTTCCCGCTGGGTCATACCCTTCCAGATCACTTTCACATAAGGAATACTCCGGTGTCTGAGCCGACGTTCCTCTATATCAATAATTTGCTCTGGCTCCACCACATATGTGAAGTTTTCTTGCAATTCCACATTCTCATACTCAACGACATGAGATGGATCCGGTTGATACTTCTTCAACTGGGAAACATGAAACACATCATGGTGTCTGCTCAAGCTTGGAGGTAGGGCTACTCGATAAGCAACAGGCCCAATCCTATCAAGGATCTCAAAAGGACCTATATACCTCGGGCTTAACTTCTTTCGCTTTATAGCTCGCCTAATACCGGTGACAGGAGATATTCTCAGAAACACATGGTCAACAACCTCTCGGACAACTCGTTCCAACACAATGGCGATTGACATTTTCTCCCATACAACGCTTCATACGGCGCCATCTGAATGCTCGCATGATAACTATTGTTGTAGGCGAACTCTGCAAGTGGAAGAAAACGGTCCCAACTCCCTTTGAAGTCAAGAACACATGCCCGCAACATATCCTCTAAGGTCTGGATAGTCCTCTTTGACTGTCCATCTGTCTGAGGATGGTAGGCTGTACTAATTCTCAATTGAGTACCTAGTGCCTCATGCAATGCCCTCCAAAATCTCGAAGTGAAACGAGGATCTCGATCGGAGATGATATTCTTTGGTATGCCATAGAGCTTCACAATTTCACGAACATAAATCTCTACTAGTTTATCCGGAGAGTAACTAGCATTGATCGATAGAAAGTGCGCTGACTTCGTTAACCGATCCACAATGACCCAGATCGCATCATAATTCCTGATCTTAGGTAGTCCCACAACAAGATCCATGGTCACGCTTTCCCATTTCCATTTTGGAATCTCAGGACTCTGTAACAAACCAAGCGGTCTTTGGTGTTCAATCTTCACTTTCTGACATGTGAGACACCTCACCACATATTTTGTCACATCACTCTTCATTCCCGGCCACCAATACACAGATTTCAAACCATGGTACATTTTGGTCATACCAGGATGAAGGGTATACCGGCTCTTATGTGCCTCATCTAAGATCTTCTGTCTCAACTCTGCCTTAAGTGGAATGCACACTCTTTTCTGATAGCGAACCAGTCCACGAGGTGACACATCATAGTCCTGAACTTCTCCTCGCTCAATTCTAGCCAGGTTACGCTGTATCCATTCATCTTGCCTCTGAGCTTCTTCAATCTCAGCTCTTAGATCACTTTCCCCTTAGGAAACATTATAGTTGGCATAGATGATCTGGTTCGACAGATTCAAATCACGAAAGTCAGCAATCAATTTCCCTTCATGTATCATCATAGTTGCCACAACCACAGTCTTTCGACTAAGAGCATCAGTGACTACATTTGCCTTACCCGGATGATATTTTATTTCCAGGTTGTAGTCCTTAAGCAACTCCATCCAACACCGTTATCTCATATTCAACTCTTTCTGATCATACAGATATTTGAGACTCTTGTGGTCGCAGTACAATTCCATGGTTACACCATACAATAATGCCTCCAAATCTTCAAGGCAAACACAATAGCCGCAAGCTTCAGATCGTGAGTAGGATAGTTCAATTCATGAGGTCTGAGCTGTCGAGAGGCATAGGCCACCACACGTCCCTGCTGCATAAGGACACACCCTAATCCCTGCCCACCGGCATCAGAATACACAACATAAGTCAAACTGGGATTAGGCAAAATCAACACAAGTGCCGTAGTCAACCTCTCCTTCAGCTCCACAAAACAATTTTCACATTTCTCATCCCACACAAACGGTTGATCTTCTCTCATGAGCTTGGTCATCGGCAACGCAATACGGGAGAAATTCTGAATGAATCTCTGATAATAACCAGCAAGACCCAGAAAACTGTGTACTTCCGCCACAGATTTCGGCCTCTTCCAGTTCAGTACTGCTTCCACTTTACTAGGATCCACAGAGACCCCTCCTTGCGAAATAACATGGCCTAAGAATTTCACTTCTGGAAGCCAGAATTCCCATTTACTTAATTTAGCATAAAGTTGCTTTTCACGCAATATATTCAACACAATTCTCAAATGATGCTCATGTTCTACTATACTCTTAGAGTATATCAAAATATCATCGATAAATACCACAACGAATTGATCTAGGTATTGCCCAAAAATATGGTTCATGTAATCCATGAAAACCGCAGGCGCATTGGTTAACCTAAATGGCATCACCAAAAATTCATAATGACCATACCTAGTCCGGAAAGCAGTTTTCGGAACATCTTCCGTTTTCACACTCAGCTGATGATACCCCGACCTCAGATAAATCTTCAAAAAGACACATTAACCAGATAGTTGATCTAACAGGTCATCAATTCTAGGGAGAGGGTACTTATTCTTGACGGTAACCTTATTTAACTCTCTATAGTCGATGCACAAACGAAGACTCCCGTCTTTCTTTTTCACAAACAACACTGGAGCACCCCAAGGCGACACACTGGGTCTAATAAACCCTTTCTCAAGCAAATCTTTAATCTGCTTCTTCAATTCCGCCATTTCATTTGGAGCCATACGATATGGGGCTTTGGATATCGAACTCGCTCCAGGCACAATGTCAATCAAAAACTGAACTTCCCTTTCCGAAGGTAATCCACTTAAGTCATCCGGAAAAACCTCAGGGAATTCATTCACTATGGGTATGCTACTCAAAGTTTCACTGGTTTCTCCTTGTACAGAAAAGAAAACCATATACCCCTAACAACCCTTCTGCAAATATCTCTTAGCCTTAGTTGTCGAAAGGAAATTCAAATCAACATTTCCATCCTCAATATTCTGAGAAACAGGATATACTACCCTCTTGTTTCCACAATCTAATAACACATTATTAGCTCTCAATCAATCAAAACCCAGAATGACTTCCAATTGCAGAGCGGTAAACAAATCAGATCTATCACCGACTCACGACCCTCTACGGTTTTAACACAATTCAAACAGGCATCAGTAGTTACAGCCTTTACACCCATCGGTGTTGACACAATCAGCTCGAATGGTAACTTATACACATTCATACCCAGACGCTTCACACAATCATACGAAATAAAAGAGTGACTTGCACCCGAGTCAAACAATGCTTGCAATACAAATCCATTGAGAAGAACTGTACCTTGTATCAGCTCTGGGGATTTCCGGGCTTCCTCATGAGTTATAGCAAATACTCTGCCCTGAGCCCTCGGTCTCTGCTTCGCTTACGGTCGTTGGTAATCTCTAGAAAGATGTCTGGGCTGCTTACAATTAAAGCAAATCATCTCGCCCCGACAATTTTTGCCATAATGTGATTGATTACAGCGATGGCATTTCCAGTCAGTCCCCGATTTCTGGGGTTCACGATCTCTGGGCTGGTAGGGCTTCTTACCACTGCCCCTAAACGAAGATGACCCCGAACCCTTCCGCTTCTGAGGAGCACTGCCCTTACTGGGCTCACTGTGACCACCAGCAGTCTTAGCCGGATACAACTCTTTCAAATTACTTTCTGTGATCCGACATTCTTCAACAGCCTTGTTGAACTTAGAAAACTGATGGGTGGCTATTCTCTTCCTCATATCACGCCTCAAACCCCGAATAAGTAAATCTGAGCTCAACTCCTCATCATCCCTCTTCTGAAGATAAGAGGAGTATCGGGATAGCCGGGTGAATTGGGACAAATACTCATCAAATGACTCCATGTCCCCTTGCTTGATATTTAGGAACTCGGTTTCCTTCTCAAGCCTCACTGACTTGGGAAAGTATTTCTCATCGAAGTGTTGTTGGAACACCTCCCAGGTCAATGGTACATTCTTGCTTTTCAACGACAAAGCAATGTTCCGCTACCAGCGGTCTGCATCACCCTCAAGCTTGTACACCGCCAACTTGGCTTTCACTTCCGAAGGACACTCTAAGACTTCAAATATCTTCTCAAGACGGTTCAACCAATCTTCCGCCGCCTGAGGATCAAATCTCCCTTTAAACGCCGGAGGTACGTGTTTACAAAACCTAGAGACCCAAAACTGAAGGTCTCTTTCCTCATTGACCGACTTCCCATGCGGCCTTTGGTTTTCCTCAGTACAAGGAGGCGATTCAAGCGGTTGTGCCGACCCTTCAGCAGTATCTTCTAGTCTAGTCTCCTCTCGGGTTTCCCCTCGAGTTCCTTCTTGAGTAGACTGACCTCTACCCTCATTGTTCTTTGCTTTCTCAGCACTGAGCTCCTCTCTAAGCTCCGCAATCATATCCCTCTAATCCTTTATCAAGCCTATCAACTCTTGCATAGGATCCGGTGGATTGTTATTGACCACTTCCACCTCGGGATCTACTTGTTGTACTCTGGGGTAACCTTTCGTTGTTCTTTTCATTCTACAAAGAACTCACCCCATTAATCCAACAATTATGATATTCACATAGTTTCCATAAAGTACATATATCCACATAACTAAATAGATATATGCATACGACGAGTATTCACTGATGGTTTTTCTATCACTTAAGATCACACTAAGGGAGCTATCCTAACAAACACTACCCTTGCAAGGAACTACAGCTCTGACACCAAAAATGTAACCACCTCACCGTAATTACATCCGGATTTCAAAATTTTAGTGAAATAGAGACCAATAAGATGAAATCACAATTTATACTTCCATATCTCAAGATGGGGTGTTTCGAAAATCAGTTTAAAACGTAATTATTCCCGATCTCACATTCACGGGCGGATATAACTACTTGAGAAATCAAATCACATAATAAATATCAGAGTGCGGAAACTAGAATCTCGGCAAAACCCCGGGTTACTTCATAAATATAATGGGTTTACAAGTCCCAAAATGGGGATTACATATCCAAAATATTCATTTACATCTCATATACATTTGGTAATCCCAAATCCAAATTAAAGATAACCAACTACCACTAAGTCTCAGAGTAGTCCTAACTACTCCTGGTTGTCTGCTTCCCTTTCGAACCACTCGCCCTGTCTGAAAAGGTTAGTCATTTGGAAAGAATGAGATTCTAAACAATCCCAGTAGTAACAACTTTTTCATACCACATGCAATCACATAATATGTAAACAAATCATCTCATATCAGTAACACAAATCGCACTCCACCCTCATCCCCTTTTACCGCCGGGAAGGCACACCGTCCTAACCCGAACCGTTGTTAGCGACTTAGGGACTATTGGCGTGGCAATGCATACGAATAGCCTTGCGGCTCCCATATAGCCTTTCGGCTTTCACAAATGGTCCGTCGGCCTTCACAAATAGCCTTTCGGCCCACATAATCACATATACACACCCTAACCTCATCCCCTTTTACCGCCAGGAAGGCACACAGCCCTTACCCGAACCGTTGTTAGCGACTCAGGGACTATTGGTATAGTGATGGTTCACACAATTTTCACAAAACTTGCAGCATACGAAATCCATTTCATCACAATGATATAGCACACATACAATGTATCACATAAGATATAAAGAAAGAGTCACTACCTGTATCTTTCCTGACTGGCTCTGGCACCTTAGTCTCACAAGGACGACAGATATCAAATCCTATATCAAACCCAAAAGACCCCTTTTTCGAAGGCAAAACACTGATTTTTGACAGCCTCACTCGAGTGAAGACGACCTCACTCGAGTGATTAGGACTCGTGCTCGAGTGTGACCATTCTCACTCGCGAGTGCTTGGCAGAGAGCAACCTCCACGGTCAGGAAGTGCTCGCATCACTCGAGCAAGAAGCCCTGTGCTCGGGTGAGAGTTCCAATTCCACTCGAGCACCCGAAAGCACAACACCACGAGTGACAACCTGAGAGCACCAACCCACACCAGAGGCACAAGCTCACTCGAGCATGACCCCCAGTGCTCGAGTGAGACGGCTATGCTCGCGAGTGTCAGAGCACACTCTTGGCATCAACCAGCGAGTAAAGACCCAAAAGAAACCCTTCACTCTGGACTCACACCATCACTCGAGCAAACCCAAGTTCACTCGAGCATGTTCTTCCCTCACTCGAGCACAAGGCAATGCACTCGAGCATTATTCATAAAATCCAGACAAACTCGAAGCAGAAAAGGGAAAAACTCACACATCACTCGAGCATGATCTTCCTCTGCTCGAGTGATGTGCATCAGAGACAAAAAACGCAGCCAAAAACCAGAAAAACCAGATGGTCAAATCCTCACCCAAAGGTTACCAAACTCTTCCCAATGCTCATACTCTCTAAGCACTAACTAGGGAACACCTTGGCAACTTTAAAAACACTCCAAAAACCAATTTGACCACAATCAAACACTAAGTTCTCTATGATACACAATATCCAAATTTCATTCAACTTAATTCCAATCTTACAATTTATATCCAACCATCAAATAACTCATCATTAAACCATTTCCATTATCAAACACCATAAAATCCACATTTTCAACATTTGGCATAATTAGGGTAAATTTTCCAGATTTTACCAAACTTAGCCAAAAATCACAAATAATACTTCAAAATGCACTAAATGCCTACCTCTTCTCTTTGCCCAATCAAGAATCTTGATTCTTCAACTTCCAAATTTGACCAAATCACAAATCAACACTTCTCAAGATTCTACAACCACCACAATGGAGCTCTCAATGAGATACACAATATTAGAGAAGAGGTTTTGAGCAAAGGAGGATCATAACTCACCAAGATTCAAGCTTTTCTTCTTCCTCTTTCTTGCTTGATCCAGCGAAAATGGAGGAATAGGAGAGAGAATATGATAGATGGAAGAGATGATGATGTCTTCCTTTCCCTCCCATACACACACCGAATTAGAGAGAGAGAAAAGAGGAAAAGTGGTGTTTTTTCCTTTTGTGGCTTCATCCAATAGCTCACACAATGCCACATGTCCAAATCCACACACTCTCAAAAAGCTCACACAACCGCAAAGCATAGGATCCCGACCCATAGTCAAGGAATCACAACCCTTGATCTTACATACCACACATATTTATTCCAAAATTCACATTACATTAATCCCAATAATGCTTACTTACACTAATTACAATAATTCTCATAGTCATTAGCTCTAATCACAAATCGGGATATTACACACAGCCGATGGCTGGATTCACAAAAACCGCCCCACGAGTCGGATTCACAAAGATACATGTCGATTATGACGTCAATTCAACGGCCGACCTAGAGATGACCAACGTCAATCCCTATACAACTCACGCTGAGTGCTCACGCCGTAATGTTCCTGGCACACAGTTCACAAGTTCAATGATAAGTTATGCATACCAAAACATCATACAAAATATGAGAGAAAAGTCACTACCTTGATCCTTCCGTGCGTGTCCTAATGCCGGTCTCTCCTGAGCAGGGTAAATGTCAAATCCTATATTCACAATTAGGGACGAAGAGTTATACTCTATTCCAAGGCTTAATTCACTTCATAATACTTAATTGGTTATCATTATTGCTCTTTTAGAGTCATTAAATACTCCTAACAAAACTCCTAAAGGGTAAGAAGTACTATCCCAAAGATCCCCTTTTCGAAGCACAAAAAATAATTTTTCACTGCTGTACCTCGAGTGAAAATGATCTCACTCGAGCATTGGTACGGAACTCGAGCACAAAATCCCTCAGTCGAGGATTGTACGGACATCACCTCAGGGGCGTTTCGGTCATTATGCTTTTTTGGTCTTTTCTAGAAAAGCGTTCAACTGTAACCCCACCTAATTTTCCGTCTTAAACACAATAGAACTATCAGATTATCAAAATCCAGCCCTAAACCTTTGATCTAGCTCTAGTTGAAACTTACAATTCTCCAGGAAAAGTTGGGGTTTTCCATTTGTGACTCCACAGACTTACTCCTTTCTACTCCTACTCACTTTATTAACTATTTAATTACATTCTAATCACCATTTAGACTAAATTTATGCAGCATAACGTTTAGGGTTTAGCATATCCCAAATTTAACAATTAGAGCAAATAAACAAAAAACTCAACGATTAAACTAACTACAACGGCCATAATAACCATAAATTGAAGTTTAGGAAGTCGCCTTTGCTTTCTTCTTGCTCTTTCCTCTTTGGCCGAAACCCTAGCCCTCTCAACATTGAAATTTTTTCTTCAAAACACCTTGAATCATGAAGAAGAACAACTTAGAGGAAGGAGTATATAAGTTAAAAGCTAAATCACTAAAGAAATCAACTTACCTTGTAAGTTCTCTTCCTCCTTCTCTCAAGAATTCACACAAGCTCTCTCTCTCTCTCTCTCTCTCTCTCTCTTGAACACTTAAAACTGATGGTTTGGGGGAGGGAAGAGGATGAAAATTGTTTTATATTATTTTTCCTTTATGCCTCCATTTATTTAATTAACCAAAGTTCAAAAATTTTGACTTTTTGGGTCATACACTTTATGTACATACAATTGATGTCCTAAGCCCAATTATATATACATAATATTTCCCTCTTCTTGGCCCATGCAAAATGCGTCCAAGCTCTTCCTCTCAAAATGTCTCCATTTGCTTCATAATTACAATGTTACCATCACAATTTTTTTCTTCATTTTCGAACTTCTTCATTTCTGGCAAATTTTTCTGTCCAAATTTTGAAAAATCATAACTAAATTTGTAGACATCGAATTGGAGTAATTCCAAATATTATAGAAGCCTTATTAAGTCTAGTTTCAAGGAAAAATATAGTCTTTCGCCAATTGGAAGAATAAAATTCCCAGAATTTAAATTTTTAAATGCTGTTCCAGAAAATCAACAATTTTTTATGGTTTAACTTAAAAATCCATAACTTTTTACATACAAATCTATAAATTACCCATTAAATATCAATTTAAGGCTTAGGATGTCTACTTTCTCTCTGTAAAATTTCATAATTTTTTGTCATCATGTGATCATCCAAAACCATATGACAAACTCACTGCCTCACAAATAATCTCACTAGCAGCACTATTCACATTTTCCAAAATTCACCATGTTTTTTCATTGACTATTTTCAATTATTAAAATATATTTTAGTGAATAAAATTTGGGGCATTACGCCTCTCTTTTACAAGAGAATTATATTAAGAAGATTCTTAAGCAATTCAAAATAAGTGAATGCAATCCCATGGATACCCTAGTGACTTTAAGAGTGAGTTTGAGTCTTGATAAATTTCCCTGATTGAACCAACCAAGAAGAGAATGGAAAAGAATGTCCATATAGATACTGTTAGTAGTGTGATGTAAGCAGTAATGTATGCAAGACCATATATATGCTCATGGTAGGACTTAGATGATTTCACAGGAGGATCCTGAGGTAATTATAGAGTACATTAATTATGTGCGTTTGAAGTATGTATTGTGGTAGTACAAGAGGTTATATGCTGATAATGTTCATAGAACATTTGAGATTTGATAGTGAGAATTCAAATTTAGTGTTAAAGTATTATGAGTACATATAGCCATTGCCTAAACAAAAGACCCTAAGCATAATAGATAGACCAAATGCAAAGGTATAGCTATATGAGAGATGTTATAGCATATAAAGTTGTTGTTGAACAATGTATTCATATGCACAGAGTCCCCTAACTCATCCTAATGGCCAAGAACATGTATGAGAAACATATTAAATCCTTTGGCATGCATATAGTATAAAGTAATGATATTTCATTTTGGCTTTTATGTGTGTGTAAGTATACAATGTCTAGAATGTCATACAGGTTGTGAGGTCGGCTTTCTCACACAAGTGACGGCCTTTGATATTCAGAAGAAGTGTTCAAAGATAAGATAATTGTGTTCACTGGCAAAGCAACAAGAGTGATGATATGGTAGAGAAGAACACAAACTATGTCGCCTCGACTTAAAGTGCAGTAAGTCAAGATGAGATCCTTGATTGTAAATATGGATTCAATCATGGAAACCTACGTCCATGATACCTATTGCCAGATAGCAAATTCTTCAAAATTGATGTCATGTAATATGAGTGGAGTTGAAGAGTTTGGGTTTAGATGCTAAGAGTATCTAGACCTAAGTCTGTATGGTGTAATGATAAAATTAAAGTGACATACGCTTTTAAAGTATAAGAGTAACCCCATAGCATGTGACTCATACCACATGTGCTAAAGAACTACAAATGGAAGCAAGTGAATAGATCCTTACTTTATTTCTGTGTGAGTCCTAGAAAAGTTAACCGTTCAATAATGTCCTTTGACTTTGACATTATCATGGAAATATGTTTCAATGTCTGCTACTTTAGCATTTTGTCCTATGATCATGGTTGATGTGATCTAAAGGTATTATGTTAGGAAAGCGGTTAATATATATCCAAGTGATATATGGGTGAAAGAAAGATTATTACCTGAAATACACACCTATGTTGGTGTCTGAGACCGATCCCTTATGATATTATTTTGTGATTTCGTAAGTGTAGACTCTATGCATATGAGAAAGGTAATCTGAGTTTTATACTGACTCAAAAAGGATTAGATTGGCCATGAGTAAAGTGTATATTGGTAAATCTAGGACATCCAAGTACTATATTAATATCGAACAGCACTATAGGGTTGTCTTGTGCTGATCTCTGATAAAGGGATTTCTCGTATAGTCACCCAAATAGAGATGTCATGCCTTGCGGCCATAGCAAAACACATAGTATTAAAGAAGTAAGAGAAAGAGACTTAGCCCATAACATCTAATCCACCAAGTGTGAGTGGGAGATATTGGAATATACTAGTCCACACTTGGTAGATTACGGCACAAGCCCGCTTCAAGAAGGGATATCATGGAGAGACACGGCTTATAAAGAGAGAGATATCATTTATGGTTTAAGGGTTATGTCTATTGCCATATAACCATATGTTTAAAGATTGTAACTATTCATATGTGACCGTATGTACTCTATATATATAGGGTGTGAGATTAAAGGAGTAGACGAGTCAGAATATAACACACAATTCTCCCTCTAAAAAAAAATTCTCCCATAAGAGTTCTTTCTTCTCTTCCTCTCTTTAATGTATGTGCTATGTAAAGTGATTGGAGTCCTCATTGATGCTCTAGTTTCGTGTGGGTACTTCAACAAGTCAGTTAGATTCCAAGTACACCCAAAATTCTTATATAATAGAAACTAGTGAGCATTATTAATGTGTTATCATTCAGGTACTATTCTTTTCAATTTATATATTGACTTTGCTGTGGAACTTGTATAAATCCAACTTCACAGCACTGCATAAACTGAATCAAAACAACTAGAGCATCATTTTCAAATTTTACAAATATTCAAAAATTGTATACACTCAAAATTAACATTTTTTAATTTAGGTGAAAAAACCTCAGTTTGTAGAGAGAATGAAATTGGTCAGTAGCAATTGTACATATGAAAAAAATGGAACTATAAAAAATTACGAGTTGGATGTTGGGTTTAAAATTTAAGAGAAAGAACTACCTTTTTCTTGAAAAATAAACACAGATAAGTAATAATATTGAAAAATAAATATAGATAATGATCACTAGCTACCTTTGTTAGATTGAGTATGAGTGACTAAGTGTGAAAGGGGTGTTTTATTTTAAAGGGCTTTTAGCACGGTTATTTTCGACCATACATTACGATTCCAAACTGTCATATATGAAGGCTTGTTCACAGTTTTTCTACTGCAAGTATACGAGTAGCAAGTAATATAAAAAGTTGTCGTTCCTATGAGAACTAAGGCAAAAGTAGGCTAATTAATGCAATTATGCTCTTAATTAGGTTGGGCAAAGTCATTTGAAGTATTTTAATTTGAAAAAATAATGTTGGTTCAAAGCAAACTAATTTGGAAGAAACAAAGTAAAAGTTTATTCTAACTTTAGGAAAATGAGGCTCTAGGATCATTTCTCCCCTCTATATTTCATGAAACCAATTAATTCTCTCTTAACTAGCTTTAATGGAAAATCAATTTTTTGTCTAAGATTCGCAACTATTAGAAAAGCTTTCTAAAGTCAAAACCAACATCTAATTTCAAGATACTCATTCAATCTCTTGCAACAAGTTAGTGAAAATAGTCATTAAGACCAAATCTTTTAATAACAAATACTAGATCAATTGGTGAATCTCTTTCCTATTAACAAACTATCCATTCAAGCAAGAATTTTAAAACTAGCATAATTTTATCAAAGTTCTTCAATCAAGATAATCTCTCTCAAGCATCATCGCATTTAACAAATTAACCAAGTGATGATCAAGCACTTGAGGTGTAATACCCCAAATTTTGGGACTAGAGGCAAGTGATTAAGCCTGAATAAAGTAAACTTCTAAGTCTAGCTTAGAAAGAATCCCAAAATACACCCAGAATAAAGTATAAATTTTGGTGTGAATTAGTCAAAAGAAAGTACCTGATTCCTTTAGGATGTGTCAGAATAGCATAAAACCTAACCCAAATCCAAAGGAAAAGGGAAGAAGTGTCTAGAAAGAATTAAGAAAGAGAATTGAAAGAACTAATGACACAAGAAATAATATTGCCATAATCAAGGGCAAAAGAGTCAACTACCACTTGATCTTGAGGTTAAAATTGGAATCCAAGATTTAGGGCTAGGATTTGTTCTTGAAAAAGTAAGAGTAATTATGAGAAAAGAAAACAGAAGACAATAAAATTCACTAATAAAACTATTGGATAAAGGCAAGGGAGACAAGATGAGTTATCCAATAAACTAATGGTTAATTAACTACCTAGTATACAAGAAGATATGAACCATTGGGTAAAGCATTTCTCTCTTTCCCCTCCCTCTAATTTTGGTTATGACAAGCCAAAAGGGAGAGGAATTATCTCTTTCACTTAACCAAATCACACTTAGTTAGCCTAACCACACCACTTTTCAAGAAGCTATCATATGGTGACACATCATCATTTTTTTCAACCCTCTTGTAAGTTTTAGCTAGCACACATAAGAAAGAGAAGACAATGAATTAAACACTCTATTCACTCATTTGGACGTCCAAAACAAGGAGGAAGAGGGAGAAAGTAGATCTTGAAAGTTCAAGAAGTGGTAAGCATATTCTCTCTAGATTTTCACCTTCTTATTCACCTCTCTAGCCAAAAATGTCTTCTCGAACATTGTTCCTCTTAGCCTAAGCTTTATTTCTATATTTTTAGTTTTTCAAGAAGAGGTGTTTTGAGGTATTTATCAAGACCCAAAGTGGTTGAATCAAAGAATAAAACCTAGAAGAAGTAAGAGGTGAGTAAGGGCCTCTTTCTTAACCATATATTGTGTGGTTTGGTGGAGTTTTATGGAATGGGTATTTTTGCACTAATTTTAGTTCTATGGTTATTCTTAGAGTTCATGGTGGTTTGGTCTTGTAAATGGTGTTAAATAAGATTTAAAAATGAGAAATCACAAATTTGGAACTTAAGAGTAGTGTTGCCAAATTTTGTTTTCTAGAAGGCAGCGATGTTGTGGCTTGTTTTTTATCAGTCAAACCTGGTTCAAATGCTATGAAACTTTCCAAAATGAAAGTAGAGATCTTGAGATTCATTTTGATAGGTAGAATGTAATTTTTGGACAAGTGGATTTAAAGTTATGATTTTTCAAAGTTGGACCCTGTTTCTGGAACTAATTCTGGAATAGTTATGGTTTGACAAATTTCTGGAAATTGTGTGGTTACATTTTCTAGAAAATGATACTTTTCTTTGAAAGTACACTTAAAGATTTTACAATTTTCTTGGAATCAGTCAATTTAAAGTTTTCTAGAATTAATTATGATTTTTGAAAATTGGGCATTGAAACTGGAGTGCAGGACAATATGCCAAATGAAGAAGTTGCGACGAGGACGTGAAGACTAAGACTCACTAATCCATTATGTATAATTAATATTTGAAATGGATAATGGTATAACCCGCATGACGGATGGATATTTTTTGAAGCACAATAATTGAACTATGAGATGGGTAACCGCGCAGTTCGAGCCCATTATTTAAGTAAACAGAGGAATTAATAAGCAGAGAAACTCTAATAATAATAAATGAAAGAACTGATGAGCTAAAGTGAAAAGTAACCCCATAAATACGCTAATTCGGCAACTACGGTTTTACCAAACGAATAGTACCCTAAGAATAATTGTGAAATTTTTTGGCTGGGTGCTTATTTATTGATTCTCTTGAGCCGTAATAATAATGATATTGCTTCTTATGCATAATAAAGGGGCTTAAAGAATGGGTGTTACAAGAGGCATTAAGCATACAATAAAATCAACACATAATACTTCATTAAATGCTAGAAAAAAGAGAATAACATAGTCTCAATCTATAAAGAAATCCTAGAATGAAATATTTTGCTACTCATAATCTTATGTAAAGAAACTCTATACATAAAACTGAATCCATAGCCAAATAACAAGAAAAGAACGGAAAAGTGATCAAACCAAGGTACAAACTCCAAGATGTCTCTTAGAATCACCACACAAAGATCTAAACTTGCTTAGAACTCCTTCCCAAATTCTTTCCTTTTGTGCCTTAAGGTTCCTAAGTGCAGAATGATTGACTTTCGGTGCCCTTGTAAAAAAAAACCCTTGAAATCAACTTTAGTAAGTGAAATGCATAGTTTTACTTTTTGTCAATCACTTCGATGAACATGTCATTGGCTGAAGAGAATGACACGGAGTTCAGATCCTTTTTCACTTTGGTGAATATGTTGTTGGCTGAAGCTAATGACATAATAATCTCTTTCCCCATTTGGGCTCGTTAGCTTCAGAACATGTATTGTTAGCTTAAGCCAACAACACAACAACTTTCTTCCTAATTTAATGAATTAATCTTTCTTTAACCTTTATTGCTACAAACTTTGTTCCTTGGTCCTTGAAAAAATTCCCAATTTGTCTTTATCCTCCTACACAAGAAAGGATTCATAAGTTCACACTTTTTCTTTAAAGTAAAGCACAAAATATATGGTTCTAAAGAAAATTTTCATTGAGGATTTCTGAGAAAAAATTGTTGTATCTTTCTCTAATTCCTTATAAAAGACATTGAATCCATAAAAAAAGATAGAAACAATGCTCGTAAGGAGCCCTTTCTTCAACTTTGGCTTGATACATTAATATGCACATTTTCTTCTCTAAGCTCTTTCTATACACTATTTTGAGTCAACAAATAGTTAAAAAGAGAAGAAAATGTGCCTAAAATATTACCAATTTCTATGAGCTAACAAGGCTTTGTATACGCTCGATGCATATAATTAACGGTTTTGAACCGTGATGTATTGAGGACATACTTAATGGTTCTTTGTGTAAGACTCATCTTACATACCCCTTTAGTTACGTATCGAAAGTGTTACTCTTCAATTACTTAGGGGTTAATTACTCATTCAAGACTATTAGATGTTATTTGTACCGAATATCAGAGTTCATTCTTATTCTTAATTCTTATTCATTTGTGATCCTGATTAATGTTCAATGCTAATACGTGTATTCATACTTGCATATTCATAAATATTCGTCAAGTGTAAATATTTTACACACAATAAAAATAAATACACTTGAATCTTCCATTCTTCATCATTCTTCCTTTTGGTTCTTCTTCAAGCATTCTTCTCTTTCGTATTCATGTACCTATATGATTAGTGGGGGAAGGTGAGATTCGAGGGAATCTTAGTACCAAACAATGCTAACAATACATGCAGGATGAATGCTAGTGCATGATAGGCTTGCCTTAAATAGGCTCATGTTCACTTAATGATATTTTTGCATGCTCAATGTTTTGTGCAACATACTTATGACCACAGTAAAAATAAACAGAGGTTCATCCATTCATGCATGCTTCACATAATCAACCAAAGCAATACTATACATCAATACCTAAGCATACACATCATATACATGCAAGTTAAGTAAGTTTACTACCTTTTGGACTTCTGTCTTCTTCTTGTCCCCTTTTCTTCCAA
The DNA here is from genome assembly GCA_963855925.1 of Inga laurina. Taxonomy (NCBI): domain Eukaryota; kingdom Viridiplantae; phylum Streptophyta; class Magnoliopsida; order Fabales; family Fabaceae; genus Inga; species Inga laurina. The sequence goes on along the minus strand of OY979703.1, from coordinate 39,841,254 downwards.
CCATTGTAACTTCTTAGAAATTCTTCCATTCTTCTTTTTTCTTGGCTTCTCATGTCCCTAGATAAACACCACATTATTAGTGCCATAACAAAATGCATGTCCGATATGGCTACATTAACCAGGGGTTATTCTCACATAGTTTTTTATGTATAACACAATAGTAACATCAATTTACCAAATTCCCACTCCTTGGTCATGCCCTATTCTGACCAAAAAGTAGGGTTCGACATAACAATCCATCAATTCACATTTTAACCATCAAACTTAGTTTATATGCTTCCCAATCATCATATAATCACACACATATGAACATAACATCATGAAACCCTAATAAAACAAGAACAAGTCCCAAAAATTCATCCAAACAACACAATATGTACGTCAAAAGGAAGCTTTTGCACACCTCTTGCTCTTTCTCAAGCTCTTTCTTTAATTCTCCAACTTTGGCTCTTGCAAGATGACTGAAAACACCTCCTCTTCAAAAACAAAAAGCATAAAAAAGAAGCTCTTAGAGAAGAGAACAACATTCATGAAGACCTCAAGAGCTAGAGAGGTGCTCTTGAAGGTAAAAATCAAGCTAGAAGATCTTACCTCTACTTTGTTCTTCCATTTTCTCTTTTCTCTTTCCTTTTTATTTTTCCTATTTCTTTTCTCTATTTTTCCCTAGCTTGGCCGTCACTTTAGGAGTGTGAGAGGGAGAGTTAAATGTTTGATATTCTCCTTCTTGGCTTCTTGAAACACTTGGCCGAAGATAAGCAAGAGAAAGAAGAGAAATAATGTGTGGCCACAAATTGTTCTTCTTGCAAAAGCTTGGTGATTTTGATGAAGTTTTCTCTTTCCTCCCTCTTCCTTGCTTTAGCCGAATTTCCTTTTCAAAATGGGAGAGGAAATGTTGACTATTTTGTTTGCTTTATCTTGCCATTGGTCAATTTTTCTCCAAGTTGGAAAATTGTGCAACACTTTGACTAATTGACCAAACTATTATCTCCCTAAATTTCCCTTAAAAAGGACGGTTTTTATGGCCTAAGAGGGAGATAAAATTTGCTTTCCATTCTCATAATTACTTCTTACTTTTGAAGAGCAAATCCTAGCCCTTCATTTTGTCTTCAAATTTTAACCTCAAAATCAAGTGGCAATTGTCTCTTTTGCCCTTGATTATGGCAATACTAATTCTTGTGCCATTAGTTCTTTTAGTTTTCTTTTTTACTTCCTTCTAGACACCATTTCCCTTTTCCTTTAAATCCAGGTTAGGTTTTATGTCATTCTAACACATCCTAAAGGAATCAGGTACTTTCTTTTGACTAATTCGCATTGAAATTCATATTCTATTTTGAGTACGGTTTCTAAAAGTCATTCTGTTTCTTATGCATCCCTAGGACACTTTCTAAACTAGGCTTAGTAGTCTACTTTATTCAAGCTTATTCTCTAGCTTCTAGTGCCAAAATTCGAGATATTACACTTTCTTAATCAATGTAATGTATTTAGAACATATTTAATAGTTTTTTGTTGATAATTGTCACTATAAAAAGCACTCAATTCCTGAAAAAATTAGCCATGGAATTTTTGTAATGACAAATTCTGTCAGAAAAATTTTTGACAGAATTTCTGTCCAAATTCTTTTAGTGGCCAAATTAGCCATAGATATGATCGAGAAAGAGAGATTAGATCTATAGAACAATATATGCAACCTAACAAGAAGGAGAAAATTGTAATATCCTGAATTTTGAGACTCGAGGCTAGAGAATAAGCCTGAAATAAGTGGATTGTTAAGCCCCGGTTTAGCCAAATCTCAAATGGTGATTAAGGGTTAATAACTCCAAAAGTGGAGGTGATTATTGATAGATAAACCCTTTTGGAGCGTATGATACGATTTTGGCACTTCTGAAAGGTGATTCTTGGTATAGTTTCTCCCAACCCTTTAGGCCTGTGTTTGGGCTTCAAGTAGCCACCTAAAGGTGTTAAATGATAACCAACATTAAGTGTTTGTATGTTCAGGAATTGAAAAGGGAATAACTCTATGTCCTTGATTTGGTTTATAGGGTTCAATATCCGCTCGGATCATGAGTAGCCAGTGCTGGAGCATACGTGGAAGACAAGTGTAGGGAACTTACCTCTCTTGCATGCTTTGATATTTTTGTTTGTGTATTGATGCATGTATTGCTTTACTTGATTATGTGAAACATGTATGAATGATTTTAGCTCTATTTCTAGTTATGCTATGGCCATGAGTATGTTGTTGAAACATTGAGCACGCTGATTTGTCATTGTGTGAGCATGAGGACGTTGGGAGTATTGCAAGCATATCATGCATTAAACACTTATCTTACATGTCATGCATTAAACACTTTTTTTCCTACGGAAATTCTCTCGAATCTCACCTTCCCCTACTAACCTTTCATACAGGGGAGTGGATCGAGGATGGAGCAGGTAACCAAGGGCGACAAGGACTCCTTCGGGTTGTCATTTTGGTAGTTAGTTATCATTGTAGTTGGGATATTTATATTTAATATGGATGTATATTTGATTATGTATTGAGATAAGATTTGTGTAATCCCCATATGAGGGCCTGTAGGGGCAAATATGCCCTGTAAGGCTTTGAGTTAATGTATGGAACCCAGGATTGCCGAGATTATTGTTGTGCACTTTGATATATAGAATGTGATTTATCTTCGTGTGGTAATTGTGTTTGAAATGTAAATCTGAGGCTAGGTTATTTGGATTTCGAAATGCATTTTTGAAAACCCTATCATGAAGATGGGATTTTAAAATAAATTTTGATTATTATTGGTCTCTATTTCACTTTAATTACGTATGTCGGATATAATTATGGTGGGGGTTATATTTTGGTATCAGAGCTACAGTTCCTAGAAAAGATAGGATTTGCTAGGAAAGTGTCAGTAGTTGCTACCTTAATTCATAGAGAATGACTTTATTTATTTGTGGTATACACATTAAGGTCCCTGCTATTTATGGATATATGAGGTTAAGGGCCGTGTGTATATATTATCCATGATGGGGATGTGGTAAAACAATATGGTTCGCTCGAGAATTTGATGTGCAGACCCAGAGGTGGAGGTAATGAATACAATCTACCGGATCTTGTGTGAGGAAAAGATGGGTATGATTAGATAACGGAGGAAAATGATTTCCAAGGTATGTGATGGTATGATTCTATGTTTCATATTAAACCTAGATGTTGGGTTAAAAACCCTAGTCGGTATGATATCACCTACCAGTGATGTTGTACTAGACTTATGTGTTTAAGGGCCCTAAGACCTAGGGAATCGGTGTGCTTTAGGCTGGCCGAGATATTTGAACTTATGTTGGAGTTGATGATGTTCTGTGGAAATGAGGGAAGTGATTTCCCGGTTCAACTGAGGTTGAGGTTTGGATAGATGAGTTGTGATCCAAGAATCAGACTCAATAGTTAGGTTGATTTTTAGGAATTCGAAATGACCTGGATGGTTTGTGGTAGCAGAGTATGGTACTAGATTTGAATTGAATTGTGTGTCAGGTATCCTGAGGTTGCTAGTTGTTATTCTAGCACAGGGAGAAAGTTTTCTATGGAGGATTCAGATCGGAGAGTACTATCTACAGAGAGTCTTGATTGGAGAGGGCTACCTACGATGACATATGATCGGAAAGGCTATTTGTGTGTGTCTTTCACCTGCGGGCGCATAGGGGGTTCCCATGGTGAAAGACCGTTTTGCTGGAGCGGTAGTTTACGGGGGATTGACTATGTGATTTTATGAAAGCCGCCGTGACGATAAACCATAGTATGCAACCACCGTGATAACGAACCGTAGAGAGCAGTTGTTGTGACGTTGAATCGTAGAGTAGAACTATGAGGACGTTGGGAGTATGGGCTCTTAATGATATGTTGGTTATGGCTCTGAATGATTCAAGTAGAATCAGGCCAAGATTTGGCATAGATTGTGAGTGTGGTCAGGTGAAGTGGGACATTCCTACGGGACTCCTATTAAATCACCCTAACATTGTGAAAGCACAGATAAGGAGAAATGTAACCCCCTACCTGATTAACCGTAATTATGATTCGATTACATGTAGTAAAACGGATTAAAGACCAGCAAATAATTTAAAACTCATTTTAATTCCCTATCTTACAATAGGGTTTTCACAAAATCTTCAAAACTTTTCCTTACTCTGGTCTCACTCTCGAATGTCGAACATAATTACCTGCTCAGCTATATCACGTTATTGCATATCATAGTGTATAGCCAAATTCCTGGCAACTCATAAGTTTCATACATGTATAAACTAAGGGTTCATAAGTCCCAACTAGGGGATTACATACCAAAATCAATCGTAATATTTGTATATTTAAATATACAATAATCCCAGGTCCAAAAATAGATAACCAACATCCCAAAATCAAATATTCCCCCACAAAGGGTGCTCCTGGTTACTCACTTTTCCTTGGAGCTACTTGCCCTGTCTGAAATGTTAGTCAATGAAAAGAATGAGATTCAAAAGAATCCCAGTAGTGACTAATCATTCATACCACACATAATCACATAGCATGCAAGTAAATCATCACACAAAAGTATTAGAACAAATCACACTCCACCCTCATCCCCTTTTACTGTTGGGAAGGCATACTGTCCTAACCCGAACCGTTGTTAGCAACTCAGGGACTATTGGCATGACAGTGCACACATCTAGCCTTATGGCTCATATAGCCATTTGACTTTCACAAATGGCCCGTCAGCCTTCACAAATAGCCTTTCAGCTTTCAAATAATCACAAATATCACACCCCATCCTTATCCCCTTTTACCACCAAGAAGGTACACTGCCCTCACCCAAACCATTGTTAGCAACTCAGGGATTATTGGCGTGGCGGTGCATACACATTTCCACAATCATTGCAGCATTCGAATCCATCACAAAATAATGATATAACACACATACAATGCATCACATATGGTATAAAAGAAGGAGTCACTACCTTATTCCTTCCTAAAGTTCGCTGGCGCAGTGCGCTCGCGAGGGCAGCAAATGTCAAATCCTATCAACCAACTTCAAGAGCGGTGGATTAATTCCTTACTCCAATTCTCGCTTTCTTGACATTTAAGTTAGTTATCATATAGACTCTTTAGGTGGCTTCTAAATGCTTAAACATGAGCCTAAAGGGTTGGGGAAAGTTTTCCTAAAAGACCATCTCCAGAAGTTCAAAATGCAGATTTTCACTGGTTGGCCGCGGCCAGCCCAACTGTAGGCCACGGCCAACGGATACACAGAAGGATTTGGGCCACAACTAGCCACCTTGGGCCTTGGCTAGAGTCAGGTCAAAAAGTCTTGGGCCGCGGCCAACACATGGTCAGAAGGTTTTGGGTCACGGCCAGCCATATTGGCTGTGAACAACCTGTGACCCTGACTCCTGGATGATTCCAAACACTCATAACTTTATGCATAGAACTCAGAAGGACTCAAACTTTATATGGATGGAAAGCTTGCAATGTGCACTACAATCTTAGAAAGTTTCATAACATTTAGACACCATTTGCTAGGTCAAAATATCATGCAAAGTCAGGTCATTGCACAACATTTTGAACTTGGAAAATTTCTAGACTTAACCAAATTTTCCAGAATTTCAGACTTTGGCTTCCAATGGTTCCAAATTTCAAATCAAACACCATTCCTACACAATTTGCATAAGGAATCCATTGGAGCTATCAAAACAACCAAATTCCACTCACATTTGACATGTTCCACCACCAACACAACATGTCACACCAAAACTCAATCAAGTTATCATACTGCAATCCATCCAAACCAAAATTCTCAACCAATTTCAAATTCATAAAGACACAATATGACATCAATTTCTACACTAAACACTAACCAAGTCATGCTTTTCAAAATTCACCAAAAATCAGGGCAAAATTACAAATTCCTAAGACTCAACCAATGGTCACAAGTTTTAGGTCAAAGTATAGCAAATTCTTACCTCAACTTCTTCCCAAAGCTAATTCTTCCACTTCCAAATTTCCACAAATCCCCAACACCACTATTCAAAAATCTGAAACCATAGGAATAAAGCCCTCAACCTCATGATCAATATCAATGAAGGTGAGTTGAGTACTTAAGGTCAAATCCTTACCTAGACTTGAACCCTCTTCTTTCTCTTTCCTTTCTTGGTTGAATGAAAATGGAGGTTGAAGTGAGAGAAGATGATGATGAAGAAGAAAATTAGATTTTCCCTTGGCCATGAGGTCTTGGCCGACCTAAGAAAGAGAGAGGGAGAGGAAAAGAGTGTGAAATGTTGACCCTAATCCAATGGCTTACACATGGACACTTGACAACATCTTGGCCTTCCTTCCCTTAGCTCACATAACATATACATACACACTCCTACTCCCATGCTCATGAATCCTAACCGTTGGTCTCAAGTTACCTATGAGTTTCTTCTTCGGTAACTGACCAATTGGTCGATAACTTCCCAATTTTACCATTTTGCCCCTGATTATGGTAATTCTATTCAATTCATTTCCAAACTCATTTTTATCATTCCACTAACATCATCATGCACCCTCCCCTAATATTTCAACCTATATAAACATTGATCCACTCATAAGCTTAAATATAGAGCTTAGGCATTAATTAAAACATATTCACATCAAACTCAATAGTAATTACATCGATACTAACACAATTAGCCCTAAATCCCAAATTGGGTTATTACAAAAAAAACCTTATAGTGTTTCAGCGGAAGCATGAAAATGTGATGTGTTTAAGAACTGCACTGAGCAAAAGCTCAAGGTAGTGAGTGTGCTTTTTTTAAGAATTGTATTGAACAGAAGCTCAAGTTTGCAAAAAGTGCAATGTGTTAGTGATGGCTTTGGGAAGTAAAACTTCGAAGTCCAGATTATTTTGTGAGAAAGGGTCTTGAAGGATCCCAGTATGTGAAAAGAATTCATGGTGTTGATGGTGAAATTATTAAGATGCCCGGTTCCAGCTTGTTGTGATTGTGTATTATGAGTCCATATCCTAGAGTGGGCTAGATCAGGGTGGTTCGGTGGGCTAAGCCAGGGTGGCATATGCTTAGGATATGACATATTTGTGTTGTGAGTCCATCTCCTAGAGTGGACCAGACCAGGGTGGTTCAGTAGGCTGAGCCAGGGTGGCATAGGCCCAGGATGTGACGGATATTTATGATGTCTCTCACCTGTGGCTCATCAGGTGATTCCGGTATGAGGATCATTCCACTGGGGTGGTATTTTATGGGGGATTGACTATCTGAAAGCCAGAGCAGCTATGTGATTGCTAGAGAGGCAATGTGATATGTGTATGCCAGTGAGGCAACATATATGTGTGACAATTGTGAAGAAGCTGGGAGTAGGATGTGGTTGTGTACCAGAGCAGAGCTAGTTCAGCTGATGGTGAATTTGACTACATAATCGGGGGTTGTCACTTGTGAGGGCACTTACCCCGACATAGCCAGTATAGCTAGCCACCAGGCTGGTTGTAATGGTGTTGACCCTAGGCCGAAAGGCGGTGCGTAAAATTAGAATATGCGACGTTTGTTGATGTGAATGCAAGAAGAGCAATGTGTATATGTGAATACAGCTGAGGAAAGCTATCGTTATTCAGCAAAAGCTATCGTATTTGTGCAAGTAGCGAAAGCTGAGGTATTCTTGCAAATAGTGGAAGCTGTCGTAATATGTATGCACCGCCATACCAATAGTCCTCGAGTAGCTAACAACGGTTCAGGTGGGCCTGCATGACTCCCTGGTGGAGAAGAGGATGAGGGTGGGGTGTGATTGTGGATCTTATGACATTAGTCATGTATCATTATGTATACAACTATGAGTGCTATCATTTTGATGATGCTAGTCACGCATTAATATGGATGCTACTGCAGATATTGTGTTAATACCCAAAAGTCCCAGTTACCACTAGCGGAGTCACTAGTGGGTATACGAGTTAGGGTGACACTGTAAAATTTGATACGGTGAAGTAATATTGTGTTGTGATACCCAAAAGTCCCGGTTACCACTAGCGGAGTCACTGGTAGGTGTACGGGTGAGGGTAATGCTGTGAAAGTTACAGGTGAGGAACATGTGAGTACAGCAGAGGCTGTCATTATGTGTGATGAATTTGTGAAGTTTTGAGTTACTCCTGGAAGGGGTGACGAGATTGAGTGGGGTGGTGGCTTGTGCCTTACAAATGCTAAGATTTTATGAGATGGCTCATGATCTAGAGCCTTCGGATATTGTGGTTATGTGATAATGGATTTGTGGCAATCGTATGAGATGGCTCATGATCGAGACGATTGCATTTGTTTGACAAATGTGTAGTGATTATGTTTGTGCAGCAATCATGTAATGGGCCGATTGCTGTTTTATAGCAACTATGTTGCATTCGTGTTAATGCCAAATATGTGGCATTATTACCTATATAGGGTGATAGCAGAATGGTGCGGTGATTATGAGAATCATATTTATAGAATATCATTTGTGTGGGTGATCTAGAAGAGACTGTTCCAATGAGAAATAATTTATGAAATGGAAGCCGTCATGAAGAGGCATTCGAGGGTAAGGTTTAAGTGATGTGACAAATTTTGAGGACGAAATTTATTGAACCGGGGGGGAATGTAATATCCCGAATTTTGAGACTCGAGGCTAGAGAATAAGCCTGAAATAAGTGGGTTGTTAAGCCCCGGTTTAGCAAAATCTCAAATGGCGATTAAGGGTTAATAACTCCAAAAGTGGAGGCAATTATTGATAGATAAACCCTTTTAGAGAGTATGATGCGATTTTGGCACTTCTGAAAGGTGATTCTTGGTATAGTTTCTCCCAACCCTTTAGGCATGTGTTTCGGCTTCGAGTAGCCACCTAAAGGTGTTAAATGATAACCAACATTAAGTGTTTGTATGTTGATGAATTGGAAAAGGGAATAACCCTATGTCCTTGATTTGGTTTATAGGGTTCAATATCTGCTTGGATCGTGAGTAGCCGGTGCTGGAACATACGTGGAAGACAAGTGTAGGGAACTTACCTCTCTTACATGCTTTGATATTTGTGTTTGTGAATTGATGCATGTATTGATTTACTTGATTATGTGAAACATGTATGAATGATTGTAGCTCTGTTTCTAGTTATGCTATGGCTATGAGTATTTTGTTGAAATATTGAGCACACAGATATGTCATTGTGTGAGCATGAGTTATGTTTTGCAAGCATGTCATGCATTAAACACTTATCTTACATGCATATTGGCATTTGTTTCCTATTGAGATTCTCTCGAATCTCACCCTCCCTTACTAACCTTTCAGACAGTGTAGTGGATCAAGGATGGAGCAGGCAACCAAGGGTGACAAGGACTCCTTCGGGTTGTCATTTTGGTAGTTGGTTATTCGATATGGATGTATATTTGATTATGTATTAAGATGAGATTTGTGTAATCCCCATATGAGGGCTTGTAAGGGTGAATATGCCCTGTAAGGCTTTGAGTTAATGTATGGAACCCAGGATTGCTGGGATTATTGTTATGCACTCTGATATATAGAATGTGATTTATCTTCGTATGGTAATTGTATTCGAAATGTGAATCTGAGGCCAGGTTATTTGGATTTCGAAATGAATTTGTGAAAATCCTATCGTGAAGATGGGATTTTAAAATAAATTTTGATTATTATTGGTCTCTATTTCACTCTAATTACGTATTTCGGATATAATTACTGTGGGGGTCACACATATGGCATACTATAGATCTAACCTCTCCTTCTCTATCAACTCTTCTCGAGGCTGCATGTCCCTTGAGCCCTTTATGGTAGAGAGTTCCATTAAGCCTAGCCACAAAGCCGAGAATGTCTTGATCCATCCCAAATTGCACTAAATGTGTGAGCTTCTATAATATACAAATTTGTGTACAATTCTGTTCTATATTCATGTAGGGGGATATCGAAAGGAGAATCCCCATTTTAAAAAAAAAAATTGCCTCAAAAATTAACAGTTCTTACATAAAAATTGGTATATATTTATGCACTATGTATTATGGTTGTTTTATTAAACCAGTTAGCATTTATATCAAATAAATAACGGTTGCGGTGTAATGACTGTTACGTGTGCTTTTATTTTTTTTTTCCTTTATTGATTAAATCAAGTCCAAACTTTCAGTTCTTTAAGTTTACATGAATATACTTTTAGTCTCTTAACTTATAAAGTATAGTTTTGGTCTCATAATTCTTACACCGTTAACGTTGCTAATGAAAAACGTTAATGCAGCAACTCAAGTGATGATTGAACAGCTCATAAAGCATATTTAAGTTTTAATTTTTTTAACATAGTTGTTGTAAAATTGTTTTAATATATTTTTTAATTAAATAATTAAACTTCAAATATGCTTTGTCAACTGCTCAATCATCATTTGACTTTGATGCGTCAACATTTTCCGTTTATGTTAGCAACATTAACGGTGGTAGAATTATCGGACAAAAAGTATTTTTAATAAAGTTAAGGAACCAAAAGTATATATCATATCAAACTTAAAGGATATTAAAAGTATACGTTAACCTTAAATCAATTTATGATGCCTAAATTGGTAGTTTTGATAATGAATTGGTCGTATTATGGGGTTGTGACCTATAAATTGATTTATTAAGGGATTCAACATTTAAATATTAAAATAATAATAATAATTAAAAAAATCAATCGTCGATAAATAAATATTAATAATATATATAATTATAATCCTTTTATTGTCAACGACAACATAGAATGGTGACATATAATGTCTTACTTCATAAAAGTAGAGGTGCGATCAGAGTATGCCCTTGAGACGCGTAAGCATCCACTCTTCAACCGACTGTTTAGTTAATTATTTTATATTTTATTTTTATATACACACACACAGAGACACATATCCTAATATTTTATAAAATATTATATAAAAAATAAATAGAAATAACAAGAAGGTAGTTATTAAGGATGTAAATTAAAAAAATAGAATAAGGATATTAAATCTCAAAATAAGTATATAATGTCAACACCCATTTCCATTTCGATAATCGAAAAGAAATAAAGACGGAATTCAATGGGCATACAGAAAAGTACAACTATACTGATAATAATATTCGTTTACAATTCTGATATCGTTCGTTGACGAAAACAGAAAATACAGCGGAAGTTTTAATATTTACAAATTTCACCAAAATATCACAAAATAGACTAATTATGACCACGTTCTTGTCCTTGCCTCGAAACACGTGCCGTTCACTTTCCGACATCTATGTCTTTTCCCTTTGCCCCACTAGTACCCGTTGAGGTGTTTATTTTAAAAATAGGGTGAGATTTCGAAGAACCCCAGTAAAAACATGCTATCGTTCATAGAAAATGTGAAAAGTAAATATGATATATGTCATGTATGCATCAATTAATGAACATTATAAACATATCATCTGCATGTATACATGAGTAGGGCCTAGCCCCACTATTCTGCACCGGTTGGGTTTTCACCAACTCCAGTGTAAGTGCCTCTAACATTTATGGCCCCTCTCTGGGCAAATCGTGTTGATTAATAAAGCGCATTTACAAACATTGGCATCTACACAATCATATAACTATGGCATAATGTATGAAGGATAATGTCCCTACCTCAAAGCTTTAAATCCCCTTTTTAAATATGCCTTGAAGAACGTGTCGTACCTGGCCTCCAAATCGATCCTAAAATATTAAATGTACCAGAAATAGGTCATAACCTATCCAAGTATCATTTTAGACTCGTCCATAGTGTTTATTGTGGTTATATTAGTCTATGGTGAAAATTTACAAAAATGCCCCCAGGAACCCGGCCCCGCCGTACCCGACCTGATGGCATGTTTTTCCAAAATTTTGACTAAGGCTATTCAAACTTATTATCGCCCAAGGAATCCATTTCCGGACTCGAAATTACCAAATTCACTGTCAAATTACAAAATACCCTTGACAGCCCCTATTTAGTGATATCAGTGGCGTTTTCGTAATTATGCTTTTTTGGCCTCTACCGAAAAAGTGCCTAACTGTAACCCCACCTATTTTCGCTCACTGAGTCTAATGGAACCATTTATTTCATGAAAATCCAAATCCTTGTACCAGTTCTGGTTTTGGCCGAAATATTAGGGAAAATGGAAAAAAATGAGGTTTTGTGTTTTAGCTCCCAAAACTTGTACTTTTCCATTTCTAATCCTTGATTAACTTATTTAAACACTTCTTAACCATGATTTAAAGGATTTTGGGCAGCATAACCCCTTAGGGTCATGGCTTTTCTAATTTTACAACTCAACCCAAAAATCACAAAACCAAACAACAATCACCAACAACAACTTCAATACACTAAGAAGTTGAGATTTGGGAGATTACCTCTTGATCCTTGATGTTTCTCTCTCTAGGATGTCCTCTCTCTCCCCTCAACCTTGAAGAATAACTTGCTAAACCATGATTCCCATGAAGAACAAAAGATTAGGGGATGAACTACATAATATAGGAAGCTTATTCACTTGAAAACAAGCTCTTACCTTTGCTCTTGCTTCCTTTTGCTCTCTAAATCACCAAGAACTCCCAAGCTCTCTCTCTCTCTCTCTCTCTCTCTCTCTCTCTCTCTTTTCTCTTTTCTTTTTGCGTGAAGTGCATGAAGGGAGGAAGGGAAAATATGTATTAACTTGTCATCTTTCATCTTAACCCTTGATCTAGCCAATGGTTGAGATCTCTCCACCTTTCATGTATACCATCCCTCCAACCATGCCTCCCACCATACTCTCTCATTATGACCACCTTGCATATGTCTTTCACCTAGTGTGCACTCCAACTTTGCCATTATTGAGTTGTGCATGTAGTTTGGTCAACATCACCTTCATCTTGCTTCTTGGATTTACAATTTCCCTCTTCTTTCCATGTGTGGCCAAAACTTAGGGAGGAAAAAGAGGAAAAATGTTTTTTTTCATAATTTTCAAAATTCCTATAATTGTATAAAGTATAATTTCCCCTTAATTTCACAATTCTTGATTTATTCCACTAAGAATAATCACATTATGCATTTTCCTTTATTTTTCTTGATTAATTGAAATTAACTCCAATTAATTGGAAAATAATAAATCTTGGGCTAAATTGGCAAAATTATGATTTTGCTATCCCCTTTGTAATTTAATTCAATTTTTGAATTAATTTGGCTATTTCCTTATGAATATGAATATTTGAAAATTCACAAGATCCAACTTCATGAATATTCACCACTTTATTGAATTATTCAAATAATTACAATATATTTTTGGTGAATAAAATTTGGGGTGTTACATATAAGAGATTGAGAGATGTAACGGGTCAATTACAAAAAAGTTTGAAATCTAAACTTCAGAACTTGAAAAATAAAACAAATATATAAATGAAAATATTTTTAAAATAAATATATTAGGGATAACAGGAAGGAAGTTTCTAAACATATTTATCAAGTTACATAAGACTCTTTTTAATGACAATGTGAATCTCAAAATCTCCTGCAAGTGTCAATCACTGAAATTCAGTTTGATTTTATAGGAACATAAATCTCACCTTGATAATGAATAAATAATAGTAAATACAATCATTCTATTGACAAAAAAATTATTCTTTTTAAATACAATCATTCTATTAACAACTATGCAAGCCCCAACTCTTTTTTTCGAGTGATTTTGCCCCAAGTCTTTTCTTAGAGTGAGGGAGTCCCAGCTCTTTCACTGTAGCATCGCCTCTTATCATATCCATGATGGGATTTATCTGCACAACATGGATTATCTCTACAACCAACCATCATCGCATGGCGGTTCTTTTGTCTATCTACCAAGTACAAAACGTTTCAGTGGCATTAGGGTAGTGTAATAACCAAGTGGAAGAAGGATATAGAACTATGATCAGAAAATAGTATTTCTTGGTGCTTTCATTTATTTTAATTTCAATTAATATTCCATCATTAAAGAAAATAAATTTACTTCCCTTGTATAATACCCTGAAGTTTGGGATTAGAGGCTTGAGAATAAGCTTAAATTAAGTGGACTGCTAAGCCCCAATTTAGCAGAAGCCCAAATTTATCCCCTAATGATTCTTATATCTTTGGGATATTAAGAAAGTAAAATGGTAAATTTTGGAGAAAGTAATTATGTTTTTGGTGAAATCGCCTATGAGGTAGTGAGCTTATCATATGATTTTGAATGATCAAGTGATGCGCAAAAATTATAAACTTTTACAGGATGAAAGTAGACATCCTAGGATTTAATTTGATAGGTCATATGACTCAATTAGAGTTATATACAAAAAGATATGAATTTTTCAATTCAGCCTAGAAAAACTGTGAAGTTTCTGCAACATCAGGCAAAGATTAAAATTCTGGGAATTTTGTGATTACAGATAGAAAAATTCTATATTTTTTCTTGAAACTATACTTAATAAGGGTTCTATAGGCTTTGGAATCACTTCATTTCGATTTTTCTAGAATTAGTTATGATTTTTCAAAGTTTGGGCAGAAAAACTGCCAGAAAATCCGAAAATAGAGAAAAATGTAATGGCAAACTTGTAATTTTTCCAAACAAGTGCTAAATTAATTATTTTCCCATTAATTGAATTTAATTTCAATTAATTAAGGAGAATAAATGTGAAAAAAGTATTTAGAATATTTTGGTCAATTAAATATGAATTTATGAAAAATTTGAGCAAAAAGTGCGATTTTGACCAAAATTGAGACTTTACGTATATACGTAACTGGAACAAGTTGTGAAGCTAATTGAGACCATAGGGAGGGACTCCTAGAAGTCTCCTACATGTTGTAAAAATAAGGAAATATTGGTTGAGCTTCATGACTCAATTTCATGTACATAGGAGTTTTTGTACAAAAAGTGTAATTTTTGGAATTTGAAAATTTCATAAATTATTATAATATTATAAGATGTAGCATTTAGATCATCTCCTTCCTCCCTTGACAGCAAAAAACGATGCCATATTCAGCTGAATTAGAGAGAGAACGTTTGAGATGTCTAGAGTGAGAAAGAGGAAGAAATCTCACAAGGTAAGCCAATTCCTCCAACGATTTAGCTCCTAACGCATATAACTCCGACCCTAAGCTACTCCCTTATGTTTTTTAAGGTTTGGAAGTTCAAAATCTATTGTAGAACACTTACAACACATTTGGTTGAATTACATGGAAGTGGATTACATGTAATCCTGTTGTAATAGGATGATTGCAGTGTTTGGTTGAGCTTATTGTAATGTTAAGAGGATTACATTTGTAATCCTGATTACATCAAATGATGTAATCAGGATTACACTGTCAGGGCTGATGAATGAGAATGCAGACATCCTGTAATCAAGTTGAAAAGACAATATTACCATTATAATTTTTTAAATTGACCATATTGCCCACAAATAAACCCTACTTATCTACCTATTTTATTTTGTTCAATGAAAAACAAAAACGCTTGCCGCTCATCTTCATCGTTGCTGCAATCGTGTCGCTTTTGTTGTCGCTGACGATAGGAAGTCACTGTAACCCTCTGCCGTAATTAATATTCGGATTATGAAATTAAAGTGAAATAGAGACCAATAAGAAATAATTAACATTTAATATCCCATCTAACTGATGGGGTTTTCATAAATACAGTTCGAAATCATTTAGACATGGTCTCGCATTCACCTTCCGAATACAATTACTACACGAAGATAAATCACATTCATATATCAGAGTACGCAATATAAATTCCCGACAATCCCGGAATACGTATCTTCGCTAACAATTGTAGGGTGCATTAGCCCATACAACTTCACAAATAGGGAATTACACAACAAATTCCAATACAAATAATCAAATCCTCATCCGTATAACCAAATATAATTATCCAAATATATATCCCAACTGAGATAACCAACTACCAACTTCAATCCCGAAGGAGTCTTCATCGCCCTTAGCTTCTCGCTATATCCTTGATCTACTACCCTGTCTGAAAGGTTAGTAGGGGAGGGTGAGATTCGAGAGAATCTCAGTAGGATAACAGTATCAATATGCATGTACGATAAATGTTTAATGCATGACATACTTGCATCACATAACTATCACAGTGACAAATCTGTAAGCTCAATGCTTCCAACAATATACTAATGGTCATAGCATAAATTGAAACATAGCTTCAAATAACACATAACCATGCAAAGCTAAGACATGCACCAACACACTAACACATATATCAAATACATGCAGAAGAGATATGTTCCCTACACTCTTTCCATGTATGCTCCAGCTTCGGCTACTCGCGATCCGAGCAATTATCCAACCCTATAACCAAATCAAGGACATAGGGTCAATCTATATTCCAAATCTTTACTTTCATATCACTTAAAGTTGGTTACCATTCACACCCTTTAGGTGGCTAAAATAAGCTCAACGAAAGCTTAAAGGATTGGGACGTACTAGGTTGGAAATCACCTTTCAAAATCTCAAAATGCTGAAAATGGGGGTTGGCTGCAGCCAGAACACGCACAGAAGGTTTTTGGCTGCAGCCAAGAATTTCTGGCTACGGCCAAAACGTGCACAGAAACTTTTGCGCTGCAGCCAAGGCAACTTAGGAAATTCATAACTAATTCCACAAAAATTGAAACGAGGTGATCCCAAAGCCAAATGAAATATTTTTAAGTCCTCTTCATAGGAAAAATATGGCTCATTACCAGAAATCACCACACAAATCCAGATTTCCACGAAATTGCCTTGCTGTTCCAGATTTGCACCCAGTTTCGACATCAAACTTTGGGCAAACATAAATCTCAGTTCAAAAAACGAAATGACACAAATTATATATCCATTTTGAAGCTTAAGATGTGAACTTTAAGACTGGAAAGTTTCGGAATTTTTAGACATCATTTGCCCATTCAAAACGCTCACACAAACTGACTGCCCAGAACAGAGATTCAAAAGGCAGAATTCCAGATTTTGACAATTGCTTCCAATGGTTCCCATTTTCATACCAAACCTCATTCCCACATAAATTTGCACAAGGAATCCATTGGAAATACCAAATCAACCAAATTCATATCACTTTGACATGTTTCCACAACATGTCACACAAATCACAATACCAACTCTACATTACAATATCTTCCCCTTTCAAATTCAAAACCAATTTCAATGATGCCAAAACATAATATGACACCATTTTCATCATAAAACACAATCCAATTCATCCAATCAAAAATCACATGAAAATCAGGGCAAAATTCGAAATTTACAAAGCTTAACCAATGATCACAAAACTTAAGTTAAAATGCTTCAAATACTCACCTCTTCCTCTTCCTAAAGCCAATTCTTTGATTCCTCTTCTTTCCAAAATCTTCAAGCTCTCAAAACACCTTATTTCACAAATCTAAAACCATAGCAATGAAGCTCTCATCACTATGAACAAGATTAAAGAAGGGTGTTTTAGCAACAGAGGACAAGAAACAAGGCAAATCTCACATTTTTCTTTTCTCTTTCCACCTTGAACTTGGACGCCAATGGACTTGAAGAGAGAGGAAGATGAGATGATAATATGCAGAATTTTGGGCAATTGAAGGACCTCTAACCGACTAGAAAAAAAGAGAGAAGAGAGATATGAGTATTTGAAATGTTGACCAAGATCAAGGGCTCATATTATGACACTTGTCACAATCTTACCACACCAACCATGAGCTCACATAGGCACACCACATGGGATTCCACCCCTTAATCTATTGTACAAATCAATCTCAACCATTGGAAAGATGAGGAATCAAGGAATTGGTTTGGGAAAGAGGAAGAGGTGAGTATTTGAAGCCTTTTGATCTAAGTTTTATGATTTGTGGATGAGTTTTGTGAATTGTGAATTTTGCCCTGATTTTGTGGTAATTTCAAAATGCATTAATTGTCATGTGTTTTGAGGTGCAATTGGTGTTTTATTACGTTATATGTTCATTGGAATTGGTTTGAATTAGTTTAGAACTTTGGAAAGTAAAGAATTGCAATGTGAGTTTGAATTGTGACTTGTGTTGACATGTTGTGATTATTGGTGAAACATGTCAATGGAATGTGAATTTGGTTAATTTGGTATTTCCAATGGGTTCCTTATGAAATTTTGTGTGAGAATGATGTTTGATGTGAAAATTGGATCAATGGAAGCAATTGAGAAAAAACTGAAAATCTGTCCATTGAAACTCTGTTCTGGGCAGTCTATTTGTGTTGACGTTTTGAATGGTCAAATGGTGTCTGAAAATTCTGAAACTTTCCAGTCTTAATGTTCACATTCCAAGCTTCAAATGTCATTTCGTTTTGTGAACTGGAAGTTATGGTTTTCCAAATTTTGAAATTAAAACTGGTTGCAAATCTGGAACAGCAAGGGAATTTCATGTAATTCTGGAATTGTGTGGTGATTTCTAGTAATGGCTCATATTTTTCCTATGAATAAGACTTAAATAGCTTTCAATGAGCTTCAGGATCACCTTATTTCAATTTTTCTGGAATTAGTTATGAATTTCCGAAGTTTCCTTGGCTGCAGTTAAAAGTTCTTGGATGTAGCGCAAAACTTTCTGTGTGCGTTATGGCCTTAGCCAGAAAATTTTGGCTGTAACCAAAAATCTTCTGTGCTATTTTTGGCCGCAGCCAAAACCCTATTTCAGCACTTTGTGATTTTGAAAGGTGATTTCCAACCTAGTATGTCCCTATCCTTTAGGCTTTCGTTGAGCTTATTATAGCTACCTTAAGGTTGAGAATAGTAACCAACTTTAAGTGATATGAAAGTAAGGATTTGGATTAGAGGTTAACCCTATGTCCTTAATTTGATTATAGGGTTTGATGTTCACCCTGATCGTGAGCAGCCAAAACTGGAGCTTACGTGGAAAGTACAAGAGTAGGGAACTTACCTCTCCTACATGTATTTGATATTTGTGTTAGTGTGTTAATGCATGTTATTGCTTTGCTTGATTATGTGAAACATGTATGAATAATTTGAAGCTATGTTTCAATTTATGCTATGGTCATATGTATGTTGTTCGAAGCACTGAGCTTACAAATTTGTTATTGTGTGTAAGCATGAGTTATGCAAGCATGTCATGCATTAAACATTTATCTTGCATGCATATTGGTAATGTTTTCCTACTGAGATTCTCTCGAATCTCATCCTCCCCTACCAACATTTTAGAAAGGGTAGGTGGATCAAGGATTGAGCAAGCAATCAAAGGCGACGAGGACTCCTTCGGGTTATCATTTTGGTAGTTGGTTATCATTGCTAGTTGGGATAACTGTATATGTTTTGGGATGTATATTCAGATATATATTTGGAGATGAGATTGTGTAATCCCTTGAATCGGATTTTGTATACCCTTTTAATAAAGGTATGAACCCGGGGTTACCGGGAATTATGTTATGTACTCTGATATTTGTAATGAATGTGATTTATCCACGTAAAGTAATTATATACGAAATATGAATATGAGACCAAGCGAATTAGCTTTTGAAAGTCATTTATGAAAACCCTATCATGAAGATGAGATTTTAATTGAGTTTTGATTATTATTGGTCTCTATTTCATTTTAATTACGTATTTCAGATATAATTACAGTGGGGGTTACAAAAGCTATCTTCCTCCTCCTCATCGAATCTAAGCACTACTACAAAAAAAGCCTTTTATGATGGTTATTTTCAACTATAAATTACGGTTCCGAACCATCATAAAAGTGAGTACCATGTATGCCCAGTGCAAGATATATAACGGTTCAAAACCGTAATATATTGAGGGCATATATACTGGTTATTTGTTAATAACTGTAATGATTGGTTTCATTTTTTTATTATATATAGTTATTTTTATTAATTGTTTTTGTTTAATTTTATTGTTAATATTTATTATATAAAACACAATATAATAATTTATAATAACAAGGTACTAATATTAAATAAAAAATTTTATTTATAATATTCAAAATCCAATACATTATAGATAAACATCATACACTTTAAAAGAAATTAAACACTTAAATACTATAAAACATTATTTTATAATTTTTTGAATTCAAAAAGAAAATCTATTAAAAATTCTTATAATATTCTCCAATGCCTTTGTTGTAGATTATCGATCAAGTATGGGAACTCTAGAGTTCCAATCATATAAATTTTAACTACAAAAGGATAATATAAATAGGAAAATAAAAAAATATATAGTAAAAATCGGCAAATATTAAAACTTGAGCAAATCTCGGATCTAATTCAACAAATCTGATTTCAACACACCTGCTAAAGTTTAGGAATGTGAGAGAGTAAACGTTCAAGTAGATTGTGATTTAATAAGCTGCTAAAAATCAAGAGAAAAAATTATATTGATTTTAGTCTATATAAACTAGCTAGTATAATTAAAATTATTTTCACGGCAATAAAATAATAATAATAAATTTGACATTTTACCCTAAAAAATATATCATTTAAAAATAATAACCCCCCACCAGCCGGCAATCATTGGAGGCCAACCACCGGCAACACAGTTCCATCGACTCTAGCACTGGTGTCCCACCGACTCTAGCATTGGTGGGAATAATTGATTGGCAAAGTCGTGAAGCTCATGTTCACTATAGAGTACTGAAGAAAAAGATTCAATTACTAGACTCAAGAAACACTGAGCAAGATTATTGATAACAAGGCCACTAGTAGCCCTCCGTCGTCATACCCGAATGACTTCGAGATAAATAGGTACCTCTTTGATTTTCTCTTCATTGCGCAATATGCTTTTACCTCTTTGATTTTCTCCAACCATTCAGATGGGGTGCATCTTTTAAAAAAAAAATCCTTATTTATAAATCTAACTTGAGGCAAAAAATGAAGTGAATGACACATAGATTTTCCAGATAAGCTTATTTGACCTGCTAATGGTTAAACTTAACTTGGATGATAGCCGAGGTGAAATTGCTACGATTTGAAAACTTTCAGAGGTAAAATAGCTCTTGAGTGAAAACTTTCAATTGAGGCAATTTTGCACCTAAACCTAAAAAAAAAATGATGTGGATCTCATGTAGACTACCTGCTCAATATATTTGGTCAATTAATAGTTAAACTTAACCTAGATAACAATCGGGGCGAAATTGTTACGATTTAAAAACTTATGAAGCGACATTATTCCAAAAAAAAATCCATGGTAAAATTGAGATTTTTGTATTACTTTCAAGACAAAAATGGGCTTTAATCCGTTAGAATATATAGGAAGATTGATTATTTTTACATAGTTCATTTAGGAAATTAACACTCCCTTAAAAAGCTCCCATAATTTAACAAAAGAAGGAATATAGAACACAGAAATCATATGCCATACTCTTATTTATGCGGCATAGACAGATTACATAAGTAGGCATTGCTTCCTCCAACAAGAGATCTTTCTCGTGTACATGGTCAGTAATCCAACCCCTAAGGTCATTTTTCTTGGGCTCAGCTATCCACCAATTATGCCAAACCTTGTTGGTTTTCTATCTCGTCATAATTATTCAACAATATAGGATCAATGATACTATTGGAAACAAATATTCATAGTCTTTCTACCTCCATGTTGTACTTTTCTTTCCCATATCCAACGCCTCTCACTTTTCTCCTTATTCCACCGAATTTCTGCCTCTACCACAAACTTAATCCAACATACTAGCTTCCATATCCGCTGTCCCTCACTCTTCCCCTATTCCTTTCTTAGTCTTCGTCAGGTTTTTTTAAAATTTTATTTTCTTGTTCTTTCTTGTCCTCGGCCTTTTATCAGTTTTCCTTCATGATAAAGTAGTGCCATAGTATTAGTTTTCTCTTTGCTGGTCATGTATGTTATTTCTGTCCTATATGTTGTTGTTGGTTATGTTTATGGCTGCAGGTGTCGACTTATGTAGTAGAATTGGGCTATGTTTCTTATGAATGTTTTTTTGCCAACCCGTCCCGGTTAATTACAGAAAAAAGGGGCCCAATAAATGGGTTGTGCTCAGGACCTAGTTTAATATCGGAAAAATTAATCTTTTGGTCTTTGTAGTTTTGACAAGGTTATAACTTAGTCCCTACACTTTGACTTGATGCAACTCAGTTCCTATAGTTTTAACTCGATGCAACTCAATCCCTCAACTTTGATTCGATGTAACCCAATCCCTATAGTTTTAATCATTTTATAATATTATCCCCTTATAAAATGATTAAAACTAGGGACTGGGTTACAACCGAATCAAAACTATAGAGACCAAGTTGTTCCAAATTAAAATGTAGGGAATGAGTTACAACCAAATCAAAACCATAGGAGTCAAAAGATTAATTTTCCCTTTTATTTTCAATAATGTCCTTCACCAAAAATTAATGTTCATAATGAAGAGAATTAAAAGTATAAGAGAACAATAAAAAAAAAACCACTTGAACTTCAAAATCCAAAATCAGTTTTGTTATCTACAAAAATATAGGTATTAACTAAACTTGTGAAGCAATTACTAGTTCATTTTAGTAGAAAATAAATGATTTGGGATTTTGAAGTTCAAATGATATTTTCTTGTTTTTTTTTTCCCCTAAAAGTAAACTGATAAAAAAATAATGAGAACTACAATAAATGAAGGGGAGGCATCATTGATAATATAATATAAATTTAATATTTTTGTCCTATAATTATTAATTAGGATTGAAAGGAGTAAGAGAAGGAGGGGAAAAAGGATTGAAGGGAGTATGATTATGGATGCCCCAAACTTGAAAGTATACAAAATAAACAGGGAAAATTAAAATAAATTACCTAAAAAAATAATATTTATTGTAAAGAACCATAAAAATTATAATTACTTAGAATGACCAAATATAATAATAAAAATTTAATATTACTAAATTGTCCCTAATCAAACCTCATATATTATCTCTTATATTCATAATTTAAAAAATAACTAACATTAAAATTAAAACTGTTCATCATTAACACGTGATATGATCATATTTTTTTTAAATGTTTAATATATTATTTAATTAACAACGGTTAAAATCTTTTTTTTTTTTTAATTTTTATTGTCACCAAGTTTTATAATCAATATATCATCAAGTTGCCCAATTGATATTGTCAACGTTGATATCAATCATATTCTTTTTATAAATAAAAACTAAACTCATTTTATTTTTGATATAATATATTATGTATATTTTTTTAATTTCATTAATATTAAATGAATTTTTTTAACTCACATGAATTTCTTATAAAATAAAAATAATTCATATAAACTTTCTTAGTTTAACATACATAATAAATTGTAAAAGAACTTGAGTTTTATTAAAATAAATATAATTTTATTTTAAATTAATTTTTTTTATTTTTAAAAATTATAATTTTGACAAAATTGAAGAATATGTAATGTTTTCCATAGATATCTATGCAAGTTGTGAAAATTGAAAAATTAGAAAATTTTTGTTTAATTTAGTGAAATTCAGAATTTTGTATTAGTTTTAAAAATTGAGTGTGGGAGATAATGTAGTAGGGAATGAGAAGATTACGTTAGAGGCATTTTAGTATTTTTAATTTTATATTTTTATATTTGCTCCTTCTAAATAATTATAATTTTTAGAGTTATTATCAATAAATATATTTTCCTTTAGGTCCTTCATTTTAATTGGCCCAAATAAATAACTCTTAAATGCTACATTTTGATCACAAGATTTGTTAGATATGATTAGTTTTGATGATGTCAAATATAGATATCAAATATTAATAGTAAAAAGTTTGTATAATATACTTATCTTTTATATTGACTAACTACTATATTTAATGTTGTATATCTTGTAGATTAATCATAAACTCGACGGTAGGTTGACATTATTTTTCTTATAATGCCTCATAAATGGAGAATGATCATCAAAAAGAAAAAAAAGAAGAAAGAAGATATTCAAGAAGATATATAGTTCAGTTAAGAAGAATGATCATCAAGAGAAAAAATAAAAAGATATCTTATACATTAGTCAAGAAAAGAAAGAAGAAGATTGAAGATAGTGAAGAAAGAGATTGAAGAAAGAAGAATTTGCAAGACTAATGGGAATATAAAGATCCAAGTTATTAGAAGTGATATCGGAGGTTTCTATGGTCAAATAGAAGTTGAAAGGAGTCAATACGAAGCTTAAAATGACTTATACGGAAGTTATGCTATATTCAGAGGTGATTACTCGAGTAATTCCTCGAGTAATATGCCACTGCCTCATTTTGGAGGTGATTACTTGAGGGCTCCCTTGAGTAATGACCTAGAATTACTCTAGTGACCACTAGAGTAATGAGAATTCTAATGTGCTCTGTTTTCGTGTAGTAGGACAAAGGTTATGTATTTTGGTGATATATCTCAAACCACAACTCCGATTAAGGTGCAATCAGTGGCAAATGAAACTAAACTCCCAATACGTCATTGTGAAAAAAATATCAAGTCCAAAGATGCTAAGATAAAAGAGATATGAATTTTACAAATTGACACTCAAATCAGCGTCATATTACAGGCAAGGTTCGGTATTTTGGTCATAACTCTCAAACTACATATTAGATTGAGATGAAACTAGTGCCATATGAAACTAGAGTTAACAAGCTTTCTATGGATAGGTAATATGTCATATGTGAAGTTATATGCTAAGAGCTATGCCTTTTGGAAGTTGATGCTTGTGATTTCAGACATTGTCTAAGTGCAGAAACTACTCTTTGGATCATAACTTTCTGTATATGTAATATCCTGATTTGTGATTAGGGCTAATGACTTTGAGATTCATTGTAATTAATGTAATTAAATATTTTTGGTGAAATATGATATGAATTTGTTATGAATATTCATTGGTGTTTAGAGATCAAGGGTGGAGATCTTTTGGCTATGGGTTGAAATCCTACGTTTTGTGTTTATGTGAGCTGTTAGTGGAAGTGTGGGATGGTGACAAGTGCCATTGTGTGAGTTATTGGATGAAGTCACAAGAGGACAAAAGTCCACTTTTTCCCTCATTCTCTCTCTCCTATTTGGTTGGTATGGGTAAGGGAAGAGAAAAATCACATCATCCTCATCATTTGCTTCATTTCTCATTTTCTCTCTCTTCTTCTTCCATTTTCGCTGGTCACAAGCAAGAAAGAGAAAAGGAAAAGCTTAAATCTTGGTGAGTAATGATCCTCCTATGCTCAAATCCTCTTCTCTAATGTTTAGCATCTCATTGAGAGCTTCAACTTGGTAATTTCAGAATCTTGAAAGGTGGTGATTTGAGTGTTGATTCGAAATTGAAAGTGGGAGAATCAAGATTCTGAGTTTGGCAAAGTGAAGAGGTAGGCATTTAGTGCATTTTGATATATTGTTTGTGCTTTTTGGATAAGTTTGGAAAAATCTGGAAATTTAGCCTTGAATTTGTGTAAATGTTGAAAGTATGGATTTCATTGTGATTAATGTTGGGATTGGTTCATTGTGAAGATATTTGAATAATGGATTTAGTTTGGAATGTGGGAAATGAATTGAATGAAATTCGGACATTGGTTGTGTCATAGAGACCTAAGTGCATGATTGTGGTCAAAAAGATTTTGGGGGTGTTTGAGAGGTTACCAATGTGTTCCCTAGTTAGTGCTAAGTGTGTATGAGCTTTTGATAGAGTTTGGGAATCATTGGGTATGAATTTGATCATCTGGTATCTTCTGTTGTTTTCTGCGTTTCTGGTCTCTGATGCACAACACTCGAGCAGAGGAAGATCATGCTCGAGTGCTGTGTGTATTTTCCCTTTTCTGCTTCGAGTTTTGCTTGGGTTCTATGAATGAGGCTCAAGTGCACTTCTGTATCCGCGAGTGAGGTTGATGATCACTCGAGTGAGCAAGGGCTGACTCAAGTGATGGTGTGAATCAAGAGTTAGGGTTGCTCTCGGGTTGTCACTCGCTGGCTATTGTTCAAGAGTTTCACTGACACTCGCAAGCACGACCGTCTCACCCGAGCACTGGAGGGTATGCTCGAGTGAGCTTGTCCCTCTACTGGTTACATGTGCTCTCTGGTTGTCACTCGTTGTGTTTCACTTTCAGGGACTCGAGCATATTTGAAGTCATCACCCAAGTGCGAAGTTCTATGCTCGAGTGATGTGAGCACATTCTGGTCATTGTAGTTGCTCACTGTCAAACACTCGCGAGTGAGAATCATTCTCACTCGAGCACGAGTCCTTCATCACTCGAGTGAGGTCATCTTCACTCGAGTGATCCAATCTAAAATCTGTGTTTTGCCTTCCGGAAAGGGGTCTTCAGGGTAGCTTCTTCCAACTCTTTAGGCATATATTTAAGCCTCTAATATTCGCCTAAAAAGTCCTAAATGATAACCAACTTAGAGTATTATGAAATTAAGAACTTGGAAAAGAGATTGATCGGTTGTCCCTACTTTGGTTATAAGATTTGACATATGTCAGACACGTGAGCTCACTATGCCAAAGATTGTCAGGAAAGATACAGTTAGTAACTTCTCTCATATACTTTGTGTAAATGTATTGTAAGTTTGCCTATCATGCATTGTGTGCTGCTGCTGCTACTTTGTGCCTTGTGGAGCTTTGTGCATTGTGGAACTATGTGCCTTGTGATACGTTGTGCTTTGTGATACCTTGTGCATTATGGTGTTGCTGCTCATGATTAACATACATGCTTTGTGTTTATATATTGTATGAGTGATCTGTTATTACTGGGATTCTTTAGAATCTCACTCTTTCCATATGACTAATATTTTAGACAGGGCAAGTGGCTCGAAGGGGAAGCGACCAATCAGGAGTGGTTAGGGCTTTAGGGACATTTGGCATTTTGGATGTTGGTTATCTAGTTTGGATTTGGGATTACTAATTGTATATGGCATGTAGAAGATGATTTTGGATATGTAATCCCCTTTTGGGAAACCTTTAAACCCATGTTATATATGTAAGCAACCCGAGGTTCGCAGGGATTTTTGTTTCATACTTTGATATTTATTATGTGATTTGATTTCTCAAGTAATTATATCCGCAAGTGAATGTGAGACCAGAATCAATTACGTTTTTGAACTAATTTTCGAAACACCCCATCTCATGATGAGGAATTACAAATGTTGATCTTGCTTTATTGGTCTCTATTTCACTTAAATTTAATAAATCAGATGTAATTACGGTGAGGAGGTTACAGTATACAATGAGTTTGAAGGTGATTCTTGTTGTATTAGAATACAGATGATGAGGGCTTTTCGATGATATATTATTTACCATGTTTAGAATTAAAATAGAGAGATTACTCAAGGGATCACTTGAGTAATCAAAAAAGAAAAATGAAGTATTACTCTAGGGATCGCTCGAATAATTAATTAAGAAAAGATGCAGTAGCTCTCGGCCAAGATTTGAATGACATTACTTGAGGAAGAACTTGAGTAATTTGAATTGAAAAAGAAAGAATTACTTAAGGGGTCACTCGAGTAATGTGACTGACAATGTATCTGAAGCTTCTGAAAATTATTGAAATGATTATGTAATTCATTCATCTTGCTTCTAGTCACTCTAACACTTCATTGTATTAGTGTTTAATGTATTTCTCCAGGAATGCAATGAAGAGATGTTGTGAAGAGATCAAAGTTGACTTTACGGAAGCAGAGCGTCGACCGAACGTAACTGCCAATTTTTTAAATATGAAGAATGGTCAAACGAAGAAATGAGATTCAACGGATAAGTTGAAATACCCACAACGGTCATGTCCTACTGAACTATAAATACAGGAGATTCAAGTAGAAAGCAACAACACCAACGAAAACACAACGACACAAACATGATTATATCTTGAGTCATCTACTCAGACCCAACTATTCTCTATTCTTATCTATTTTCTATATCATGTATGTTTGTGAGAGAGATTATTTGTATTGTACTTCAGTGTTTATCTTATTCACTTCTAAGAGAGAAGATTGATTGTAATCTTTCATCAACAGAGTTGTATCCTTACGGTGTGTAAGGGGGAGTAGCTCGGTGAGAGAATTGTAAAAAGCTTCACAAGTACCCAGCTAAACTTATGGAATTGTAGAGGCTTTTTTTTTTTTACCTAGATTAAACAAGAAAATAGTGGATTTGAAATATCAGGAGGAGCCTAGGGACTGGACGTAGGTCATCGTGGATTGGACCGAACCAAGATAAATCACAGTTTGTATACTCTCTTCTTTAAACTCTTATACTTCCAGCATATATTTACTATTGATTTATAATTTATTACTTTAATACTTATTGCTTTCCATTAAGATGCGAAAAGATTTCTTAAGTTATTACCAAACACTCAATTCAACCTACCTCTTGGGTGTCAGCTAATTCTAACAAGATAACATTTTACCTAGTTAAGATCATAATTAATTCATTATGTCACAATTAATTAATTATTTAATTAACCTAGGATTAATACTTAATACAATATTTGGTTTTCATAGTTTGCACTCATTTTGATTTCAGTCCTTATAATTTTAAGTCATACTTTTAGGTCCATCAAGAGGTAAAATAATTTAAGTATTTATTAGAATTTAGGGGGTAATGTTTTAAACAAAAAAAAATTGAGAGATCAAAACCAATATAAGATAAAGTGGTAATCTATAATAAAAAAAAATATTGTTTTTTATTATTTTTCCAATTTATTCAAAAGCAAAACTATGAAATATCACTAACAAAGTTGGCATAGTTGATAAATTAGTTGACTCATAATATTGTGAAGCATTACATGACCATGATGATCCGGTAACATTCAAGTCTGAATTATTAAAATATAGTTTCATCGGCTTCTTGTAGTTGAATTAAAAACACTCTATCCCTCGTTGAAACAGGGAAGCAAATTGATCCATTAAATGCTTCTCGAGTACGAGCCCCACCTCGATGCCACCATCACCATCTTTACCCTCAGCTATACCCATTGTAATACCTCTGTCCACTGAAGTTACCTCCACCTTCTCAGGCCTTCCCCACCCAAAGTCCGCCTGATAAACCCCGAACCGGGTCGACCCGGATACTCCTATACAGATAACTTGATTTAGCAAAGAAAACTTGCGAAAAAACGCTCTGCTCCATCAAGAGCTCCTTTCTCTTTCTGTATGTTGCTGATCTTTCTGTGTATTTCCTTTGCTGCTATGACTATCCCATCTTCTATATTGCTTGGGTTTTCGGGTAGTGTTTCCGTAAATTGAGGCATCACACAATTACCAAAGTAGTTTTCAGAGATCGAAGGCTCTAACCTAGTCCTGCAATCAACTGTGAAACCCAGTAATATTTTCTGTCATTTGTTCTGTTCTTTCCACGGCTTTTGCTAAGCAGATCCATACATAAGCAGAAGTAACCACAAAGGCTGATAAAGTTTGAGGCTTTGGAATTTTCGAGTCGGGTCTTTCTTCTATCGCCTTGTGATTCTCCCACTTCTGTAATACCCTTTCCTTGATCTTGTCTAAATCTCCACGGTTGAGCTCGAACGTGGCTCGAGCCGACTCTTCCACTTTCGTCCGGAACGCGTCGGACATAATCTTCAAGCTTGGCTTCTTCTTCTGAGTCGGATCCGAACCTGACAACGCATTCATGTAGACACCTGCAATGCCACGTGGATCGAGGATAACTTCCCTATCTAACAATGGTTCTAGTTCTTGAGGAAGCAAACCACAAGATTCGTTTTCTGCTTGTGTTCGACATAGATAAGCCCAAGCTTTGATGAACATAGTTGATGATTTCCCATCCGCACAGGCATGGTGTGAGGTCATGCCTATGGAAAATCCTCTGTTGGGAAACAGAGTGATTTGCAGAGAAAGAACCGAAGCAGAGGAATCAGAAGAATCCAAGTTGGGCACAAAAGCACGAGACTGCGAGGAGTCACGAGGCGATTTATCTTAGAGACTGTTATCAGAATCAGAATCAGCTATTTTTATATATAAAGAAAGATTATTTGAATATAAGAGAATGTCATATAAGAAAGTTATATTGAACACATGGAAAGATTATTTGAATATAAGGAGACATTTTTTATACACGCGGAAGATTGTTAACACTTAAATGTCTCATTTGATAAATAAGTTTCTAATTAATTATTTATGAACAATTTTCCCTAAAAAAGGGGGAAAAAGATATAATCATGTATTATATTTTGAAAAGAGATCAATATATCTGTAAAACTTATTCAGAAACTTTATTTATTTTTAATTGATTTGTGATATTTGAATTCAAGAGAAATAATTGGTCATGGTTAGGAAATTATAATATATCAATAATAAGTGGGAAGTTAAAAAAATTTATGATAATAAGGAGATCTTGGATTTATTTTTTTCCCGGTTGATTTAAGAGAAATTTGCAATGTCCTTTTTTCAACTAGCATGAAGTCATAGTTTTTTTTACTATTTTTAATTTTTTTATTTAAAAAAATGATATGAAGCTATAATTTATGATTAAATTTTCTATCGTTATTTTTTTATTTTAGATAAATTTAAACTTTAATATTTAAAGTTATGGTTAAAACATTCATATTTTTGAATTCACATTGTTGGCGAAAAAACTTCCAGATCCAAATTGTTTACTTACTGAAAAAAAGAGGGAATTCTAAATTAAAAATATATAAACATTTTGTAATTATAAAAATATTAAATAAAGTCTTTTATGAAATATAAAGATTTTATATTTCTAAATTGTATAACTCCTAGAAAGTAAATGCATCAGCCAATTACGGACTGATTTTAAAAAAATAAAATTTGAAACAATCAAATCTCAAATAAAGTATTTTAGGAACCCAATGTATTTAATCTTGTCGATGAAGGCCGGACAATAGTGGTCCGTATGCACCTTGCATCCCGACTGACATTGAAATTAGATATCACTAAATGTTTGCGGTGTGTGTGTGTGTAAGAGAAGTTAATATGGTAACAACACAAATGGTGTGAGATCATGCAAAATAATAAGGTAAACAAAAATATTTTTGAACAGACCTTTGCATCACGAAGGGTCATTTCCATTAAGGCCCATCACGAGCAACCTCATGTCCAACACAAAGTTACCTTATTTGAATGAATGCAACAAAAGCAAAGTTTTATAGGGAACTTTGAGTTGGTTACCAACTCCACGATACAGGACATGGAGAGTCTAATGGCGCTGAGGCAAAAAATATGGGAACTGAAGAGTAGGGTGAGAGGAATCTGCTCAAAACATATTTTATTAATTATAAAAATAATTTTTAATGCCTAAAAAGCATTAGTAATAAGATCGAGAGAGGTGCAAACTAGTAAGATTTCAAAATAATTTGCAACTAACTTTTTATTATATCTCTATTTTTAATATATTTATTTTAAAAATATTTTATTTTATATTTTAATATTTCAAAATATTTTGCAATTTGTAATTATCTCCTAGATATCTCTCTTTATTTTTGAGCATGTTTTATTTTTTTTATCATTATTTTAGTTTTTACGATATTCATGGCAGGAGGAGAGAGTGTAAGGAAGGACTCTCAATGTAAAATATTTTATTTTATATTTTAGTATTTTGAAATTTCTTGTAATTTGTAACTATATCTTGGTATCTCTCTTTATTGTTTAGAATATTTTATTTTGTATCTTTATTTTAGTTGTTACGATATTTATGGCAAGAGAAGGAGTCCCTCCTTTTATATGAACTTGGCTTCTCTCCTCTACCCCTTCCCATCATTTTCCCTTCTTTTCCCTTTTCCATCATTAGATTAAGATCTTAATGATCCAGATTTATCATATTATAAAAATATTATTATAATTTACCTTAAAGATACACAAATAATTTTTTTTTTATACTTGATGCAAAATAAATTTGAACTGTTAAAATTATTTTTGTATCTTTAAGGTAAAATTATAATAATATTTTTATAATATGATAATTCTAGACCGTTAAGATCTTAATCTAATGGTAGAAAAGGAAAAAGGAGGGAAAAGGATGGGAAGGGGTAGAGGAGAGAATTCAAGTCCCTTTTATATAATAGATAGATAGATAAGGAGGTATATGACTGGTCAAAAAATAAGGAGGCATATAAGTTAATATAAAATATCTGGGAACTTCTTATATTTTACTTATTTCATTTTTTAATTACAATAGATTTTAAAATCTAATTAGGCCAGCTTCCTTAACCAAAAAAATATTTTTAAACCAAGAAACCACCCGATCCTTTATTTTGATTTTTTTTATTTATCATGCAAGTCATTTTTATTAAAGTGTAAATTTATCAGGGAAGTTTTTACTTAAAAGAAATATTGGGCAAAATTTTTTTTTGGTTTATTGTTGCCTTGGAAGTTTCCTAATCGTAGCAATATTGCTCATACCATTATATAGGTTAAGTTTAATTGTTAATTGACAAAAAATGTTAAATTATTGGTGTGAATGATATTGAAGAAGAAGTCGTAGATAAAGGAGGAGCTAGAAAGTAATGAAGAAAAGATTCAATTACTGAATTCAAGACACACTGAGCAAGATTATTGATCACAAGGCCCTTGATAGCCCTCCATTGCAGTACCCCAGTAATGTTGAGAAAAACATGTACCTTTTCGATTTTCTCTTCATCGCACAAGATGCTTTCACCTTTTTTATTTTCTCCAATCATTCAGATAGTGTGCATTTTTTTTAAAACAAAATGCTTATTTATAAATCTAACTTGGGAAAAAAATCAAGTGGATGACACATGGATTTTCTAGATAAGCATATTTAGTTAACTAACAAGTAAACTTAACTTGGATAATAGCCAAGCTAAAATTGCTACGATTTAGAAACTTCCGGGGCAAAATAGCTCGAGTGAAAATGTCCGAGGCAATTTTGCACCTAAACCCAAAATCAAAATGATGTGGATGTCATATGTACTGTCAACTAAGCATATATGGTCAAATAAAGATAAAACTTAACCTAGACAACAACCTAGACAAAATAGCTACAATTTGGAAACTTCTGGTGACATTGCTCCAAAAAAAAAATTTCGGGGCAAAATTGAGATTTCAATACTACAGAATCGTGTATATTTGACGCTCCATACTTAACGGTTTTCATAAAATCGTAAATATAAAGAGACGAAACTATGGGAAAGCAATATATAAAGATTATTTAAAACAACCGTTAAGTATATATGACGATATTTGACGGTTTTATATGACTACTGCGATATATAAGTTTGTTTTTGTTGGAAAAAAGGTATTTTTTTCTTGACGATTGTATATAAAAACCGTTGAATATAGGCTATCAATATATAATACTCCCTCCGGTCCTAATTATAAGACAAAGTTGACTTTTTTGGAGAAATTAAGGAAGCCAATTAAATCACTTTAGAATATTTTTATTTTTATTTTTTTTCTTCAAACTAATTAATTTGACTAATAAACTGATATATAATCTAAAAATACTAAAAATATAAATACTCTAAAGTGATTTAATTGGCTTCCTTAATTTCTCCAAAAAAGCCAACTTTGTCTTATAATTAGGACCGGAGGGAGTAGTTGTTTATCAAAGAATCATGAAACTTATATATTTGACGGTTTTTCAAAATAAACTGTCGAATATAAATCTTTAAAATCCCTTTCAGAACCCTATTTTGTCGCTATTTCAAAATTTCCACTATTTCTCAACACGCTCGAAACAGCTCCGACCACTCTTTTTCGGCAATCTCCACCACTATTTCACTCATTGTTGTTGTTGGACTTGTCATTCTCCTCCATTGCATGTCGGTTGCCATCTATGAAGGCGTTTGTCATTCTTTGAATCTCCATTTTTGAGTTGCGAGTTCATAAAGGTGAGTTTTTTGTGATATTAATTTGTTGTAAATCAAAATGCGTACTCTAAATTGCTATTTCGAGTTAATTTGTTCAGTTATAGTACTTATAGGTCCATTCTAGATTATGGGTTTAGGGTTTCTAATTTGATATTCAAAATTTCCACCATTTCTCAACACGCTCGAAACAGCTCCGACCACTCTTTTTCGGCAATCTCCACCACTATTTCACTCTTTGTTGTTGTTGGACTTGTCATTCTCCTCCATTGCATGTTCGTTGCCTTCTATAAAGGCGTTCGTCATTCTTTGAATCTCCATTTTTGAGTTGCGAGTTCATAAAGGTGAGTTTTTTGTGGTATTAATTTGTTGTAAGTCAAAATGCTACTCTAAATTGCTATTTCGAGTTAATTTGTTCAGTTATAGTACATATAGGTCCATTCTAGATTCTGGGTTTAGGGTTTCTAATTTGATATTCATGGTGATAGTATCACATGAGTATACATTTGAATTAATTTCTTGCTTCCTTTTCACGTTTGATCAATATGATTGAGGATAGGGTTCATTATCTTTTGCAATTTCATTTTCATCTTCCTTTATTTATACAATCAACCTCATTTTCCCCCTTCTTGCTTCAATGTGTTGGTGCTGATTTAGATAATAGCTTAGAGTTAGAATGTTTGTTTATTGAAGATTGAAATTTTTAGATTAAGAAACTTATTAGCAAAAGAGGATTAATAAGAAATTGAATTTTCTTTTGGGAAACCTTAAGAAACTATACTGATGCTTGAGTATACATTATTGATTGGTAGTCATGAATTGGAGGTGTTTGTTGTATGAACTAATCTTTTAGTGACCACAAGGTGTTTGATAGAATGTTCTAAAGGAAAAAAGGCTCAATTACATAAGTGTCTTTATAGCATTTGAATGGTGGCAATATTTATATTGTAGTTTGGGTTTATTATGGTTTAAAAAAATAGAGTGGAGAGTAGAACATGAAGAAGAAGAACAAGATCTTTGAAGAAAAATGTAAAAATGGAAAGGATGAATCCAAAACTAACAAGCCTACAACTAAGTAACAGACCTTAATAAAGCAAATCTATAAGATGTGGGTCATAGTTTTCATTAAAGTACTAACCAATAGCTCAAACACTCCAAAAAAATGAGAAAATGGAAAGAAATAATAGAAAATAGATTATTTAGAAGGCATAATGGTTGTGTGTAAGCACAACCATGTCAGAGCCACTCCACATTTTCCTGCATTTTTCTAGAAACCAAGCAAGAGTAATAATGTAAAGCACAAAAATCGATAGAAACTAACTCACCGTCACTACCAATGAATGGAGTTGCAGGAGAAAATGGTGAAAGCTATTGTGTGCATGATTTACGGGCTTATGGCTTTTGTTTGGGGGGAAGGAATAGAGTACATGCGAATACATGGGCAGAGGAAAAGACAAGAAGCAAGTAGTAGTAGAGAGAGTACCGATTTGTCATTCCCTAGCTGCTACTATTAAATTGGTTTAAAAATGAGTCACCTTCTGCATCCTTTTTTCTAACATTTATAAAGGGATGTCAAAATTAGGGTTTTAGGCAGCTTTTGGCATCCCAATTTTAAAAGGGACACCAAAAATTGACTTTTGGTGTCTATTTATGTAAAAGGGACGCCTAATATGCTAAAATTCTTATACAAAATTATAAAAATACCACCACCTTTATTTTTTACTTCCCTTTTTGAAAAAAGGACATTTTTTGGGAAGTAAAATCTATATCTTGTAGTAGTGATAAGAAGAAAAAGTCAAGAAAAGAAAGAAGTTATTGAGTTAGATTGATGAGAATGATCAAGAGGAATAAGAAGAGAAGAGATTAAAGAAAGAAGAACTTGCAAAATATAATAGGAGTATCAAGTTTCAAGTTCTTAGATTTCTAGAGGTTATTATGCTAAATTGGAAGTTGGAATAACTCAATTTGAAGTTATAATGCCTTAGATGGAAGCTATAGCAACTTCACTCAAGTTATACTTCATTATCACTTGAGTTGCACACCTCCAGAAGTGATTTCAACATGTTTCACTTGAGTTATTGAAGTTCCACTCGAGTGATGATCATATTTCAACATACTCTTTTCAGCTCCATTTTCGTTCAGCATGATAGAGGTTTAGTAATTTGGTCATATCTCCCAAACCATAAATCCGATTGAGCTAAAACTTGTTGCATATGAAACTAGACTCTGAATGCAGTTTATGAACATCCATTTTATGCTGAAAGAGTTTCATATGAAGGAGATATGAACTTCAAAATTTGGTGCCTGAAATCAATGTTGTGTACCAAACCAGCAGCTACTAATTTGATCATAAAGTTTGAAATGCAAGGAATTTGGAATTGGTTCTTGCTGCATTGAAAAGAAGACTTAATGAGCTTTCTGGGAATTGGTCATTTGCCAATTTGAAGTTACAATCAAAGATTTATAGCCACTGGAAGTTGACCTCTGTGCCAAATTATCAACCTGAAAGTATTCAACAAAAATACTTCTTCATCACTCAAGCAATGAAGGATCATTCTAGTGATGTGAGTGTTTACTCTAGTGATGTTTTCCCACTTCAAGTGATTTGAAAATAGAAAAGTGGAACTCTATGGTGATCTTCTCTGTCTTGGAGAAATCACTCAAGTGATGGTCTTAGCACTCAAGTGATGGCCACATAGAACCAAGGTTAACCAAAGAGGATCAATTAAGTGATAGTGGATGCACCTGAATGATGAAGCTTCACTTACAAAATTCCAGTGAGTCACTCGATAGTGATCAGATCAAATAATGGGTTCAGAGACCAAATTACTTGAGCGATTTGGTGAGAACTCGAGTGATGAGCATCACTTACAGGTTGCTCGCAAAGTGATCAGAAAGTGTTGTAATGTTCCAGGGAAGATCACTTAAGTGATAAGTTAAACACTTGAGTGATATGAATTACTTGCAAGTCACTCAATAGTGATAAAGCTCATTTTCACATATCCAAGGCATATGCACTTAAGTAATATCATTTTCAAACACATCTCTACCAGGTCACTTCCTAGTGATTATCAGCATGCCTTAATTATGATCACTTGAACACTTGAGCGACAAAGTAAGCACTCAAGTGATAAGAGATCACTTAAGTGATTTAAAGTCACACTCGAGTGATATTGTTCATAGTTTTTTTAATCACAGCCTCAAACTTTTTGATAGTCTTTCAAACTCATTTAAATATTGATTATCTTTCCCTAACCATTCATAATCATCACTAATCAAGTTGATATGAGGATTATAGGTGATTAAACTTGGATTAGAGCTCAACGGCCAAAAAGCAACTATGTCAGAAGCTTTAACGGCTACTTTTAACAGACTTCCAATAGTAATATTCTAAGAATCCTAACAGGAAGAAGAAAAGGCTCAACGATCATATATCCATCAACTATAAATAAATGAACACTTAAAGTTGAATATAGAGAGCTACTACGCTAAAATGTTAAAACCATGAATCACCCAATTCAACTCGGATACTCACTATTTTTCTAGCTTCGAAATCATTTATCTTAGAGAGAGGGGGGAGAGAGATTATTTGTATCGTGCTTTAGTGTTCGTCTTAATTCACTTTTGAGAGTGAAGATCATTGTAATTCTTCATCATCAAGGTTGTATCCTTATGGTATATAAGGGAGAGTAACTCGGTGTGAGAATTATAAAAGGCTTCACAAGTGCCCAACTAAACTTGTGGGATTGTAGATGTAATATCCCAAAAAGTAGTTAAGGGCTAAAGACTTCAAAAGTGGATGTAATTATTGTTGAATAAACACTTTTGGAGAATGTGTGATGGGAATTTGGTGATTTTAGTGATTCCAATGGTTTCCTTGTGAAAAATTGTGTGGAAATATATTTGATTGTTGATTTTAGAGCCATTGGACACATTGGTTCAAAATTTGAAAAAACTATTAAGTGTAATTATATGCAGGGCAGTCGGTTTTTATAGACATTTTGAATGGTCAAATGGTGTCTAAAAATTTTAAAACTTTCTAGTCTTAAATTTCACATGTCAAGCTTCAAAATGGACATAAAATTTGTGTCATTTCGATTTATGAGCTAAGAGTTATAAATTTTTGAAGTTTGCCCGGCGAAATTGATTATTTTTTGGAGCAGCGGTCAAAGAAATTAAATCTGGAAATGATATGCTTTCCAGCTAGTAGAAGGCTATATTTTTTCTTGAAACTAGACTCAATAAGGGTTATATAGCCTTTGGAATTGCTTCATTTTTATTTTTCTAAAATTAGTTATTTTAAAGTTTGGGCAGAAAATCTGTCAGAATTGACACAAATCCGAAAATGAATAAAAATGTGATTGCAACATTGTAATTATGAAGTAAATGGAGACTTGTTCGGTCCCTTTAGCAGATCATATATGTCACTTTGGGAGAGAGGAGGGAAAAAATGATTAATTGGTCATTGATATTTATTTGGAGCACTTTTTAGGAGAGGTGGTCAAAGAAAAAAGAAAGAAAGAAGACAAGAGGTCAAAGTTTGCAACTCAAGTAAATTTTTGTGGAGGAGGACAAATGTGTTGATGTAAAATATCATATTACTCCCTTCCCATATGTATTTTCGGCCAAGTATTATGAAGAAGGAAAAGATGATGATCAAGTAAAAAGATGCATGTGTTTAAAAAGCAATAAAATACAATAAACAAAAAGGATCAGGAGGGTATTTTAAAAGAAGCTTTTATCTTTCTCTTTGCTTCATTTTTGGCCAGCTAAAACCAGAGAGAGAGAGTTGTTCGAAAG
Organism: Inga laurina; assembly: GCA_963855925.1. Classification (NCBI taxonomy): domain Eukaryota; kingdom Viridiplantae; phylum Streptophyta; class Magnoliopsida; order Fabales; family Fabaceae; genus Inga; species Inga laurina. The sequence goes on along the minus strand of OY979703.1, from coordinate 39,802,764 downwards.
TTGAGAGCAAGAACATAGAAGGAGAGAATGAGCTCAAGCAAAAATCCAAGGTAAGTGGTTGAAATCTTGGTGTTTAAGCCTTATAGTTCTTGTAATACCTACTCTAACCTCTATATTTTCATGAATACCATATGTAGAAAGCAAGATCAAGAGGTAAGGAGGAGAGGGAACCATGGTTTAGAGAGAGAAAATTAAGGAAAATCAAAGTGAGCACAAGAACTTGTTATCTCTTGGTGTTGTTACTTGTTGTTGGTGGTTGATTGGATTTGTGGCTTTGTTTTCATGATTTTGTAAATTTGGGGAAGGGAAACCCTAAGGGGTTATGCTATCCAAATTTAGTCTAATCATGTTGAGAATGTGATTAAGTAATTCAATAAGTGATTAGAGGTTTAAAGAAGGTGGTTTATGGTTTGAAATCAAGAAAACATGATTTTCCCATAATTTTTCAGATTTGGGGAGGGGCAATTTCATCCAAAAAGAATTGTAATTTCATGAAATTAATGATTCCATTATGTTTAGAAGTAAAAATTAGGTAGAATTACAATTGGTCACTTTTTCGGAAAAGGCCAAAAAAGCATAATTACGAAAACACCCCTAAATCTCTTAAAGTAGAACTGCCGAGGGTAATTTTGTAATTTGACACTGAATTGATAATTCTGAGTCCGAAAATGGATTTCTTGGGTGAAAATATGTCAGAATAGCCCATTTCAAGATTTTGGGAAAAGTATAGTCGGACCGAATACGGCGGGGCCTGTAGCCCCCTTCACGATTAAGGCCGAGAAATAGTTCATAAACACGTAATTGATGTAGAATTAGAGACCTTAGATGATTTTGAAACTTAAACAAAATCAAACTTCCCAAAATCATGGCTTACAAAAACTTTTCAAAAATCTATTCATGACGGTCTCATATTCACATTTCAATAATAAATGGCCTGTACAAGTTGATTTCATTCACAAATATCATAGTATAAAGCAAATTCCCGACACACTCGGGTTCCATTCATTAATAAGGGTTTTACAAAGGCACAAAGCCCACAATTCATTACCCTTAACTTGGGGATTATACAAAACTATACCACCAATCCCATTATCTACAATTGTTTCCAAAAAAAAAATCCAAATGATATACATGATAACCAATATCCCAAAATATACTTCTAAACCGGAGTTTATCCGCTCTTCGTCCCCCGCTTTCCCTTTGATCCTTCTGCCCTGTCTAAAACATGGTTTTTGAGAGAGTGAGATTCTAAGGAATCCTCGTAGTGTCAAATCAATCATAGTATGTAAAACAATAAGGCATGAAATCAAATCATTATCCACACAAAGCAACTACAACGGCAGTTACAACGGCAATGGTTAGTATGACACATGTCATCCCTTACGATTGCTCACGCTATATTGCATCACAACAATCCACACAATATATTTCACTACAGCTGGGATTCATATAAAGCATTTCATCACACAAGCCATACAGGCAAGATTCAAAACTCACAGCCCACGACTGGATTAACAAACGCCGCCCCACGGGTCGGATTCACAAAGTTCCATGTCGATTACAACGGCAGTTCAACGGCCGACCTAGAGATGACCAGTGTCAATCCCTACACGGCTCACGCTGACCTACTCGCGCTGTAATGGACCATGGTACATGCAGTTCACAGTTCAATGATAAGTTATTCATACCAAAACATCATACACAACATGAGAGAAAAGTCACTACCTTGATCCTTCCGGGCGTACTCTGGCACCGGTCTCTCCCGCCTAGCGCAAATGTCGTATCCTAGAATCATGATTAGGGACGAAGAGTTATATTCTATTCCAAGACTTATTTAACTTGAAACACTTAAATTTGGTTATCATAATTGACCCTTAAGAGGCCACAAATGCCTCTAATAAAAGCCCTAAAAGGTTGGGAAACAATAGGTTAGAGATCTCCTTTCGAAAACTCAAAGTGCTGGAACACAGGCCAACCCTTCCTTGGGCCGCGGCCAAAATATTGTCAGAAGGCCATTGGCCGCGGCTAGCCACCCATGGGCCGTGGCCAGAATCAGGCCAGAAATAACTATAAAAATTAACTACATATAATTAAAATAAATAAATCTAATATATTACAGTTATTAACAAAAAACCGTTATATATGCCTTTAATATATTATGATTCGGAAATGTTATTTATCTAAGCAGAGCATATATAGTGCTCATCTATATGGTAGTTTGGAACTGTCATATATGATCGATAACAACTGTCATAAAAGGCATTTTTTGTAGTAGTATCTCCTTCTCTGATTTATAAATAGGTAGTTGTATCTCACTATTGTGATATGAAATTACATATTCTTCTATCAAATTGTCCACACTCTATTTTGTTATAAATATAAGACCCAATAAAAGAGTTTACTTTATTCTAAGATGTAAGATCTCAAATCACTTTGTCTCATAACATTATAATTATATTTTCCTAAATTATCCCTATTGATTGCACATATTAAATGGATTTTCAATCAAATGAGTGGGTTCCAACGCAAATAATTAATGTAGTACTTTAAGGAAAATTAACTAACTAACTTAACTAAGTTTTCAATTCTTGCAAATTAGTTATTTAGCTCTCACATTTAGAATCAAATGAAGTACTACCTCTTGCCTTAAATATAATACCTAGTTTAAAAGTTATATTTTGTCCTAAATATAACACCTTTTGTTCCATTTTATCTCTTCTATTCATCATTTTTCTCTAAACTAATTTACCTAACTTATCAACTGATATATAATCGAATGGTACATATAAGTATGTCACAGAGATATTGAAATATATGCTATAATGACATAATTTATTTAGTTTTCTTAATCTTCCAAAATTAGCTAGTCAACAAAATCATATTTAAAGGACAAAATGTAGTAGTAAATTTATATAACATGCCCCTCATTTTTCTAAAAATAGTATGCAAATAGGTAGTAAGTTTATGTAATGCCATTATTAATCCTCCCCGCACAATGAGAGAGGAAGCCAAAATTGGAAAGTGCAACAATGTCTACATACATTATATTCTTGGCCATTAATTACCAATCATATTAGATGAAATTTTGCAGCGCAAGGATGATAAGTGGTGATCAAATTATTTGACAAAAAAAGTGAGGATGGTGACCCAAACAGGTCAAATGCATTTTCTGTCATGAAAAGTTACAGTGGCGTTTTGTTTGATTGGGATTGTTTGTTAGTGTGACCACTTTTTTCATGTTCATTTTTATATTTCTATTATATCATGTATTTATTATAATACTATAAAAAAACACTAAATATCCGAGAGAATTTTTTTAATGACAAATTCCATCGAAAATTCATCAAAAAAGTTCCTCACTGAATGTTCAATAGAATTCATTCTGTGGCAAAATTTGTCACGGAATTAGTCACAGAAAAATATTCCGATGTAAATTCTGTTGGAATTATTTGCCACGGAATTATTTCTTGGAAACAGAATAATTCTGTGGCTAATTCTGTTGGAAACATGGAAACATTATTATTTTTTAGATAAATTTAATAATTAAAATTATCATTTTTGAAATGTGTATATTTATGTTATTAGTTATTATTTAATGTTAATTAAAAATAAAATTCAAATCCAGAAATTTGACAAAAACATAGTCATATGAAAATTTATTTAAGATGTAACAATTTTTTAATTTGAAATTAATTTATATTAAAAATTATAAGAATGTATAAGATTATTTTATATTATTATTAATTTTATATTTAATTTTTTATAATAATATATATTATGTATAATGTAACACCCCAAATTTTATATTCACCAAATATATTATAGTTATTTGAGAAATTCAATAAAATGGTGAATATTCATGAATTTGGAATTTATGAATTCATAACTGTTCAATTTCATGGAAATTGGGCAAAAATAATTATGGAATTAATTTGGGTAATTTAAAAAGACCAATATTAAGGTCCAAAAATGAAGGAATATTAGAAAATATTTGGTCCAAAAATAGATGGAAATTGGCCAAGAAAAAATAAGAAAAGAAATTGGAATAAGAAGACAATGACAAAATCGTAATTTTTCCAATTTAGTACAAAATTACTTATTTTCCAATTAATTGAAGTTAATTTCAATTAATTAAGGAAAATAAATTTTAAAAATATATTTAGAATATTTTAGTTAATTTAATATGAATTTATGGAAACTTTGAGCAAAAAGTGCAATTTTGATCAAAATTGAGACTTTATGTGTAAACGTAACCGGAATAAGTTGTGAAGCCAATTGAGACCATAAGGAGGGACCCCTAGGAGTCTCCTACATGTGGCATGGAGAAGGAAATATTGGTTGGGCTTAATGAGAATGATTACATGTACATAAGTTTATGTACATAAAAATTAGTTTTTGAATTTTTGGAAAATTAATAAATAAGTACATGTCATACAATATATATGATAAAGTAACATCATCCTCTTCATATCAGCCCCTAAACCGACGTTATTCAGCTGAAACTAAAGTGAGAAAACGTTGAGAGCACTTGGAGAAAGAAAGAGAAGAGAACTCGTGAGGTAAGCCAATTTCTTCGGTAAATTCTTACCTAACACGTATAACTCCGCTCGTAAGCTATTCTTCTACGTTCTTCAAGGTTTGTGTAGCTCAAATTTGGATGTTCAAGGGCCTAGTGTTTCAGCCAAGAAGAGAAAAAGCTAGTGGGAGTTTGAAGTAACTTCCAAACCTTCATATATTAACTATTCTGGTTGCTGTGGACAATTTAATCGGTGAAATTTCGTCGGATTGCCATTGGTTTTAAATTTTGGAAAAGTGTGTGCCTAAGGGTTATGCTGCCAAATTTTAGTTTAAATGGTTATTATAACTCAATTAGAAGGTTAATAAAGTAATTAGGAGTAGAAAGGAACGCGTTTATGGAGCCGAAATCACAAAACACCGATTTTACCCGAAGGACTCCATAATTTCGGTCAGGGCCAGATCTAGGGGTAGGAGTTGGATTTTCAATGATTTGATGATTCCATTGGATTCAGTGGCCAAAAATAGGTAGGGTTATAGTTAGGCACTTTTTCGGAAAAGGCTAAGAAAGCATAATTACGGAAACGCCCCTAAAACCCTAAAAGTAGGGCTGCCAAGGGCAATTTCATAATTTGACATTGAATTTGATAATTTTGAGCCAAAAAATGGATTCCTTGGATGAAAATCTGTCAGGATAGCCCTAGTCAAAAATTTGGAAAAACGTGCATCAGGCCAGGTACCGCGGGGCCGGGCCAAAGTCCAGGGGGCATTTTGGTAAATTTTCACCATAGGCTAATATAACGACAAAAAACACTATGGAAGAGTCTAAAATGATACTTGGATAGGTTATGACATATTTCTTGTACATTTAATATTTTAGAACCGAATCGGGAGCTGAAAGTCAACACATTTCATGAGGCACACAAAAAGGGGTCGATAGAACTTCGAGGTAGGGACATTATCCTTCATACATCATGTCATAGTGATATGATTGTGTGGATGCCATTGTTTGTAAATGCCCTTTATTAATCAACATGTTTTGCCCAGAGAGGGGCTAGTAGTGCTAGAGGCACTTACACTGGAGTTGGAGGAAGACCAACCAGTGCAGATTAGTGGGGTTGGGCCCTACTCATGTATACATATAGATGATATGTTTATATTGTTCATTAATTAGTGTGTACATGACATATATCATATCTACTTTTCGCATTTTCAATGAACGATAGCATGTTTCTATTGGGATTCTTCAGAATCTCACCCCTTTTTCTAAACCAAACATCTCAGCGGACGCTAGTGGATCAAAAGGCAAGAATGTAGACCAAGGGAAGTGATTGGCATGTGCCTCGAGGAAAATACAGAGTTCGTGGTTATAGATAGTCTATGTCTAAAATACTATTGGATATTTTGGAATAGTGGTGTATATTATCGCATTCTGTATGGTTGACTTTGGACTGTAAACAAATACTTTTATCAGTATATATGTACTCTTCGGTATGCCTATGAAATTTGGTCTCTATTACTCTGTGTTTATTGAAATGGAAACGGGTGTTGACATATAATAAATAAATATATATTTATAAATAACTGATTATATATAATTAGATTATATATATATATATATAAAAATTGGGCAATAATTTATATTATCATTAAATTAATTTTTTATGTAATCATTATGTATCTATTAAATTCATTTATTTATCATATGCATTGGTTTGAATTAAAATCATGACTTCATGATGTTTTTAAGCTATTTTTAATTAATTTAATATACTTTTTGTTTATATCAAGACATTATATAAGATATTTAACCAAACAAATATAATTAATATCAATGTAAAATGCAAAAATTCTTGCAAGACACATTATTAATAAGTTATTATAAATAATCTGGCTCGATTTTCGAACAATGATTCATATCTAGTTTAGAATAGTAGGATTGGAAACTTTCTACATTTTGAAGAGAAAATATAAATTAAAAAAATAAATATAAGATAGGTAATTTTTTTATTTATATATTTAGCTTTATAACATGGTTATATATATTTAGAGGGTTTGAACCTAGACCTCTATTAAAATTCTTGGTAATATATAATCTGCTTTGCTCTATATGTGTTTGTGTGCGTGTGCGTGTAAGGCAAATAAATTATATATAGTTGAATGTATGTATATATATACATCTACACACATATGATAAGATTATTAAGATTCAGATACTGGATTATAAATTCATGTGGGGTGTGTGTGTGTGTGTGTGTGTGTGTGAGAGAGAGAGAGAGAGAGAGAGAGAGAGAGAGAGAGAGAGAGAGAGAGAGAGAGATCAAATTTTAGTTTTAGTCTCTATAGTTTTAAGTTTGTGTGCGTGTGCGTGTAAGGCAAATAAATTATATATAGTTGAATGTATGTATATATATACATCTACACACATATGATAAGATTATTAAGATTCAGATACTGGATTATAAATTCATGTGGAGGGGTGTGTGTGTGTGAGAGAGAGAGAGAGAGAGAGATCAAATTTTAGTTTTAGTCTCTATAGTTTTAAGTTGTTAGCTTCATATAGTTTCGTAAGGATTTAGTCTCAGTTTAACATAAGTTGATTCCTATATTTTTAATAAGTTATGGTTTTGGTCTGTATATCTTAACTCATACAAAGTCCTTATAAAATTATAAGATTAAAACCAATAATTTGAAATTATAAGGATCAAAACTAAAATTCAATCAAACGGTAAGAATCAACAGTGATATAAACCCAATTTAAAAAGTAAATAATTTATCTTGGATTATTTTTATTAAAAAATTATAGTAAGATAACTAAAGAAAATTTTTTTATTTTCAGAAGGGTTTACATACGCTTTAAGAATAAAATAGAACTAAAGAAAATTTTTTTGTAATTAAAGTGAAATACATGGGAGTTCAATATATTTTACTCAATTTAAAATAATTATAGGGTAAAATACACCTTTTTTGTGTACTCACCTCAAAAAAATATTTTTTTTTTATGCACGAGTAAAATATACTAACACCCTTCCCCTAAATATTTTAGAGATTTTATTTTCATCCACCTAGCACCATTAGTAAACTGTTACATTCTACTCCGAAACTTTTGTTTTTACCAAAAGGCCCATCTTTAATATAAGAATTATTTAAACATTTATATTTTTCTCAAAAATAATTTTTATATGATATAAAAATAATTATAAAACATATATTTTCAAACTTCTAATATGTTATTCAATTTATTAATTTTGATTATATTATAAAATTTTACTATAATTTTAATTTTTCATCACATTTATTGAAAGTTAGTTATTTAAGTTCTGTTTAAATGGATAAAAATAAGTTTAAATTCACTTTTAATCGTAGAAAATAAAACATATAATTTTGAGAGATTATATAAATTCTTTAGATTTAAAATTTAAAAATTTTAAACACATTTTTTTTGCTATAATAAATAAATAATCATTTTAAAAAAGAACAAAATTAAAGTCCTCAGAACAATTTTAGCCAGAATTTTGGAATTTAATACTTTAAATGATATATTAGTAAATAAAATTTATTTAAATATTTTTAAAATTATTTTTCACAAAGTTAACAATTTGAACTTAAGTGTATATTTTTAAAATATCCGAAAAATATGTGTAATTAAGGAAAATATAAGGGAAGTTAAAGTATTTTACTCATAATTATAATACGATAAATATTATTGTTCACCTATTATTATTTCTTAAAAAATTAATTGAAATGAAAAAATAACACTTTTTCGACCTTGGAAGAAAAATTTGAACGATCCAAATCTCACATGCAAGGATAATTCAAATGATGAGATACATAACTCCTGTACAAACTCCTGGACATCCATTGAATCTAGACTCTTGATCGGTTCTCAGATATCCGCAAATATGGGAAACTAAACTATTCATTCAAAAAAAAAAAAAACAGAGAGAAATAAAAACAAGAAAGTGTGTGTGAGGGTCGTATCATATGTATATGTTATTAGCCCACATTACACAAAAGACATGATTGCTGACCACAATTGTAAGAAAAGGAGAATAATTATTATTATTTGACCAACAAGTGTTTGATCATTAATTTCATTTTTATTAGTGGCGATTGGTTTCAACCATCAATCCTTGGTCCCAAAAAGAAAACCACCAATTCCATGCACAAATTGTGCTGCTTGTTGCGACTACTCTGTTTTGACGCGTCTTTGCATGAGTGTCTCATTCCTCGCTTATTTTCTTTGCTTTTGTGAATATTTAACATACGCGTTATTCGGCAAATACACTGTTTAGTCCAAATAATAGTAATATAATAATCATCATAAATCTATTCCATTGCGCACACAAGAAAGTAGTTTGGCTTTACTTTACTAGTCCCGTACGTACGTTGAGATTATTTGAATTAATGAGATAAACGAACAACATATGGATGTTACGTTTCTGTGTCTTACGTAAGTTTGGTGAAAAGTATAATATTTGTATTTATCGTAATGGGCGAAAATCTTCGGTGCCAGCCTCGAAATTAATATACTACCTCCAGTTTTTAATACAAGACTCATCTAACTAATATGGAAAAAAGATGAAAGTTAAATAAATTGCTTAATTGAAGCAAATGTTACATAATCTTTTTGAAATACTTATATGTATCATTAGATTATAGATTAATTTATAAGTCAAACAAATTAGTTTGGAGAAAAATGATAAATATATATATTTTAAAGTAATTTATTTAGTTTCTTTAATTTATCTAAATTAGTCAATTATGTCTTATATTAAGCATGAAGGTGATACAATATAGTGTGCTTCAAGCCTATCCCTCATTAGAGTTCCCCGGCCATTTGATTTAGAATGCCTAGGAGAGGGTTAGAGAGAAGTAAAATGTATGCGGCTGATGATGAAAATTTGAAAAAGAAACAATGCATGAGAATAGTGACTTGTTTGGTATGAGGGGAGAAGGAAAAAAATTTTTAGTTGGATTTAAAAAATTAAAGAAGTAAGGTTTAAAGTTTTTAATTAATTTTTCTAATCCTTTTATCTTGAATTTTAATTTTATTAAAATTTTATAACCCAACTTCTCCAATTTTTTTGAATTCAACTCATAAAAATTTTCCTATCCCTCAACTCGCATCCAAATATCTCATACCAAACACACAATAAAAGTTGAGCTACAAATAGGGTTTTTATATATTTTTATTTATCTTTAGAAACGTGGAGGTAACATGGTTTGACAGGGCTGGAGTTTCGGGTTAAATGATGGTGTGGAAAACATAGGACATAGGAGAATTTGACCTAATAGTTATAAGGAATCTGGCTCAAGTGTTTTATATAAAAAAGTTTATGTAAATTGGATTTCAGAGCTTATCAAGGTCAAAGCATGCCTCCAAGCTCAAAACGTTTCTAGAGATATTTACAAATTACCCACCAAAAACCAACAAGATCCTCGTATCAACAACAAGATTTGAACAAACAACTTTTTGGTTGAGTCAATTGCTTACCAACTTGGGGGGGTGTTATTGATTCCATCCTAAACTCATGAAAGTTAGTAAGGATTAGTTTGATAATATACAAATTCGCCAATTACTAAACACTTTTCAATGAGTGCCATCCATTTTTGAATGAGTAATATACACACACACACGAACACTTTTCAGAGTTGAATATGTAACGGACACGTTCTTGGCGAAATACTCCCATTGCCATTGCCAAATAATAATAATAATAAATATATTTCATTCCACAAAAGTAGCTTGGCTTCGCTACTTGACCCGTATGTTGTGTTGAATTATTAATGAGATAAATGAGCAACATATGGATTCAATTATTATATATTTTCTTTCGCTTTGCATAAGAATCCAACTCAAACATGAATGACTCATTCTTTGATATATAAAATATCTTTCTTCATTTTGTTTTGCTTGTAATGCAAACCATTATGTAGATCAGTACTTTTTGTAAAGATTGGTCATCACATATTTTTTTTATTCAAGTTTTGTCGTGATATAAAGATTTCATTAATTAGTAATGTACTATAAGATTTCAAAGTACATTTTAAGCAGTGCAAAACGACCTTCTCATTTCAGAGTTCTCATGATCAACTTACTAAATTGTTTTATTTGATTTATTAAGTAAATCAAGCTTGGTTGATTTGGTTTATATATCAATAAAGTTCAAAATAACAAGCAAAAACATGTATGTCAAACAATTTAAGGACCGGCTCCAAAAAAAAAAAATTATATTTTACTTTAATCGTATCTCTTTTTTTATTTAAGAAACCTATACATGCATATCTATGAACAAAAAAATTAGGTTATATAAACCACCTTCTATTTCTAAAAGTATTCACCAACTAAGGTTGTTTAACCTACTGAGTTTAAGGAAACTCACGAAAGGTACAAAAATTCGAACTTTAAATTATTTTTATTAATAAATTGCTATTAAAAATATATAATTAAATCGTTAAAATATAAAAAAAATTACAAAAAAATTATTTAAATAAATTTCTAATCTAAATAATTAAAATAAAAAATTTCAACATTTATAGTTTATCATATTTAAAAAAAATCTCTATAATACGAGGTCACTAAATATAACCAAATTCAAAAAGTTAGCATAAGTTTAAAAGAGATTTGACATAATTTTTTAAACTAAACAAGCAAAAATGCTAAACTCAATGAGTTTACTTGCGAGTCTAACAACAATACACCTAATCAACAATTCGCCGAAAACTCTCTAAATTTCGCTTGTCTTATTAAGATATATCCTTCCTTGACATGTTTATTTATTTAACAACATTTTCAATACATTTCTTTACATTTTTTTAACTTACAATTTGACATTTTTTCTTTATTTTTTAATGAATTTTATTAATTTTCAATTTAATATTTTGTAAAACGTCTGTTCAAATATTAATTTACTCAATCATTTAAAGTTGTTAAAATGGAGGAGGGGGAGAAGAGTAGACCTATAAATTATAAATCTAAATTTATAATTTTATGTTTTTAATATAAAATTTAATTAACAAAAAAAAATTTAGAATCTTTAACAGAATTTTCTGAACTGTTTTAAAAATTAGATTAAAATTTATGATTTGAAAATAAAGGAGAATTTTCTGTAATTTTGATAAAATTAAAGGAAGCTTAAGTATTTTAGTCATAATGTTTTTTTCTAGTATATTATTACAATATACATACTTTTCTAAATTTTTGGATTGGGAAAATCCCAATAAAATACGTTTGAAATAAGTAAATCCCTATTTGGTGTAGTGAAATTAGTAAATCCCTTATGAGTGTGTGAGTAGGAATAAGGGATTTTGAATTTCAAAAAATATAACACAGCTACCCTTAGAAAAATGACTGGCGAAATGCATAAGAGTAAGAAAGAAAGGAAGTCAAAAAACACAAGAGAGAGGAGAGAAAGGAAGGTGACAGGAGAAAAAGTAACTTACGGAAGGACTAAAGTTTGACGACAACGCACAAATTACTGACAGTAAGCAATTCTTATATAGAAATTATCTTCATATTGTGATTCTTGCATCTTGCTATTCTAAAATTGTGACATGTTGCGATGAGTTCCTGGTATTGGAGGTTTGGTTTTATGGGTAGGGCGCGTTGGTTGAAGACGCTGAAAGGTTGCGACTTTAAAATAATGAGAGAATGTTGATAGTTGTGCACAGATTTTATTGTGTTTGGTTGTATGATTGTTGAAGATTGTGGCTTTTTTGTTGTTGGGGGCAGACGTCGGAGCTAATTGGTTATGGGTGTTGCGAGGTGTTATAAACTTGGGCCTTTTTGATTTGGGGAAGGTGTTGTTATTAGTGAAGAAGTATATGTGAAAAGATATTGTGTTGTTGTTAATAGTACATAGAGAGTGATGATATGGGGGGTGTTGTTAATAGTGAAGATGAAGATGTTAATATAAATTATGTTGTTGTTAATAGTACATGGAGGGTAATCATAGAAGGTGTAGTTGTTAATAATGGAGATAGAGAAAGTTGTTAATTAAAAAAGTTATGTTGTTAATGTCAAGGAATGAAAAACCGGACCGGGCAATGAACTGGTCACAGTACAGGTTCAAGGGTTAATGGGTCAACCGGGGTCTAACCGGTAGTTGAACCGGTCATAACCGGTCATATTAAAATATTATAATTTATTAGTGATAATATATATTAATATATTTTTAAACTTCTATAGATAAAAATAAAGATTTTTAGAAAAAAAATGTTTAAAATCTATTAGTATTAGTTATAATACCTATACTTATGCAAAGATATCTCATTTCCTATAATTATTATATCTTTTTAAATAACTTTTTTCATTATTTTCTTCATTTTTTTAGATTTTTTCTTTCTTTATCTATTTTTCTCTTCATTTTAGTCTTCAACTTTCCATTTTGCCCTCAAAAAACACAAAATAAAAATTTAGAAAATTTAAAAAAAAAAAAAAAAAAAAAAAAAGGAAAGAAACCGGGTCAACCGGTTGGACCACTGGTTTTACCGGTTTTCACCGGTTTTGACCGGTTCAACCGGTTTGACCAGTTTACTGATCAAACCGAACCGGACCAAGGACCGGTTCCCGGTTCGACCGGTCGAACCAGCTGGTCTGGTCCGGTTTTTTGTACTATGGTTAATGTAGAAATGGTTGTTGTTAATGACCCCTATTTGTAAATTTCAAAGTTTACCCTCGGCATATCTTGTTTTTAAGGTAGTAAGTTGTTAAACAAGATAAGAAACTTGTTAAACAAAAATGTCAAGTTGTTAATGTAGAAACACTTGTTGTTAATGTACCCCCCTACTTGTTGCTTTCTGAAGCTACCCTAAGCATCCCTTTTTCAAAGCAGTATGTGGCTAAACACAAAACGAGAAAAGTTGTTGAACAAAAACGTCGAGTTGTTAATGTAGAAAAGATTGTTATGAATGGACCCCCACTTATTGCTTTCTGAAGCTACCCTAGGCATGTCCCATTTTCAAAAGAGTAAGTTGTTAAACAAGGACGTTAAGTTGTTAAATAATAACGTTAGGTCTTTAATCGCTAACATCGAATCCACCACTCTCGACTCCGAACACTGCCTCCGAAGCTGTCGTTTGAAGTCCCCATAATGCCGCCGCTCGTCTCTCCTCGAACCCACCACTCTCCACTCTGAACACCCCCCGCCGAACCTCACCCAACAAGCCGTTGTTCCCTCTAACCATTTGCTCCTCCAATGCCTCCACCGCTTTTCGGTTTTTCCAACCTCCTTTAGATCGCCTTTTTCAATCAGCCACATTACTTCAGGCTTTTTCACTTTCCTTTTTCTCTTTTAAATTGTCCAATGGTAGCTATGTCATTTTCTTTGAAATTCAAAATCCCTGATTCCTACTCACACATTAATAAGGGATTTATCAATTTCACTACACCAAATAGGGATATCCCTATTTTAAAAGTATTTTATAGGGATTTTTCCTTTTGGATTCAACAAAATGCAATTAAAATTATTACTAATACGAGTGTGAAAAATCAAACAATACACATCTGAAAATCAATATTCAAACTAATATAATCTATGTCAATATAAAATGTTCATAATGATATAATTTGAAAAAAAATGGTTAAAAGTACCTCTTTAAAAATTTTATTAGTCATAAAATCTAAATTCGAGTATTGATACTTTTTATAAATATGAAATTCATAATAGTATAAGTAGTAGCTGGTAAATTCTCTATATGAAAATATATCATATCCTTATGACAAATAGAATCTTCAAACAAGTACTTTTAATCAATTTTTCTATATTTTTTATTTACAAGATATTCATATCCTAGTGACAATAACAATAAGTTTTATCTTATTAGATGGAACTGTCTACATAAATCACACAACCCTATTTAGATTTATCCACAACTAAATTTTTAGATAAATAGTTAAAAAAGAATAATCCCGCTCAATAAAAAATAAACATATACTAGCGCGCAACCAAAGATATTTTGAAGAAATCATCACTTAATATTAGTTCAAATGAATATTTTCGATCAGCATTGTGTGTGAAATAGATGTATGTGGAAAGATTAATCTAGGTATATGCTGAATGAGAGTCACATCATCAGCTACTAACATCGTTTCTCTTATAAATTAACAAATTATTAATAGAGGGACTAATGTCTATAATTAAAGAAACTATAAAAATAGAAAAAATGATAAAAAAAACTATAAGGATTTAATTAAAAATGAGGTAAAATTATAGGGATTTCCATGGTAATTTTTCTTAGAATTTATTATCATATACAATACACGTAAAGTTTATTACTTAATAAAAAAGCTGCATAGGCATGTGCACGCCCCGCGGAACCATATACTAGGTTCTCTAGTGAAGATGGCAATGATGATATAATTTCAAACCAGGAAAATATAGAGTAAAGTAATTCAATCTGAAGTGGCGACAAGATGTGCACCAAAATTGAACATAAAAAGTTGCCACACATGCAAAACGAGAATCAAAAAATGTTTTTCCTCTTTTTCTCACTTTTTTACAAACATGTAGGAATATCCCTTGATGTGAAAATTGTAGCTCAAAACATAATAGTGCATTATATATCTTGTAGAAATATTTTTCTTACAGATTAAAAAGGAGTGGGAGAAAAGTACTGGTATGACTCAAAAATAGTATGGCATATACCTTAGAACTTTTTATATTATATATAATATTTATGTTTTTAGCATAATATTATTTAGGTTTCCCAATAAAAAATAAAGTATGCCCTGGATAGACATATATCTCTTTCAATTTCCTATCGGTGTGTGTGTATTCAAGTCTGAATTTCATGTGCCAAATTTATATCATATCATGTAGAAGACCAATTCAAAAATTAAAGTGATATAACTAGATTCAATGTATAGTTACACAAAGCTTGATTAAAATAAATCAAATTGTTCATAACTGTTTTCTATCCTTTATATCTTATATTGATATTGATCAATGTGCAGAGTTGAAATCACAATTTTTTAGTTGATACTATTGATGGTTCTTACAGTTTAGAATTATTTGGATTTTGATTCCTATAATTTTAAAGCGTAGTTTTTTATTCTTATAATTCTATAAGTATTTAGTTTGAATTTCATGATGTTAACTTAGTCAACGTTATCATTTATATGAACAAAAACTAAAAATCATTAAAAACATAGGGACCAAAATCAAAATTTATAGATACCAAAACTAAAATTAACTTATTTAAAGTATATAAACCCCAACCAAAATGTATAGTTTTAGTTCACAAGGCACTAAAGACCAAGTCTTATTCTATAGAAGAGCGGTCTACCATCCTTCCTTACAACCTTCCTTAAGGATGTAGTAGGTTCATGCGTGGATAAGGAGTTGACTCCATTGGAGAGAGTGCATGTGATCCTGGGCAGACTTAGAAAAGGTAGTTTACTTGTTAGAATAAGGAAAAAGGGCACAACAAATGGGTCTACTACTGGTTTCATTTCGATGAAAGCAGCTCAAAACCCATGCTTGCCTTCTTTTTTTTAAAAAAAAAAAAAAAAAATCCAAAGTTTTGGTTTACTAAAAATAGGTTTACTCCTAGTTTCAATTACAGCCCTTACACTTTTAAGGAGTTTTGGGTTCGTGATTGCTATACTTAATTAATAGCGATGTTGTTAAACTTAGACTAAGTCTTTTATAAAATTATATAGACTAAAAATTTAGATTTGAAACTATATATATATATATATAAACCAAAATTTTATCGAATGGTGAGAACCAACACTGATTTTAACCTTTTCTTTATGAGGCGTCACTTTTTAATAAAGATGCACACATGTAAAATTTTTGTGATTAGCTATTTTCTATTATTCTTAATATAAGAGCTCGATAACTAACTTATAGATATAAGAAAATTAAATTAGTTATTTGTAAAAAAAAATTATGTTAATCTTTCTAATATATTCTCTTTTAATAATCATTTACATTGAAACCGCCTTCAATGGAAACTTTTAATTATGTGCACTCAATAGGGATAATTTAAAAAAAAAGTTATAAATTTATGAAACAAAATAGATTAAAGTATTATATTTAGGGTTAAATCAAATCCATTGACTAGCTTATACATATATTTAAAATCAGAAGGAATATTAGTGTTTTTTTTATAAACAATATGCATGCAAGTAAATTATCAATTTTATCATCATTACAATTATATATATATATATATATATATAGAGAGAGAGAGAGAGAGAGAGAGAGTGTGTGTGTGTGTGTGTGTAATTTAACCACTGGAATAAATCAAAATAAGATTTTATTTTTTTCTGTGTTAGGGTGTGTGTGAATTTTATTGTCTTTTAAATGTGTAAAGTATGAACTTTACTTTCGGTTCAGATATTCGGCAGATCCCCAAAGTGGAAGATTCTGTTCCAAACCAAACTTTTCCTTTTCCTAACACGGTTTCTTTTACATAGTCATATTCCGCCCAATATACCATTTATATAAATCCAATGACAACAAAATTATCTCATTTTTACCCTTATCTTAATTAACCCTAGATTATATTATTACAAATATTATTAAATAGTGTAAACAAAAATATTATGGGCTTCCATTAATTATGTATTTTTTGTATAATAAAATAAATTATATTTTACATGACCTACATTATATAAACCTTTATCCTATAGTAGGTCTATGATGGGGCCCATAGACGTTTAGGTGCCCATAGACGTTTAGGTTACAATAATAGAGTGACCAAGTCTCAAACTCCCTTTTCATAATATGTGTGTGTGTATTTATAAAATATTTTTTGGATCAGTTAACATTATCTCACTAATCTCAAATGATGATGTTTTGTATTAATCATTGTTATTTTAAAAAAATAAAATTTAATATATTGGCATTTGAGAATGTCTTGGCAAATGACAATATTTGAAATTTTAATGCCAGCATTGTAGCTAACTGTGTAAGGGTTAGAGGACTAGCAAAAAAAAAGTAAGGGTTAGAGGATTAAAAAAACTTTATAAAATTAATTTAAATGACTAAAGGTTCACTCATTATAAAAAAACACTGAAATTCTGACGGAATTCAGAGTTTCCACCGGACTTTTGACGGAAAGGATTCCGTCACTAATAATAGCGTGACAAATAAATTTTCGATGGAATTCAGATTTCGTAGCAAATTTCTAACAGAATTGATTTCTGACGGAATTTAATTCCATCGGGAATTCCCTTACAATTTGAATTCCGTCGCAATTTTTTTTTATTTTTTTAAACTTTAAAAAGCCATGTGGCAACTCCGGCGGCCACCATCTGATTGCCAGTGGCAGCCCGTGGCATCTTTGGTGGCATCCCCCTTGCCATCGGCGCCTAGTCCGCCATATGTCACAACCTCCCTCCACCACGTGTGGCAATCTCCTTTTTCCTGAAAATGCAACTCAACTTACTCTCCTTTGGTTCGAACCCACGACCACGTCCATACATGCGCGATGCCTTACTGAATGGGCTCGACTACTTTGGCATTCTATTATTACACAATTATATATATAATCTTATTATGTATAATTAATTATTTCTAAATATATATTTTTTCTTCCATATAAATGTAATAGTAATATAAAATAATTTTATATATTCTTATAATTTTTAATATAAATTAACTTCAAATTAAAAAATTTTACATCTTAAATAAATTTCATATGACTATCTTTTTTTCTAATTTCTAAAATTAATTTTTTATTAACATTAATTAATAACTAATAAATAACTATTAACTAATATTTGATTTACTATTATTAATTATTAACTAATAAATTTTATTTTTTATAAATAAATTTTTATATGACCATTTTGCCCCTGCAGGGACCAAAACCTATGATTGGAAATTAAAAATATTTTAGAAATTAGAAAATAAATTTAAAATTAAATTAAAATATTAATTAATTAATAATAAATTTTATAAAAATAATTTTTAAAAATGAAATATTAATTAAATAATAATAATTTTTAAATTTTACCACAGAATTTCTCTGGCAGAATTGGAAATTGCGACGGAATTCAATTCTGTCAGGAATTCCCTCACAATTTCCGACGGAATTCAATTCCGTCACAAATTTCCTACATAATTTTTCCGTCAGAAATTTCTGATTGAATTTTTCCTTTAGAAATTCCATGGTAAAAGATAGAATTTGCCACGGAATATTTTTCCTGACTAATTCCGTGACAAATTTTGCCACAGAAAAAATTCCGTCAGAAATTTTTCTAACAGAATTTCGACGAATTTTTGTAGGAAATTTTCGTGACAAATTTCATAGAAAATTTCATGTTTTTTTGTAAAGACTTTTTCCATTATTAAAAAATTAATAAACTTGAATTATTTTATATGAAAGTTAGAGAAAATAACTTAATTAGTTGCTACTCACCTGAGCAAGTAAGAAATTAATTTCTTCATAGCAAATATAAGTACACTTTTCCTTATCATATTTTTTGCTGTTGTGTTATATGATAATTACAATTATTTGTTATGATTATCTACCGTCAAGTGAAAACTATTTCTTAGCTTCTTTGCTATCTTTTTTTTGGGAAAGTCACCTCTAGGTCTCAAGAAAGAAAAATATTATTAGAAAAGTCCCTGAAAAAACTGAAATATCTGAAAAGTCCCTAGAGACTTTTCTGAAATTATTTCTCAAAGTTAAATGACACACATGCCCCTTTTCTATTATTTCTCTCTCTCATTCGTTCTGCGTTTCCACTCTCAGATCTGATCTTTGTTTTTCAGCCCCCTGCGCTCTCTCTCTCTCTGCAGAAATGGTGGCGATGGTGAAGGCCAAAGCTTTGAAGTGGTGAAAGATTTGTGAGATGAGATATAAGATAGAAGGAAGAAAAAGATGGAAGGAATTAACAACAATTTATTTTTTTTCTATATCAGCGTTTTCATAGCACCCTATCATTTCAAACATACCACTTCCTCTGTTTCCTTTTCCAAAAACAGAGCACTATGACACCCAACCTTATTTTCCATATTAACAACTACTAGTGTACAAATTAACAATAATTTTTTTTTTCACATCAACATTTTCATAGCATCTCACCAGTTCAAACATACCACTTCCTCTGTTTTCTTTCCCAAAAATAGAGCACTATGACACCCAACCTCATTTTCCGTATTAACAACTAATACTGTACGAATTAACAACAATTTATTTTTTTTCCATATCAACATTTTCATAGCACCCCACCACTTCAAACATACTGCTTCCTCTGTTTCCTTTCCCAAAAACAGAACCCTATGACACCTAACCTCATTTTTCGTATTAACAACTACTACTGTAATATTAATAACTACAACTGCGTGAATTAACAACAATTTAATTTTTTCCATATCAGCATTTTCACAACACAATGAGGTTGGAAAAGGGGGATGGGTTGGACTATTCATCATCATTATCACTTTCATCCCTTCCTTCTTTAAAAATGGCGGAAGCTTGAGATCAAAAAAATCTCACCATCTTCCTTCCATCTTCTTCTTCCTTCTATCTTACATTCCATCCCACAAATCTTTCACCACCTCAAAGCTTTGTCCTTCACCATCTCCACCATTTCTACAAATTAAAGAGAGAGTGCATGGAGCAAAAAAGACAAAGGTCAGATCTGAGAGCGAAAACGCAGAATGAATGAGAGAGAGAAATAATAAAAGAGGGGCATGTGTGTCATTTGACTTTGAGAAATAATATCAGAAAAGTCCTTTTTTTTTCTGATAATATTTTGCTTCCTTGAACCTAGGAGTGCTTTTCCCTTTTTTTTCAACCAACAGATTCTTCCTTTTTTTTTTTTTTAGGCCAACAGCTTCTTTACTGGCGAGGTTATCAACAGTTTTTCTTTGTTTGGTAAAAATAAAACATTTTTCCCGTCAAACTAAATTTAAATTTTCCTATTGACATAAACTTTGTTGGCTAATTATTGATATAAAACTAAAAAATTTAATTTTAAAAATAGAAAATCAACATTATATATATATATATATATATATATATATATATATTTCATTTGTTACTATTCATTTGTATTTTTTTTAACAGACTGCTATTTTACTGAAATGAGTTTCTTCTTAAAAAAATTATATATTTTTACGTAGCGAATAGATTAAAATCATGACAACATAATTTTTATACCAAAAGTTTCCACTAATTTTTGTGAAAACTGGCTAATCTAATACTGTAATATTATATAGTTTTCTAACTAATCAAATATATATATATATATATATATATATATATATATATATATATATATATATATATTACTATATAGTTTTCTACCTAATCTCTATTGATTCTCCATTGAAATGGGAGAGAGAGAAAAAATAACAGCGCCGGAGGATTTGATTATGTGAAGACCCACATTTCAACAGATGCAATGATCAAGCTACGCTACGCTAAAGAACACTATGGAGAGCAGTAGAGGCACTGCAAAAATATTGAAAATATTACAGTTACCCGCCCCCCCCCCCCCCCCCCCCCGGGATATCTAATACTCCTAGCGAGTTTTATTCATCCAAGAATCATTAGTTCTGATTAAGGGAAAACTATTTTGCATGTATCCATGCTTTTTCTAAATTTTTGATTTGGTATCTTTATGTTTTTCTCTCTTAATTAAATCCTTTAATCTTGTTGAAGCTCCATTAGCTCTCATAAGTTTGCGCTATTAGCACTGTTAGCTCCTAAAAGATTTAACTAATAGAGAAAAAACACAGATAGTAAATTACGCTTCTTCAATACTCGTCCAATTTACAATATAGTAAGTCTTATTTAACAATTTCATGTAGACAAAAAAAAAATGTTGTTTTAATTGAATCAAAACGAGGTCATACAAAAGGAGTTGTCATTATTTAAGGCTTGTTTGATTTTATTATATATCTATGTTTATGTTTTAAATGCAATTTTGTAGAGTATTCTTTTTTAAACAAGTTTTTGAAACAAAAAAATTTAAAAACGGTTTTAATCATTGTTTTCAACATATATTGAAAATGTGAAGTGGAGGGTAAAAGAATAATTCTTTTTTAATGAAAGTCAAATGGATTAATAACCGAAAAAGTTTTATATCATATGTCCAATATCATGCCCTAACATAAGTTTGGTGAATGTAAAAGCCTAGGTACTCTTTAAATTGTTGAATACTAAAATACCATTACATGTAAAATGATGAAGACGAATGTTGATATCTCGATCAACATCATTTGTAGACCTATATTTTGCTCCTTCGGGAGGAAGGAACTGTCTTTTCAGGTAAAAAACTTGTAGCTGATCTTTTGTTAAGTGGCTGAAAAAAAATAAAGAGATGTGGTGATCTAATTCAAGAGTGCTCTAAAACATAAAAGACCAAAGGAAGCTTTAAGTGAGATGTTTTTTCATTTAAAAGATTGCAATGACCCTCCCTGATAGCATATCCATGCTTTATAATAGGACATGCAATTTCTCTTTTGCTTATAATTGTCCATCCAATGGCAGGCACAGATGACCTGCATGAAGAAACCGATACCTTTCATGTTTCAAACCTGAAAACTAGATCCACATGAGATTATGAATGCCTGATTTCATTAGTTACAGATTTTAGTTCTATGGATTTTCTCTAATGAATAATCTTATTCTTATTCATTTAGACAGTGGAGATTATGTTTAATTATGCTAGTCACCATCAAAGTTTGCCCATCTTGATATAACTTAAATAGGAAGTATGCGTTTGAGCCATAATTTTATTTATTAGTATGACTGTTATTAATAAAAATACATTGTTCCCAGCCTCTCCTCGAGTTTTGATAAACAAAAAGTAACAAAACATAAATAAACAAGAAAATTAATATTTCAGTCGTTATAGTGTTGACTCAATTATAACTCAATATCTTATACTTTAACTCGATATAATTCAGTTCTTATAGTTTTGACTCAATTATAATTGAGTCTCTTAATTTTAATTCAATGTAACTAAATCCTTATAGTTTTAATCATTTTATAACTTAATAACTATGTTTTAAAAAATAAAATCACATATATAATAATTTTAAAATGATTTTTCAGAACAAATTTATTTTTTTCAGAATATAATCAAAAACACCTTTTTTTTAATATGTTTTTTATTTTAAAAATAAAAAACTGTTTTAAACAACATGAAAGAGCTAACATATTTACAAGTTTCTTGTTCATTTTATAATTTTTAATTAAGTTAATAAAAAATAATGATTATGATTATTCCGTTTTTCTTAATGATTGTTCCGTCATACCCAAACAGGGGAATTTGAAAATTTCAAAACTCATATACTACCTCCCATTTTTAATATAAGATCTTATTCGTAGTGTAACTTATGTTATAAACAAAATCTTATATTAAGATGTTATATTAAGGATGGAGGTAAAAGTAATTTGGAGATCCACCAACAAAAGGCAATTTATCCCAACCTGTCTCATCAGTTTAAATTCCCCTTCCTTATCTCATTTCTAATCTTTTACCCTTTAATTTCAACTTCATATTTTATAAGATTATTATTAAAAGTCTAAAAAATATTAATTGCACTTATTTTTATAGGATCCAAGAGTGAGGCTTATTATTACATATTTATCTCTTTATTTACTTGAGAAAATTTTATGATTAAGCTTCATCAAACTAATGAGTAGCTATTATATTGTCCGTTCAATTCTAAATATAAGAGATAGGCATATAATTAATTAATATGAATTAAGAAAAATAGTGTATTGCCCGAAATTTGAAAAACATAGAGCCGCCACCAAAATTTTAAAAAAGGATTATTTTGGAAACCTTTTTTTGAAAGTGAAATTGGTCTACAAAAATCATTTAGGATTCGGAAGTCGATTGTGTATGGGGAAGGTGTTAAGCATCCCACAACACCCATTCATAAGAATGATTACCCTAAGTTAATTATTTAAAACCTTTAATCTTATGATAATTACCCAAATAAAAAAGAGAATATTTACAAAAATAAATGAAATAAAAACTAAAGAAAAAAATGAACATTTATTTACAAAAAAGAAAATAATGAAAAACATATTTATTTACAAAGTTAGATTTGACCTAGGAAGAGAGTCTAGGGCCTACGTAGTTTGGGGGTAGAAATGCGTGTCACTTTATTTGTGTTTTTCAAAGGAAAAATTCCTTTAATTTATTGGAGCAAATGATTTTTATTTGGTTTATGTTTTTTATTTATGAAAACAATTTCTTTATTTTTTCATGAAAGAGAGTTTTTCCATTTTATTTTCATTTATAAAAATGTATTAAAATATTTTTTTTTTCTTTTTTTGAAAGAGAACCTAAGAAAGGGATAAAGAAAAAAGAAGAAAAAATAGCATAAGTTAAAAGAAAAGGAAGCCAAAGGTGATGAGACTTATGTATATCTTTTATCCTTAAAAGCTATTCAAACAAACAAGATGAGAAAATCACATGGGTAGATCAACACACCATTCATCGCGTTTTCTTTATTCATCTTATAAATCCCTTCAATTTTGACGAGCATATATTGAGGGCAAGAGATTAAATTCGGTCAAGCATATAAGAGTCACAAAGTGTGAAGACCTCCTTGCTCTCCCAAAATTCTTGTGTCTTTGCTCTTCCCTTTTTTTTTTTTTTTTTTTTGTGTGTCTTGCTTTAACCCTTGCACCCATATTTCTAGTCTCAAGATAAGTTTTCTTCATAAATGCTTCTTCTTTTTTAAATGTTCATTTCTGAATTTTTTTTTGTATTTTATATTAAAAACTACCTAACTTGACCTAATTGCCATCAATGGATATTTTTGTTTAATTTTCGTTTTTTTTCTTGTATTTTCTATCAATAAAACTTCTTAACTTGACCTAATCAGAATCAATCAAATATTTTTTTTATTTTTCCCACAAGTAATTTTATAATTTAAAATTATTAACATAAATGAGATATTTTTTTATTTTTTATTTTATTTTTTATTTATTTTCTTATATTTTCCCTACAAGCAACTTCCTAATTTAAACCTATGAATGGGAGATACTTTTTTATTTTTTATTTTTCTTTAATGAATGACAATGCCAATTTGAACACTAATCATTATCAATGAGAATATTTTTTTAATTTTAATTTTAATTTTTTTCCTTTTAATGATGATTGCCTATTTGGATACCGATCATCATCAATGGGAGGATTTTTTTTATTTTCGTTTATTTATTTATTTTTTAATTTTTCCTTTAATAATGATTGCCAATTTAGATATCAATAATCATCAATGAGACAAATTTCTTTTATTTTTTTTATTGGTTTTTTAATTTTTGAGTGAGACCCGGACAAAATAAGGTGTTCACAGATAGTAAACTTTTATTTGTAAATATGTGTTGGTTTTCTTAAAATATCCCTTTTAATAATTTGTATTGAAGACTAGCTACTTCCTCCATAAAAAGTCCTCTAATATATATGCATAGTGAGAATTTGAAAAAATAATTATAAATTAGGAAAACAAAATAGATTGAGATATTACTTTTAGGATTAAAGTAAAACTGCTCTACTAAATTTTATACAAGGATTCCAGTGAATATTTAACTAAAGTATAAAGAACAAACATAATCAGAAAATAGCCTAAAAAAGATTCTAGAAAAACAACTTTTTGTGAAAAAGTCATGTAATAAAGATAAATTTTTCTGCCAAGTGGTAAATATAGAATAGGTTTTTATAAAGGAAAATTAATGAAACGCTTTTTGACACAAGTGATCGATAGAGAAGGTTTGAGTTTTCCGGGTAGAAATTCTGATTTAATATTTAATAGGGTTAAGGTGTATCTAAAACCCTGAAATATATTTTCCGACACATTTAGTCATTTAGTATCCTAAAATAATATGTTGTACTTTTAGCACCATAAAACATTTTTTAGGTGTGTTGGGCACCGTAAGGTATTTTATGGTGTAAGTTTTCCCTTAAAATCTTTATTCTTTTGAAAGAAATTTTGCCCATGAAGTATTGTTTTAAGGTGCATTTAAACCACGTAATGAACTTCTAAAAGGTCTTTTAAGTGAAGGTATATCTAATACTGAAAGGATTTTTCAGCAGCAACTTTAGGGTGTTGGATCTTGTAAAAAATAATTTAGGATGTTGGAGGCACCACAATATACTTTAAGATATTAAATGTATTTAGAAAGATAATTTAGCTAAATGCACCACAAATTACCTTACAACATTGAAGACGCCTTAAAAAATATTTCAAGGTGTTGGACGGAACTAAATCCTATTTAATACTTCTCCAGTCTCTAATATGAGATATATTTAAGGAGTTGATTTTAGTCATAAATATAAAATAAAATTTTTATATTTATCAATATTTTCCTACTTTACCCTTATTAATGCTCACTCATCAACAATAACCAAGGAGGAGGAGATGAGGAAATTAAAAAAGATGGTTATAATGTTTTAGAAAATATATGTTGTATTAATTAAATTAATTAATTTTTTTAATCTAATCAAATTAAATAAATATATCTTATATCAAAAAAGGAAGAGTATTGAGGTGTAGATGCTAAGTGTGAGTGGGCGCAACCTTTATATGGACTAACAAGTCTGTCACCAGCAGAGAATAACGGAACGGGGCGGTCTGCGGACGCATGGGTAGCAGATTTGGTCCGGTCGGTTCCACACTCCTTCAACGTGTAGCCGCAATTCCTAATAAAAGACAACGTAAAGGTCCAATCCCCGTTAGTTTAGTGTCCGACCATTACCCCGGGGGGGTGTTTGGTTTCCAAAAGGAAAAAATAGAAAAAGAAATTTAAAATTATAAAATCTGACCATTACCCCGGGGGTGTTTCAAAAGGAAAAAATAGAAAAAAAAATTTAAAATTGTAAAATCTTAAATTAGGTTTATTATTAAAAGTCGATAAGAGAATGACAAAATTTAATAAATAATTCACAACTCATTTTTTAAAAAATACCTAATTTAGAATTTTGTAAATTCAAAATTCTTTTCCTGTTTTTTTCTCTAGATTCAAATTATATAAATCTTTCTGGTAAAAAAATTATACAAGTCTTCCTTATATTTGAGTAAAAAAGATTACACCCAGTTTTATATTTGTCTGAATTTTGCTGCAATTATGTGACTTTTTTATTTTTGAAATTAATCCACGTTAAATGGGGCTACATATTTTTTTTTTCAATCCTTAACCATAATACTATTAATAAAAAATACTAATATTAAAATTTTAAATGTTATAAAATTCTTTTAAAATGTTCACATGTTAAGTTTAATTTTAAAAAAACAATAATCGTTATAAAAAATCGTCATTTGATATTAATGGTATTAGTTTTAAAAGATTGAAATCATTTATGCGTTTTTAAGTTAAGTTTAAACCCAAAATTTGTATATAGTTAAGGGCTAAATTTGTATTATTACCTATATGTTTAAACAAAATAGTATAGTCCATATTTTATGAAATCTAATGAATGGCTTGTACTAAGTATAATTTATGAATAATATAGTCTTTTAATATTGGAAGAATGAAAAGGAGATCTAACACAAAATAAATAAGTTTTTAAATTTTTTTAAAAGATATTGGGACGTTTTATTTTAAAAAATTATTAAAATTCCTCTAAAATTAAATAAAATTAAAAATTTTCTTGATTTTCTCCCTTACAAAACACACAAAATTTCTATTTTTAGAGTATACATGCATAAGTTTTTAATTTGGAAAAATTTCATTAAAAGACCACAAGGCCAAATTTATTTCATTAAAAAACCAAAACATTCTGAAATTACACTACAGGACCAAGAACCAAAATAGAAATAAATTTTGTAGATAAAAAGACAATAATGCCCCTCACTTTATTTTTTTTTAAAAAAGGTTTGATCGCCACCAGAGCTCGGGTGATTGGCCATCGGTCAAGTGTCAAAGCTCCAATGCAGTCCGACTAGAGCTCCAACTATCGAAAATTAATGTGTTGTTTATAGAAGGATTTCACTTGTTCATAAAGAGTTGCAGATTTATTCTTAAAGAGTAGGATCATGAACATGTGTCCTTGGTATACACTTATAAAACCTCATGTGACTGAAATTTCAGAATGTTTTAGTCATTGACTGAAATAAATTTTTTCCTATGATCCTTTAGTAAAATTCTCCCCTTTAATTTCTTTAAAATAGGAAACTTGTATATACACTTATAAAACCTCATGTGAAATATTTGCAATTTATTTTGATATTTATTGAAAAAAATATATACTTTTTTTTTTAAATGAAAGCAAAATTCAATAAAGACAAAATTGAAAGAGCAAAAGATGACGCCCTGGCTCAAAAGAAAATAAAAACAAAACAAAACAATAAGAGTAACGGAACGGCCTGCATGTGGGTCCCAAAATATCATCGCGTAATCTATGGCCGAAAAAAAAAATAAAAAATATAAGGGACGGAAACGAAAATGTTCAATCCAAGCTACAGTAGCTATTGCTGAGTCAAAGGCCACGGAATATCCGACGCTTCTCTTCTCCTATAAATACCAATCGCCATAACTTTCCTTATCACAACCTCCACTCAGAATTAGCGCTTCGTAATTACTACAGAAAGCCAAAGCCTCACACAAAGAGATAGAGAGAGACAGAGAGAGAGAGAGATAATTGCACTTTAATTTCATAGGAAGAGAGAGATCGATATGGAGATTATAAGGGTGATTGTGGGTCTTGTCTGGTTCAGCTTTATGAGTTTAGTTCTGAAACTTGCATTTTCATGGTGGGTGAAGCCTGTCCTAACACATCTTAAACTCAAAAGATGTGGATTTGGAGGGCCAACCCCAAGTTTCCCTTTCGGAAACATTAAAGAGATGAAAAAGCAGAATAACACAAACACTATTATTACTGATGATGATCACGATGGTCACTTTTCTTCATCATCATCCTCAAAACCCAGCCATAACATTCACTCCACCGTTTTCCCTTACTTCGCTCGGTGGCAGAATTCTCATGGTAAGCGTGCCTTTAACTATATATGTACTCCCTTTGGTTTTTAATATAAGATCCATTTTGTAATTTAATTTCTTCATTAGAGTGAATCTTATACATTACACCTTTTATATTTATTGGTGGAGATAGATCACTAACGTTAATTAATGTTGAGAAATGAGTTAATGATTAATGTATTTGGTTTTTTTTTTGGTCGAAATTAATGTATTTGGTTTGAATAATAATATGCAGGGAAAGTGTTTGTGTACTGGTTAGGGACGGAGCCATTTTTGTACATAGGAGAGCCAGAATTCTTGAAGAACATGTCAACCAAGGTTTTGGCAAAGAGATGGGGAAAGCCTAATGTGTTCAGAAATGATAGAGACGCCATGTTTGGAAGTGGCCTTCTTATGGTAGAAGGCAACGATTGGGTTCGTCATCGTCACATTATCGCCCCCGCCTTCTCTCCTCTTAACCTCAAGGTCTCTCTCTCTCTCTCTCTCTCTCTCACACACACACACTCTCTCTCTCTAGGTTTTGAACATTTGGTGGGCTTTGATGAAAAAAAATGCACTCACCCAATGATTACGACTTTGAAAGGCACGTGACTTTTATCAGCAGACAAGGCATATAGTGGTAGGGTAGAGAATAGATATATACATGATTTGCGCACACACACATATATATATAGGTTGTACCACCATACCGTAATAAGCTAGGCATCAAAATCAAGTCCATTTTGAATTTTTCATTATCTAATTTATTTTCATCTTTATGAAAAAAAACAGGCGATGACGTGCATGATGGTGGAATCCACGAACCAAATGATAGAAAGATGGTGTTCTCAGATAAATTCTGGGAATTCTGAGATAGACGTAGAGAGGGAAGTTATAGCGACGGCAGGCGAAATCATAGCGAGGACGAGCTTTGGGATGAGAGATCATGAGAAGGCGAGGCAAGTTTTTGATAAACTAAGAGCTCTTCAAATGACTCTCTTTAAGACTAATCGTTATGTGGGTGTTCCCTTTGGGAGTTACCTGAACGTTGAGAAAACCCTAGAGGCTAAGAAACTGGGCAAAGAGATTGATTCTCTCTTGTTGTCCATAATCGAATCTCGGAAAGAGTCGAAAAATAAAGGACAAACTTATCAGAATGAACAGGATTTGTTGGGTTTGTTGATGCAAGAGAATAAGTTGACCATGAGGGAACTCGTTGATGAGTGCAAAACTTTCTTCTTTGGGGGACATGAAACTACTGCTCTTGCTTTAACTTGGACTTTGCTGCTTCTGGCTACGCATGAAGATTGGCAAAATCAACTCAGAGATGAGATTAAGGAAGTTGTGGGAGATAATGAGCTTGTTGATGTCAATTTGCTCGCAGGTTTAAGAAAGGTACGTACGATGAGCTAGATTCTTTTCAGTGATTTTCTCGCACGTTCAATTAATTAATGGCCACTTAATTAAGACGTAAATTAAAATAACTTACTAATCAACTAATAAAGGTTGATATAATTAGTAAGGAGTTGGCTTGTAATCTATAAGGTCATGAGTTCAAATCCTGTTAGCTCTTTGAGTCGGGAGACATACCTAACCTGGTGAGTCGTGAGACCCAACTTATCTAAACTGTTTTGTTATAAAAAAGAATAACCTACTAATCAAACTTTTTGCCAGCTTGTTTGAAAATGTAAATATATTTTATGAATAATAACTTTTTTTCCTCAAATTTTGTCGCCACATGGATCTAAGATATTTGGTTTCTCTTCAAATATAATGATAATAATGATACGCTAGATTAAGAAAAGTTTGAAACTTTGGAATTTAGCTTGTCTCATGCTATTTTGGATCATGTTCTACATGGTTTCATTTACCTTAAGTAGAGTGGGCCCGTATGAATAATTCTGCTTACACACACACACACACACATATATAGATGAATTGACCTATTGACAATGTTGATACGTGTCTGAGCATTTTTGTGTGGTTCAAGTTGTGGTTGACTATTGAAAGGTACGAATAAAACCATACAAAAAAAAAGAAAGAAAGAAAGAAAGTCCACGCGACAAGACAAAGCATGCACGTGCACAGCTTGAGCCACAAAGTGCAAATATTCTTTTTGGAATCGAGAAAACGCGGTGTCACTTTTAAGCCTTTACTAATTAATTAATTAATTTTGCTAAATCCACATTTGTACGTTCACTAACTTTATTTCATTTTTTCAATATTAAAGCCAAGACCGCGCAGCCAAGGGTCTGATAAATAAATGTAAACACGTCTAGAAGCAGCCACACAACATATATGAATTCGACCAAAACATAATATATATATATATATATATAGAAGAACAATTCTAATTCAAATCGATTATTCTAAGTCCATATATATAATTTCTTCATATTCACAATACTTTTTTATATATTAATTTGCAGATGAAGTGGGTGATGAATGAAGTTCTGAGATTATACCCACCTGCACCAAACGTGCAAAGGCAAGCAAGGGAAGACATTAAAGTGGACAACGTAACAGTACCTAATGGGACCAACATGTGGATCGACGTGGTGGCAATGCACCACGACCGGGAACTATGGGGCGAAGACGCCGACGAGTTCAGGCCTGACAGGTTTAAGGACGACGTTAATGGAGGGTGTAAGCACAAGATGGGTTACTTACCTTTTGGGTTCGGAGGAAGAATGTGTGTAGGAAGAAACTTGTCGTTCATGGAGTACAAGATTGTATTAACACTTCTTCTTTCTAGGTTTAGGTTTAAACTCTCGCCCCGTTATCGTCATTCACCTTCAATCATGCTCTCTCTCAGGCCTGCTCATGGACTTATTCTCACACTTGAGCCTCTTCAATGATCACCTGATCAATTCAACTGTAAAATTGATTAGTTTGAAATATGGTATCAAAATCCGACCCGAATTGGTCAGCAAACTGGTGAAGAGTTTTAGATAGTATCTTGATGGGTCTGGTCAAGAGTTTTCGATAGGTCAACTGGGTTCGATTTTAGATTTTTTCTCCTTTTCTTGCTGAGCATGAAACGATGTTGTTTTGAGTTCAAGAAAAATAGAAGTGTGTCATATTTGTATTTTAGTAACTATCTAGTTTGTTGAATTATGTGTAGTTTACATATAAATGTTCAATTTACTTATGAATTGATGCCTTTTTTAATTAAAATGTTACTCTTTTTGTGGTTACATGTGAATATTTTTTATATTTTAATTAAATTATACTACTCTGGTCCTTAATATAAAACTTAGTTGATTACTTTGAGAGATATTAAGAAAGTTAAATAAATTGCTTTAAAGTATTTATATTTATTATTTTTTTCCAAACTAATTTGTCTGACTTACAAACTGATATATAATCTAATACTCCCTTCGGTCATAAATATAAGATAGAGTTGAATTTTTTTTTTTTTTTGAGAGATTAAGGAAGTAAAATAAGTTACTTAATCATATCATATGTTATGTATCCTTAGATTATATATCATTTTATTAGTCAAACTAATTAGTTTGGAGGAAAAAATAAAAAGTAAAAATAAAAATATTCTAAAATAATTTAATTAGCTTCATTAATCTATCTAAAAAAAATCAAATTTATCTTATATTTAAGATCGGAGAAAGTAATACATAAATATTTCAGAAAGAACATATAACATATGTTCTAATATTAAGAATCAAAGGTAGGATTATTTTAATCAAGATTGGATTGACATCAATTTAATCACAATTGGACTCTTGACCCTTATCCATTGTCTCAACTCTCAACCAATTCAATGACGAATCCAATTTTCAACACCTACTTTAAAAAGTTTCCGTGTATAATGTGTGTGTATTTGCATATGTCAACTCCGTACTAGATGTCTGTGACCATTGGGACATTTTGTTTATACGACTTTCACACACAGATCTTGCCGGTGAATGACAGCAGGATCGATGTTGAATTTGATCGA
This sequence comes from Inga laurina, assembly GCA_963855925.1. Lineage (NCBI taxonomy): Eukaryota > Viridiplantae > Streptophyta > Magnoliopsida > Fabales > Fabaceae > Inga > Inga laurina. The sequence continues at coordinate 39,770,408 of OY979703.1, read as the reverse complement.
CAAAAACTAAAAAATGTCAAAGTTTTCCTTACCTATATATAAAATATGCTATCTGATTATTCCTGTTCTGATTGCTGAATATAATGCAGCTTGTTAATATTTAAAATTGAGTTTGAAAGTATACGTAGTATATTTAACAAATAAATTATACTATTTTTGTATAATAAAAGTTCACAATCAATGTAATGGACAAAGTCAATCTTTTAATATATTTTTATTAATATTTGTGTGCTGAATGGTTAGATAATTCAACCAGAGTGTTTGAAATATTGTAGCTAAAGTTTATAAAAACAAACATAGATAATTGGAAAAATCACTGTGAGGTCTCAGGACTATAAAAAATTATAAAAAAGGTCTCAAACTAAATTCCCCTATCAAAAAATTCTCTAGGGACTGTATTATGATTAATTTTGAATGTGAAATTATTTTGTTGTCCCCATTGAATGAAAAAGGAAAGGAACAACATATGCATTTCTTGATAAGTGTTTGTGCCTATTTTGACAACTGGATGAGCTATTTTAACAAATTCATTTTCCTCCATGGAAAAGTTTTGAAATTTCAAGGGTAACTTTGAATTTTAAACAAATTTCATTACTTTCTTTTCCAATTATAGATTATATGATTCTTTGAAACTCCTCACAAGTTGTGCCTTTCTTTATGCATCTTGGTTTTACCAGGGAGGAAAATGAACTTGTCAAAATAGTTCATGCAATTGTCAAAAGCATAAGCACTTGTCAAAAAAACATATGCATTTGTCAAGATTGGCGCATTTAGTTTTGAAATTTCAAAACTTATCTAAAGAGGAAAATGAACTTGTCAAAATAGCTCATGCAGTTGTCAAAATATGTACAAGCATTTGTCAAAAAAAGCATATGTACTTGTCAAGATTGGTGTATTTAGTTCTGAAATTTCAAAAATTGTCTAAAAAGGAAAATGACCTTGTCAAAATAAGAATAAACACTTATTAAAAAAGGAATATGCACTTATCAAGGTAGGGACATTAAGTTCTAAAATTTCAAAACTTCTCCAGGTAGAAAAATAGACTTGTCAAAATAGCTCATGCAGTTGTCAAAATAAACATAAACACATATCAAAAAAGGCATATGTATTTATCAAAATTGGCACATTTAGTTCTGAAATTTCAAAACTTATCTAAGGAAGAACATGAACTAGCTAGTCAAAATAGCTCATGTAGTTGTCAAAATAGGCATAAACACTTGTCAAAGTAGGGACATTAAGTTCTGAAATTTCAAAACTTCTTCAGGGAGGAAAATGACCTTGTCAAAATAACTCATCCAGTTGTTAAAATAGGTATAAGCACTTGTCAAAAAAGCATATGTTGTTCCTTTCCTTTTTTATTCAATAGAGGGCAATAAAGTAATTTCATATTCTGAATTAATCACAATACAGTCCTAAGGATTTTTTGACAAAGGAATTTGGTTTGAGACTTTTTTATAATTGTTTATGGTCCTTAAGACCTCACAGTGATTTTCCCTAGATAATTTGTTAAGGGAAACAACAGTTCTGGGGAAATCATGATTGATACACAACAATTTGATATTTGTAATTGCATAAGTTGGATGTTTAAGGGAAACAATCGCTTGTCAATATATAGGTACATAAACTTCTCCTTTCTTAATGTAGGATCTAATTAAGAAGTTAATCTTAGTCCTAAATATAAGACATATTTTTTATATTTATTAATTCTTTTCTAATTTAACCCTATTAATACTCTTTTCACTGCTACAAATCAATTGTGAACACTTAATACTTAACAGTTTATAAAGAGAACTACCATCAAGTATGGTGAGGTGGAGTCCACATAAAATTATATAACGCTAATACTTAATGGTTAAAAAGAAGCACCTTCAGGTATGGCAGGTCGAATCCACGCAAACTAATACTTAACGGTTATAATAGTTAACCGTAAAGTTTGATTCATAAATACTTGACAATAAAATACAATAACCATTAATTATTGAAGGGTTGGTTCATGCGACCTATGAGCTCAATTGTATGGTCTAGGCTTACCTGAGAGAGCACACACATATGGATGCGTACTTGAAGGAACTAACCACTCTTGTTTGTTCTCTGCACAAGAAGATGAACAACTAGATCGAAGGAAGGCAAAAATGAAGCCTAAAATCCTTCCTCAGATAAGAACCCATAGCTTTTTAGTTTTCTTTGTTTATTTTTGTTTTCTATTTTTTTTTCTTTTGTAATGAAGGTGGGTTGCTAAACCAGCTCCAAGAATTAAAAAAGATATGTCACATACTTAAGGATTATAAAGAGAAACCTGTCAAAACATACAATAAATAACGGTTATTAATAAAATATGACAACTTTTCTTAGTACCCAAAACAACCAAAAGGCAGCAATGATTGTGGGTATTGTGTGATTAAGTTCATAAAGGACATAATCACATACAAAGTCCCGATCCAATTGATCATGTACATGTATGTATATGCACGTTTGTTCATATATATATATATATATATATTCAATTAGCTATATATTTATATCTAACCTGATCTATAATTTCCTTTTGCACAAAATATTTTGAAGATGCATATTGCCATGAGTATAATAAGGCTCAATTAATGGAAGAAGTCACTGAAGAATTGGAAACTACTATATATATAACAGTTGTTTACATAGACCCATTAAGTATTTATGCCAGCATTATTCACATCATAGCCTCAATAAGCCTAAGTAAATAATAGTTTTGTATTAGAACTGTTATATATGTTACTGAATATATAAACACTACTACAAAAAAGTAAAGCTGTGGCGCTTATAATTACATTAACTGTGGCGCTAGAGAAGTGCCACATATCTGGACAATACTAAAAAAAGCTGTGGCGCTTCTGAGCGCCACAACATTTTAAATTTTTTTTTAAAAAAAATACCCTCCTGTGGCGCTTGTTAGAGGAAATGCCATAGGAAAGGGGTCTCCTGTGGTGCTTGCGTCAGCAAGTGCCACAGGAGACCAGACCTACTATGGCGCTTAAGTCAGCAAGCGCCACAAGAGACCCCCCTCCTGTGGGGCTTCTTTAAGGAAGCGCTACAGGAGAGTCCTTTTTTACTTTTTCTTTTTCTTTTCTTTCCTGTGGCTCTTTTTTATGCTTCCTGATTGTGAAGCTTTATATAAAATGAGTGGCTTTCGTGTTTATCATCTCTACAAATTATCAATCTTTCTATTTTATATTTCAACCTATTATATATATATATATATATATATATAATTTTCACATTTAAAATTCAAGTTCCCCAACAATAATGTTCTTACACAATAATATATTTATTGTCATTTCCCCAACAATAATGTTCTTACATTAATATTCTCCAAAGCTAACATAAAAAATATCACAATACAAGAACTTGATATGTGAACACAGTACATCAACAACTAATTAAGTAAATTCAAAGATTACTAAAAACGCAAGCTTGTCGGCTAAAAAATTTAAACAAAGCAAAAAGGCAAACGAAACAAGCTAGGTCTTCACTCTTTCCTATTAAATTAGGAACAAAAAGGCAAATGTTATATTACGGTTTATCTTGACTTTACTAAAAAAAATTAAATAAGCAAGCTAGAATGAAACAATTTTCTTCTTACGTTGGTGACGCTAGCTTGAGTGACGAGGATGAGCAAATGTGAGCTGTGGAGTGGAGTAGAGATCAACTGGAGTGGGGTTCAAAAGAGGAAGAGAGACAAAGAGTATGAAGAAAAGGAAACAGCTAAGGACAGGAGTGGGGACGGACGAAATAAAAATGGAAAAAGGGACCATAGAATTTAATGAAGAAGACGAGTGTGTGTTTTTGTTGTGCAAGAGAAAGTGATATCTTTTATAGGGAGAGGGGCGTCAACGTGAGTTGAGAAAGAGGGAATAAAAAGGAAAAAGGGAGGGAAAAGATAAAAAATAAAGTTAAAGAAGGGAAATCTGATTGACGGGAGAGTTGAAAATTCACATTCAGCCAATTGTTAAAGAAGTGCCACAGCTGCCTTTTTTTTTCTTTCTTTTTCTATTTTATTTTTTTTAAATTTTGGGGACCAGATGTGGCGCCTGCCTCACCATTAGGTGAAGACCAACTGTGGCGCCTTGTCCACCAGGCACCACAGCTGGGTCAGGTGGGCCAATTGTGGTGCCTGACTTGGAAGGCCCCGCAATTGGCCCCACCAGCTGTGGCACCTGGTGGACCAGGCGACACAGCTGGTCCCCAAAATTTTAAAAAAAATTAAATAGAAAAAGAAAAAAAAAAAAAAGGGCAGCTGTGGCACTTCTTTAAAGAAGTGTTATAAAATGTGCGCCACCTTTTAACCTTTTTGTAGTAGTGAAAATTAGGAACCGTTAAGTACTTGCTATAAGAATATATAAGGCTTTTATACATATTGATTCCAAACTATAATGTATTGACGAGAATAACATTAAGTATGGATTTTTCAGTAGTAGTGCTTAACAATAATCAAATAAGAGAGATATGGAGAGAATTAAGAAAGATGATTAAATTGTTTTAGAAAAAAAACTTGTCATGTTAACTAACTTTTATAATCTAATCAATTAATTAAGTAAATAGGTCTTACATTAAAGACCAATAGAAGCATAGTTTATTACTGCCTCTATAGTTTATTACTACCTCTGGGCTATTAATTATATAAGATTTAGTTTGTAGATCTTATATTAAATATTGGAGGTAGTATATATGTTCATGATCATGAAATCATTATCTAAGGATTTTTCGTTTCTGAATGGGAAATCGATTCTTATATTACAAAAGCAAAAGAACACAAATGATTAACCATTTGACCTATAAGATCTCTCATCATCCAACATCTCATTAAAGGTACAAGTGAGATTTATCAAAGATCATCGACCAAAAAAAAAATGAATGGAGCAAATATAGCGACTATATGAGTTGAATTTCTGGATGGACATTTGGTTTAATGTTTGATTGAAATATAGCAACGAAAAGAGGTAATATGTAAAAGTAGAAGGATCCTTCTACTTAAAAACATGCTTATTAAATTAGGTCTAATGTTTGATTTAAATTTATGCTTAATATACTCTTCATGCTTGGTGTAAAAGTAAAAGTCCTCAAAGCCTACGGCTTCTTTATCTGTATTCTGAACTCATGGATTGCTATGAATCTTTTAGTGAATTTGAAAATTGCGTCAGCATAACGATTCCATTCGTAAACCCCCCCTTCAGGAATCTAGATCGTATCGCCTTCACCATTCCTACTGACGAGTAGTTCAAGAAGGTTTTAAATAAGCACCATCACCCTCATATTAGTGACTCTAGCAGAAAGGCTGCATGGATGAAGTTTAACTAATTACTCCATCCTGTCCTTAATGTATGACATAATTTTTTTTAAAGATTAAGAAAACTAAATAAATAACTTAATCATAATAATCTCTCATATCCTAAATATAAGACAGAGTTAGCTTTTTATAGAGAGATTAAGAAAGCTAAATAGATTACTTAATCATATTATATGTTGTATATCTTTAGATTATATATAAGTTTATTAGTCAAACTAATTAATTTGTAGAAAAAAATAAAAATATAAATACTCTAAAGTAATTTAATTAGCTTCCTTAATCTCTTCAAAAAAGTCAACTTTGTCTTATATTTAGGACCGGAGGGTGTATATGTTTTGTATCATTAGATTATATATTAGTTTATAAGTTATACAAATTGTGTTTGAAGGGAAAATGATAAATATAAATATTCTAAAGCAATTTATTTAGCTTTTTTAATCTTTACAAAAATATCAACTATATCTTTTATTTAGGACCCAAGGTAGTAATACCGATGGCTCTATACTTTGGGAAAGGGGAATGAGCTCATCATAGGCTGTGGTCATGCCCCTTTTGTTTCTTTCTACTATATACTCATTAGTCCTTAATATAAGACTCATTTTATCATTCAAATTGAAAATTTGTGATGGACAAGAGACAATGTTTTTAATAATTTTATCACAATTTTTGAAAAATTGTGGTGAATAGTTAGATAATTCGATCATACATATGTACATGTATTATTATACTTCCAATACTTAATATAAGATCTAACTAATTTATTACTACCTTTGGTCGTTAATACATATACGTACACGTATTCCATAGTTTATTCCAATCATTAACGTAACATCTAATTTGTAATACAAATTACATTACAAATTATATTTTATACTAAGGACCGGCGGGGGTAGTATATATGTTCATGATCATGAAATCATCATCTACGTATTTTTTGTTATTTTTTAAATAGAAAAGCGATTCTTATATTACAAAAGCAAAACAACACAAATTGTTAATCATTTGGCCTACCAAATCTCTCATCATCCAACGTCTTATTAAATGTAGAAGTGAGATTTATCAAAAGATATTATCGGCAAAAAATTTCAGTGGGGACAAAATATAGTGAATATGAGTTGAATTTCTAGAAGAACATTTGGTCTAATGTTTGATTGAAGTATGGGAAGGCTAATAAGGTAAAAAGGTCTCATCTTTTGTAAAAAAATTAGAAACAAATAAATTGGGGGAAATTATGAATAGGTCATAAATAAGTCGTATGAATTTGCTAAAATATGATAAAGTCCTAAGCAACTTGACCGGAGTTTTTGACACGTGAAAAATAAAAAGTAGAATTTTCCTTTGGACTAAACTTTGACTGGTCAGCATCTGGCGTTGAAGTGTTGATCGGTCGTCAACCATGTTGACCAGTATTTTATTCTCCCCAGCCATCCAACGAAGCTTAACATTTGAATTATTTTTAAGAGAATGAGTCTCAAAATAATTGTAAGATAGTTGTTATGTGACGTGGAGTTTACCGGGTTTAAATCCTGAAAATAGTCTTTTTATTTGCAGGATTAAGTTGTATACATCTGTCTCTCTATATATTTCACTTGATGAGAACCTTATGCATTAAACTGTTTTTTTTTTTTTTAACGTATTAAGCCCAATTTAATTGGATATGAATGGGACTTCCCAGATCAACTCAAGTACGCTTATATCTTGCAAGCCTAACATAATATATACATATATATACTCTACATGGTACTACGTGTGATAGTAAAAGCCCTCAAAGGCAACTTCTTCTTTATCTGTTTTCTGGACTCATGGATTGCTATGAACCTTTTAGTGAATTTGAAAATGGTCCAAGCATGATTCCATTCCTAAACGCCTCCTTCAGGAAACTTATAGATTCTGTCGCCTTGACCATTCCTCTTGACGAGCTCAAGAAAGGATTTAAAATAAGGGGAAATTTCACTTAACCTGTTAAAACAAATTTATTTCAGTCAACTCCAAAAGATTTTAAACTTTCAATGCACCCCCTTATGTCAAAATAAAATTAAGTTTTGTGAATAAAAAGATAATAATACCCTTACTTTATGTTTTTGAATTTCTTTATTTATCTTGTGAATTTCCTTATTTACCTTGTGAATGGCCAAAATGTTTTTAACTCTCTGAATTCTTTTGAATCCCTTTATTATTCGTTTTGTAAATCTATTTATTTGTCTTATTAATATCCTTATTTATCTTGTAAATTCTCTTATTTCTCTTGTGAATGGCTAAAATGTTTTTGTTAACTCCTTGGTTTCTTTTAAATCCTTTTATTTATCTTATAAATGCCTTTATTTGTCTAGTAAATACTCTTATAAAAAAAATAATGCAAGGGCATTATTGGCTTTTTACCAAAAAAAATTTAATTTCATATTTACCTAAGGGGATGCAATGAAATTTCAAAATCTTTTGAGGTTGACTGAAATAAAATTGCTTCTATGGAGCTAAGTGAAAGTTTTTCCCTTAAAATAGAGTCTATGGTCATGTCCCTTCTGGTTTTTCTCTACCAACTTTCTTTGAAATCTGTCTCTGTAGTTTTGAACATTCATATCAAAATTCAACAGTGCAGATTAATTTGTACTACCGCTAAACTTTGATATAAGATACAGTTAATAAATTTGGGGAGATTAAGAAAACTAAATAAATTATTTAATTATAACATATATTACATTATCTTTATAAAATATTTATATGTATTATTAGATTATACCACCACTAGTCTATTACATATTAAATAAATTTCAACAAGGCCCACACGTTATAACATAGGTAAACCTTAATAAAATTTTAAGTAGCCCAATATATGCCCAAAGGCTAAGCAACAAGGCGGAAATTTTTCGTCACTAAAGCAAGTATACCAAAATTCTCTGTAATCACATCAATTGAAGATATCTGGCAAAAAAAAAAAAAAAAATCAATTGAAGATGATGTAAGGACCGCATCTTCTCACCAACAGGGAGAAGGTTTGATTTCCCGTCGTGGCTTTTGGGGAGGTATCCTAGTTTGTAGGTGCCTAGGTAAACGTCTAAGAGTAATTGACGGCTTGTCCTGCTCAACATTGATATGACCTAGAAGGAAGGGAGATTCCGTCCTGCCCTTGAATCATGGGTGAGCCCAAACCATTTCATAAAATTTTATGCATCCAAAAAAAAAATTGAAGATGATGTATTTTTTCTTCAGTAACATATATTTAGAGCTGGGAAAACAGATCAACGCCTGGGTTGCAGGCTGGCCCGCACCAACCCACAGGTCGAGCCCGTGCAGCCCGCACTTCTACGGGTTGGCATTTTGCCAACCCTAAACCGCAGTGTGCGGGTTGCGGGTCAGCTCACAGGCCCGCATATTTTTTTGAAAAAAAAAATCCTATTTTTTAAAAATAGTCGAAAATACGATACACATATATATGAGTTATTAAATTTACTTTCCTAAAATCAATCATTCCTTTTATAAAAATTTAAAAACATAATTTATAATTTAAGAGATAAAGTTATTAAATTTGTCAAAGTTTATAAACAAAATATAAATTCATCCTCAATCAATCAAAATATAATAATTTTGTTTAAAACAGAAGGGAAGATGCTAAGATTTTTTCTCTTTGAATTGTGAGGTGTCAAGATAGGAGTGGACAACTTATAAATATTGTAAAATTATTATATATATATATATATATATATATAATTTTGCAAGCCAACCCGCCAACCCGCAAGCTGGCCTACATCATCTCTTGGGCCATCGCAGGTTGGGATTTTCCCAACCCTAATCCTGTCCCAACCCGCGGGCTTGGGCCCGTATAACCGGCTCTACATATATTCATACTTCTCCAATCTTAGAGGATATATAACTGATTTTAGTGGTAGAAAATGTATATTGGTTTCCTAAAATATCTATTTTAATTATTTGTATTAAAAATCACTACGTGACAGAAACCACCTTATAAATACAGCTAATAGGAATAATTTAGAGAACAAATTGTAAAATTAGGAGACACTGGATTGGAATCTAATATCATAACTAAAACCACTACGTGATAGAAACCATCTTATAAATACAACTAACAGGGATAATTTAGAGAACAAATTGTAAAATTAGGAGACACTGAATTGGAATCTAATATTCATAACTAAAACAAACCTCTTCACTAGTTCCTATATATCTAAGACTGAATAAGTACCATATACAGTATTCCCTCTGGTCCTAAATATAATATGGAGTTAACTATTTTTGGAGAGATAAAAAAAGCTAAATAAGGTGCTTATATATCATATGTTGTTTATCTTTAGATTATATATTAGTTTATTAGTCAAACTAATTAGTTTTAAGAAAAAAATAAAAATATAAATATAAATATTCTAAAGTAATTTAATTAGTTTCCTTAATCTCTCCAAAAAAATCAATTATCTTATATTTAGGACTAAAGGGAGTAATATTTAATAATTTGCATTGAATTTTGATATGCTCCCCATATCCTCAAGTTCAGAGGATCTAAATTGAAACTGTCTGAAGGGGGAAAAAAAACGGGCGAAAGTGCAAATTTAGAAATGAACAATTTCGCCCGGAGTATCCATAAAATTTATCTATTTTCAGGTGCAAAAGTAGCAATAAACTATTTTTTTGGAGCAGATTTAGCAACGCCGTTAAAAAACACTTAACTGCCGTTACGTTTTGAAATGTGGGTCTCAACAAGCTTCTTTCTCTGTATTATTTTAATATTTTTTTTAATGAAAAAATATCACTTAGGTCACATGAAAAAAAAAATTCATTTCAGATAAAGCTCAAAAGATTCTGAAATATCTACACCCCTTGAGTTAAAATGACATTAAGCTCTATTAGTAAAAATAAATTAAGTTTTGCACTGAAATTTCAGAATCTTCTGGGCATTAACTAAAACAAAATTTTTTTATGCAATCTAAGTGATATTTTTCTATTAAAAAATATTAAAATAATACAGATAGAGAAGCCTGTTGAGACCCACATTTCAAAAACTAACGGCCGTTAAGCAAATTTAACGGCATTGCTAAATCTGCTCCCAAAAAATAGTTTATGACTATTTTTACACCTAAAAATAGATAAATCTTATATATACTCCGGACTAAATTGTTTATTACCAAATCTGCCTCTTTACCCAAAAAAATAAAAAAATCGAAACTGTCGTGCCAAAACGGAACATATCAAATAAGTACTCTAACGGCAATTGAGAAGCAATCAAGCACGTCTTCTAGCATGTAGAGTCAATTGAGAATTGAAAAACTTTTTCTTCCTTAGTGTTCAAATAATTTCCTATAATGCTCTCGTCTTTCTTTTACATCTTCAGTAGGACGTCTTATTGAATGTAATATGTAAAACATTTCTTATTTAATATTATTTTGTCTTGTATAAAAAAAAAAAGCAAGCCGAAATAAAACTATATTTTGTATTCTTTAATTAAGAATAATTATTCTTAAATAATAATAATAATATGAATAAGAATATAGCAAATATAAAGTCTCACTTTTATATGGAATAAAATATATTTATCATAATACAACCAAATTGGGAGCTGAAAATGCCTTATAAGTAATAACTCCGATTTCTAAGGACAAGGGGGACAGACAAGGTTGGGATTCCGCAGGGGTGGCATTGATGTGAAGAGTCATCACACAAATATTGATATTTATAAATACAAATAATAACAAAAAAGTAATTAAGAAAAAGTGTAAACATAACAAATACTACAAATCCTTTTCTCATAAAAAAGAATTTCTTTCCTGAAGACTTTAGTGTTGACCGAATTCAGACCTAGTTTAATTACAAGTCCAATCTGACTTGTATCCCTGCATTGGTTCACAGCACTACTACACAGTAAATTACGTTCCCCTTATGCGCAGATGTATCCAAATAACAAGCATCGTGAAAAATCAGTCAAATATTCAATAAAGCATCTAACAGACAAAAATTCTCTAGTATGTGCAGATTGTTCCATGATGTTAGAGCCTCAAGATACCCTATAATGTAAAAACAGACTAGAGGTGTGTTCTTCTCAAGAACCATAAAATGGGTTTGCATTTTTGCAGGCAATCCCAACTTACCCCCTCAGAAATGTTTCATCTTGAATCCATATCAGCCATTTTACTCTGCACAGCGTGATCCATAGCCGAAATTTGGGAAGAAAGTGCATGATTGGCAAATCTGCCTAACCAAATTTAAAGCAAATAGAATTGAGAATAGAGATATTCACGGATTTTATAGTAATCCTCACACAGAGGACCTTCAATGACAATTTGCTGGGTACCGGAACCACCACCCTGGAAGGGGAAGAAATGGAGGTTAGTATGATCAGCTCTCGATCCAAATAGAACAAATGTTCAAAATAGCCAATAGGACTTAATGTTCAGAACCACTTGCCTTCTGAGTTGCATCACCAACCTTGCGTAGAGTCACGTATTCACCACATCGCAAAGCCCCGCCAGCAAATTCCACCTGCAATGACTTATATGTCATGTTACTCCTTTCAGTCCTAAATGTAAGACATATTTATATAATTTGGGGAGATTAAGGAAGATAAATAAATTAATTAGTCATAGCTTATGTGATATGATCTCTCTATAATACTTATATGTAATATTAGTTTAGATATCAGCTTATAAGTTAGCAAATTAGATTGCAGAAAAATGATAAGAGATAAAATGGAAAAAAATCTTATATTTAGGACCAAAATTCACCTCGAAACTAGGTCCTATATTTTAGACCGGATGAAGTACAGAGTTTTATATTATTCAACTTTTTTATTCAAATGATATATAGCTTTATAAAGTTAATATTAAGCTTTTCCCTGTAATCAAGGCTGCAGAACCCTTAGTAATAACATTTTTAACCCATTTTAACAGACCAGGCATGATTATATTCCATGGAAGGTAAAACATCCATTTTAAAATCTGTTGATGGATAATTATTATAGGAAATACTCTACACGCCAAGGAGCAATCTTTACAAGGAAAAAAAAATGGATAACTGTAGAATTACCTGAACACCCTTGGTGGAGAGGAACTGCTTGAAATCTGCCAATTTTAGATCACCAACAAGAACAGACTTATGTGGAGGAGCTGCAGATGAAAGTGGTACTGATAGATTGCCATTTTCCGTCTTCCCCACTTCAGTGTCAGCCCAAGCTATTTCGTAATCTCCGAGCTGTAGTAAGTTCATTATGAATGCATTGAATGACTGGCAAGTAAATGGAACAGTATAGACATATCCAATATTCACCTTTTTGAATAGTACATTACTCATCAGCTTCTCAGATAGTTGAACCTATAACAGGAAAAACAGAACATGTTTAATATTGGACATATTGGAAGATGGTTGAAAAATAGGTCCAAAATTTGTCTACCTTACCTTGTAAGCGCACAAATCAGATGTGACATCAATCGTCTCTTCAATTTGAGGAGCATATACATGAGGGCAAACAAACTTCAGGCAGTGTTGCTTCAGATGCTCTGTAGCTTCAGCTGATCCATGTACCAAAACCTACAGAGAAAATAAATACACATAATAAATTAAAGTAATCCAATATTTTGTTTGTTTGTGAAAGATGGATTCTATCTTTATGTCTTCGTGAATAAATATAAAATAAATAAATAAAGCAAAAGACAAAATAATAGTAAACTGTTTCAATCTTTTCTTTGCATAATTCTTAAGTTCATATTCCATACAAGTGCTAATAATTTCAGGTCTGGTAAAAGCAAGGTTCAGACTAACCCTGGATCCTATTGTAATATTTATGAATTAATTATATATTTTGGGATTCACATCAGCAAGTCATGACACTATGATGGTTAAATCTTTTAATAGATATTGATTTTGTTTCTATTTTAAAACGTTGCAGTTTATCCAAACTCTTGGGCAAGACAGCTAGAACTCTAAACGGGAAGCTACCTATTTCTCTCCTCAAGATTCTTATATATGGTTCATTCATTTCAAGGCCTTGGCAAGATCTACCAAGTTATAAAGCTTTGGAAATTTTCTTCTAAAATCATCTCATTTTTCCTTACACCTGCCTTAAAACCAACTCCAAACCATGACAATTCCCAGAATTTGTGGATATCTAGAAGTTGTTAATGTCTGGAGAGATTGTAACACCAAATTGAAACTGAATTTCAGGGTCAGAAACTGCTTCACTCTTTATATATAAATAAATATACCTATACTCGTTCTATGTGAACCATCAGAAAACATTCTGACATTAGTCACGCATATTAACAGATTATTTATTTATTGTAACCACCATAAGATAAAGTCTAAATTCTTTTCTGCCATCTCGAAGTTTTGCAGCTTTTTTGGGTGTGTGGGGTTGGGTTGTTCAAATTATCATCTGCTTACATCTACAAAATATGTTTTATATCAATTAAGTTCTTATGATCACATACTTGTCAAATGATGACAAGCTATGACTTGCCTAGATGGGCAGTTTCATTCTGTTAGGTAATGACTTAGGATATAAACAATTTGAAGATTTAGTGCTTCCCGTAAGATATATCAAAAAGAGATCCATACAAGCTTCAGGGGAGCCACATGGGACAGAATATTTTTAATAGATCGTCCATCTGAACGCCCCTCAAAGTCCATGTAAAGCAATGAACACCTGACTTGCACCTGTTCAAAAACAATGTTAACACCATTCTACATATATTAGGAAGAAAGATTACTAAAAATACATTATGATCTACTTTTCTTTGGACCAAAACGGTTATCTACTTTCCCAATGGGACAAACCCTCGAAAAGGAACCAAGCATTAAATAACGAAAAGAACCTTCCACGTTGCATGATAATGCTTAACATCCGTGTTTTGCAGTCAAATTTCAGAGAGAATGCCAGAAAGAAAGGGTTATAATTTAACGTCTATAGGATAAACCTGCAACCAACTTACCTCTGCTATTACAATCCTGTTTCAATAGAAAATTGGAATTTACTACTCCCTCCGGTCCTAAATATAAGACACAGTTGATTTTTTTTGGAAATATTAAGAACGCTAATTAAATTACTTTAAAGTATTTATATTTATCGTTTTTCCTTCAAACTATTTTGCCTAACTTATAAACTAATATATAATCTAATAATATACAACATATGATATGATACAACATTTGTGGTAACTCTTTTAGCTTCCTTAATCTTTCCAAAAAACAGACAACTCTGTCTTATCTTTAGGACCAAAGGGAGTAATACAAAAACTTGGAATCTATAACATATAACAAACACCAAAATGACCTAATACCACAGAACAAACAACAGGTTTCAAATAAAAAGACAGATAAGAGATGTGACTGTCAAAAACCAAACAAACAAAATAACATCTTTTGTAACGTCTACAGATTCTCTTATTTTGTAGAATAAGCACAAAGACCCTTTGTGGTATTAATGAATAAAATGACAAGTAAGGGATAAAAAGTGCAGGATAAAACCAATATCATCCGTATAAGATATAAAATATATAGCAAGCTGCACTATTTGCAAACCATGAATTATGTGACTCATTTCTTAGAATCCGTAAAATGCACCAGAGTCCCAACTAGCTTAAAGAAATTCAATTTGGTTTTATGTGCATTACATCAATTTCCATATAAAATGGCTAAACTTTGACGCCATTTTCATGTGAAACTAGAGAGTTAAAATTGGTAGAAACAGAAAAATCACAATATAAGGAAGAGAAACTGCAGCTCACAGTTCTTTCTTCAGATATGACTTTTGATGGTTTTGTATCAAGCAGCAAACTTGCAGCAGCTTCATCTAGTTTTCCATCCATATCACCCCCTACCTGACAAAAAGCAATAGGATAAGTAATGAAATTCTTTCCAAAGAAGAATTAAAGGAAAGAAGGAAATAATTAAAGAGAAGAATAAAAGTAAATAAAAATAATAGTCATTCAACTCCTTCACAATATGGCAAGAAAACCCCCTTAAAAAACCTTTTGTGGCCCAAGATGGCCATAAAACAATATTGTCAGAAACCAAAGCAGCCTGAAAATTTGAACTCACATGCATTGCTGTGTGGTCCATGTCTCCCTCATTAATAACATAATCATCTGGATTTATAACCTCACCAAAATCATCCCACTCCATTGTATTTTCATAACAGGGGAACATTGGGGCAACACTTGTTGAAGGTGCAACAAATCCATCAATGAAGACATCCCGGTAGCCACCACCCCGTGAACCTGCCAATACAAGTGCAAATCTGTATGCTCAATGCAGACCAGGATTTTATAAAAATATACAAAGCTTGAAATGAAGAATCAAAATTCAGAAATTTCAGGAAAAAATATTTTCAGCAAAGAAGAAACTGAGTGGTTGATGAAGTCAATACATAATTAACACATCCTCTATTTTAATAGTTACTCCTTGAGGTTAATTGTTTTTATATTACACATTTTTGTCAGGAGTTTTGAAATTTTAACTCTCAAACTCTGAAAAGGTCATTGAAAAATTTCCAAGTTACAACAAATGACAAATTCATATCCCCTTGAATTGATCGTACATGTTACATATTACTGGTGATAAATGTAATAAGTAGCATCAGCAAGTTCTTAAAGGAGCAATAGTTGTTGCACACAAATAATTCTGTGTTGTTTGATATGCTGGAATAATTGTTTGAAGCAACAGACAACAGATCAAGTTGTTTTCGTATATTTTCACATAGCAAGAATGCTTTCAAAATCAGCTGAAGCTAAAAGACAGACAGATCTCTAAATTTTTATTCAGTTATACTCTTCTTGAAAAATTTTCAGGCATAACCAGAGATAGTCGAAGCTAAAAGCTAGTTTTGGAACTTTGATAAAGCTGAATGCATATATGAATTAAACTATCAAAGGCGGCTTCTAAATACTTATGGATAGCATCTCATACTTTCTTGTGTAACATGACTCTTGCCAGCATCAATGACCATTGGATCATTACTATTATTATCATTCCCATGAGATGCCTTCAACTCTTCCTCCTTGGTAAGACTAGCTTTTAAAACTTCTTCCTTCTTTATCCGATTTTGCTCTTCTTCATAGGCAATTAGCTCCTCCCCAACCAAAGGAACCCTCTTGGACACAACGACTTTGACTGCTTTTGGAGGCGGATCAGCCTGAAGCATACGAGCTAGTGTGGCAAACTGTGCCCAGTGAAGGAGGACCATGGATGTATAAAAACAAACAAAAGAATAGTAAAAGATAAAATCATCACAAAAAATACTGTTACAAGAACAATGACACTCTGCTTTCACATTTCCCAAATAAAATATGATACAAAGCATTATTAACATGAATATAATTTCTAATAAAATAAATATGCAACACCATTATGTGATGCTAAAAGGAGAAAAAACATGTTAATATTTCATTCAAAATAATTAAGTAGACTATAAAAGTGTGGTTGGTGTTATGAATGTGGCAGAGAAGATTGTTCTTTGGCGAATGGACCTACGAGCGCATAGCCAAAGTGGTCCTATCTAAAATCGACAGAGCAATAATGGCGCTTAATTTTTGCAAGTTTTTCAGTCTTAACTTCCAAACCACCACCACCACCACCCCCTCGTGGCAAGATTTTAGATACACCACCCCAACACATTATCAACAAATATGCAAATAAAAGGGTGGCTCAGTGCACAAAGCTCCCACCAAGTAGAGTCTAGGAAGAGATAGATGTATGCAGCCTTATCCCCACAAGCGGCGAGATTATTTCCAGGATTTAAACCCGTAACCTCCAGGTCATATGGCAACAACCTTACTGTTGTGCCGAGGCTCACCCTCTATCAACAAATATACAAATATCTTAGAATAAAGAAAAATGAAGTTTTCATATCAGGCCTATGCCAAACCGATCTTAAATGAGAGGCCAGAAAGTAAGGGCGGAATTATTGAATGAGAGGCCAGAAAGTAAGAACCTGATTGTGATAAGATTAATTACAAACCTATCAAGACCTAAGCAAGCATGAGAAATTCAACCTTAAAAACCAGCTTGTAAGGGGGAAGAACCATAACACCTAAGTTCCAAAAGAATTGCTTGAGGCTACACAATGTATGACTCCACATACAACCACCCCTAAGGTGTTGACATCTCTGACAACTACACTCTACACTACTCACTCGGGCCACCAGGTTGCACTCTTTGTAAGTAGCCCTTTCCATGGAGGTCAATCCAAATAAATAATAATTAATGTAGACCTGATGGAGTCTGGGGGTAACATGGGGCTTAGACGACACAAGCAGACCAAGTTTACAATAGAAAGAAAAGGACAGAAAAGGAAGAGCAAGCAAGGACTGGGTGGGAATTGTAGCCGATTCTGACAATTGTAGTGGGGGCTGTGGATGCCATGTTGAGACTATAATGGAGTGCTGGCCTCTTGAATGTTTGCGTCAGTTTCCTTTCTTGTCCATATTTTCCTTTCAGTGTGTTCAGGATGCCACTGATGTGATTTCCTTTTAAGTGTTAATGCTCATTCCTCCCTTATTTCACTAACGTCATTTTTGAGTTCCAGTCAGCATCATTGCGACTAGAATGAAGACAATGGAGAAGAAGCTCGAGGTGATGGGAACAGAAGTGAGGAACTCTTTACAAAAGCCAACTCAAACTCAGAGAAAGTGGAGGTATAGAATGCCATGGCAAAACAAGAAAAGGCTATTGTTAACAAAGATCTATAACGGATTGTTCTGCCTTTGTACGGGGTAATTTGGTTACCCAAAAAAAAAACAAGGAGCTGCTGTGGCCAGAAGTGGTGCAGGAAAAGAGCTTAGAATTCCCACCCAAGGAACATTTGAAGGCCTTTGGCTTCAAAGGCTACCGAGAGAGTCACATGTGGATATGGACTTGCCTATTTCGCTTTATAGTGACAAAAAACCAGCTATCATTGCATCGGTCAATCCGGTTTAGCATGGTAGAACAAAGCATGTTGAAGGCTTGAGGTGGATAGACACTTAATCAGAAACTAAAAAAAGATAAAAAAGGTTGAAGGGATGATTTGCATGACATATGTCCCAGCAAACGAGTAACCAGTATACATTCTCACTAAAGGGCTTTCAAGACAGAATTTTGAAGATCAAATTAACAATAAAACTTGAGGAGAATGTAGCAAGATCTTTACTATTTTACATTAGTAAATAGTCAACTATCACCTTATATCTTTATTAGATTAGGATCTGTTACTTAGGCTGATTTAGTGAGACTATATTGTTGGTTCTATGGCTGGTTCTATGCCTTCTTATATGTTATATTCACATCTTGTACAGTAGCCTTGTCAATGAAATTTGATTATTCAAACTACAAAGATCTACCCCACCTTCACACATACAACCTATTGAAACATCTACTGACACACAACAGATGACTTAGATCTTCTCATTATTGTTACCAACGGCGCTAGAGAATTGCTTTCTTATGAACCAAACCCCATTTTCATCCTTCTTTTACATTTTTGTTTTGCAACTAGAATGCACTTTTGTTACCAAATAGAGGTGTGATTTCCTTTTTGCTTTAAGTATGGCTTACTCAGCTGTGAGACTCACCAGCTACAAATGATCAATGAAACACATTCATAAAGGGGAAAATGTTCTAGAAAAGTACCTGGCCTCTTTCTGTAAAGAGCACAAGATTTTTTACATCATTTGTCCATTCAACAAATATATCATGAGAAAAACCTGCTTCCAAACTTGCCATGGATGCCAGAACAACCTATAAATGATACACAACACATGATACATATTAAACCAGTAAAAAGTTGGTATCTATAAAAGCATACAAGAGATCTAACCTTTGGCCCTTCAGGAGCATTCTCAAGATCACTCTTGTTCACTATGAGTTTGACATACCTGCAGGTACAAGCATGAAAGCCTAGTAAATTGAAATATTATTAGCAAAGTAAGCAATTTCTTTTTCAAAACGGTTGTGTATATCATATATTAGAGATTAATGACCTGTTGCCGTAGTGTGTATTCAGAAAACATCCTCTCTTTTTGTTTGTTTTTTTTAATAAAATGTATATATAAGAGATTCTTAAAAGAAGAAAATCCATAAAGTTTTCAAGGTCTCCCTGTTCATACAAATCTTCTTATTAAAATATCAAAAGAGACTTAACATGGCCATAGGTTATATACATGTTATGCCATAAAAGGTGCTAGAAATGGGATTTAAAAGCACAAGCCATCCCAAAGAACAAAATCATTGATATTTGAATAATCAAAACTAAATTACAACAGAATCCACTTACTTCAAAAGAAAAATATTCTCACGAGTTTGTTCAAAGGACTTTGCTATGGAGTCACTCATCCACTCAAGGAAACTCTTCACATAATCAATTGTGCTAGATGCAACATATGTAAGAAAATATATAGGGAAGCTCAAGCTTTCATCAGCCCAATACTGCAAATACCACAGTTAAACATCAACTAGCACAATTAAGGAAATAATATTTCTGGAAAGAGAGGAATAAGAGAGAAATGAGAAATAAGTCCCCTACTTACTGTTTCTAACATCAAAATAAGTTCTAGAACTCGTCCAGCAGTGTCAACAGGAAGTAACACATTGCCACCCGCCCTTAGAGTCTTCTTCATGATATCTAAATAATTGAAAATAAGAACATGAATAATCAAAGAATATAACTCCTTCAGAATTTTCTTCACATAGGTGGCCTAAACTTTTGGTACATGCTTGTGTCATCCATAATTGTACTGGGCGTATGAAGCCATTTCAATTATCTTTTTTTTTAAAACAGACAATTTTAGTTAAAAATAGGTTACAAAAAATGCATTTAAAAGATTAGACAAAGCAGAAACTTCAAAATTAGAAAGCCCTATACCTCCAAATTCCTTGTCCTTTTGTCGTCTATAGGGCTGATTGTTCAGAGCATTGTAGGCATCAGTCATGAGAACAGCTGGCCGTACAAAAGAACCTAACACAGTCCCATTTAAATGCCTGAAAAATGCCCACATTAATAAGTAAAATTCCTTCTTTCTTTCTATTTTTGGTCTAACAATGTAGAGACCATATTAAATCAAGGCAATTCATATAAAGCTTTACCTTTCTTTTCTATGATTAAAATCAACAGCATATATAACATCCTCGCCATCCTTAGTAATCTTCCATACAGTACCTCCCAATAGATGTCCAGCAACATGAGGTGCAATCACAATTCCTTCTCCCTTGCCTAATTGTAGCCGTAACACCAACAAGGGTAAATCACACAGAACCACACTATGGGGAGATTATATTTGTAAGTTGTGCATGAAATTATACTACGTACAAATAGCAAATAACATGAATCATTTGATACAAGCATATCATTCAAAGTTATACACCATTAAGAACTTCTTGTCTTCAGTAAAATATTTAGATTCTTACTTACATACAGGAAGGGGTTTCACAATTCACATAACTAAATAATTTAATATTTTAAAGCTTCAAATGTATTTGAAATAAAAGTATGATGAATGATTGTCATAAGGAATGTAGCAAGCTGCTAGACAATCTAAATAAAAGGAGTTTAGAGGATTTCATTTAACATTCAAGTTTTAAAGTCTCTATAGTCATTTAGCAAAGGGATGTATCAACAGAAAGAAATCCGCTAAATATGAGGGTAAATTGACCTTGGGGATTCTTAAAAAGTAGCCTCATTTGAATCGATACAATCAGGAAGTAAAGGGAAAAACAGAAGCTATTTTACTTATACTAAGTATCCAAAACACTAAATTCTCTAATAAAACAAGCAGAAAATCTAAATTAATAGCTAGTCGTCCTGCTCATATTTATATCTAAAAAGACCATAACTGACTTCCTAGGCACTATCAAAGTGGTCTTCATGCAATAAGTGCAGTAAAGCTTGTTGAGTAGCAGACAGTTACTCAACGCCCCAACTAACTGCTTCCTCAATGACCTGTTGAGACTTTTCCCTACCTACCCTCACCACTCAACCAAGCTTAGCATGAGCATGTCTTCTAAATTCTAACACAGGTGGGTAGAGCCTGTTGTGTTGATGGAATTGTATCATTAATCTTTGCAAAAGCCATACCTAAGTAAACTTACAGCAAAAGAATAAGATAATGATAGGAAGGACAAAGAGTAGAATGAAACAAAATACAAAACAGCATGCCATAAATCCCAGATAATACAAACGGGTCAGCTAGAAAGCCTCATTCTGACAAATTTTGAATTGACCAAAAAATGTACACTTGTTCAGAATTCCTACCTGAGAGATGATGATTTTGAGAGTATGTTAATCTGGTTATGCTTTGGAAAGCAGAGTCAATATCATCTAGTGTGAACAGATCAAACTCTGATACTTGCTGCAAAAGGAGATTTTTCTCACCTTAAGTATTTGGCCCAAACTAAACATAAATATTTAGAAATCAAACAGGCAATCCTAAGAAGGATCATGAAGAAAATGCCAATATTGGGTATTAAAATAGTATAATCATTTAATAAAACCATAAATTAATTTAAGACGAATAAAACAATTACATTATACGTAATCTGGAAAAGACACGAGTTTTAAATATTTCGAGACCGTATACTTGATTCAAAAATAGGAGAACCATCTATTTATTTAGCCCAGAGAAATCAAGAAAAAGATAAACATCTATTTATATAGGGCAAAGCTCAGTGAAGAAAAAGTAAAACCAGTAAATCTTCACCTTTCTTGAAAGATACTGATCGTACATGGTGAGAAGGCCTAATCTGTACACTGGTTCTGTGGAATAAATGGGAGCAGAGAGTCCAAGTTGCTTCATGGCATACGGGAGGGCACCCAGGTGAAGTGTATCCCCATGTGAAAGCAAGACCGCATCTATGGTTTGTGCTACCCTACAGCCACACCACATTTTAAGAAATGAAGAGACACAAACACAAGTATGGCTGAAGAAAAATTTTAGGACGAACTTATATGCCGTTACTTTACTCTTGAAACAAGCAAAAAGGTCCTACAGAAAACCCCGTCTTCTCTACTTTTGAACAAAATCAAGAGAAGTAATTCCATTACGGCGCTAAATTCAAGTTTGAATCGTCACTTTCTAGTTCAACCAGGCAGGGCGCTAAGAATTGCAGTGACAAAAGAAAAGAAGCAGCGATATGAAAGAAACACAAATGGCGAAAGGAGAAAAGCAACTACATTCGAAAAAGGCAAGGATGAGAGAGACCTAGAAAGGGGTTGGAGGAGGGAGGGGTCGAAGTGGTCGTTCCAGCCACAGTCTATGAGGAAGTTGAAGCCATCAATAGAGACCAAGTATGAGAGAGGATTCTCATTGTACACTCCACAGAGGGGCGTCACCTGCACCGAAGTTCCCATGGCTCTGTCTCAGCTGTCAGTTCTCACCCCTCAAGACCCTGCATAAGGAAAATCCGAAAATGTAACGTGGAGACAAGGCTGAGACGAAGCAAAAGAACGATGCCGTTTGAATATGTATTTCCTTTCTTTTGATTTTCCTCTTGAACCGAATGAATTAATCGGGAGAATTAGTAGAAGAACTCAAGAGGGTGATACTATAGAAATTCTTGTGTGAATCTTATTTTTGCTATGTTATTTATACTCTAATCACTTAAAATATAACAATTTAATAATATTAATTTTAGCAGGCAGTTTATATAATTTATATTTTTATTTTTTTAAAAAAAAATAAATTTCCTAATTAAGATTTCACAATTAATGAAAAAGTAAATCTTGTAAAACCTTTTAATTTTATTAATTAATATGCCAGATAATATTTAGGAGGTGTCAAATTAGTTTATAAGTTATTTTATTTTAATTTGTTAGATTATAATTAATATGTCAAACTAAGTTCATACAAGAATTTCTCCTAATATAATCTAAAAGTAATTGGGACTTTTTAGTAATTAATTTTTTCCCTAAGATGTTATAGTAATATCTTCCTTAATGTATACCGCTGCTCATATCTAGATTTATTGTTTTTTTTTTTAATTTCGGCGTATCAAAATATACATACAGTATATATATAAGTAAATATGCTTTGGCCCAAAAAAAAAAATTAAATAAATACCCACGAAGTTTTTTATTGGAAAAATATCACATAAAGATGGTTGAATTACTCAAATTTTAATTTAAATCACTGAAGTTAACAAATTATATATCATGTTATGCATTATAATTAGGGAATTAAAATTTGGATTAAATTACCTCTTTATCCCTTAGTTATTAAAATAGCAAGATTCAAAACACAAACATATTATTTGCTCTATCTATTAATTCTTTAGGAAGTACTATATGACGAAGCACAATTTGTTCTCTAACTTTTTTACAAAGATTAATCATGCACAATATTCTTTTTTTATACAATATTTGGTTTTATAGGAAAGTAAAAATATATATAATTGAAAGAGGTGAATTCTTATGTACTGCAATGTTTCACCAATAATCCCATCCGATATCTTAGTCAAAATCAATAATAAGTTTATTCCTCCTAAGTTTTTTTTAATTAAGTTTCTAGATATATAGTTTAACACTATAGCTATCAGAATGGAGATAGTTTACAATTTATTTATCATTTATTTCAATTAATGAAAGAGTAAGCAAAGACAGATTATATATCGAAAGAATTGATAGAGCAAATAATAGGGTTATGTTTTTAATTTTGTTGTTCTAATAAAGGGAAATAGAGATAATTTGACCCAAATTTTAAATCCCTAATTATAACACATAACTTGATATATAATTTGTTAAATTCAATGACCCAAATTAAAATTTGGGTAATTCAACCATCTTTATATTGGATATTTCCTTTTTTAATCTTTATTTATGACATAGTACTATCAATTAGTCTTCTAATATTAGTGTAGGAAAATAGACTAAAATAATACATAGTTCATTGAGTGAAAAAATTGCAATATACTTTAAATTTGTTTATATGCTATATGATTGGGTCAGCCCAAGCTCTCTGCCAAAACATTTTCAAATGCCCTTAGGCTTGTTGATAGATGCAATGAGCATTTACTTCCCATGCGTTGCACGGGAGAATCAACTTGACCATGTTATATCACATTAATCTTCCTCAACAAATTCCTTTACTACACCAATCAACTTCTTTAAGAGCCTAACGTCCAAAAAATAATTAAAGAAAACATATTAACTACCCTCCTATTCTTGTATTTTTGTCAAATAAGCATTATCCCCCCTGATAACTTTATTGTATGTTATCAAATCATTCAATATCAACATTATGCAATTACTATCATAATAATGGAATATATAAAAGGATCCAGCACAAGAGAACTTGTTTTTTATAATGACCTTTGACTAGGATTCGTTTCCTTCATGAAGTGTGAAGGTTCAATTGGCGGTACCATCAGCTTTTGCCCTGTTTTGGATTCTACTTGTTGCAGCTAGAATGCCTTCACATGTGCACTGCTATTGCCACCTTTTGTGAATATCTTCAATGGGAGAATGTGTCTTTCACAAAAGAGGAATCATACATAATATTTGCATTTTTCACCTTTTGTGGATATCATCAATAGGAGAATGTGTCTTTCACAAAAAAAGGAAATTATACATAATATCTGCATTTTTCTTGGCTTGCCAAATGTTAGGGCTAGTTTCCTAAACAACACATGCATAAAGATCATGATGCTGCCAACTGACTTATTATGAGTCATTGAATAAGACAATGTCATTTACACAGGTTAGGCATGTTGTTTTTCCTATTGAGAGATTTGAGCATGAGGGAGAATTGAGGGAAAGTTACATGGTCTACACTCTGATATTTTGTAGGTAGCAAGTCTACCTATATTTGTAATACCCCGAATTTTGAGACTTGAGACTAGAGAATAAACCTGAGATTAATGGATTGCTAAGCCCCGGTTTAGCAAAATCCCAAATTGTGATTAAGGGTTAATGACTCCAAAAGTGGATGTCATTAGTGATAAATGAACCCTTTTGGAGAATATGATGTGAACTATGATTCGTATACGCTGTGAGCAATGCTGAAACCCTGTATTTAAGCTCAATTATGGATTAACATCTAAATTGACTTAAAATAGAGGGGAGGGCGCATTGTGGAAGAAAAGGAATGATATGGTGTGTTTGGTGGTGATTCAAGAGAAATTGCCGTAATCAGGGGCAAAACGGTAAAGTTACTGACCAATTGGTCAGTTACCGAAGAGGAAACTCATTGGTAACTTCAAGATCAATGGTTAGGATTGATTTGTGTAAGAGATCAATGGGTGGAATCCCATGTATGTGTGCCTTGGTGAGCTCATAGAGGTGTGACAAGATCTTGACACTTGGCACAATGTAAGCCCTTGGATTGGTCAAAAGTGTCAACACCTCTTTCCTCTTTTCTCTCCCTTTTAGGTCTGTTTTGGGGGCCTTTGAACTCCAAAATCTGATCTCTTTCTCTCTCACCCAAAGCTCCCATGGTCGTCCAAGGCAAGGAAAGAAAGAGAAATGCAAAGGTGAGTTTTTGGTTGTCTTAATGTCCTCTAATGCTCAAATACCCTTCTTTAAAGTTGTTCATAGTGATGAGAGCTTCAGTGCTATGGTTTTAGATTTGTGAGAGAAGGTGTTTGAGAGCTTGAAGAATTTGGGAAGTGGAGGAATCAAAGAATTGGTTTGGGAAAGAGGAAGAGGTGAGTATTTGAAGCCTTTTGATCTAAGTTTTGTGATTTGTGGATGAGTTTTGTGAATTGTGAATTTTGCCCTGATTTTAGTAGAATTGTGAAATGCATGAATTGTCATGTGTTTTGTGTTGAAAATGGTGAATTGTGGTTAAATTGATGCCATATTGTGTTTTGGTGTCATTGGAATTGGTTTGAGAACTTGGAATGAAAAGAATGGCAATGTGGTGTTTGTGTTGTGATTTGTGATGACATGTTGTGATTGTTTGTAAAACATGTCAATATAATGTGAATTTGGTTGTTTTGGTGTTTCCAATGGATTTCTTATGAAAATTTGTGTGGGAATGATGTTTGGTATGAAAATGGAACCATTGGAAGCCAAATTGCAAAAACTGGAATTCTGTCTTTTGAAACTCTGTTCTGGACAGTCTGCTTGTGTTGCCGTTTTGAATGGGCAAATGATGTCAGAAAATTCTGAAACTTTCCAGTCTTGAATTTCACATCCCAAGCTTCAAAATGGACATATAAATTGTGTTATTTCGTTTTGTGAACTGGGATTTATGTTTGCCCAAATTTTGAGGTCGAGACTGGGTTTGATTCTGGAGCAGTAGTGGATTTTGGGGAATTCTGTATTTTTGTGGTGATTTCCAGTAATGGCTCATATTTTTCCTATGAATAGGACTTAAATATCTTTCATTTGGCTTTGGAATCACCTCATTTCAATTTTTGTGGAATTAGTTATGAATTTTTGAAGTTACCTTGGCTGCAGCAGAAAATCTTGGCTGCAGCAGAAAATCTTGGCTGCAGCGCAAAAGTTTCTGTGCACGTTTTGGCCGCAGCCAGAAACCTTCTGTGTGTGTTTTGGATGTAACCAGAGGATTCTTGGCTGCAGCCAACCTCTATTTTCAATAGTTTATGATTTTGAAAGGTGATTTCCAATCTAGTACGTCCCAATCCTTTAGGCTTTCGTTGAGCTTATTATAGCCACCTAAAGGGTGTGAATGATAACCAACCTTAAGTAATATGGAAGTAAGGATTTGGAATTTAGATTGACCCTATGTCCTTGATTTGGTTATAGGGTTGGATATTCGCCCTGATCGTGAGCAGCAAGAGCTGGAGCTTACGTGGAAAGAGTGTAGGGAACATCTCTCTCCTGCATGTATTTGATATCTGTTTTAGTGTGTGTTGGCGCATGTCTCTGCTTTGCATAATTATGTGTGATTTGAAGCTATGTTTCAATTTATGCTATGGCCATAGGTATATTGTTCGAAGCATTGAGCTTGCAAATTGTCATTGTGTTATCATGAGTTGTGTGATGCAAGCATGTCATGCATTAAACATTTATCGTACGTGCATATTGATATTGGTATCCTACTGAGATTCTCTAGAATCTCACCCTCCCCTACTAACCTTTCAGATAGGGTAGTGGATCGAGGATGGAGCAAGCAGCCAAGGGTGATGAGGACTCCTTCGGGTTGTCATTCTGGTAGTTGGTTATCATAGTTGGGAGTATTGTGTATTGGATATTTGTATATGTGGATGAGGATTTAATTATGTGTTTTTGAGGTGAAATTTGTGTAATCCCCGTATGAGAACTTGTATATGGGTGTATTGCCCTTTGTAAACCCTTTTGTAAGGATGTGAACCCGAGATTGCCAGGATTATTATATTGTGCACTCTGATTTATATATTGAATTTGATTATACGCATAAAGTGATTGTATTCGAAATGTGAATATGAGACCAAGTTAACTAGATTTCGAAAGTTATTTGTGAAAATCCCATATGGTAGATGGGTTTGAAATTGTTATTTGATCATTAGTGGTCTGTATTTCATTTTAATCTTGTATTTCGGATATAATTACGAAGGAGGTTACAATATTCACGGCTGCCCTTGTAGTGTAGG
Organism: Inga laurina; assembly: GCA_963855925.1. Taxonomy (NCBI): domain Eukaryota; kingdom Viridiplantae; phylum Streptophyta; class Magnoliopsida; order Fabales; family Fabaceae; genus Inga; species Inga laurina. The sequence continues at coordinate 39,742,591 of OY979703.1, read as the reverse complement.
TTGCAAAACTTTACCATAGTATAAGTAAAATACTTTCTAACATAATCCCTAGTGTATTAAAATAACAAATCTTATACACTAATATATTCAAGACAATGATATTCAACTTCCTTGTCGTAGGTCCTATACTAAGTCTACAAATATGTATATATACACAAGGCTAAAATATTTTCTACTTTGTTAGCCATTTACCAATAGAGATAAAGAGAGATTACTTTCAAACAGAACTATCCAAACATTTCATATATGGCTCTAATTAGTCCATATTTGCATGGAAATTATACAATTGAAGATAATAGTTTTGAAATGGCAAATACCACATACCTACCTTTTCGTGTATTTCATCATTACTAACATCACAAAGAAGAGTCAAAAACTCAAAATCATAACCTTAATACAACCCATACTAAAATAAAGCAAAAGTAAGAAAAATTTACATTTTTAGTTTTAATTGGAAAAATGCTTTAGACATTATTGATAGATCAGCTTATCTCCCCTTCCCTACTCACTTTACTCAATTTTAGACTTGCTTCCTAACCTTTTTAGAAGGAAACATTGTTAGAACCGGCTAACACCCAAAAGGGGGGGTGAATTGGGTGTAAGATAAAAACTTAAGAACTTTAAAAATCTTTCCGCATCTTAGTAAAAGCAATAAGTATGAAGGTAATTAATCATAAATCAATAGTTAGATTAAATAATATATGCTGGCAATATAAGAGCTTAGGGAAGAGAATATACAAACTGTGATTTATCCTGGTTCAGTCCAATCTGTGATGACCTACGTCCAGTCCCCAGGCTCCTCCTGAGATTTTCAAATCCACTATCTTCTTGTTTAACCCGGGCACAAGAAAAGCCTTTACAATCCCACAAGTTTAGCCGGGTACTTGTGAAACCTTTTACAAATCTCTTACTGAAATACTCCCCCTTACGGCAAGTCTTACGAGCAGAGCAATCCCAAAGATCTTCCTCTCCTGCTTACTCATGCAAGTCTTACGAGTAGCAACGTTCTCTTCTTCTTACACCCCTGTAAGTCTTATGAGCAGCAACATTCTCTACTGCTTGCACCTTGTAAGTCTTACGAGTAGAATGTCTTATGGCAATTCTCTCTACAGCTTCCCCCGTAAGGAAATCAACCCTCTCAAGGTCCCTCTACCTTGAGATCAACTCAGAAATATAGTTGAAAGTATTTACAAACTCTCTCACAGAATGGATATAATGCTCACTGAAGTACAATACAAATAATCACTCTCTCAATGATAAGTAATATAGAAGCTGTAGAACAGAGAGTATTTGGGTAGAAGCAGAGGATTCATGTTTCCATCATTTTTCTCGTAGTTGCTCGCTGTCTCAGTTACCCATCGACTTTGAATGCTCTCTCATTTATAGTTGATGAAGATGATGACCGTCGTGAGCATTCGTCCGTTGGAGTCACATTGTTTCGTTTGACCGTTGTGTGCATTTAAACAACTAGCCACTGTCCGTTGCAGAGCAGAGCATCCCGTTGAAGAGTGATATGTTTCATTATGAGTTGTACTCACATTGTGGAGCGTTGGCGTTTTAGACATTCGTTCATGGTGGGTCAATCTTTTGTCGTGGTAGGTGGCCAATATTCGGTGTGTAATGATGCCGCCTGACATAATTGACTCTCTCATTTGAAACTGTAATTCTAACGTTAAATTTCATGTTTCACACTGCAAAATGCTTAATCACTAATATGATGAAGTATTAGTCATGGGTATTTTGGATCATTAGTCAAAAACTGAATTTCTGGCTTCTGGGACTCATCACGTTGAATGACAATATTTGCCATAAATAACCTCCATTCTTGAAGATGCAATCCAAATGTTTAATCTCCTGTTTTACACTTAAAATATATGTTAGTTAACATTTAGGAACAATAACAAGTGAAAATATAATGAATGTATAACATTTAACCACGTTTGGATTGATGGCTATGAGAGTCTGAACTTTCTTCGTTTTGGTTCTGTCAGGACGTCACTCGCGTGCAAAGAAGCCTCACTCGAGTGCATGTATAATTTTACGTTTTGGCTTCCTCTCGGGCAAACACTCTCTGCTCTTCACTCGCAGGACTTGAGTGCAATTCTGGACATCACTCGAGTGCAACTAGTCCTGCTCGAGTGCGCTTCACGTTTCTTTAGTCATATTTCTTCTCGGGTTAACACTTTCATGTTAACACTTGCATAACTCAAGTGCAAATCTGATCCTCACTCGAGTGTATTGTTCAATGCTCAAGTGTTGCTAAATTTCTCCATACTTCAGCCGCTTCTGGACAACACTCGCATGACATTTTTCAAGAGTGCGGTTTTGCACTCATGAGTGATGTGGGGCCACGTTAGACAAAATTTATTTATTTGATTCTAATGATGTATCATAAGAAAGCTCTTGCCATATGCATTTCAATGCAAAAAGAATCAGCTCCAAACTCCTTGTATTCTGCAAGTTATGATCGAAAGAGTGTCTATCGCATTAGACTACACAAGCGTCAACTTCTAGAAGGCATAGCTCCTAGCATATAACTTCAAATTAGGCAAATTACCTATCCATGGAAAGCCCTTTGAGTCTAGTTTCATATGGCACTGGTCTCGTCTTGATCCGATGTGTTGTTTGTGAGTTATGTTCAAAATACCGAACCTATCTTGAAAAGTGACGGTGATTTCACTGTCAACTTCCACGGATCATATCTCCTTCATCTGAGCTTCTTTAAATATGATCTTGGTGTACATTTTTCGTGTTGTGAGTCTTCTTTCATATGCCACTAGTTTCGGGTCAATCTGACATGTTATTTGAGCGATATGGCCAAAATACTAAACTTTTGTCAGGCTGAACGTAAAACAGAGCTGAATAGAGTAGCCCAACACTTGAGTGCTACAGTACCACACTTGCTACAGTGATTTTGCACTTTCATTCTGCACCTCGAGTGCTACAGTGCCACACTCGAGCGCTACGGTGCCTCACTCAAGTGATTGCTACAGTACCGCCGCTACAGTGCCAACTCCTACAGTGTCAAACAGTGCCTCAAATTTCTAAAATCTCCAAAATTACTTCTAATAACTTGAATCTTAATATTCTCATAAGATCTTGCAAGTTCTTCTTTCTTTAATATCTTTCTTTTTGATTTTCCTCTTGATAATCATTTCGAGTAGGCAGCTCCTTAACTAGCTTCAGTTTCTTTCTTCTTCCTCCTTTTGTTCATTCTCATCAATTCAATCACTTCTTTGTATATTTGATAATTTTGTCTTCTCATTCTTCCTCCATAATTCAACTTAATTAATCTACAAGATATTTCACATTAAACACAATAATTAATCAAAGAAATACATTATATAAACTTTTTGCTCTTATCATTTCACATCTATATTTGATATCATCAAAACTAATCATATACAACAGACATCATATAGGAATCATATAACATAAAAGGAAAACTGGCTGCTCATCAGCATTATAAGTTGCATTAATGGCATGGATGTGAACATATTCCCTTTTTTTTACCAAGTGAAAATGTTTTCTCGCAACAAAGTCAAACAAAGTTAAAAATGTTACCAGTAACATTTATAAGCCTACATCACAACCTCATCTTCACTTTATCATCTTCACTTATAAAATAAACCCATAATATCTTAAATCCAACATCAATGAGCAAAAAATAAAGCCAGCACAAGCTATTGTTATTATGAAGCCAAATTGAATGCCTACTCCCCACAATTGCAAAGAATGAAAATGAATATCATTACCTAAACTTCCAGTCCAAAATTCTCTTATACAAAAATGGAATCACAGTGGTATGAAGACTCTAGTAGCCATTAGGTTTGGGAGTTGCAATATAATCTTTCACCTATAACATAACAAACAAAAATTCACTATGCATTGAAATAATTTGTTTCGTTTAAACCAAGCACTCTCATATAGGAGCAAAAGCATACACATAGATCTAGGAATAGGTGGTCCAAATTCTACAAAAACATGGAGTAAATCTGTATAAATCATGACAGAAACAATAGAATGCCTTCTATTATACCAAGTGCAAGTTGGAGCAAATGTAGACAGCTAATCTCTTGAGAGTGATCAATAAATTACCTGTTGTGGACTACAGAATGGCCCCACTTCCACGCATGCCTTTGGTTTTATGATGATATGAAGCTGGATATGTTTCAACAAACAAATTTAAGGTTTTCTGCAAATTTCCTTACAACACATTATGGCCTAGTTAAAGGCCAAAAAATAGTTGACAATAACCTGTGCAATTTGGTTTATCTTGTTGATCGAACTATTTGATTTGAGAACAGTTTTATAGATACTGCACATGACCAACAAAACTTAAAGAGCAACCAATGAACCTCAAAAGTGCTACCACAATATACAAAAATTATATAAAAATAAAATCACTTTTCACAAATATTTTTCATAGAATAAGAAAAATATAAATGTCCTGTGTGAAAAAAAGTTGAAGAACATTTATGCATCGTTATCAAATCGGGATACTAATCATGAATCGAAAAGCCTATTTTTGGAATCGTGAATCGAAACATATCATAAGATTCATGATCAATTATTTATAATGATATAAATTTAATGTTCACATAAGAGAATAGCAAAGTTTGTAGATATTAGTAATTTAACATTTTAAAGTCAAATAACACTTCAAATTTCAAAAAACTAACATTTAAAGAGCAAAGTAGCAAATATCAAAATGACAAATTAATTAATTAAAGATCCCAAAAATTATGGAAATCACTTCATCTAAATAAAATTTGGTTGAAATATATCAAATATCATGAATTCATGATAAATACTAGATTTAGACATTTTATATATAATAATTTATATATGATCTTTTTTCCTTAAAAACATAATCCTCTTTAATTTAGGTGTTTACTTTAGTTATAGGGAACCAGGGAATGTGTAATATCCCAATTTTTTATTAAGGGGCTAATCATGATTATTGTGGATAATTATGAATTTAACTGGAATAATTATGTGTTTTATGGCAATATTAATTAATATGTCATAATTAGTGAAAAATTGGAAGAATGAAATTGTTGGGCAATTAGTTAGTGATTAATAGAGAAATTAATTACTAACTAAGAGGAAATGAAATGTGTGATTAAATGGCTAATGGATTGATTAAATAAGTTAATTGGTGACTTATTGTGTGAGAACCAATAGGAAGAGGACATGTGGCAAAAGTGGGTATGAGAGAGTATGTGTGTGTGAGAAAGTCAACATGGAGTATTATATTCAATTTCTCTCTCTCCCTCTAATTTTTTCGGCTGACATGGGAAGCATGGGGAAGGATGATCATCATTTCATCTTCTTCAACTCCTCATCTCTCTCTCTCTCTTATCTCCATTTCTGCATCTTTGTTGCTGAAAAAGTGGAGGAAAAGCTTGTGATTAAGGTAAGCAAATGGCCACTATTGCTTAAACTCACTTCATTAATGTCAATCCTTGGAGTGAGAGCTTCATTTTGATGTGTATAGTATGCCTATTGGTGTTGATTTGTGCCACATGAAATTTTGAAGGTTGGTGAATCAAGAAATCTCTTTGGCAAAGTGAAAGAGGTAAGTGAGACTAATCTATCTTTCTAAGTTTTATGCCAAATGGTTTAGTTTGAAATTTCTGAAAATTTGGCCTTTAATCCGAAAATGATGACCACTGGGCTTTTGGCATAGTATTGTATGTTAGAAATGTATATGGATAGGTAGGATTTATTTGGGATAGGAATGGTATGTTTAGATAATTTTGAAATTTGGATGATTATGTTGCCCAAAATCAAAGCATGATAATGGAATAGGATTTGGATAAATATGATAATTCTATTAAATTCCTTGGATGTTTTTGCGTGGGAATAGCTTTGGTAGAAGTTTTGTGTCCATGGGGATCAATTGGGCAAGTGTTAGGAGATGTGGTCAGTTTTGCTGCATTTTCTGGTTTCTAATGGAATCACTCGAGTGATCTGGGGTTCACTTGAGTGTAGGATGAGTAATACTCGAGTGGTGATGAGTTCCACTCAAGAGCGGTAGTGCAAACTTCCTTTCTGCTCTCTGTGTTCTTGTTGCACTTCCGTGGTCAAAGGCAAGTATTGCCTCACTTGCGAGTGTGGTGGCACATAACTCGAGTGAGCTTCTTATCACTCGAGTGCGAGTGTATTTGACACCAAGGACTTGCCTCTCGGGTTGTCACTCACGGTGATGGTGCAAGAGTGTGCCTTCTCACTCGCGGGTATACGGTATTCACTCGAGTGCAATGGGTTGTGCTCGAGTGATCCTGATCCTTGAGAACTTTTGGTGCTCTCGGGTCTTCACTTTCTGCGCTTCACTTCCTAGTACTCGGGTGAGCATTAGGCTTCCACTCGAGTGATTATGTTTGTGCTCGAGTGCAGCGAGCAACTCTGAGTCTGTTGTTCTTTTGTGCTCTCGGGTATTCACTCGTTGTTGTTCACTCTCTAGTGCCCGAGTGTAGACCGTAACTTCACTTGAGTGAGGTCTTCTTCACTCGAGTAGCCGTACAATATCACTCAAGTGAGGCCATCTTCACTCGAGTGTCTCAGTGAAAAATATCAGGTTAAGCTTTCAAAAAAGGGATATTTGGGGATAGTTTTCAAGCCCTTTAGAGCTATTGATAGAGTTATTCATGGGTACTAAAAGAGTAATAATGATAACCAAATTAAGTGTTAAGAAGTCATTGAGAATTGGAATATAAAATTGACACTTCGTCCCTAATTATGAATATAGGATTTGACATTTGCCCTACTCGGGAGAGACCGATGCTAGGACACGCACAGAAGGATCAAGGTAGTGACTCTTCTCTCATGTTGTATATGATGTTTTGGTATGCATGACTTGTTATTGAGTTTTGTGAATTGTGTGTACCATGGTCCATTACAGCGTGAGCTATTTAGGGATTGACGTTGGTCATCTCTAGCTCGACCGTTGTAGTGCCGTCGTAATCGACATGGATCTTTGTGAAATCCGACCCGTGAGTCGATGTGTTGTGAATCCAGCCGTGGGTTGTGTTGTAAATCTTGCCAGTGTGGCTTGCGTTATGAAATGCTTTATATGAATCCCAGCTTTGGTGAAATATATTGTGTGGATTGTTGTGATGCAATACATCATGAGCAAATGTAAGGGTGATATGAGTCATACCTACCCTTTCCGCTGTAACTACCATTGTAATTGCTATGTGTGTGTGATGATTTGCTTTCATGCCTTATTATTGTGCATACTATGAGTGATTCGTTACTACGGGGAGTTTTTAGAATCTCACCCTCCTAAAACACAAATTTTAGACAGGGCTGAAGGATCCAAAGGAAAGTGGGTGACGAAGAGCGGTAGAGCTCCGGATTGGGAGTTTTATTTTGGTCATTTGGTTATCATGTATAAATCATTTGGATAGTTTTATGTAATCCCCAAGTAAAGGGAAAGTTTATGGGCTTTGTGCCTTTGTAGACCCTTTATTAATTAATGGAATCCGAGTGTGTCAGGAATTTATACTGTACTCTGATATATATGAATGAAATCAACTTGTATAGGCCATTTATGTATTGAAATGTGAATATGAAATCATTGTGAATAGATTTTGTAAAAGTTTTTATAAACCTTGATTTTGGGAAGTTTAATTTCGAATAAATCCCAAATCATCTTACAGTCTCTAATTCCACTTAATTACATTTTTACGAACTAATCTCGGCCTATAACGTGAAGGGGGTTATAAAATAAAACACTAAAATCCAATCAAGGAAAGATATTGATATTTGATAAAGCTGATACATATTTTTTTATTTTACATATTAAAAGATTAGCTGTCAAATTAAAGCAAAGATATCTGTGATTCTACGTATCAGACGTCCACTCCCCACTGGAAAAAAAAAGAGAAAACATTAAGATGTTTGTGTCTCGTGAGGCCTGCTGGCTTGGAGAACTAATCTCAGCCACATCGTCGCCTGTTTGATATGTAGCACTGAGTGATAGCGAGAGATCATAAAGGAAGATATCTGTCAAAAATGGGGGGGAATCGAGGGTGGGGTTGTTTTTGAAACGAGTGGCGCACAGAATTGACCCAGATCTGTGTGTAACCCGTCACAAACTGTATCTTGAGATTCTCTTCTGCATCATGATTCAATAAGAATTGCACCATACAAGGCCAATTCTGGCCAATTTCGAATCACACAACCGATCTGAATCGTTGGAAGCAATGTTCAGATAGTTTCGTACGGTTCGAATCGTGATTCGTACGATTCTAATAACTCTACATCTATGACAATTATCTAAAGAGTCTCAACACGGTAAGATTTTTGTTTTATTTCAACACTCCAACAATAATGATTTACAGAAATAATTATATAACAAACAGGAAGTAAGTTGTTGATTTGCTAGAAGAGCTATATATAGTCCATCAAGAAAGTTGAGAGATTAATTGATAATATAATGCTTAAAACAAAATATGACATTTAAATGAGAATGACATATGCATTAACAGACATAAACATATGGCCATATAAAATGGAAGCTTAGAGCTTTGTGGCTTAACCTGTAAGGCTCCTTACACATAGCATGAACTTCAGTTTTCAGAGTCAGAAGGTATAAGAACTGATCATATTGGATTGTCTTCACCAATATTTTCTTTGCCTATTTGAAAAGGGAAAACACCAATTAGTAAACTTGTACTGATGTATAGTCATTTAGAAAGTTGTCAAGCTTAACATTTTAGATTTGGCATATCAAACATGTAGAAATAGATTGCAGCATGCAGGAATAACCTTACTACTGGTCTGTCTGAACAACATTTCCAGATGGATGACCAATTTTACCTCCAAAAGTTCTTTCTCATGTTCTTTATAGAGATCTGCAGCTCTTCTCTTGACCTTAGCATAATCTTCAGCGTTTGTTTACATGAATGACAGATTTTCTAGTTCGGACTGCATCATTACAAAAAGCTCTTAGTATAGAAATGAATCTTTCATAATTTATTAATACTGCATAAACTTCATAATTAGTTTCTACCATGAGCTTTACTCAAGATAGAGGCTTAGAACGTTTATGGGATAAAATATGAATAATTCCCAAGGAATATGGAATTAAAGTATACCTTGATCTGAAACAAATGAAGCAAATATTTAGGAAGAAAACACAATAATCAATAGCAAATGCAGCAGTGGTTTTTGTTTGTTCTTCATTCTATAGCAGCAAATGAAGGCTTCACCAAATGTTGAGCAAACTGTTCAAAAGGCATAATCAATAGGGGAAAGCACTATTGATAGCTTAAAAAAATGTGAAGTGATGCAAAAATGTGCAACAGGAAAGAAGAGAAAAATAACAAAATATGTGTAATAGAGGAAAGGGACAAATAGTAAAAACCTTGTGGAAAGTGCTTCTCCAAGCATTTATTGCATAGCTACCAAAATGTCTTACAATACTCATGATTTAGACTTATTGTAAGTTCTTCTATAATTCATATTGTTCAAGAAACGGCAACCACCTGCAACTTTTATCTTATTGGCAGAGCACGATAATATATAGTTTTCTTTTTTCAAAATCATGTGTTTTATTAGTTCCATCTTGCAAATGATAACAAAATAGCTCATTGTTATAATTTGCCATTTACCATTTCTTTAACAAAAGTAAATGGTCATAAATATTTTTCACCTTCTATGGAGTCTGAAAACAGTAGATGAAGCATGAGACAACACAAAAGGATTATCTCAAAATCATACCAGGAATGAAGAAAGCATTTAATCGCTCATGTGACCAGCTTAATCTACATTGACCAACATCATAATTAGTGAACTGCAAATAAATTTAAAAATATTAAACCTAGTTAAACCTGATAGGGAAAAAAGTGAAACAGGGAAATAAAAATCAAATGTGCACTTGTACTACACCACCTCCAGAAGGGCCAACTACTTTTAAAAGTGGCACTGCACTCTACCATATAAGACAACAATTGGGTCTTTCTCTTTTTTTTTCCTTTTCTTTTCTGTAGGAAAATTACAACTTATGAAGTGTGAATACTTCAACAAAGGAGTTCTACCCTTATCAAACAATTAGACACTCGCATTACACACACAGAGTTCAACAGCATCTCTGTGCTTACCATAAAACTCCATGGATAAAGACTATCTTCTATATAATATATTGTCAACTTTGGGAAAAACATATAATAGGCTCTATGATTTGCAATTTGTTTCCTTTGCTTGCTTTTTAACAAAACAATAAAAATATTAATTGTTTTTAAAAAAAGGAAGACAAAATGAGAAAAGCTGGGTATCTACCAAGGGCAAGGTAAACAACTACTAAATTAAAAGGGAATAAAAGATAACTCTAAAAGCCCAACCAATTGACTTAACACCAAATCAAATTAAGTTAGATAAGAACTTTGAATCTGAAAAGTATTGATACGCATTATTGTCCCTCAAAACTCAAATTGGCCATAATTTCACATTTTAAGTAAAATCGCAGAGAATTGTAGTTTCTCAAATGCAAGAACACCATATAGAAAATTTTTCTCTATGATAAGTGAAATGGCAGATAATGGTTCAAAAAAACGATCATACAACTATTGAAATGTAAAATTAGTATCTCTTTTGTTTTTGGTGGTCGACTGAAAATCACCACCATTAAAACACACTAGCTCTAACATTTGCTTAAACACCAGACAAGAAAAAAATGACTACCAAAGTTCCAACTAAATTACAAAAATCTACTAAGCATTGCGTAGATTAATAAAAATATTTTTAAAATAATAATAATAACTTATTCTTTAGGAACTTTCTGAGTCGAGACATTAGAAATCACCCAAATAACCAACGCAGTAAGCAGAATCATCAAACGAAATGACAAGACAATGAACAAAAATTGAACACAATTAAAATCGATCTAGACATAGGGGAAACCCAAGTTATTTGAACTTGTAATGTGGAAATAGAAAAGAAAACATGAAGAAAAAGAGCACGGAGAGAAAAGTACTAAATTGATGGTGTAGGAGGCTTGAGAGCTAGTCCGATAATGCAAAGCGAAATGTTGATGAAGAAGAGGGTTCAAAGTAGAAACGTGTCAGGGGCTACGATACATTTTGCTATAAGAAATGTCGGAGAAGGCAAGAAAACAAATAAGTTGTGCCGGTATACGCAAGGGGAGGGAAAGGGAAAGAACCTCGATCTCCTCCAAACTTTGAATGAAGACTCCACCAGTGCAAAATGGATTTCTTGTTATCAAATAATAGAAAGCAAGATTCATAGTACTAAAAGTCGCCTGCAAGATTCAGAGTACTAATTTAAATGTAGAAAATCTTGAAGCTACACTAATCAATCTTCCTTTCTTCCATATCAATTGCAAGAAATTTTTTTTTCTTGTTCTATATGTGTATGATATCAGTCCACATCAACATAAAATAAACCTTGTTACAAAATAACCATTGCATTTCAACCATATACTTGTAAAAAAAAAAAAGTTAAAATAATGTCCTATATTGTAGCAATCCATTATACTATTTTTTATTGAATGAACAAAAAAAGGAGTCAGTTTTGAGATTTTGTAGCTGAAGCAGTATCATTATATGGTAATTTACATTTTTTATACGTTCTACAAAAGTTTCGTGGTACTTCATCAAACACGTACACAACTGACCAATACATATGGGAAAGTAGATGATACTTCAAAAGGGTCTAAATATGCGTCTAAATATAATGGTTCCAATATTATATTTCTGCGCGTTGAATTCATTATTACTAAATGAAGGGGCTCAAATGCTGTGATGAATGATAATGATATAAACTGTTAGAGGGGTTAATGAGAGAAATAGTGAGATTGATTTTATATTCTACACTAATGCCAATGAAAAAAAGGCCAACCTCAATAGGGAAGTAAAACGTTTTGATTTGCCAGACCATTTTCACAATTTTGATTCTCTTCAAATTGCTTGCACTTCATTTGTCCAAAAACATTGAGTAGAACAAATCTGAAGGGGAGCATTGATTATTCTTCAGCTATGGTGCAAAGACACAAAATTCCATAACAACATAAGGGATGTCAATAAGGTTAAATTCAAAGCCAATGAACAAAAGAATAAATCTAGCACCAACTATCAAAGGAAAAGGGGAAATAAAGCCGATCACAAGTAAGAGAAGAAAGAGGGAGAGAATCCAGAGGAAGAACACAAATTACATACCATAAAAATGGTGAAGGAATTTTTGTGTGAGAATCTTGGTGAACACATAGGCAACTCACACAAGGAAATTGAGTTCACTTTGAAGAAAAGTCCCGGCTTCCTTGCCGTTGCTTCTTCACAGCCACTGTTGTCACCAACACTCTGAAAGGTATGAAATCAACTTCCCATGACAAAGAGGATGACATAAAATTATGGGTATAGATGAAGAAAAAAGAAAGGAAAAAGAAAAGGAGTTGAAATGGTGAAGGAATTCCGAACAAGATGTCTCCCCCATACCCTCACCATCGGTGAAGATGAAAGCATTGTGAAGGAGTGCATATGACTGAGAGAGTATGTGGGGGAAGAAGAAATTTGATCTGGATGGAGAGAGGGCATTCAAAATCTAAAACCCTAGAGTCTGAGAGAAATAGAGAAAGAACGAAAGGAGTGGAGGTAATCAGGCAAGGGCATCGGGAAAGTTTTTGTTTCAAACGAGCATGTGCTTATCGTGAGTTGCATGATGAGATTTTACATATTGATATGTTTTTTTCCATACTTTGTTAATAATACTATTTTCTTTATACACTATTATTTGAACCATAAATAAGTATAGCTACATCGTAATTACTAATTAGAAAGGACAAGTTCTTCTTCATAAAATTTTATAATTAGTAAAACTCAATAAGATATGCATCAATATTTTTAAATAACTCTTTGTATTATAAACAATATTTGTATACTTCCACGCTCTGGGAGATTATAAATTTGGAGTCAATTCATTTTAATTCCAATAAAAAACAACTCCACCTATTTATGCCAACAACATATCCTTGCTTGCATGTTTACCTTCACATGATACATTAAAATCTCATGATGTAGATTTCTTAGACCCACCTTAAGAAACATTTTATTAATACCATAACTTATAATTAAGTTCTTCCCCAAGAACATAAAGTCTTAAAATTAATAATGTTTTATTGATGATGATGATGATCATAATTCACTCCCTAACATTGTATAGATATTTGATAAAAAATACAAATTGAAATACTTGACATTATAGATGGATAATTTATATTTAATTTTATTTTTTGAACTCATTTGTTTTGCAAGGTTAAGTTAAATCAATTTATTCCCACCAAAATGTATTCATATTTAAAAATATTACCCAATCTTTGAAAATGTATCATGGTATTTTAAAAAATGCAAAACAAAAAACTGCAATGATACTATTGTGATTTATTTTTTTACATCATACAATATCTTTACCAGCAAAATTATGGACCTTGAAGGCAATTAGGTGGTGCTGCATCTCCAATGCCAGGTATGTGTGATAAACAGAAAGGTAATAACTAATAACTGTCATAAGATGACAAAATACTTGTTTTTGACGTGAGCCCAAAATATTACATATCAAGAGGTTTCTTTCAGACCTGGGAATTTTAACTACAAGCTTGAAATGGTTACACAAGTAATAAATCATTTAATTCCCAGTTCTTATGGTAGGTTGTTGTACATAAAGATGGTCCCAGAGGCATACATTTTCGTCGTGCTGGACCTCGTCAAAAGGTATATTTATGTGGTGAGGGGTATGTCTTAGCAATAATTGATATATAAAAAGGTAAATAAGAGAATCAAGTCATTACTATAAGAAACACATTCAACCCTTGCATTTGTATAATGAGCATTTACTCTCGGCATGATTTATTGAGGGAAAAAAAATTTTCTTACAAATGAAGTCTCCACACTAGCATGAGTTTAACATATTATATACAAAACAATAATATTATGAGACAAAACAATTATTTAAAAGGGGGAATGTAATTCGCACAATTGACATAGAGAAACATGATCAATAAGGCAACATAATCGAATTTACATAAGTTCTATCTAAGAGATGAATGTATTCAATATGTGTAAATTAATTCTAATTATTCGAGTATAATATTTTTTTGAAAATAAGCAATTGATTATATTTATTTTAGGTTGAACTAAATCATTAAGAGGGGAAAAATATACACCAGATTCGTCTAATTAACTCTAAAGCAAATAAGACATTAGCCTTTGTTAACATAATATGTGATAATATGAGAAGATAAAAAATTAATAATAGTTCGTTAATGCAAACAATTATAATCTATTTCTTTGCCATGATATAAAATAATTTTTACAAAAACTTATGCACATGATAAGATAAAACTATGAATTGTATGTTTCCTGTATTTAAATAGGATAAAGGGGAAGCTATGAAAATGTTCCTTTAATAGGAATATAACTTAAGTTGATGTGTTCTACATAGATGCAAACAACAGGAGGAAAACATTAAGAATAAATGTATGCCCCTTGTCATTTAGACTTGCTGGACATGATTTTAATTTGAATACATTTACACTATTTTTAATTATATTAACATATTAATAATGACCTTCACTGTCAAAACTCCCCCATTTCTTCCTTGATAGAGGCCTGGAAGAAATATTGTCTCAAATTTTATGAATGAAGTACAAAAATACTAACAAACCAAGGAGATGATATGCATGATATTAATTAATATATTATTATCAACATTCACCATAAGAACTCTGTCATTTCTGCCACATTTCATCTGTTTTATGGCTTTCGTTCTAAAACTTTATTATCTAACATGAAAAGTCAAGATGGTTTTCTAGGTTTCAAAAAATAGCCTTGCTAAAACAACTCCCTTTCAAATATGGAAATGATAGGTAAAAAACAACCAAGTTAAGCAAATATGGTACAATGAAAGCCACATTCATAACAACTAAAAACCTAAATACAAATGAAGTATCTAGTCATTTATAAATGCTACAATTAAATTCATTGAGACTTCTTACTGTGAATCTCCTTTGACCAAAATTGCATAAAGCACACTATCTTATAAAAAGGGGTAAAAGCACACAAGTGCTTAGAGATACTATGATAGTCACTAGCATAATAAAATATGTGTGACTTGTTTACTTATCAAGTACTGAAGCAACCACCATCATAAGGTTGCAAAAATTAAATACTAAAAAATATGTGTGAGAAATCCCTTCAGAACGAAAATTGGAAGCATGATAAACTTGAAAAGATAAATGAAAATGAAAACTAAAAGAAAAAACCAAAGGCGTGGGGAGATTACACTTAGGCTAAACGCCTCCCCACACTTTGGGTTATGGTTTGATTCATATAGCATGCAAGAAAGTATATGATGACCTAAGGTAGACCATACTGGCAAAAAAAAAAAAAGAGAGAGAGAGAGACCTAAGGTAGACCAATTTCTCCTAAATATTCTTGTGTTTAAAGTAAGTTTGACCTTAGGCTAAGGCAGGCAAGCTACTTGGTTTGAGGTAGTCTCGTCATGATGGTAAAAGCTTCTAGTATAATCATAGCAAGATTGTCTTCTTCACAAATTTTAATTTTGGAAAATGACAACTTCATTATAGCATTATAACAATGTATACATTTCTGGCAACGACATAGCTTCCCCATTTTTTGAAAGGGAACCTGATCTATACTTTCTTCATGCATATTGCCTACTTATCTGTATTAGATATAGACCATTAGAGTGGAAAATGCTAACGCATTGGCTACAACACCATTATGCAGATTCCATTCTAAGGAAATGTCATGTCAATCATCATATTACATCCACTACCCACAACTATATATCATGAAAGAATGTGATATCAGTGCGTGTGACACTACTATTAGACCACAATTAAAGACGAGAAATGAATTGATTACAATTATATATTTGGCATAGAATACATCACATCATATTTACCATACATCTAAATTTGCCCTAATTTTTATGGACTTTTTGTTTGGTCCATTTAGGATAAGGATTGGTACTGATAGAGCACATATTGAGAAGCGTTATGACAAAGAACACATAATAAAGGTACTCATTAAAAAGAACCTCCCTATCTCCCTTTGTCACGGTGTCCTTTTTTCTTGGCTTGGCCCTTTCTCATAATTTTAATCTTTTGGTGGTAACCTCTACGCGAGATTCTGAGAAAGAAAAACTCACCTTTCTAATTTTAGTAGGCTACTCAATCCTATCTCAGATGTGCTTTTCCAACTTTAGTAGACTTCTTTTTGCCTACATTGCTTTAACCAAAATTTCCATTTCCATGAAAAAATGTAACCATAAATGTCGTTTCTATGAGAAAACACAAAATATCTCATTCTTAGATACAATGAAAACAAATAAATAAGGATGCCATATTATGTTTCCATTGTGCTCTTTTTTATGAATGTTCACTACGTACAATCAATTTCTTACCTGATGCCAAACATTTTTTTACATTTCTCAATAATTTCAACCCACTTCATTTGATTCCTTTATATGCATGTATATACTAAATTAACTTGGCTAGACAGAAAATGTAAATGGAGTTTGTGTGCTAAAAATTTAAAAGCAAATACCAAAGAAATTCCAATAGTACCTACAGCAAAAGCATACCAAAATACTGAAGATTATCTAAATGTGTAGCCATCCATTCTCAAGATCTAGATCCTTATATCAATGATATACAATTGCAGGACTTCAAAAATAAGGAAGATGACACTATTATTATTATTTATGTGTATGGCTTATTCTATTCTGAAATTGATAATACAAAATTATGGTTGATAGCATTCATATGAACTGAATGCAAGGTAATTAAACCCGGATCGGTCAGTGAACCGGTTGGGGTATTAGGTCAAGGGTCAGTGAGTCAGATTGGAGTCAAACTACAGCTAAACCGAGACCAAACCGGTGAGAAATGGAATATTTTAGGCTTATAATATGAAATTCTAAAGGAAAAATAAAAAAAATATTTAAAAAAAATTAAAAATTTTGACTCGGATCGGGTCACCAAACCGGACCGGTTTAGTGTGTAATACCCCGAATTTTGAGACTCGAGGTTAGAGAATAAGCCTGAGATTAGTGGATTGCTAAGCCCCGATTTAGCAAGATCCCAAATTGTGATTAGAGGTTAATGACTACAAAAGTGGACGTGGTTAGTGATTAATGAACCCTTTTAGAGAATATAAAGTGGATTGTGGTCGCTTGTGTTATGAGCAACGCCAAAACCCTGTATTTGAGTTCAATTGTGGATTAACATCCAAATTGACTTAGAATAGAGGGAAGAATTGAATGGGGTATTGTGATGGAAATGGTGTCATGTTGTGGTATTTAATCATTGGAATTGATTTAAATTGGATTGGACACATTGGTTGCAAAATTGGAAATGTTGTCCAGTGTGAATTCTGTCTGGGCAGTCTTCTCATATGGACGTTTTTACTAGGAAAATGATGTCAGAAAATTATGAAACTTTTTAGTATTAATTTTCACATCCCAAGCTTCAAAATGGACATATAATTTGTGCCATTTCATGTTGGGAACTGGGAGATATGACTGTCCAAAGTTTGAGGTCGAAAATGGACTCTGTTTTGGGGCTGTGATGAAATTTGTGTAATTCTGGAATTGTGTGTTGATTTCTAGTATTGGTAAATATTTTTCCTATAAATAGGACTTAAATACCTTTCATTTTTCTTTGAAATCACCTCATTTTGATTTTTCTAGAATTAGTTATGAGTTTTCAAAGTTTGGGCAGAAAATCTGCCAGAAAATCCGAAAATGGGAATTATGACATCATCTCATTAAAAGATGACATCAGCATGGAATTAAATATCTTCTCATCTTCTTCAGCTTTCATTTTCTGCATGATGAACCAGCTGAAACTAGTGAGAGAAAGTTGAGAGCTCTTAGAGAGAGAAAGAGGAGAAATCTCGCAAGATAAGCTGATTTCTCCGACGATCTAGCTCCTAACGCGTATAACTTGCTCCTAAGCTTCTATTTCATGTTCTTTAAGGTGTTGGAAGCTCAATTTTCATGGTTAAGAAGGGCTAGGGTTTCAGCCACTCTTGGGAAAAGCTAGTGGGAGCTTGAGGTAACTTCCAAACTCTTGTGTATTGACTATTCTGGCTGCTGTGGACAATTTAATCGGTGAAATTTCGCCGGATTGTCATTGGTTTCAAAAATGGAAAATAGGTGGGTGGGGCTGTTATGCTGCCTAAATTGGTACCAAATGGTAGTTGTAACCTAATGGAATAGTCAATAAAGTGGTTAGGAGTGGAAAGAAACACGTTTAGGGAGCCGAAACCGAAAAACCCCAAGTTTCCCCGAAGTACTTGTATATTTTGGTTATGGCTATAAATGGGTCTTAGAGTTGGATTTTCAATGATTTTATGGTTCCATTGAGTTCAGGAGCGAAAATTAGGTGGGGTTACAGTTAGTCACTTTTTCGGAAAATGCCGAAAAAGCATAATTACGAAAACGCCCCTGAAACCCTTAAAGTGGGGCTGCCAAGGGTAAATTTGTAAATTGATATTGAATTTGATAATTCTGAGTTCGGAAATGGATTTCTTGGGCGAAAATATGTCAGAATAGCCCATGTCAAAATTTTAAGAAAAGTACAGCCGGACTAGGTACGGCGGGGTCGGGCCGGGTCCCCGGGGGTATTTTAGTAATTTTTCCATATAGCTTCATATAACCCCCAGAAACACTATGGAAGTATCTAAATAGTACATTTGACATTGTAGGATCGAATGTGAAGCCCCGAGTTGTTGGCACGTAAATCGAGGAGAAAAGACTGGAGGTAGGGAACTTATCTCTCCTGCATGCTCTGATAACTGTATTAATGTCTTGATGCATGTTATTGTTTTGCTTGATTATGTGGAACATGTATGAATGATTTAAAGCTATCTTTCAATATATGCTATGGCCATATGTGTATCGTTCGAAGCATTGAGCTTATAGATTTGTCATTGTATGTGTGCATGAGTTATGTGATGCAAGCATGTCATGCATTAAACACTTATCTTGCCTGCATATTGATAATGTTTCCCTACTGAGATTCTCTCGAATCTCACCCTCCCTTACCAACAATTTAGACAGGGCAAGTGGCTTGTGGAGGAAGCAGTTAGGACTCCTTCGAGATGAGATTGTGTAATCCCCATTTGAAGAATTGTAATGGGCAATTATGCCCTGTGTATCTTTAGCGAAGGTATATACCCGGGATTGCCGGGATGATTATATTGTGCACTCTGATATTTATTTGAATGTGATTTATCTTTGCGTAGTAATTGTATTCGAAATGTGAATATGAGATCAAGTTAACTAGATTTTAAAAGGTATTTTTGAAAACCCTATCTCAAGGATGGGATTTTAAATGAGTTTTGATTATTATTGGTCTCTATTTCATTTTAATCGTGTATTTCGGATATAATTACGGAGGGGGTTACATAGTGCACGGGTCACTAGTTTCCGGGCCGGTTCGGCTAGTCCAGTCCGGGTCAGATAACATTGACTAAATGTGTAGTTCTTAACTTCATGTGTTTACTATTTTGGTTTCTGCTATAATTTTATTTATAAATATACTCATTCTTTTGGATTTCTCTTTTTTTTTCATTTTCTAATTTGGATCTAAGTGATCCAAGTTGTCTGTATTGTTTATGTTATTGAAGCTTAATTCTTTTGTTGTAACCATTTGTTAATATCTTAAAACATGTGCCATTATTAGTTTCATTCTTGCCTTTCTGATAAGATTCTTTACGGATTAAATCTTCATTTTCATTGTATCATATTCTCATTTATATTGCGGACATGATGAATATGATTGCCAGCCTTCACTATGGCAGTTTTTATCTCATACAAAGGACAAAAAAATTATTTACGACAATAAACATTTCTTCTCGAATGTTCTTTAATTTTGAATAAATATATGAAGAGACATTTCATGAAATGAAATCTATCACAAATATTTGCAAAGTTTAGTCCACATTTTACACCCTATTTTCCTCTTTTAGCTTCAACTCTTAGAATTAGCATGGAAAATAGTGTTTACTTTATATAAAGGCTCATGCAGGTTGCACAATGACCGAAGTTGATAGATTTGTGTTGAAACTGTAACCCCCTGCCTTAATTAACATAATTATAATTCAATAAAACGTAATAAAAGGGGTTGGAGACTGCCGGATAGTTCAAAACTTGTTAAATCACCCACTAAATAGTAGGAACTTATAAAATTTTTCAAAACTTCTTTTCTATCCTAATCTCGATTTCGACTATCGAATATAATCACCTGTGCAGTTAACTTACATTCACATATATCAGAGTTTATAACTTAATCCCCGGCAACCCCCGGGTTCACTTACATATACATAAAGTTTCAAATCCTGATTAGGGGATTACAAAACCAAGTATCTCAAAACTATCTACATCTCAAAATGTTATACAGTAATCCCTATCCAAAATGAATGGCCAACAAAATCCATACTAATATCCCTAGTAAACTCTAACCGCTCCGGGTTGCTCGTTTCTCCTTAGAGCCACTCGCCCTGTCTGAAAGGCTAGTCAAAGGAAAGAATGAGATTCAAGAGAATCCCAGTAGTAACTAAACATTTATACCACATATAAACACACAGCATGTAAACAGATCATCATATAGCAGCTCAATCACACTCCACCCTCATCCCCTTTCTCCGCCGGGTAGGCACACCATCCTAACCCGAACCGTTGTTAGCTACTCAAGGACTATTGGCGTGGCAGTGCATAAACATAGCCTTATAGCTCATATAGCTATCTGGCTTCACAAATGGCCCGTCGGCCTCACAAATAGCCCTTCGGCTCACAATCAGCCTTTCGGCCACATAAACACATAGTCACACCTCATCCTCATCCCCTTTCTCCGCCGGGAAGGCTCACAACCCTTACCCGAACCGTTGCTAGCTACTCAGGGACTATTGGACTGACGGTGCTTACACATATCCACATAAATCGCAACATACGAACTTATCACCACTCAATGATAATAAGCACATACAATGCATCACATATGGTACGAAAGAAAAGTCACTACCTGATCCTTTCCTGACGGTCTCTGGCACAGTGGGCTCACGAGGATAGCAGATGTCAAATCCTATAATCAAATAGGGACATTTGGTTAATTTCCTTTTCCAAGTTCTTAATTCAATAACACTCTAAGTTGGTATTCATTTGGACTCTTTAGATGACCATTAAATGCCTAAACATATGCCTAAAGGGTTGGGATAACTATCCCCAAAGATCCCTCTTTAGAAAGCTAAACACTGATTTTTGGTCCCTTCACTCGAGCACAGAAGGCCGTGCTCGAGCATGACCCCCCATTCTCACTCGAGCACATGCGAGTGAGACGCAAGAAGTGCTTGCCCGAGAGCAACTCCCGCGACAATCCTACACTCTCACTCGAGCACAAGAGGCTGTGCTCGAGCAGAGACCTCAGAAGCACTCGAGCACCACGGAAGTGAGACCCTGCGAGTGACAACCCGAGAGTGATCCCTTCCACCCAGTCACAAGTGCACTCGAGCACAACCCTAGTGCTCGAGTGACCTCTCCATACTCGCGAGTGTTCCCGCTCACTTCCAACAATCTTCCCACGAGTGATAACCCGAGACACTCACCCCCAGTGATTCATGCACCCTCACTCGAGCACACACATGCTCACTCGAGCATGTTCATCTTGTGCTCGAGTGAGACTCCTTCTCACTCGAGTGATGCGTATCAGAAGCCCAAAAACGCAGCAACTGATAAACTTCTCCAGAATTCACCAAATGAACTCCAATGGTTCTAAAACTTGTGTCAAAGCTCATTCTCACTTATTTCAACACAAGGAACCCATTGGCAACCAAAAACAACCCAAATTCAACTCTATCAACACCTTCTCACTCTAAATCATAAAACCACTCAAAACCTCATTCTAACAAATTTCCCTTATTCAACTTCCAATCAATTTCTAATCACTCCCAAATGTCAAAACTGACCAAATGAACAGCAACACACTAATCAAAGCCTACCCTTCACTTAACATCATAATTAGGTTAAATTTCCAGAATTCTCATTGATTAGGCAAACATCTTAACACATATACCAAAATGCATCACAAACCTACCTCTTCAACTTGCTGAAATCAACACCTTGATTCCCCCAAATTTCAGATTTATCCAACAATCAAACACCACCAATGGAAATTCTGAAATCATGAAAGTCAAGCTCTCAATCTCTTGACTAACATTAATGAAGGGTAGCTAAGCATATAAGATCATTTACCTTCACAAATTTCAAACCCTTACTTTCTCTTTCTTGCTTAACTTTGGCGAAAATGGAGAGAATGGAGAGAGAAAATAAGATATTTGTGAAGATGATCATCTCTCCTCACACATACACACATAAACCGACTTGGGAGTGAGAGGGAAGAGAAAATGGTTTGAATATTTGACTTTAATCCAAGGGTCATTATTTTGCCACTTGGCACCATCCCATTCTTCCCACCATGGTTTCACATAGCTTCACATACACAAGATTCCACCCCCTATTCTTTCAATCTCAACCATTGATCTTGATTACTAAAGAGTTTCCTCATCAGTAGCTAACTAGACGGTTGGCAAATTTACCGATTTACCCCTGATTAGTACATTACTCATTAAATCATTACTAATGATCTTGATATCACATTACACAATATATACTTCAAATATGCTTAATTAATATTAATTATATCATTTGAAGTTATTAATCCCTGATTACAATCCAGGATATTACAGAAACATATAGAACAGTTTGCATCGCTGAAAAGTAAGCATCATCTAAAGCATCATAAAAAAATCCAATGAAATCATCTATAAAATATAATATGGTTAAGGCTAAGAAGTGAGTTCTAATATCACAATAACATTAAGGGTCAATTGCAAAAAGACATTCATTAAAGCTAAATCTAAATTTGAAAAGATATTAATGTATCTCCAATCTACCTGTCTCAAGCTAGAAGAATGAGCAACACCCAGATATAATTCATAGCACCTTCATGGCAACAATTACATTTTCATCCGAAACTTCCCTAAGGTTTATTCCAATACCAGTCATGAGTTTATTCCTATCAATCAAAAGCTCCGTTGTACTAAGCGTTTTATAATGCAAACTACTTTGTAGCCATCCACCATGGTTTCTTCTAAAAGTACCATATGAAACTGGAAAAGAATCACCATTAAGAGGACAAGGAAGAAGGGGAATTATTTAGTGCTCCATGTAATAAATGAAGCTAAGCATCCAATGCTGGTGTTCCTTGTGATTAAATCAGAACAAAAACTAAAATAAAAAGAAAATCTAAGCTGCTGTATTTAAGGAGGAATTATCATGGGCATATTTTTTATGCTGGTTTGGCTATCAGCTTCCATCAAGTAATAAGAATTAGGTATTTAGAGTGGTAGACTAAAAAACTTAAGTAATATGTCCTATAATCATAAAAAAAATTTATTTATGACAGAAATATAAAGATATATACTTCACTACTCATTACATTTTTAGCATGTATGGAGTACGCAGATTTTATCAATGTAGTTACATCACCATACGTGAAATTTCTATCAAGCTTAGAAGAAGCAAATTATTGTTGAGTTACCTGGGTGGAGAGCTCTAGTGACAGTAGGGAGCCTGTCAATGTTTGGCACATGTATCCTATTGAACCATTGCCTTCAGAATCATCATTAGCACTAAAAAGTGAACTGGCTTTGCAAGCTAAAATGGCACGCAGCTAGAAATGGCTTAGATTTAGCCGATAGGAGTTGAGTTCGCTTGTGAGATATAAGAACCACATAAATCTGCAAGAACCATAAAATGGTGGTTAGGTTGAAGTAAAGACTAATAAGGATGGATTGAAGAAGCCAGTGGTTTTTACTATTAATCCCCATGAAATATCAGATACACTCTTAAGCTTAAGATATATGAGGACGGAAATTTCGTCGGACTCCATAACAACCGTGGATGCCTTGAACACTATATGGTAACGCTCATGGATGCATTGACTGCCTCTCCTAACCGTGAATCCAGATATGTCATAGCATCTACCTCTCTTCAGTCTGCACATGAGTCCATTCCTCACCTCCTCAGAGTAGAGAGCAGCAAGCATCCAAATTTCCTGGAAAACAAAGTCTTGCTTCATATATATAGAACACCTACCTCACCAATGATAATAAATGAAGTAGCCAATTGATTAACGGCATAAGAACACCCCACCTATTGCTTTGACTCTAGTCTCTGTCAATGAAAGCCAAGGTCCCCTGTTTCTTGTTTTAGTAACCTGTTGAGGAGGCAAGACAGAGCGATGTTTAGGTTGAACAAAAGGATAAAACAGGGTAGAATGACACAACCAAAATGAATAGAATCTTATTACATAAAAGGAGTCCATCTCTACATGAGAAGGTGAATATTGATGTCGAATAGCAACATACTGAACGAGGAAGAGTGCACCAATGTTGGATATGCCTAGATCTATTCTTACGTTCTCTCAGACTGAAAATACAATGAAGGAGTATTTTTAGGAGTGATATGATTTCAAATTTTGAATTTGCCGTAGGAAGCCTCCAAGGTATCACTACTGGTTGGCACGCACGCAGGCAATTGTTTTTTGGAGGTGACAGTTTTGTGGATGAAAACATTTTGAAATCATCAATTTGATTAAGTGCTAACAAGGTCGGCTCAGCCAAGGGTCACTTTCATATGGAATAGGATAGCATGGAGCCATTTTAGGAAGGTAGCAGCTTGTGAACAGTAAATTTGTGTCTGGAGCCTATAGATACGTTGTTAGAGGTGGTGGCTTCGTGGAAGAGTAATATATGATATATTGACACTGAACGCCAAGCTGGAGACGAAGTCGACAACTGTTCATTGGCTTATTGGTTTATTGGCTTATGAACAGTTCTTTCTCCTCTCTAGAAAGGAAAGGAATTTTATTATATATTGATATAGATTTTAGGTTAAAGTATACTCTTAATCCTTTAACTCTTTAACCCTTGATGAGGTATTATTTTGATCTCTTAAGTTTAAAAAGAATGTTTTTAGTCCTATAATTTTAACACAGCTAATATCATTGATGGAAAACGCTAACTCCCAAATTTGAGTGATAACTGTGTAGCTGACAAAGTAAGTTTACATTTTAATTTTTAAAATACAATATTTTTAATTTTAATTTTAGAAACTTTTGTGAGATAATAAAATTTTGTGAGATTATTTCTCTATTAAACAAAGATATTGATTTTAAATTATTAAAGAAAAGATATTGATCTTCCACCCCAAAAAAAGAAGAAAGAAGAAAGAAGGAGGGAAAATGACACCTAGGTCCCAAGCTACAAAAAAATACCATAAAGTCCCTTTGAAAAGTCAATGGTCAAAAAAGTCCCTTTCTGACATAAATTCCCAATGTCCATTTACACAATTACCCCCCACTGAAATAACTACAGAAAAGTCACAAGAGGAGAGGAGCGAAGGCACATTTATGTGATTACGGAGAAAGAGAAAAATGCACAGACCATGCGCGTTAGAAGTGCAACATCGAAGGGATACAACGTGCTGTTACTATGGTTGGGAACGTCTTCTTCTCCATCGTCCATCTACGAGTAGCGAGGTACAAAAGCGAACTAGAATTTTTTTCTCCTGTGTGAAAGTTGGTTGGATTGAGATTGAAGGGTTAGTCAAAGGTTGGAGCTTGGGCTCAATAATGGAGTAAGTGGTAGGTGGTAGACAAGAAATGCTAAGAATTTGCTACACATATGATCTTGACCCATGAAGTTGGGGTTTCACCTTGGGTGGGTTGTGTTTATGTTAGAGTGCTATGTTTTTGGGGCAAGAAAACAAAGGAGCTGTTGTGTTTTAAGTGGGAATGGTGAATATAATTGTGGTTCTTTGCTGTGAAAATGCAGAAATGAAACCAGAAAATTGTTGTAAATTTGTGCATATGTAGTTGTTAATATGACAGTTGTAGTTGTTAATACGGAACCTCTGTTGTGCTTTGTTTAAGTGGAATGAGTATGTGAAGTATGTGAAAAAAGGTATTTACTCATAGCACTTAATATTTTAATGTCATAGTATATATGAAAATGATAAGTTATTCAGTTGTGATAGTACAGGTATTAAGTTGCAACAAATGGGTAGAAGATGTGTTTAAATTTAGTTGTGTTGTTGTCACATGGGGCACATGAAATTGTACAAACATCAGAAGGTTGTCCAATGACCTTGTGAAAATAACTGTGTTGTGAAGACATACATAATGCCTATGAACAAGGCCTTCAGATGTTGCAAATGTGCATCAGGAATTTTAGGCACATTGAGTCATTACTAGGTTCAACTGATGGTAAGACTCTGTGACATTGTCAAAAATTTAACCGTCTAGAGGAAGTTATTAATATGACTTATGATGTTGTAAATAAAGCATAACATGTTGTAAACAATGATAGAAGTGCCAGCAAAGTGATGTGTATGTTATTGCTTCTTGCACAAGCTATTGCCATGGTACAACAACTGAAAATAATTGTAAACATAACTATACATGTTGTAAACATAACTGCAGATGTTGTAAACACGACATAATCAAGCATGTTATAAACATGTTGCAAAAGTAACTGAATATATTGTTAATATGACTTATGATATTGTAAATAAAGCATAACATGTTGTAAACAATGATAGAAGTGCCAACAAAGTGATGTGTATGTTATTGCTTCTTGCACAAGCTATTGTCATGGTGCAATAGCTGAAAATAGTTGTAAACATAACTTAATAAGTTGTAAACCTAACTATATATGTTGTAAATGTAACTGCATATGTTGTAAACACGACACAATCATGCATGTTATAAACATGTTGTAAACGTAACTGAATATGTTGTAAACACTATTTGAGATTTTGAGAGTTGGTGGGCCAAGCACGCATCCAATGACCTTTGTTAAGTATATTGACATGCAGACAAAGTAGTTATACATTGTTAAAATAACTCATCTTGTTGTAAACAAAACTTTATCAATTGTAAATAAAGACATCCATACAGATAAACTTGCTATAGACCAAGATCTTTTCCTGGTGCAATGACAGAAATAAGTTGTAAAATTAAATGCACAAGTTGACAAATTAGCTTAAGAAGTTGTAAAATCAGCGTTCGTTATGGTGAACGTTCATCAGAAAACAGCGTTCGTCTAAGCACGTGGCCACATGTAAATCCGCTCAACACTGAAGATGGGAAGAGTTAACTACTCTGTGTAGTGTTTACAACATCTTCAGTCATGTTTACAACATGTTTAGTTATGTTTACAACTAATTTATATTGTTGCACTAGGGCAATAACTTAGGCCATATCAGTAAGTTGCACACTATATTGTTGTCACTTCTGTCATTGTTTACAACATTTAATGCTTCTTTCACATTATTAGTCATTTTAACAACTTCCTCTAGCACCCCTTCATCATCTACAAGATCCACAAATGTTGATGTATCAAGGATAACTTTGAACTTCATTTGGATTTCTTACTTTCATGAGAACTGCAACACAAACTTCGTATTAACAACTTCTACAGCAATATTTACAACTATATATGCACACATTAACAACACTTTTTTTATCATCATATCAACATTTTTTATCATCATGCTAGCGAGAATGTACAGCACACCTCTGTTTGCTTGCCTAAAAATAAAGCACAATACAGGTTCTGTATTAACAACTACAACTGTGCCATATTAACAAGTACATTTGCATAAATTTACAACAATTTTTTGGTTTCATTTATGCATTTTCACAGCAAAGAACCACAATTATATTCACCATTCCCACTTAAAACATAGCAGCTCCTCTGTTTTCTTGCCCCAAAAATATAGCACTCTAACATAAACTCAACCCATGCAAGGTGAAACCTCAACTTCAATGGTGAAGATCATATATGTAGCAAATTCTTATAATTTCTTGTCTACCACCTACCATTTACTCCATTATTGAGCCCAAGCTCCAACCTTTGACCAACCCCTCAATCTCAATCCAACCAACTTTTACACAGGGAAAAAAAATTCCAATTCGCTTCTATATCTCGCTACCCGTAGATGGATGAAGAAGAAGACGACGTTCCTAACCACATTAACAGCACGTTGTATCTCTTCGATGTTGCAACTCCAACGCGCATGGTCTGTGCATTTTTCTCTTGCTTCGTAATCACAAAAACGTGCCTTTGCTCCTCTCCTCTTGTGAATTTTCTGTAGTTATTTCAGTGGGGGTAATTGTATAAATTGACATTGGGAATTCATGTCAGGGACTTTTCTTACCATTGATTTTTCAAAGGGACTTTTATGATATTTTTTCTGTAGCTTGGGACCTAGGTGTTATTTTCCCTAAATCTCCATCCCTCCCTTCTTGCCCTTTCATTTTTCCTCTCCTTCAAACACCACAAAGGCTCTACCATTTTCGCTCTTGATGACTCCGCAGGCGGATTCTTCTATTTTTGGTGGTAATATAAATTCAACCCGTGAAACTAAAAAGAGATACAATTTTCGGGTCAAAACAAAGAATACAACTTACACCTGCCCTTTCCCAAAAATCCATCCCGTCTAGTAGACTTACCAGAGTTGAAAAACACACATAAGATTTTGGAAGAGATTCAATGATCACAATCTCGGTTTCCTTCTTCATCACAAGCTATCAATGTAATGGGAAGTTCTGTGGTAACACACAGCCTCAAATATTCATCAAATTGAGAGTAAAAATGGCAGAGCCTTCACGTGGAACCTCGTGCGCAGCCACAGCCTCAGCCTCGAGAATTTGCAAGAGAGGAAAATTGAAAGGCAAGACGGGAGGAATGGGGATTTCGGTGGGTTACATCAATATCCTTTTTTTAATAATATAATTTCAATATCTTTGTTTAATAGAGAAATTATCTCACAAAAGTTTCTAAAATTAAAATTAATAATATTGTATTCTAAAAATTAAAATTTAAACTTGCTTTGTCTAAAGAAATACTTACCTATTTCAGAAGCGCCACCTCATCTGGACTCTGACTAATTCAAATATAACAATTCATTTTATTTTAATCCTATATGTCAATTAAGTTATCTGGAGAAATTCAAATTTTTATAATTTTAAAAAACAATTACTCGCGGGAAGGAATTACATTTTTTTAAATTTTTCTAAATTATAAAGCTTATTTTTTTAAAAATTATAAAATTTGAATTCTCCATGTGACTCATTTAACATATAAGATTAAAATAAAATAAATTGTTATATTTTAATTAGTCAGAGTACAGATGAGGTGATGCTACTGGAATATGCAAGTATTTCTTGCTTTGTTAGCTTCACAATCATCACTCAAATTTGGTAAGTCAACGTTTTTCGTTAGTAATATTAACGATGTTAAAATTATATGACTAAAAGTACATTTTTTAAACTTAAGAAACCAAAATAATACCTCATCCAAATTTAAAGGATTAAAAGTATACTTTAGTCTAAATTTTATAAATAATTAAATTAAATTTATATAAATTTTTTTAATTATTTACTATATTTTTGTAAAAAAAAATACCTTTTTATTTTATTCTTAAACTTGCCTTATATGATAGTTCCAACCATAAGTTGCTATCGCCTTTGAAACTAAAAATTAAAAAAATATATAAAAAGAGCATACTGAAAAGCCACACGAAAAGTATCCCCAAGTTTCTCCCTTCAGTTTTTCTTTAAGTACAAGGTTACGAGTTATACTAAAAATATAATGAGTGTGTGAGTTATGGCCCCAAATAAAAAAAGTTAATATTATCTATGGTACTTAATATAATACTTAGTTAATTTTATAAAAAATTAAATAAGTTATTTTAAAGTATTTGTATTTATAATTTGTCTTCAAATTAATTTATCTAACTTAAAAGCTTATATATAATTTAATAATATATAATATATATTATAATTAAGTAGTTTATTTAATGGGAGAATAACAGAAAAATACCACTTAAACTTCAAAATCTCAAATTAGTCATTTGACAAAGATTTGCGTTGTCAATACCATTACTATTCTTGTTAATCCCATTACTCTTCTTGTCAACGAGATTTTAAAGTTCAAATGGTATTTTTTGTGTTATTCTCCAGGTTCTCTAACCCGGACCGAACCGGCGACCCGGGCACTAAACCGGTCCGGTTCGGTGACCCGGTCCGGGTCAACTTTTTTATTTTTTATTTTTTTAAATTTTATTTTTTAAAAAAATTTCCTTTAGAAATTCATACTATAAGCCTAAAATATTATATTTCTCACCGGTTTGGTCCTGGTTTAGCTCCGGTTTGACTCCGATCTAACCCACTGACTCTTGACCCAATACCCCGACCGGTTCACTGACCGGTTCGGGTTTAATTACCTTGGTTATTCTCCCTTATTTAATTTTCTTAATCTTAAAAAAAAAAAAAGTAAACCGAGTCTCATGTTAAGAATACGAATGAGTAATTTATTGATTTCAGTTGGGAAAAAGCTAGCCCGTTTCATATTCTTAATCTTTATACTTTTTACCTCACTGCCACAAATGCAGAATAATAACATCCTTGTCAAATAAAAAAAAGAAGAATAGAATAATAACATTCAGAACACGATAACATGACCCATTGGATCTGGGTGGGCTTTTGTTTTTCGAGCCCACAGCTTGAGGCCCAATATACAAATTCAAAATTACGTATGCCATTTCTTAAAGGCTTCAAAGCAGGGGAGGTGATGGTGCCCGAGTCAGGGACAACGCCCTTCTATCATTGCATATCGCTCCATCCAATATTTAATATTTAATCTTTAATGCAGGTTTAATGCAGGTTTTAACTGAGAAGTTGATATTGATTTTAAATATAAGATCTATTTATAACAACAAAAAAATGTAAGATTCATTTCTCGTATTTGTTAATCATTTTCTAATTTATTTATATTAATACTCCCTCAATAACAATCCAATAAAAGTGATTGGGAGAATTAACTTTAATGCAGGTTTTAACTGAGAAGTTGATATTGATTTTAAATATAAGATCTATTTGTAACAAAAAAAAAATGTAAGATTCATTTATCGTATTTGTTAATCATTTTCTAATTTATTTATATTAATATTCCCTCAATAACAATCCAATAAGAGTGATTGGGAGAATTAAGAAAAATAATTAGAGTATTTTAGAAAAACATGTTATATTAACTAACTTTCTTAATCCAATCAAATTAGATAAATAAATCGTACTAGAGTATTATTAACAAAGGCAATTTGGCATAATGAAAAGACAATGGTCACTTCAGCAAGTCGGCTCCTTCGTTTTATCTGAAAATTTGATACTGCATCCAAATTTTTGTGATCTTCCCTAGTTCCAACCATCATATCTGAAACTTTAATACTGCATCCAAATTTTTGTCATCTTCCACTAGTTCCAATCATCTCGCACTAGTTCATATGCAAAATTTGAATTCTCAAATGAGCTATGTCCCTCCTCGAAAGATCAAAATGTTTCACAAAATCAATTGTGTATCCAGAGGCATATGCTCTTTCTCTTCGTCTCTCTACCTCATTAAGCATAGTGTCACTTATTCATGACCTCAAACATCACTTCTTTAATTTTAAAGGAAATATTTTTTTCCATACTTTTTTAGAAAAAAGACAGAAAAAAAACCATTTGAACTTCAAAATCCCGCTGACAAGAATGGTAATGGGATTGACAAGAATGGTAATGGGATTGACAACGCAAATCTTTATCAAAGGACTAATTTGGGATTTTGAAGTTCAAGTGGTATTTTTCTGTCTTTTTCCCTACTTTTTTTCCTTTTCTTCTTTGTCATTTTATAATTCATTTAAGAAAAAAAGGAAAGTTCATAATTGATCGTGGTAGTAGCAGCTCCAATGATCACGTGTTCCACGTGCCACTTGAAAAGTAGTGGTAAGTTTGTTTTTTAAAAAAAAAAACAATTCTTAAATAATGGGTTGTTGTTTTCGAACTAAGCCTGACTCTGATACCATTTGTAACATCCCAGTGCCCATCACTCCTCACGGATGATATCCAGACCATTGGCACAGACCCGAGCCTAGTTCTGATACCAATTGTAATATCCTGATATCCACACCATTGGTACAAAGAAGACGCTGGCTCTGTTAACAATCATAACATCTCGAACCTAGCTTTGATAGCAATTGTAACATCCCAACGCCTCGCTCTCAATATTGTACAAGACTAGGGGTAAGCATGTAACCCCCTTCACGATTAAGGCCGAGATTAGTTCGTAAACATGTATTAATGTAGAATTAGATACCTTAGATGATTTGGGACTTAAACCAAATTAAACTTTTCAAAATTAGGGTCTATAAAAACTTTTCAAAAACTTGTTCACAAGGTCTCATATTCACATTATAATTACAAAATGGCCTGTACAGGTTGATTTCTTTTATAATATCAGAATAAAGCATAAATTCTCGACACACTTGGGTTCCATTAATTCATAAATGGATTATACAAAGGCACACAGCCCATAATTCATACCCTTTACTCGGGGATTACACAAAACTACATCACAAATCCCAATATATACATATACTTCCCACGAAATATCCAATAATATACAATGATAACCAATAACAAAAAAGGAACTCCTAATACGGAGCTCTACCCTCTCTTCGTCACACGTTTGCCTTTTGATCCTTCAGCCCTGTCTAAAATGTTTAGATTTGGGAGAGTGAGATTCTAAAGAATCCCCGATGTGTCAAATCAATCATAGAATGCACGATAATAAGGCATGCAAGTAAATCATTATCTACACAAGCAACTACAACAGCAATGGTTAGTATGACACACGTCATCCCTTACGATGGCTCACGCTGCATTGCATAATCACAATCCACACAATATATTTCACCACAGCTGGGATTCATATAAAACATTTCATAACGCATGCCACACTGGCAAGATACACACAGCCCACGGCTGGATTCACAAATGCCGCCTCACGGGTCGGATTCACAAAGATCCATGTCGATTACGATGGTAGTTCAACGGCTGAACTAGAGATGACCAGCGTCAATCCCTAAACGGCTCACGCTGAAGTGCTCATGCCGTAATGGACCATGGCACATGCAGTTCACACAGCTCAATGATAAGTTATGCATATCAAGACATTATACACAACATGAGAGAAGAGTCACTACCTGAGTCCTTCCGTGCATGCTCTGGCACTGGTCGCTCCCGATGAGGGCAAATAGCGTATCCTATAATTATAATCAGTAACGAAGAGTTATTTCCCTATTCCAATTCTCAATAGCTTCTTAACACTTAATTGGTTATCATTATTGCTCTTTTAGTACTCAAGAATACCTCTAACAATAGCCTTAAGAGGTTGGAAGAACTATTCCAAAGATCCCCTTTTAGAAGCACAAAAACTAATTTTTCACTGTTGCACCTCAAGTGAAAATGGCCCACTCGAGTGTTGGTACGGACACTTGAGTGAAGAAGGCCTCACTCGAGTGACAACTTAACACTTGCAAGTGTTAAAGCGCACTCTTGAATTTTGGATGTGAGTGACAACCTGAGACGGTAGATCAGCTGACAAATACACCATCACTCGAGTGAGAACCCACAACACTTGTAAGTGAGGCAACAATCTTGCCTCCCACGCGGAAGTGCAACATGAAAACTGAAGGAAGAAAGGGAAATTGCACTACCTCACTCGAGTGAACCCATCCTCACTCGAGTGATGTTCATCCCTCACTTGAGTGAACCCCAGATCACTCGAGTGATTTTATCAGAAACCAGAAAACGCAGAAGGTATAACAGTACTTCCAAAATTTTTTATCAAGTGATCCAAATGAACCCAAATACCAAACCAAAGCTATTCCCACACAAAACACCTAAGGAATTCAATGGAATCATCAGAATTACCAAAATCCTACTCCATTATCATGCTTTGGTTTGAATCAACATTAAACACCAAAATCCCAAAACCACCAATCTTAACATTTCAACCTCCACTCAATCTATCTATTCAAAACTCATATCAAAACACCATTTTCCACACCAATAACATGCCAAATTACCAAATGACCTATATCTAACGAAAATAGGCTAAAATTTCCATAAATTTCAAACTAAACCATTTAGCATAAAACCTAGATAGATAGATTAGTCTCACTTACCTCTTTCACTTTGCCAAAGAGATTTTCTTGATTCATTAACCTCCAAAATTTCGTGTGGCACGAATCAACACCAAATGGCACACTATAAACATCAAAATGAAGCTCTCACTCTAAGGATCAACATTAATGAAGAGAACTTGAGTAATGGAGATCATTTACTTACCCAAATCACAAGCTTTTCCTTCCTCTCTCTTGCCTAACTTGGTCACCGGAAATGGAGGAAGAAATGAGAGAGAAGAGTGTTGGGGAAGATGAAGAATGATGATGACATACTCCCTCCCCTACACTCAGCCGAAAAGAGGGAAGAAGAGAGAGAAAATATTGTTTTCTAGTCCCATTTGACTTTTCTCTTCTCCCTCTCTCTACACCCACTTTTGCCACATGTTACAATGATATTGGTTCTCACCAAATAAGTCACCAATTAATCACCTTAATCCCTCCATTAGCCATTTTGCTCATACTTCTCATTTTCACTTAGTTAGTAATTAATTTCCCCATTAATTACCACTTATGGCCAATATTTCCATTCTTCCAATTTTCCACTAATTATGACATATTAATTAATATTGCCATAAAACACATAATTATTCCAATTAAATTCATAATTATCCACACTAATCAAGATTAGCCCGTATATCAAAAATTGGGATATTACAAAGCATGTGCCTAGTGGCCCGGTGCACCTACCCTGATCCTACAAAAAATTGCCCAGCTCAACCTTAAAAAAGTGGCCCAAAAAAATTTTGGACAGCTTTGGGCGGGCTAATAACCAGGCAGAGTTGGGCATCGGACAAGGGGTGTTGCCCTACCCATTTAGCTTCTTCACAACATCTTACTCATCTACTCAATGTTCTTTCTTTATTTTTGTTCTAAATCTTAGAGTAATATCTTTAATTTGCGATATAATAAACATTTAGGGAGATGAACGAAAGATGTCTTATAATATTTTGAATATCCCCTTAACGTGTTTTAAAACTGTGAGGGGTGATGAGAACCCTAAAGTAGACAATATTGAGAGTGAGGTATTAAGATGTTACAAATGGCATTGGAAATAGGCTTGGGGCGATGTGCCAATAAGGACGCCGGGCCCAAGGTGGGTGGATATGTTATGTTAACATCGGCTGGGGAGGGGAACAAAAGACGTCTTATATAGGGGTGGGCTTGGGCAGGGCTGAGCAAGGCGAGACCCCTGCCTGATGCCCAGCCCTACCCGCTAACTTTAGGAATGAGAACAATGTTAGTGTGGTTGATATCCCTAACCCTTTCAGGTTTTTGCCAAATCTCACGGATAAGTGCACACACCTTATCCCCAATGTGAGTCCACTGGGTGTGGAAGAAATGTGCCTGAAGACCATCTAGGCCAGGAGCTTTTAGAGCCCCTATCAGAAAAGCAGCATTTTTTATTTCAATATCTTCTACTGCTTTGTGAATCATGACATCATCCATGGGCTGTAACGACGAAAAATTAGCATACCAATGTGTGGAGTCAGGAACCTGAAGCTCCCTAGTATAGAGATTTTTGAAAAAGTTGGCAGCCATATCTCTTAACTTATCCGAGTCAGTAACCCAATTTCCCTTGTCATCTTGAAGGGCTTCAATGCGCTGTTTTTTGCGTTTAATCATCGCTGAAGTGTGAAAGAATTTTGAGTTCTTGTCTCCCCAAGCAAGCCACTTACAACGAGATTTTTGGTACCAGAGAAGTTCCTCCTGGGCACATAATTTACTATAATCTTGCCAAAGCTGTTTTTCAAGTTTGAAGAGGCCAGTAGAGGTATTATTCTGTCTAGCTCTATCAATCCCCTTTAATCGGTGAATAAGGTGACATTTTTTCCTAGGAATACCACCCAGGACATTAGAATTCCATTTGGATGCCTCATCTTCATAGATCAATCTGCCCTGAGTCCAAGTCCTATTATCCCAGGATTTACAAACCACCTCAGAGAAGCTATCTTCCGATTCCCAGACAAGGTGATAGCTAAAACGATGTTTAGGATTTTGAACCGTGGAATTGGCGCCATTTGAGACCAACACAAGCCTATGATCAGATTTGTACCGGAGTTGGTGAAAGACTTTGCCTCGTGGGTGATTGAGCTCCCATTCAAGATTGTCAAACACCCAATCCAGTCTTTCTTTAACCCCTTGTTTCTCTTATGTGAAGCGCTCGCCAGTAATGGGTATCTCCAGTAGATTTGAACTCCTGATACAATTTGAAAATTGTGTCATAGCTCGAAAAGAAGGTGCCGTACCTCATACCTTATCTGCTGAGTCAAAAAAGTATTAAAGTCCCTCATAACCATCCACGCCTCCTCAACATCCTGGGCAATATCTTGCAAAGAACTCCACAAATGCTCTCTTCTACTAACGCCTGGTTCCCTATAAACAAAAGTAACAAAAAAAGAATCATTTGCACACTTGTCCAACACCTTACAGTGAACCATTTGGGTAGTAGAGAATAGATAATCAATCTGAGTGTTAGTTTCATTCCACAAAATCCAAATGCCTCTCGCAAAACCAGTGGCCTTTAGCCTAATCCAATTATTAAATCCTAATTTACGGGTAACAATGTCCGCCCTAAGACCACTGATATGAGTTTCGAGCAAGGACAAAATATCAATATTATGAGTATGGACTAA
Source organism: Inga laurina (assembly GCA_963855925.1). NCBI lineage: Eukaryota > Viridiplantae > Streptophyta > Magnoliopsida > Fabales > Fabaceae > Inga > Inga laurina. Next base: position 39,705,779 of record OY979703.1, on the reverse strand, counting down.
ATCTTTAATGATGAGGGGAAAATTCCTATTCCTTGTACCTCTACAATTCCAAGAGGCAATTATCATGATAAAAATATTAATATTAATAACACTAGAGAAAGAAAAAAGTGATACTTACTAATCACCAAGAATCTTGTCAGCTCATGTGAGTTGTTCCACTAAGACATGTTGTTTTCCTACATCAAGTGTGTTCTTCATAAAGTCATCTCCAATGTCATCATCTAATGTAGTGGATAATAGAGGCATAAGGACAGTATTTGACTCCACACGCATACTTTGTTCACATTTTTCCTTAGTAAAGGCATCATTTGAGCTAACATCCTTTTAGTTAAGGCCTTCTAATAGTAAAAGAGGTTGTGTGTCTGGCCCAGGATGTTGTTTTGGTGCTAAAATGGAAGAGGTTTGAACTTGGGTTAAGGAACCACCCACCACCAAGTGTTCTCTCTGGCCCATATGACTCTTAGAAGACCTATCCCTTTTTTCCCTATGTCCTGGCCTAACACGTTTTTTTCTTTATAAACTTGAGCCTTTACCATTTGTCCAGGCCCATTAACCAAAGAAGGCCCAATCTTTTTCTTTTCCCTTCCATATCCTTTAGTCACATGTGCCTCTCTCATCTCCATCGTGGACTTACTCCCTCCTTCCCTTGGAGTGTGTCGAATATCTGAATCCCTGCTGTGCCCCACATCATCATCATCCTCAGAGTCGAGCGGCGCCTCTGCTCTATGTCGTCCCATCACCATACCATCTGCAGAGCCTAGATCGGTGAGAACCTGGAAGCGCGTGACTCTGTTGCCGCCGCTGGTGTTCGTTGGGTCCTTCATCAGCCTTGAACCACCCTTCTTCTCCGTCGCGTTCCCCATCTGGTTCTTCCTATGTGACATCCAAGAGCATCGCACACTCCCTACAAGCATCCAATCTCCAAACGGCTCATCGGTGGTGGGCTTGTGCTGCGGTGGTGCCATGTTCCGGTGCAGTAGTGGCTTGGGTCGTGCCGATGTTGGCGTGGATGAGGGATTCAAGGGCTTCAGATCACGATATACCCAGGGGCATTGCTCCTTGTGATGGCCATAACAACCACAAGAGAAGTAAATGAGGCGCAATCCTTCGTACTCTACCTGGTAGACTGAATAGGCAGCAATCACTCTTGATACGAGCTTCTTCTGGAGGTCAAGCTCCACACAAATCCTAGCATATTTGCCTCGCTCAATTCTCGAATCTGAGGTAGTGACAGATGGGGTAAGTAAATCCACTTTCATTGTTCTTCCAATATAGTTTCCCAATCTAGTAATGAACTCTTTGTTATAACACTGCATTGGGATATTTGGTATTCTAATCCAAGTAATAATTCTGCCAAGTGGATTATTGTAAGGGTCAAAGTTGGGGGACCATTTTTGCACCAAGATTGTGTGCTATTGCACCACCCATGGGCCCCCATATAATACTTTCTGATACAAATGCCCCCACCCCTCTTTTTGTAAAAAACGAATAAGGAAGTAATTATTGGGCAGGTCTACAAGATCAAACTGGGAAGTTTGCCATATTCTACTAAGATGTGCCTTCAGTGTATAAACATTGAACTTCTTGCCTAATACCGTGATAATCAATGTAGCATTCCATGAACGGCATAAGTCATTGTACTCCTCTGTTGTAACAGGGACCATCGGGTGAATCTACATGAGTGCCCTCACTTCCTCAGATAGGTCCGGTAAGTCCCATTCCATATTGAGAGTGTCAGACAGTAGATCTTCCTCTTCCATACAATCTCCTCCATTAGTTATACCATTAAAACCCACGAGTGAATCCTTGTAGGAGACAGCACTGGCTGGAGGTTGCTAGTTATGGGCCTCTGCTTGAACCATAGAGACGTCATTCACTGGAGAAAGCTCCTCAGACTTACTAGTATCCATGGTGATTCGAGAAGAGTTATTTTTTGGTTTCTTAGTGCTACTACTGGCTAGGACATCAGAAGGCCGGTCCGGTGGAAGTTACTGGTTGCTTTGTTCATCCCTTCTGGGTGAAAGGAAGGCAGCACGCTATTTAAGAGAGAGCAACCAAAAAACTTCTACTATGGCCTAGCTCTAGAGCCTCTTACTGATGCACCTTATATAGGCTCATATATTCGAACGTTAAGCAAGCTATTGCTGGCCATGAAAGATCTAAACGTTGATAGCCTTGAAACCTTTTAGTGAAATTGGTTTTGCATGTCATAAAATAAAGACTCCTTAAGGCCATAAATATGTAATGTTAAAAGCACGTAAAGTAGATTAAAGAATTTGTTTACAACCAACAAGTTATTAAAAATGACTCATAAAATCAGTAATGTTAAAAACAATTAAAGTAGATTAAAGAATCTGTTTTTGTTTTGTTTTGTTTTTTTTTTGTTTTTGGACTGAAGATTAAATAATCTGTTTACAACCTCAACAATAAAGGTATTAAAAATGACTCATAAAATCAGTTTAAATAGCCAACTTTCAATTCCCATAATTAAGGCTAAATTTATAGCATATCCTAGTCTCCTTTATTCCAAACTATATTTGAATTTTCACAAGCCTCGCTAAAACAGGTGTGGGTTCTCTCAGAATCTTTTTTCTTATTTTCTTCTCATAATTTCACCTTTATCCTCTCATGTTTAAAAAAATGGATGGCCCAGATTTCATATTTTGTAAAACTATTATTTTAAACATAAATAAGTAAACTTAGACTGTTAAAATCAAGGAACGAAAAACCGGACCAGGCAATGAACCGGTCACAGCACAGGTTCAAGGGTTAATGGGTCAACCGGGGTCTAACCGGTAGTTGAACCGGTAGTGAACCGGTCATATTAAAATATTATAATTTATTAGTGATAATATATTTTAATATATTTTTAAACTTCTATAGATAAAAATGAAGATATTTAAGAAAGCAATACTTAAAATCTATTAGTATGAGTTATAATGCCTATACTTATGCAATGATATCTCCTTTTCTATAATTATTATATCTTTTTAAATAATTTTTTTCATTATCTTCTTCATTTTTTTTAGATTTATTCTTTCTTTACCTATTTTTCTCTACATTTTGGTCTTCAACTTCCAATTTTCCCCTAAAAAAAGCAAAAGTAGAAAAATAAAAAATGAAACCGGTTCAACTGGTTGAACCACCGGTTTTAACCGGTTCGACCGGTTTCAGACCGGTTCCCCAGTTTAATCATCAAACCAGACCAAACCATTGACTGGTTCCCAGTTCAACCGGTCAAACCGGCCGATCCGGTCCCATTTTTTGTACAGTGGTTAAAATATGATCTGCACAATTCATAATTGCAATACAAACAAACTTAATTAAAAAATTAATTTATAAAACACTATAATCATAGTTTTAAAAAATATTAAATATGAATCATCCATTTTTTTGATCTAATGATAGAAATGAGATTCTGAGAAAAAAAAGGAGAAAAAGGATTCTGAGAGGATCCTCTTCCCTTAATTTTGGGGTGAACTTTGATTCCAAATGTAAGGATTTTGTTTTTCCTTTTATCTTTTATATTTATAATTTTTCTCTAAACTAATTTGTTTAATTTTTTTAATCGAAACTAATTTATCTAACTTATAAATTAATATAATATTATAATCTAATGTTAGACAAAAATATTTTAAAAAGATCATGTCATATTTATTATAATTAAACAATATAGTATTTAGTTTGATTAAGGGAAAATCCCATATAAAGCAACTTAAAATAGGAAAATTCTAAATTAGGTTAGTAAATTTAATAAATCTTTAATTAAGTCATCAACCTAATTTAGGATTTTAAAATATGGGTAAAATAACTTTAATGCCCTCCCTCTTATTCTCCCACCTTTTAAAAGAGTTTTATTGCTATATGACTTTATTTCTCTATATATATCAATATTAATATATAATCAAACGCAATATAATTTTTCTAAATCAAAGGAATTTTTTATCCTCTAGAAGGATTATAAAAAATAACTCAAGAAAAAGAAAAAGGAACCATGATACATACCAATTAAAAATCATTTAATTGATATTAAAATCAATTAAAAAAATTGATATTTTCAACCAAAAATCATTCAATTGATATTAAAAATAAAAAAATAATAATAAATTTGAGTTTTTCTTTAAAAAAAATAATGTAGTTATTTTTATCAAGTGAACCAAAAGAAAAAGGAAAGGATAATATTTGTCAACTTCAGTTTACAAAAATCAATTAAAATAAAAACTACTTTTATCAATAGTAACCTAAACAAACTCTAAAGAATTTTCTCTAATGCATAAATGTGAATTTCTTAAAAATAATTTAGTTAAGATTTCACTTTTTTAATATGAATTATTCATTTCTATTAGAAAAGCGAGAAACTTTGATCTATTTCTAAGGATAATTTAGATAAAAATATTAAATGCACTTAATATTTCATAAAATGTTTATTGAAATATAGAAATTTTCAAGAAAAACTTTATATATGTAATAAATATAGTAAAATTTATAATTAATATATTTATTTAAAAAATAAATTTTTATTGTGACATATATTCCTTTTTTTTTTTTGGAAAAATTTGTCCGTGTTAATAAAATGAACTCTTTTTTTAAAAATATTGTAAGCTTTTGTTCTTATGATGATAATTAATATATTTAAATTATAGATGAATCATATTTTGTTTTATTAAATATTAAGGAAACTCTTTAAAGAGGATAGGGGAGAGAACATTAAAATCATTTTACCTATATTTTAAAATCCTAAATTAGGTTGATGACTCATTTAGAGATTTATTAAATTTACCAATTTGATTTAGAATTATCCTATTTTAAATAGCTTTATATGAGATTTTCCCTTTGATTAATTTTTTTAACTTGGATAAATATATTTTATATTAAGAATTGTATAAGTAGTTTTATATTTGTGTTTACTTATGGTAAAAACTAAAAACAATTTAATCCCTGATTGCACTCCGGGTTGGATTGATCAATGCCCACTTCCTTTTATACTTCTTTTTAAGAAAAGAAAACGTTTTTTAACTTTACGGGTGCGCTTTGGGTTTTTCATCAACTTTTTTAGGGTGCGTACAAGCCCACAATTCCAACACAAAATCAACCTGGAAAAACACACACATGTTATCATCCGTCCAAGAGATAGTGCGTAGCGGGGGAATCCGGACATCAAGTGTATACCTATCTGGATAATTACACGTTGATGTAATCTTCATATCTTCACTTCAATCCCGATATCTGTCTAATTTTCTTCTAGTGGCACCATTTTCCATCTTCTTTACCGGGCACAGACCCTCTATTTCTCTGCTCATTTCTCGCATTCATCTCCTGCGAGGTTCAACCTCTGATGGCATCGATCACGGCTACGTGGTCTCCGAGCTCTCCCCAGCTCCGATTAGCTTTAAAATGTAGGATTTGGAGGAAATTCCCGGTGATGTTACAGTCACGAGTGGGGAAGTGGGACCGTCGGTTTCGTGTGCTGTGTGTTGCTCAAGACGGAGGAGGAAATGCGAAAGGATTGGAGAGGACTCCTATAGAGGGTTCGTGGGTCGGGGCGGATTCGAAGATTGACGGCTTCTCTGGGTGGTCCAATTCAGAAGGTGAAGAACAGTCTGCCAATTCTCACAATAAGGCGTCGTACGAAGGTGAGGGTAGTTTTGGTACTCTAGTTGATTTGATCTTTCTATACTTTTTTATGGCAGTTGAAAATGCGGGAAAAGGTTTGGACTATTTCATTGGGTACATTGTCTACTTTACTAGCGAGTAGCTCAAGGTCAAGATTTGAAGTAAAACTTGTTAAATGTCTTTCAATACCGAAGAGATTGTGTTGAGCGGAGTTCTATTATGACTTCTGTTTCTGAATCTCTATACTCTCGGCGTGTTACATTTATTACCTTATCAACTGTTCTTGCACTATTTTTTTCAGAACGGGCCGTTGACTAGTTTTTGTAAAATCACATGTTTTACTTTTCTGCATTTGAAACGCATACTTGCTATGTTTACAAAATCACAAGTTTTTCTGAAGAAATGCCCTTGCTCGGATCCTTTTGTGATGAGACTAATTTGCATTCTGACTGAAGCTTATTCTGAATTGGCAGGCTCTGGCTTCTTGGAATAGATCTTAATTAAAAAAATGAAGAAATTATGCATGTAGTTGGTTGGAAATCCAATGTACAAGACATGATTTACTACGCCTATGACATTTTGCTATGCTTAATCTGTCATCTATTTCAATAGACTACTTATCACTTCTGAAGTAGTTTGCTTTCAGGAGTTGTGGGAGCAGGAGTTGCTGGAGTTCTTCTTCTTACAGGGCTGACCTTTGCAGCCTTTTCTGTCAGTAAGCAAAATGTTTCCAGTAAGTAGTCTTTATTTGCTTTTTTCATATGAACAAGTGTCATACGGGCTTATAAGTTGACATTAGCTTTTAGAAATGTTGAAATTGATGCTGATGTTATTTTTAGTTATTTCTATTTTAATTATTTCATTATTCCCTAATGTCCCTAATTATAATGTCCTTAGAATCGCCTCCCTTTTTTGTCTGTAAATACTCCTGCAATTGCTTCATTCTATATACATCTGAAGTGAGAATCTCAGACCTTTTGTCTTTTGTCATAGCATGTGAGCTTGGTTAGAGAGAGACATAAGCCTTGATTGTTTTCGGGGTTGGAGCTTTGCCTACATACTTAGCATAGCTCCTGCTCCTCCTCTTCCAGTCAGCCTTTTCATGTGATCAATGCTACTTTAAGCATCACTATTCTTTTCTATACCTTTTTGCATCCTACTATCCTTCATTGCTATTGAAGCAAGCTTTTCATATCCCATAACTTTAAGAACCTCTACAAAACTTGCCAACTGGCTTACCTATGTTGATCAAACCACCCTTGTACTTCACAAGTGCTGTCGCTGTCTGCCATGGAGCAACCAGAAGTGGTCACTACCCTTCATTTGGTCTATCCCAGTCTATCACCTTTCTTAGTGGGCCTTGTTTGTGGTTTTTGATACTTTAATCCTCTGTGCTTCTTTTTTTGGTCGGTGACATCCTTTCTTCTTCACTTTTTGTCACCTTCCAAAGCTGCATCAATGAAATAAATTTTGGGTCTGTTGGATGCAACATGAACAAGCTACCAACTTGTGCCATTATCTCAACCACGAAACATCAGATGTTATTGGCCTTTCTGAAAAATGGTCAGAGATGAATTTGTCCTATTGTTGTAATATTTATGGCCTTCTTTGCCTTTTTTTTCCCGAGGTCATGACCTTGATTCTCACAACCTTTCTCTTGTTTGTGGCCTTAATCAATATTGTGACACTACCTTTTCACTATTAATGGTCTTCATTGCCTGTTGTCTGTTTTTTCACGACCTTCATTTTCATTGGATATATTCTCTGTGTGTTGCAACGAGGACAACTTTTTGCCATTTATGGCTTTCATTAGCTGTGTCCATTGTGACTAGGCTTTTTTTCCTACTGTCTATAGCCTTCATTGATTCTGGGGTGCAACCTTTTGTTCTTTTCACCATTTTTGGCATTCAGTGTTATGTTTCTTTTGCTGACCAACTTACAATGTGCTTCCAAAAGGATTACTAGTGTTGTCTTTTAGAAATCAATCATCAAGCTTCACATGGGGGATATTCATCATCGGCTTGTGGGAGAGTGTTAGACTGTTAAAACTGTATATATTGTAATAATCAGTTCTTTCTATTTTAGATATGTCATTAATCATCATTCTCTAATAACCCTGAGCATAATTTGTCCCTAGAGATCCTTGTATCTACAAATAGCCATGTAATTGACCTATCCTAAATGCACCTGCAGTGAGAATTTCAGATTGTTTTGTAATTACTTACTTTAGATCATGCCATTACATGATCAAATTTACGTTCTACATATTAAACATACTAGTTTCTGTATGACCGTTTGTAGGAGCCAAGCATAAACAAATGGAACCTCTGACAGTACAGCAAGAGGTGGTTCTGACTTCTGATGATCATGATAATAAAGTTACGGATCATGTGAATGCAGACAACAAGGCAGAAGATGAATATGGCAACACAAAAGATCAAATAGATGTCTCCAGGGATGGTACAGCTCCTGAGTTTGATCAGATTCCCAGCGACAATGGAATTGCTGATGATTCTGATTCAGGTTCCCAATTATTACATGATCAAGAAAAGTCTGTCAATGATATTGATGCCACTACAGATGCATCCACTCAAGAAGTGTTGCCACAAGAGCCAGATTTTGACAATGACTTTGCTGTTCCCAATTCCAATCCTGGGCCAGTTAACCTTTCTGAATCAGAAAATGCTGTTCACTCTTCTAATCATTTTGGACTTCATGATGTTGATAGCAACCATGCTGAAGATTCTGCAGTATCAACTTCTGAACTTGTAGAGAACCCCCTCAATGTCAAACCAGGGAACAATTATGATGCTGATCCAATACCCCTCAATACTGAGAAGACGGATGAACTGACTAGCTCAAGTGGCAGTGGAAGCACCACAATTCTAAATAGTTCTAGTTCCATTGCTGATGTACCCAATAATAGTGACATTGTTAACATTGCAGTCGATACACATACAAATTCCATTCCAGATCCTGAATTCTTTCCTCAAAATGATATAGAGAACCTGAACAAAATGCTACAGGTCTCAGCTGATAAAAATGAGTCTTACCTGCAAGAGCAGATTTCTGACAAGGATCAGGATAGAGGCAGTCATATTGAGATAAATAAAATTCAATCTGAATCTCCTAATTCTGGAGTCTTTTTCTCTTCTCCCGGTATTCCTGCTCCATCAATAGTTTCAGCCACTGTACCTGTGCCACCTGGAAAGGTTCTGGTTCCTGCAGCTGTTGATCTAGTTCACGGGCAAGCACTTGCAGCTTTGCAAGCATTAAAGGTATATCCTTGCCCTCATTTTTTCTGAAAGGATAGCAGCTCTAATAATTTTTCTGAAGCAAAAGGAATGCTGCCAAGAATTTTAAAATGACCATTTTTTTCTGAAGCAAATGGATAGTAACTCTATCCGTCACTTTTTAACAGATTCATTTTAATTATATTACTATTTACTTTAATTATTTTCACATGATATCTATATATGATAATTAGATATTTAAATCAGGGCGGTTCTTCAGCTTGCTCTTAACATGTCCAACTTGAGAAAAATGGTTTATTGACTGGTACAAAAGCTCTTAGACCAAGTGGCCAGGAGTTTAATAATTTTCTAATTAAATTAAATTTCAGCGTAAGGAATTGGCAGGCCTGCACCTAATCTATGCTTCAAGCCAAAGGATATTCACATATGGGGTTAAGTTTAAGATGTAGATCAAAGGGTCAAAACTAATTTTGGGATTCTCCCAACGGCTTAAGCTTTTGGGTGAAATGATTCCTTGACATTGTTAGGGTAATCATGCTAAGATGATACAGTTTGATGTTTGTTTGCTTAAAACTGACTAAATTTACAGGTCATTGAACCTGATGTTCAACCCAATGAATTATGCACACGTCGTGAATATGCTCGGTGGCTGGTTTCTGCTAGCAGTGTTCTTTCAAGGTAATTTTTTTTGCTTCTTGATGCTACAACTTTAACACGTGAAGAGCAAGAAATGGACTTGGCTCATTATTTCTCGGTGTGTGCGTATTGTGGCTATAAATGGGAATTTTTTGTTATGTTTAGGAGCACAATTTCAAAAGTCTATCCTGCTATGTATATAGAGAATGTTACTGAGCTTGCTTTTGATGATATCACTCCTGAAGACCCTGATTTTTCTTCCATACAAGGTGAGAGTTGATTACTATAACTTGGTGTTGGAACAGCATAACTTATCACTAGAACTGACCTTCTTCTACTATATCATGTCTAAACATTATGATGTTTCAGGCCTGGCAGAAGCTGGACTGATAGAAAGCAGGCTTTCAAGATCTGATACACAGTTGTTTACAGATGAAGGCCAGAGCCAATTTTGCTTCTCGCCTGAAAGGTAGGCTTTAGTAAACTTGGATGTCTGACTTGTGGCTATCTTTTTCCTTTGGAGCAATGCAATTATCTAAAGACGTCCTTATATTTTTTCTCAAATTTAACCGTTATTCACAATGTCTTCCTATTTTGTTATACATGGTGTCTTCTCTTCTTTTGCAGATGTGTTTTTATGTTTATATCTAACCTTATTGTTTTGTGTTTCCCTTGTTCTTTTATGCAGCCCACTATCACGCCAGGATCTTGTTAGCTGGAAAAGGGCACTAGAGAAGAGACAACTTCCTGAAGCTGACAGAAAGGTAATGCTATTTTGTTGCTTGGTCTGACATATGGGCTATTCTCTTATTCTAGTTATCATGTAACTGATGAGTTGGTATGCATCAATACCATGGACTGATGGGCAGACACTGCACCAACTTTCTGGGTTTTTAGACACTGACAAGATACACATTGATGCATGCCCTGCGCTTGTAGCTGACATATCTGCTGGGGAGCAAGGAATAATAGCTCTTGCATTTGGTGTGTCCTTTTATCCTTCAGTTGAGTCTTTTTTAAAATTTTCCACCAAATGGTTCATAACGATTGTTTTGGTTATTTTATTGGAGAGTATTTTTTCTTTCTTTTTAGGCAGTTTCTTATCAGCTTTTGGTTTTGGTTTTCCCTTGTTTCTTTTTCCCTTTTCTGTTTTTTTTTTTGGTTGGAACATATTCAAGGTTATACACGACTGTTCCAGCCAGAGAAACCAGTAACAAAAGCCCAAGCAGCTGTTGCCCTTGCAACAGGAGATGCTTCTGACATTGTTGGTGAAGAGCTTGCACGAATTGAAGCAGAATCTATGGCTGAAAAGGCTGTTGCTGCACATAGTGCTTTAGTCGCTCAAGTTGAGAAGGATATCAATGCAAGTTTTGAAAAGGAGCTTTCCATTGAGAGGGAGAAGATTAATGCTGTTGAAAGAATGGCTGAAGAGGCAACACTAGAGTTGGAAAGGTTAAGAGCTGAAAGGGAAGAAGAAAATATGGCGTTGATGAAGGAGCGCTCAGCCATTGAATCAGAAATGGAGGTTTACACGAGGCTAAGACATGAGGTTGAGGATCAATTACAGAGCCTTATGACTGACAAGGTAGAAATAACTTATGAGAAAGAAAGGGTTGTCAAGCTTCGGGAGCAAGCAGAAGTTGAAAACAAGGAGATTGCCCGCTTACAATATGAGCTAGAGGTGGAACGGAAAGCCTTGTCCATGGCCAGGTAAACTTGTGGGTCTCTAGGGGCAATTAAATCATGTTTGGTCAGCAGCATTCAATGGTTCAATTTTGGTTTGACTTCATACAAATTTTAAATGCAAACATAATGTAAGAAGAGCTGGCCAAGAGTTTGCTTCCATTTGCTCCTTGAAGTTGAAAGTTGAAACTGATATTTAGTTATTTGTTTATGCATGCATGGTTATTTCATGCTTCTTTGGATGATGCCCTTTAAATGTTCTGCAAATTTACTCCATATTTTTCCTATCACATTTTTTAACAGCCGAAGTGTCTAGAGATCGAAGTTATTTGTAAATGCTTTTTGTTTCATATAATATGAACTCTTATTTCCATGTTTCATTGTAATATGTTTCTTCAAATCTGAGTGATTTTTCAAGAAAAAACGAGTTGCAGATGCTAATTGATGTTGAGTGTCAAAATCAGTCTGATTAATGCTTAACATTTTTCTTCTCTGTCACTGTGCTTGTCAAGACTATAAACTGATTTGGCATGCAAAATGGAGCAATTCTAGGACTTGGCATATTTTGTAATTCTGGTTCATGGTAACCTAAGTATGAAGACATCGTTATGCCTCATTTTGATAGAAGTATGGTAATCTTGTGTCTAGGACTTGGGCGGAGGATGAGGCCAAACGAGTAAGAGAACATGCTAGAGCATTGGAAGAGGCTCGAGAACGTTGGGAGAGGCACGGGATCAAAGTGGTTGTTGATGATGACCTACGCCAGGAGGCTGCAGCCGAAGTCACATGGCTCAATGCAGGAAAGCGGGTTACAGTTGAAGAAACAGTTGACAGGGCTGAGAACTTACTGGACAAACTTAAAAAAATGGCAGCAGATGTGGGAGGGAAATCCAGAGATGTAATTGACAGGATTGTCCACGTGATTTCTCTTTTTATATCAAACTTGAAGCAATGGGCATCCAAAACTGGAAAACAGGCTGAAGAATTAGGAGAAGTTGCTGCAGCTAAGGCAGCTAAGTCAGCTCACGAGTTGCGGCAAAGTGCTGCTGAATTCGGATCTTCTGTCAGAGAAGGGGCAAAGCGAGTTGCCGGAGATTGGAGGGAGGGGGTTGAGAAACTCACCCAAAAGTTCAAGACATAATCTTCCTTTTTGGCATACAATAATAGAGTTAGCCACAAGCCAGTGATGTACCTTCTACCTACTGAGTCTATGGGGGGAAAATTGGCAGTTTGAACTGTCGGTGGAAACTTCTCAAATTCTTGTGATGTTTTGTATAATTGTGGGTAGTGGGAAATTAAGTGTAACAATAATCTCTTGTAATTTTAACACTATTGGTTCTGCTCTGGTGCTCATATCATTGGGGGATTTTCTGTACCAAATCTTTACTATGTAAAGAAAACTAGTCCAAAGTTGCAAAATAATAAACCCCAGACCTTATCTTACTAATGAAGGCAAACTTCATGTATTTACTGTTCAGCAGTGATACGTGCTTCTGTCGTTTGAAGCAATCAATTAAATTAGGTCCTAATTAATTATGCAGTTTAGGATCAACCTAGGTCATTCTCTCAAAGAGCAAGCTATGAGTTTTCTTTAGGATTGATTTTCAAGTGATAAAAGATGCAATGGATTGGACCTAAATTAGAATGCGAAACACTGTTACCTAAATGCAATTAGACAACTAAATGGACTAATGCAATTGACTCTAAAAACTATATGAGAATGAGACTAATCTATATGAATTTGAATGCAATTTTTAGGGGTTTTTTTATGAAAGAGGAATTAAAATACTAAGCAAAAAGAATAATCAAAAGCAAGATAATCAACAAATGTTTACTTCAATTATGATGATGAAAGGGACCACTTAGGTTTCACATGGATTTAGCTTTCCTAACCATTCAATTTATTAGATCAAAGGGAGGTTGATGAAAAATTGGAATTAATAAACTCAATCACCTAATTGAAATATGAGAAACCCTCAATCTCAATAACACCTAATCCACTAGAAAACTCAACAGAAAAAGTGGTGGTTAATTAAATCCATCAAAAACCAATTACAAATGTTTAAGATAGTTTTCAAAATTATGTTCACAATTGCCTAATTAAACAATTCGACAATTAATCACCTAATTAAACAATCAAGAGATTAAACCCAAATTGACAATTAAATTAATAATGAAAACTCAATTAATAATCTAATTGATAATCAAAGGGTTTATAAACAAAAATCCTAACAATCAATTAAGAACAAATCAAATCCAAAATATCAATTCAATCCAAATCAATAATAAATCTATAATCTAAAACAAGATTGTTCTCAATTAGTACAACCCAAAATCATTTAAAACTAAACAACCTCAAGTCTTGAATTAAAAAGATAAAAAGAAAGACATTCCCTTGTAGTTTTCAAGTGTAAGCTCCTAGGTTTTAATTTCTTCCATGCTCCTCCCAAATTGCCACCCTCGCAAGCTTAAGCTGCCATGATATTAGTTCTCCCTCCAAGCTTCCAGCACGTCACAGCCATGAGAATAGGAGAATGGATTGGTTGATGATTGATCAATGACGTGGGACCCGTGTGGAAAAATAATAGTACTTGAATGAATCAAGCTCTCATGGTGTGCGTCTGTGCGAATGGGAAAAAGGGAATGGAATTGATGGTGAATGGAGAAGAACCTCCAGCAATTCCAGCGTCTGCGTGCGTCTCAGCCTCCAGCGTCAGTCCGTGTCTCCCTTAGTGGCAGCTGTTAGGTTAATTTTTAAGAGAAGAGGGGAGAGTTTTTGGATACTAACTTGAGCCCATTAAAATTTAAGAAGCCCAAATAAAATTCAACCATTGGATATTCTTTTAGTTTCCAAGAAAAAGTATGCACCGTAGGATCTTCTAATCGGCTTTTTCTTACTCTGCAAGAATTAAATAAAATTGTGATTTATCATATATTTGAAAATATTCTCTAATCACAAGATAACAATTAAAATATTATCAATTTAAGTTCAATAATATCATAATTAATTCATATTTATATTATTTCCTAAAATTGGCTAATAATCTAAATATTATCTAATAAATGCAATTTAGCCTAAAATAGCCTCTAAAATAAATGAATAAGATGGGATAAAATATATACAATTTGGGATTTGTTTGATAGAAATATGCTATTTGACATGCGGTGGACCAAGGAATGAAGGAATGAATGGTAGGTCAAATCTTAAATGAGGTGGTGAATGCTTGTCGCCTTTATGAAATATACCTATCCAAATTGAACACAACATGTAACTTGTGACCCCCTTACTTGAAAGCCATGAATATGGTTTGAAAGCGTGTCATAAAGTAAATGGGAGATCAATAGATAATTTAAAACTGATTAGAGGTCCTGATTTCAAGATAGGATTCGGTCCTATGATAAAATGGGTTTTCGAAAACTTTTCAAAACATAATTAACGTGGTCTCATTTCCGCTTGACCAAACATGTTTGGCTTGCTTGGTTTGGTTCCGTTCATTAATATCAGAGTGCTCAATAAAATTTCCCGACGAACTTTCGGGTTATATTCAATAACTAGTAGGGTCTACAGGGCATATTCGCCCATCTTAGTTTCTCTTACCGGGGATTACATACAAATACACAAATCTATGATAGGTACGTCCACCTTTACTACATTGCACTTATATTTACAACATATACATTCATCCAAAAGTTTGATAACCAACACAAAAGGCCTATTCTCCTAGCCGTGAGCATTAGCCGCCCTTGTTTACCTGATCCGCTTTCCCTGACTGTAGGTTAGTCATTGGAAAAAGTGAGATTCATATGAATCTCAGTAGTAATATTTCACTCATATGATATATAATTTCACAAAGAATGTAAGCAATCATCATATAGCAGCATTCACATTCATGACATTCATTACAACTCGTGACATTTACGACAGCTTTCACAGCTGTATGCACATTCATGACAACTCGTGACACTCACGATAGCTTTCGCAACTATATACACATTCGTGACATTCGTCACAATACGTGACATTCACAATAGCTTTCACAGCTATATTCACATTCGTGACGTTCACAAAAACTTTCACAGCAACATACACAACAACATTCACATTCGATGATATGCACATATGTAATGACCCAATTTGAGATTAAGGGCTAATGACTTTGAAATTGATTGTAATTAGTGTAATTACAAACTTTTGAATAAATGTGATGCAAATTTGATATAAATGTTCATAGTGATGATTTATTAATCATAGTGAAAACCAGGGGCAAAATGGTAAAATTGGAAATTTACCATTCCAATTGGTCAGTTACCAAAGAGGAAACTCATTGGTGATTAGAGATCAAGGGTTGAGATCTATTGGCTATGGGTCGGAATCCTATGTTATGCACTTATGTGAGCTTATGGTAGGAGTGAGCAAGATGATGACAAGTGTGATTTTGTGGACCAAAGGATTAGGCACATAAGACAAACAATCACTTTTCTCGCTCTTCTCTCTCCTATTCGGTGGGGAAGTATGGGCCAAGGGAAAATACAATCATCATCATCATCTTCCTCACATCTCCTCATCTCTCTCTCTTCCTCCATTTTTCCGGTGACCAAAGAAGAAAAGGAAGAAGAAAGGTGGGATTTTGATGCCTTTGTTGATCTCAAATGCCTTAAACCTCTTCTCTAATGTTATGCACCTCATTAAGAGCTCCATCTTGGTGGTTTTAGAATTTTGAAAGGTGGTGATTTGGGTGTTGGAGCAAATTTGAAAGTTGGAGTATCAAAGTTTGGTTTTAGCAAAGTTGAAGAGGTAAGAATTTGATGCTTTTTGGTATATTTATTGTGATTTTTGGATAAGTTTGAGAAATTTTGGAATTTGCCCTGGTTTTGCATAAATTTTGAATGTATGAATTTCATAGCGGATGATGTTGGAGTTAGTTCATTGGGAAGTGATTTAAGTGTTGGATGTGGTTTTGAATTTTGAAAGTGTGTTGATTGAAATTGGGGGTTGTGTGTGTCATAGAGACCAAGGAGTTAAATTGTGCTTAGAATGGGATTTTGTGTGATTTGAGGTTACCAATATGTTCCTTAGGCAATTTTAAGTAGGAATGAGCTTTGTGTGAAGTTTGGGAACCATTGGGATTAATTTTGGTAAAGTTGGGATTTTCTGTCAGTTGTTGCGTTCTGGGCAATCTGATAGCATCACTCGAGTGAGAGAGGTCTCACTCGAGTGCTGCAGTGTAATTATCCTTTCTCTTTTGTGTTTTGCCTGGGTTTTCATGAAGAAAGCTCAAGTGCACTTCTTAACCCGTGAGTGATATTGGTGATCACTCAAGTGAGCATGGAATTACTCGAGTGATGGAGTGAGTTTATGGCTAGGGTTGCTCTAGGGTCCTCACCGCTGGCCAATTTTCAAGAGTGTGTTTTGATACTCGCAAGTGTGATCTTCTCACCCGAGTGCCAAGGGTTGTGCTCGAGTGAGCTTTTTCCTCTGAAGTTGTCTGTGCTCTCGGGTAAGCAATTTTTGTGTTGCACTTTTGGGGACTTGAGTGAGTTTGGAGTCATCACCCGATTGTGGATCCCTATGCTTGAGTGTTGTGAGCACCTTTTGGCCATGGTTGTTGCTTACTGTCAAACACTCATGAGTGAGAGTTATTCTCACTCGAGTGCAAGACTCTTATCACTTGAGTGATGTCATCTTCACTCAAGTGAGTCAGCCAAAAATCAATATTCTGCTTCCGAAAAAGGGGTCTTCAGGGTAGTTTCTTCCAACCCTTTTAGTATGTGTTTAGACCTCTAGTGGTCATCATAAAGAGTTCAAATGATAACCAACTTAGAGTATTATAGAAATAAGCATTTGGAAAAGAGTTTGATCGGTTGTCCTTAATTTGGTTTATAGGATTTGACATCTGCCGTACTCGTGAGCCCACTGAGCCAAGGAATGTCAGGAAAGAACAAGGTAGTGACTCCTCTCTTATACTTTGTGTAAATGTATTGTATGTATGCCTATCATGCTTTGTGTTGCTGCTGCTGCTTTGTGATGCCTTGTGCCTTGTGATGCTTTGTGGAGTTTTGTGATACTTTGCGCCTCATGATGCTGCTGCATAGTGATTACAATGAAAGTTGGCATTGAGATTACAGCGAAAGCTGGCATATTATTATCGCAAAAGCGGGCATAGTGTATTGTGATTATAGCCGTGAGTGCTGTCAGTTGTGGCGCGAGCCATGACTCATTGTGTTGCTGTTGAAAATGATGAACTTACATGCTTTGTGTTTATATACTGTATGAGTGATTTGTTACTACTAGGATTCTTTAGAATCTCATTCTTTCCAATGACTAACATTTCAGACAGGGCGAGTGGCTCAAAAGGGAAGCGGACAACCTAAAGTGGTTAGGATCTCTTAGGGATATGTAAATTTTGAAATGTTGGTTATTTGTTTTGGATCTGGGGTTGCCGTATGTATATGGGATGTAAATATGATTTTTGGATATGTAATCCCCATTTTGGGAAACTTTAAACCCATTTTATATATACATGTAGCGGGGTTGCCGGGATTTTAGTTACGCACTCTGATATTTATTATGTGATATAACTGTATAGGTAATTGTATCTGAAGGTGAATGTGGGACTATATGAACTATGTTTTTGAACTGTTTTCTGGATACCCCATCTTGAAGATAAGGGATAATAAGTGTTCTTTTGTCTTATTGGTCTCTATTTCACTTGAATTTCATAATTCGGATATAATTATGATGAGGGGGTTACAACATACATATAAAGCATTATACATGATATAAGAGAAAGAGTCACTACCTTGTTCTTTTCGCTCTTGCTCGGGCACATGTTTCTTACGCTCAGAGTGTAATATCCCAAATTTTGATTAAGGGTTAATGACTTCAAAAGTGGATGTGATTAAAATTTGGTTGTTTTAGTGATTCCAATGGCTTCCTTGTGAAAATTTGTGTGGGGAGAGTTTTTGTTGTGAGATTGGAACCATTGAGAACAATTGTGCAAAAGTTGGAAATTCTGTCCATTGAAACTCTGTATAGGGCAGTAGGTTTTTATAGATGTTTTGAATGGGAAAATGGTGTCTAAAAATTCTAAAACTTTCCAGTCTTAAAGTTCACATGCCAAGATTCAAAATGGACATATAATTTGTGTCATTTCGATTTGTAAGCTAAGAGTTATGATTTTCCAAAGTTTGGGATTGAAACTGGAATCTGTTTTGGAGTAGTATGGACTTTTGTACAATTCTGTATTTTGGTGGTTATGAACTGCATTGATCCATATTTTTCTAGTAAATAGGACTTAAATAGCTTTTCATTGGCTTTGGAATCACCCCATTTCGATTTTTCTAGAATTAGTTATGATTTTTCAAAGTTAGAGCAGAAAATCTGCCAGAATTCAGACAAAATCCGAAAATGAAGACATATTGTTATGGCAACATTGTAATTATGAAATAACTGTAATGAACCCCAAATTGTATTTAAAAGGGGGCCTTATGCGTTTTGTATGGGCTAACCAAATGGAGGAAGGGTAGGTTCAATTTCCATTGAACTTTATGACAACATTTACATGTAGATAAAGTTTGTGACACAAAAGTCAAATTTTTGGATAATAAATAAATAAGTGGAGGAGGTGATTTGTGGTAATTGAAGAGCATATTTTTGGTCAATTGAGGAGTGCATTTCGACCAAGGAAATGAGGAGAGAGAAAGGTGATGGTGAAAGGAAAATATGCATGTGTTACAATAGCAATTTAATATCATAAACAAAAAGGGATAGAGAGGATATTTTGAAAGAACTTTTCTGTTTCTCTTTGCTTCATATTTGGCTAGCTGAAACCAAAGAGAGAGAGAGAGAGAGAGCAAGAAGATAGAAGGAAGGAGTGAGCTCAAGCAAAAATCTAAGGTAAGTGGTTGAAATCTTGGTCTTTAAGCCTTCTAGTCCTTCTTTAACCTCTATATCTTCATGAATACCATATGTAGCAAGCAAGATCAAGAGGTAAGGAGGAGAGGGAACCATGGTTTAGAGAGAGAAAATTAAGGAAGATCAAGGTGAGCACAAGAACTTGTTATCTCTTAGTGCTTGTTACTTGTTATTGGTGGTTGATTGGATTTGTGGCTTTATTTTCATGATTTTGTAATTTTGGGAATGACAAACCCTAAGGGGAGGTGCTGTCAAAATTTAGTCTAATCATGTTTAGAATGTGATTAAGTAGTTAAATAAGTGATTAGAGGTGTAAAGAATGTGGTTTATGGCTTGAAACCTAGAAACCATGAATTTTTCCTTAATTTTTCAGATTTGAGTAGGGGCAATTTTGTCTAGAAAGAGTTGAAATTTCATCAATTTGATGATTCCATTATGCTTAGAATGGAAAATTGTGTAGGGTTCATGTTAATCATGTTGTGAGAAAATCCCTAAAAAGTGAAATAACAAAACTACCTCTAAAATCTTAACTAGGGGCTGCCAAGGGCAGTTTTGTCTTTTGGTAGTGAATTTGGTAATTCTGAGTCTGAAATTGGATTCCTTGGGTGAAAATATGTAAGAATAGCCCATGTCAAAATTTCAGAAAAAGTACAGTTGAACCGAGTACGGTGGGACCGGGCCGGGTCCCCAGGGGCATTTTGGTAATTTTTATGAAAACTCGTATAACCATCAGAAACACTATGGAAGTGTCTAAACTAGTAAATTTGAAGTTTTAGGACCAAGTTGAAAACTCGAGGGATTGGCACGCGAATTGAAGCACACAATTCGAGGTGGAAAGGGTCTAAGGTAGGGAACTTACCTTTCTTGCATGTATTTGATATTTGTGCTGGTGTATTGATGCATGTTATTGCTTTGCTTGATTATGTGAAACATATATGAATGATTGAAGCTCTATTTATGTTTATACTATGGCCATACCTTTGTTGCACGAAACATTGAGCACGTAGATATGTCATTGGGTTAGTATGAGTTTATGTAATGCAAGTGTAATATCCCAATTTTTGATTAAGGGATAATCATGATTATTAATGATAATTATGAATTAATTGGGATTATTATGTGATTTATGGCTATATTAATTAATGTTATAATTAGTGAAAATTGGAAATATTAGTGCATATGTGTGGTATTTAAGATCAAGGGTGGTGATTCCTTGACCGTGGGTCGGGATCCAGTGTGCTTAGCTTGTGTGAGCTTATTGAAGGAATGAAGGAGATGCTGACATGTGGCGTTGTAGTGGCCATTGGATGAGATCATATGAGGACAAGGGAACACTTTTTCTCTTTTCTCTCTCTCTCTCCATCTCTCCATTTCTCTCTCTCGTGCTCTCTCTCTTTTCTCTCTCTTTCGCTGAGCAAGGAAGAAGGAAGGAAGAAAAGATTGATTTTTGGGTAAGTAAATCATCTCCATTGCTCAAACACCATTCATAAATGTTGATCCTTGAATCATGGGCTTCATTTTGGTGTGTATAGTTGGGCCATTTGGTGTTGTTTGGTGCCACACGAAAATCTGATTGTTGGTGGATCAAGAACTCCTTTTGGAGAAGTTGATAAGGTGAGTGAAACTAACCTATCTATCTAAGTTTCATGCCATTTGGAATAGTTTATAAATTCTGGGAATTTTAGCCTAATCATGAAAATGAGTGCCACTGTTCATTTGGTATGTTTATGGCATGAGAATGGCATTTTGGAATGAGTTTATGTTAGATAGATTAGAGATTGAAATATGATGTTAGGATGAAATGGGAATTTTGATGAAATTGTTGCCCAAAACCCAAAGCATGATAATGGAGTAGGATTTTGATGATTCTGAGTATTCCATTGAATTTATTGGGTGTTTTTGGTGTGGGAATGGCTTTGGGTTAAGTTTTATGGCCATAAGAATCAATTGGGCAAGGGTTGAGGAGAGTGCCTCTGTTCTGCGTTTTCTGCTATCTGAGGGATTCACTCGAGCAGGGAGGGCTCTGCTCGAGTGAAGGATGAATATCACCCGAGCAGAGATGGGTCTGCTCGAGTGAAGGATGAATATCACCCGAGCAGAGATGGGTCTGCTCGAGTGAGGGATGAATATCACCCGAGCAGAGATGGGTCTGCTCGAGTGTGGAAGTGCAATTCTCGTTTCTTGCTTTCTGTGTTCTTATTGCACTCTCTGGGTCATAGCAAGCAGAGCCTCACTCGCGAGTGAGGGATGAACATCACTCGAGTGAGGATTTTGTGCTCGAGTGATGAGTGTATTTGACACAAAAGGGCTTGCTTCTCGGGTTGTCACTCGCGAGTAGGTGCACGGGTGTGCCTTCTCACTCGCGGGTATGGGCACCGTGCTTGAGTGAGCCGTGTGTGCTCGAGTGAGATTGTGCTTCAGGTGAGAGTTGTGCTTTCGGGTTGATGCTCGCGGGAAAGTTGCACGAGTGTGCTTTCTCACTCGCGGGTATGGGGTGTGTGCTCGAGCACACCTGGCTGTGCTCGAGTGATCCAGTACTTGGAGAGTTTCGTTGTGCTCTCGGGCGTGTGCTTTCTGTCTCACTTCCTTGTGCTTGAAGTGATTTCCGTGCGTGTGCTCGAGTGAGGGCATTTGTGCTCGAGTGAGCCTGCTTCTGAAAACTCTCTTGTGCTCTCGGGTGTTCACTCGCTGCCTCTCACTCTCTCTTGTGCCCGAGTGATGTCCGTACCATCACTCGAGTGAAGCCGTTTTCACTCGAGTGTCCGTACATCTGTGCTCGAGCATGGTCATCTGTGCTCGAGTGAGGCAGTGTAAAATCTCAGTTTTGTGCTTCCAAAAGGGGATCTTTGGGATAGTTCTTCCTACCCTTTAGGAGTGTTGTTAGGAGTATTTAGTGACTCTAAAAGA
The DNA here is from genome assembly GCA_963855925.1 of Inga laurina. Taxonomy (NCBI): domain Eukaryota; kingdom Viridiplantae; phylum Streptophyta; class Magnoliopsida; order Fabales; family Fabaceae; genus Inga; species Inga laurina. The sequence continues at coordinate 39,683,771 of OY979703.1, read as the reverse complement.
GCAATAATAATAACCAATTAAGCATGATAAAGTGAATTAAGTCTTGGAATAGAGAATGACTCTTCGTCCCTAATTGTGAAAATAGGATTTGATATTTGCCTTCCTCGGGAGAGACCGGCGCTAGGACACGTCCGGAAGAACTCAGGTAGTGACTTTTCTCTCATATCTTGTATGATGTTTTGGTATGCATATCTTATCATTGAACTTGTGAAATGTGTGCCATGGTCCATTACGGCGCGAGCAGGTCAGCGTGAGCCGTATAGGGAGTGACAGGGGTCATCTCTAGTCGGCCGTTGGACTGCCGTCGTAATCGACATGGATCTTTGTGAATCCGACCCGTGAGGGCGGCGTATGTGAAAACCAGTCGTGGGCTGTGTGTGTGTATCTTGCCTATGTGGCTTACGAATATGATATGCTTTATATGGATCCCAGCTGTGGTGAATTATACTGTGTTGACTGTTGTGATGCAATACAGCGTGAGCAATCGTCAGGGATGACATGTGTCATACTAACCATTGCCGCTGCAACTGCCGTTGTAGTTGCTTGTGTGGGTGATGATTTGATTACATGCATTATTGTTGTACATTATATGATTGACTTGTTACTACGGGGATTCTTTAGAATCTCACTCTCCCAAAATTAAACCTTTTAGACAGGGCCGAAGGATCGAGAGGCAAGCGGGCGACGAAGAGTAGTTAGAGCTCCTGTTTAGGAGTGTATTTTGGAATTAATGGTTATCATTGTAGATTTTGAAATTGTATATATAGATTTTGTGTAATCCCCAAGTTAAGGGTATTGAATTGTGGCTTTGTGCCTTTGTAAATCCCTTATCTAATGAATGGAACCCGAGTGAGTCGGGAATTTATTTGCACTCTGATATTTGTAAATGGAATCCACCTGTTCAGGCCAGTATTATTTTGTATTGAGAACTTGAGACCATTGTGAATAAGTTTTGAAAAATGGTTTTGCAAAAATCCGATTTTTGGGCAAATGAGTATCTTATTAAGTCCCAATTTCATTATGGTCTCTAATTACAACTTAATTATGAGTTTAAGAACTAAATCCCAGCCAAAGGTGGGAAGGGGGTTACAGCAAGCATGTCATGCATTAAGCACTTATCTTGCATGCATATTGGTACTATTTTCCTATTGAGATTTTCTCGAATCTCACCCTCCCCTACCAACAATTTAGACAGGAGGAGATAGAAGATACGCTGAGAATAAAGAAAAGAAACGTACGAGGGGATTGCGGTGATGGAACGAAGACGGGAAGATGTCTCCATTTCACTCGGAAAGGTTTAGACACCCTGGTAGCCCGTGCAGCTACATTGATGGTAATTATTATGTATGAACCCCTATGGGAAATTTTTGTAATCGAGCACTTTTTATCAGTATATTTATGCTATTTCTGTATTGCCCACCGAACCGCATATAATTTTCCGTGAATACTCTGGTAAAGGTGAAATTAAAATAAGGGGGTGACACAGAGCAGATGTCAAATCCTATAAATCAGAATTAAGGATGATGAGTTATTATCTATTTCAATTCTTAAATAACTTCAAAACACTTGGGGTTGGTTATCATTTGAGTCCCTTTGGTGGCTATGAAAAGCTCAAACAAAAGCCTAAAAGGATTGGAAAAAGCTAGACCCGTTACCTCCTTTCAAAAATGTAAAGTGCTGAAATTGGGGGTTGGCTGCGGCCAAAAACAGGTCAGAAGCTTTTGGGCTGTGGCCAAGCAAATTCCTATTTCTTGGCTGAACTTCCAAATATCATAACTAAATATACAAAAATCAAAATGGAGGGATTCTAAGTCTGACTTGAAGCTTTTTAGGTCCTCTACACAAGAAAAAAATATGAACCACTACCATATACAAGCACAAAAATATAGAATCCAACGAAGTTCCATTCTATTGCATAATAAACTCCATTTTCACCCTCAAACTATGGAAATGCATAACTTCTAGCACATAAATTAGAATGAAACCCATTTTATATAATTTTAAAGCTTGACACATCCTCTATTCAACTGGGAAGTTTCAGAATTTTTAGACACCATTTACTTATTCAAAATGCCATGCAAACTAGCCGCCTTATACAGAGTTTTTATTGACAAAACTTCCAATTTTTCAACATATGATTCCAATGGTCCAAAACACACCACAAGACACCATTAATACCATCAAAACATCATAAATTCTCTAAAACCCTATTATATACAAAAATAGGGCAAAATTATAGAAGCCAAAGTTTTCAACTAATTATCACAATATATACATCAAATGGTTGCTTTTGCTCACCTATACCACGTTCTCTAGTTTGTTCTTTGATTCTCCAACCTTTAGTTTTTCTTGAGTACACAAAACACCTCGTCTTGAAAATCTAAAATCATACAAATGAAGCTCTTATCAAGAGGAACAAGATTAGGGAAGAGGTTTTGAGCAATAGAGGTCATATACAAGGTCAAAACTCAAGAAATAGAGCTCACCTTCACAAAATCTTCTTTCTCTTTCCTCCTCCTTGCCTTGGATGACTTTGAGCTTAAGAGAGGGAGAGTGAGAGATGATGAATAATCAGATTTTTAGCCTCCCCCATGCTCTTAACCGACTTGAGAGGAGAGAGGGAAGAGAAGGAGTGTTGAACATTTGACTTTTTAACTTTCCCTTGCCTAAATCATGTGGTGCCATGTGTCATGATCCTAAGACTTTTCAAAAAGCATGTAACCATGTAGTTACTCTAACTAATTCTATTAGCCATTTAGTCACACATCTTACTCTTTATGTTAATAGTCAATTGCTTCTTTGGTAGCTAATTAGTTGGCCGATAAATTTATTTCTTCCCGTTTTGCTCCTGACTATGGCAATTTCAATTAGATTGCCACTTGACACATTATTTGATCCCTTTATCACATGCCATGAACCCTCCCCTTCATTTTTAATTCAATTGAGGCCTTGTCACCATAATAGAGCTTAAATACTGGGTTTGGGCACTTTCTACTACTAGTTTGAGTCATAACTCACACTTTATTCCCTGAGAGTATTCATCCAACATTCATTATACTCTCATTTAGAGTCATGACCCCTTATACACATTTTAGGGCATTACATAACTCACAACTTTATGTTTAAGAAAGTATTAAACAATTCAAAATAAAAAAAAAAAGAAAAAAAACTCTTACTGAAGGTACTCGATGTCAATTGGAGGCCCCAACAACACACAAGGTGTGTTTGGTTGAAGGCAGTGTGAGGAATGTCAATGAAAAGGAACAAAAGTTAAAAATTTTAACCATTTTTTTTAGAGAAAGAAGAGCTAATAATAAATTATTATACACTTTCCAAGTTTGAGTTTTTTTTTGGTTTTTTTTTGAAGAAAAAGTTAAAGGGAAAATTCCAGAAAAAAACCATTTGAACTTCAAAATCCCAAATTAGTGATTTGACAAGAACTTGCATTGTCAATCCCTTTACTCTTTTTGTCAATCTCATTACTCTTCTTGTCAACGGGATTTTGATGTTCAAATGGTATTTTTTTTTTGGAATTCTCCGAAGTTATATTTCAATTTATAACTTTAATGAGGGCCATTAAGTATATATATATATATATATATCTCTTATTATCGGAATATGTATTATACAATAAAAATGAATCTTAGTATAATTATTATTAATACAATCTTTGATTCTCTAAATTTATCTTCATTTTGGTTTTGATATTTCAAGTTTCAAATCATAGGTTTTGGCCCCTCAAGAACTAAAATGATTTAGGCTTTTATTAAATTATAACGATCAATGTTTTAAGCAAAATAAAATGTTAGGGACTAAATTTAAAATTCAAGAATTAAAGCCAAAAGAGGTGGCAAATTTAAGAGAACAAAAATTATATTAACACTTACCATTATTATGTTAGTTTATTTAAAAAATAAAATATTATTATGATAATAAGAGGAGCAAACCTAAGAAAATATTTATGCTATATATACCTTTTCCCCTTCACTCCTCAAGCTACAGCACCTACACAGTCTCCTCCAAGTCCTTGAGGTATTTTTCTTTTTGTCTCCTTTTCTTCACTTTTTCGGCCTCTAACTAATACGCATATGCTCACTCTTGGTCACAGTTTAGGCTAAATATAATGTTTGGTCCCTATAATTTGGTTTCGATCCCTGAAGCTTTAAACAAGAGGTTTTAGTCCCTTAAGCTTACTCCGTCTAACAATGGTAGTCATTGTAGTTGAACAGGACTTGGGAGTCAATCTAATGGTGTTAACTTTGTACACGTGTCACTAGAAGCATTTAAGTTGGTTATGTGGCATCCTACTGGGCTAACTCTCTGGGACATTTTATTTAAAAAAAGAAAAAATAGTCTTCAACCTAGAAGCCATGCACACATCTCGCACCAACCAAAATACACGCACAGTGACTGAACAAAGAATAAGAGAAAGGGAGAACCACTTGAGCCAGTGAAGTCTAATGTGATCGTCGTTGACTCCAGCGAACGTCAAATACACTTGTTACCATCGTCTCCTCCATCGGTGTTAACTATAGCACTGTCAGAGATAACATTCCACCTTCATAAAATAGTGTCCAATTTCCTCACTTCAACAAGTCTCCACTAGTGGCGGCGGCGGCAAAGCTTCTTCTCCAACCTCCATTTCCTCAGATCTAGCTCTTTGATAAAGATTCGAATCCCATAACCTTGATGGCCATTGTGATTTTTTTGCTTGTCTTCTATGGTTACTAGCAATCCCCTTTGATCTCATCTTCTCCCTTTTGTAGAGACAATCTAGTGTCTTATCATTGCTTCATCCTCCTCTGCTTTTATTTCTATTTTGGGTGCTCATGGTTTTGCTTCCCCTTCAACTATTTCTTCCAAAATTTCTCCAGATCTTTGAAAAGATTCACATTTGGGTTTCTCTAGATTTGATTCTCTTATTCTTCTCTGTTGGTGTTGTGATATTATGTGCATAGTTGTAGGGCCTAATGGGTTTGAGCCAAAATGTATTGTGTACTGTGTTGTGGTCATTTAGTAGTTGTAATAGGTTGGTGTATTTCATTTATGTATAAAGAGTAGGATCAGGGACTGTATAGTTGTTAGTTGGATATATATTTCATTAATAATAGAAGGTGATAGTAGCCAATTGCTACTGCATTATTTTGAGAAAAACTTTCTAGCCAACATAGTGTCAGAGCTTCAAGTATGAGGAAAAGTCAACCTATTCCTTATCTCTCTTACATGGTTTGAAATTCAAGATCATCCAAGAATATTACTACACATTGAATCAGCAGCTTAAGAACAACTTTGAATAGCCAATATCTGACATTGGAACATGATCCGGTTGCAAGAATTGCCTGAGATCCACACCCGAATAACAAAGCAAGTGGATCCATATCACACACCTCAGCGTCATGTTGTGTGTACTCGCAGTCACAGAAAAAGCATACTCAAAATTACAGAAAAACAAATCCCTATCGCCATCTGATAGGGTTTCCTCTCCTCTCAGAACATCACCTGATTTTCTCGATGAAGTGTTCCCTGATATATCATTGAAGGTGCGACTCCAATACGGCGTACAAAGTCTCTCCGCCATCGTCTACCTGTTAGGCTCTTTGTTCATCCTTCGATTAGTACAACCATGGTTGAGAAGACTACTGCAACTACTAGTGATTCCCATTCTGGCGAGCCAATTCTGTTCAAGCATCCTCTTTTTCTTCATCCATCAGACACTTAGACAACTTCTATCATTCCACACACCCTCACTGAAAGTGAAAATTACACTATTTGGAGTCAAGCCATACATATTGCACTGTTAGGTAAGAAAAAAATTGGTTTTATCGATGGTTACTGTACAAAAGAAGCCTAAGAAATGCATTTTTAGAGTCAATGGAAAGGTGCAATGCTATAGTTCTCTCCTGGCTACTGAACTATGTTTCTAAAGAACTGGCGAATAGTCTTATCTTCTACCACAATGCTCACTCTGTTTGGCTTGACCTTCAAGAACGATATGATAAGGTCACTGGCTCAAGAGTCTTCACCTTACATTGCGAACTTAATTTCCTATGCCAAGGGCCTCTCACGGTTTCACAGTATTATTCCAAATTAAATGAACTAAGGGAAGAGCAATCTGCCTTGCTCCTAATTCTATGGTGTCAATGTCTTACCTCTAAGGTATATTCTGAATGTCTTTAACAACAAAAATTACTGCAATTCCTTCTTGGCCTCAACGATTCCTATGGGATAGATAAGTTTTAGATCCTTCTTATGAAACCTCTGTAATATCCCGAATTTTGAAACTTGAGGCTAGAGAATAAGCCTGAGAGAAGTAGACTGCTAAGCCCCATTTTAGCAAGATCCTAAATTGTGATTAAGGGTTAATGACTCCAAAAGTGGATGTGGTTAGTGATAAATAACCCTTTTGGAGAATATGATGTGATTTAGGATTCGAATGTGATTCGTATGTGCTTTGAGCAGCGCCGAAATCTTGTATTTAAGTTCAATTATGGATTAACCTCTAAATTGACTTAAAATAGAGGGAGAGCACATAATGTGGTGATATGAAAAGATATGAAGTGTTTGGTGGTGATCCAAGAGAGATTACCATAATCAGGGGCAAAACGGAAAAGTTACCGACCAATGGATCGATTACCGAAGAGGAAACTCATTGGTAACTTCAAGATCAATGGTTAGGATTGATTTGTGCAAGAGATCAAGGGGTGGAATCATGTGTAGATGTGCCTATGTGAACTCATAGAGATGGAATAAGGGTGTGACAAGTGTCACAATTTGAGCCCTTAGATCTTGGTCAATTTGTCAACTCATTTTCCCTCTTTCCTCTCTTTATTTGGACGTTTTGGCATCCCAAAAACTACTGCCTTCATCTTCATCTTCACTCCCTCTCTCTCTCAAGACTCCATGGAGTCCCAAAGCTAGGAAGAAAGAGAAAAGAATAAGGTGAGATTTGGCTTGTTTCTTGTCCTCTAATGCTCTAATGTCCTTCTATAATCTTATTCATAGTGATGAGAGCTTCATCTCTATGGTTTTAGATTTGTGAGAGGAGGTGTTTTGTTGCTTGAGCAAAAGTGGAAAGATGAAGAATCAAGAAATTGGTTTGAGAAAGAGGAAGAGGTGAGCATTTGCTTCCTTTTGATATAAGTTTTATGACTTTTGGTTAAGTATGGTGAATTGTGAATTTTGCCCTGATTTTATGGTATTTTCGTGTGGTATGTAATTGGATGAATTGGATATTGTTTTATTTTGAAAATGGTGTCATGTTGTGGTATTTAATCATTGGAATTGATTTGAATTGGATTAGACACATTGGTTGCAAAACTGGAAATTCTGTCCAGTGTGAATTTTGTCTGGGCAGTTTGGTTGTGTGGACGTTTTGACTAGGCAAAGGATTTCAGAAAATTATGAAACTTTCCAATCTTAAATTTCATCTCCCAACCTTCAAAATGGACATATAATTTGTGCCATTTCGTTTTGGGAACTAGGAGTTATAGCTTTCCAAAGTTTGAGGTCGAAAATGGATTCTGTTTTGGGGCAGTGATGAAATGTGTGTAATTCTGTATTTATGTGGTTATGGAAAGCCTTGATTCATATTTTTCCTATGAAGAGGACTTAAATATATTTCATTTGGCTTTGGGATCACCTCGTTTCGATTTTTCTGGAATTAATTATGAATTTTCGAAATTGCCTTGGCTGCAACAGAAAATCTTGGCTGCAGCACAAAAGTTTTTGTGCACGTTTTGGCCACAGCCAGAAATTCTTGGCTGCAGCCAAAAACCTTCTGTGCGCATTTTGGCTGCAACCAGAGGGTTCTTGGCTGCAGTCAACCCCCCCCATTTTCAGTACTTGGTGATTTTGAAAAGTGATTTCCAACCTAGTACGTCCCAATCCTTTCAAGCATTTGTTGAGCTTATTATTAGACACTTAAGGGACTCAAATGACAACCAAATTTAAGTGATATGAAAGTAAGAGTTTGGAATAGAAAATAACCCTATGTCCTTGCTTTGATTATAGGGTTGATGTTCGCCCTAAACGTGGTTTGATATTCGTTCTGATCGTGAGTAAGCGGGGCTGGAGCATACGTGGAAAGAGGGTAGGGAACATATCTCTTTTGCTTGTATTTGATATATGTGTTAGTGTGTTGGTGCATGTCTTAGCTTTGCATGATTATGTGTAATTTGAAGCTATGTTTCAATTTATGCTATGGCCATTAGTATGTTTTTTGAAGCATTGAGCTTACAAATTGTCATTGTGTTAGCATGAGTTATGTGATGCAAACATGTCATGCATTAAACATCTATCGTACATGCATATTGATATTGTTTACCTACTGATATTCTCTCGAATCTCACCCTCCCCTACTAACCTTTCAGACAGGGTAGTGGATCTAGGATGGAGTAAGTGATTAAGGGCGGCAAGGACTTCCTTCGGGTTCAAGATTCGGTAGTTGGTTATCATAGTTGGGAGTATATGGATTTAGATGTGTATATATGTATGTGATTGAGGATTTGTTATATATTTGAGATGGATTTGTGTAATCCCCATATGAGGGCATGTATTGAGCGAATGTGCCCTATAAAGCTTGAGTTAATAAATGGAATCTGGAATAGCCAGAATTATTACATTGCGTACTCTAATATATTAAATGTGATATTCCATATGAAGTAATTGTATTCGGAATGTGGATGTGAGACCAGGTTATAAATGATTTCAAAAGGTATTTGTGAAAATCCCGTCTGGTTGATGGGTTTATAAATGTTTTTTATTCTTATTGCTCTCTATTTCACTTTAATTGCGTATTTCGGATATAATTACAGAAGGGGGTTACAACCTCTACCCTATGTTAATCTATAATTTGCAATGGTATGCGAAGATGAAGCACAATGATCTATTGCCAATTCGCCTTCCATTACTACTAAAGTTATGGCCATGATTACCAGAGAGAGGGTGTGGTAGAGGTCGGGGGGAGGCACCTCCTGAGTGTAATCCTGTGGAAAGAAGGGATATGTTAAAGATATTTCTAGGAGATTGTTGGATATCTACTGGTTACAAAGGTCCTAAGGTTCTTAAGACACTAGAAGCGTCAGCTAATCAACTCAGAATAGATATAAGGGCATAGGCTATATTGGGAGATTAGATCATCTCACCCACATTCACACAAGATCAGTATGATCGCCTCCTCAACCTGCTGAAAAAGGACTCAGAAGGTACTGTGCATGCTCTCATCGGTATTGGGATGGGTTTGCATAATTCTTCCCTTCTTGTAGGCACTACTAGTATATGGGTGTTTGATTCTTAGGCAACCACACACATTACTGGAGACCTATCTTTTTCGACACATCGAATTAATGATAGTCCTATTAGAGCAATTAAGATACCTAATGGTGATCATGTATTGATTACTTACATTGGAAATGTCAAATTATCCAATGATATATACCTGACCAATGTTTTATATGCCTCACAACTTAAATTCAATCTTATTTATGTGCCAAGACTTACACGTGAGCAACAGTGCATGGTTGTGCTTTTCCCTAACCATTGTTTAGTGCAGGACCTTCAGGATGGGAAGAAGAAGGTGATTAGTAAGCTAGAAGACGGTTAGTACATGTTAAGTTTTCCTAAATGTGTTGTTGCCATTAATAGTTTTGATCTTGATGTAAAGAATCCTGATGATTTGTGGCTACTACATAATAGGCTAGGACATGGCCCTCTCCATGTGTTATGACATTTAAACATTGTTAAGGTTAAATCTGTTACTTTGAATGAGACAAGCGAAATTTGTGTTCAATCAAAGCAAACTAAGTTACCTTTTGCCTCTAGTTTTATCAAGTCTCCTTCTTATTTTGAATTAGTACATATGGATGTAGGGGGTCCGTATCGGACACCTACACGCCAATGAGACCATTATTTCTTGACTATTGTGGATGATTACTCTAGAAGTACTAGGATATTTTTTATGAAATCGAAATCTGAAACTTCTGGTTCCATTAAAAATTATGTTGCTTATATTGCTAGTCAATTTTCTATTCAAATTAAGAAAATTGTGGGTGATAATGGAGTTCTTTAATAATGATCTTAGAGTATATTTTGGGGAAAAGGGCATTATCCATGAAACTAGTTGCCCTTACACTCCAGAACAAAACAAAATTGTAGAGAGAAAGCATCGAACATTGATGTAGATAGCACGGAGCCTTATGCTTCAATCTGGGGTTCCAATCAAATATTGGGGATAGTGTATGCATATGGTAGACTTTCTAGTCAATAGAGTCCCTTATAAGGTCTTGACCTATAAAACACCCTATGAGAAAGTATATGGAGAGGAGCCAAATTTTGACACCCTTAAGGTTTTTGTTCCAACCTATAAGGTTTATCCTATTGAATTTACATATTAAGAACCTTATTGTGAGTGGACATGTCACATTTCTTGAAAAAAGTTTTCCCTTCAAAGAAGAATCATCCCCTGATCATGACAAGACATCTCATGAGTTTAGACATATGTTTTTTGTCACGCCCTTAGTTTAATTTCACATTTACCAGAGTATTCACGGAAAACAATATGCGGTTCGGTAGGCAACACAGGAATAACATGAATATACTGATAATAAGTGCATGATTACATAAATTCCCCATAGGGGTTCGTACATGATCATTACCATCAATATAGCCACACAGGGCTACTTGGGTATCTAAACTCGTCCCAGTGAAACAAAGACATCTCTACCACTGCAATTCCCTCATATGGTTCTCTGCATTGTTCTCAGCATATCTTCTGTCTTCTCTTGTCTAAATTGTTGGTAGGGAGGGTGAGATTCGAGAGAATCTCAGTTGAAAACAGATACCATAATGGATGCATGATAGATGCTATTTATATGACATGTTAGCTTTATCTAGATGCATGCCCCATAATGACATTTCTGCATACTCAATGTTTCATGTAAAAAAACTATGGTCATAATAGAACAGAAACAAAGCTTCATTTATTCAAATATGCTCTACACAATCAAGTAAAACAATCACATACATCACTACACAAGCAAAGATATCAAATACAAGCAAGGTAAGTCCCCTACCTCCAGTCTTTTCTCCTCAATTTGCGTGCCAACAACTCGGGCCCTCAACTGGGTCCTACAATTCTAAATGTACCATTTAGACGCTTATATAGTATTTCTGGGGTTTAGATGAGACTATATTGAAAAATTACTAAAATGCCCCGGGGACCCATCTCGGCCACGCCATACCCAGTCCGGCTGTACTTTTCCTGAAAGTCTATCCTAGACTATCCTGACATATTTTCATCCAAGGAATCCATTTTCGGACTAGGAATTATCAAATTACAAATTTATCCTTGGTAGCCCCACTTTAAGGGTAGGGGCGTTTTCGTAATTATGCTTTTTCGGCCTTTTCCAAAAAAGTTGTTAGATCTCTCATGTTTTGATGATAACAAAGGATGGTATGAAAAAGATTTGATAAACAAATAAGGTTGAACAAAGTAATAACAGGGCAAATCATTACTTGAAGTAAGCATTGGAGTAATGAAGAAAGGCCAAGAGAAAAAGCTGAGAAACTTCATCACTGGCAAGTTTTCTAAAGAGTTACTCGAGTAAGTACTCGAGTAATGAGACAGAAACTTGAAGTAACCAGAGTCAACCTTCAAGTAACCTGCCAACATTACTCGAGTAAGCACTCGAGTAATAAGGTATATGACTTCCAGTTGCTCTCGGCCTGCCAACGTTACTCGAGTAGCTACTCGAGTAACCAGGTAAATCACTTGGAGTTGCTCTCGGCCTGCCAATGTTACTCGAGTAAGTACTCGAGTAACCATGTAAAAGACTTCCAATTACTCTTGGCCTGCCAATGCTACTCGAGTAAGTACTTGAGTAACCATGTAAAAGACTTCCAGTTACTCTCGACCTGCCAACGTTACTCAAGTCTGTACTCGAGTCCCCTACTTCAAGAAATATGTTGCTCTCGGTATTTTCAATCCTGCCAATGTTACTCGAGGAGTTACTCGAGTAACTCACTGTGGTAAGCAAAACCTGAAGGTAATACTCGAATAACATGAAATGTTTTTATCACACTTCACTCGAGGCACTACTCAAGTATGCAAGGATTCAATCACACCTTGTCAAGAATTTGAACTGGATTACTCGAGTCAGTAATCGAGTAATATGCAGAGTTATTTACACAGAACTTGAAGTATCTACTCGAGTAAGCTATGCAGAAAATTGATGTTTACTCGAGTAAGTACTCGAGTAACAACGTAAGAAAACTTGAAGTGCTCTCGGCCTTGTAATCCTGCCAACATTACTGGAGTGAAGCATCGAGTAACCTAAAGTTTATTTGAGAGATTACTCAAGTAGATACTCGAGTAACCTATGAAGAAAAGTGTGCCATACCCGAGAAAGTACCCTAGTAAACAGGTATTTTCAAGGTTTATGAATTTGTTTACTTCATGCACTACTCGAGTATGCAAGTACAGAAAATCAGAAATCATTCCAACGTTTATTGATTTGTCTTCTATATGATTAACCCTTCATTGTATTAGTATTCTTAGCATATCCACAGACAAACAATGAGGAGATCTTACCAAATAAGGAAAGTCAAATGCAACGTTCAAACACTACCCACCGCCACCTACCGCAAACGGATATTTTTCAATTTCTGGAAAAGTCAACAATGGCTGCGCACGCTCTAACGGGCGAGAAGAAAATGTTCCAACAATCATTACCAACACATCTATATATATGGGAACATCCAAACAGAGATCACAACAAGAACACACACACGAACGCATTATCAAGTTCACTACTCTGTTTTACATAATACTTGTAATTCTGTACTTCAGTGATTCTTATTCACTCTGTGAGAGAGATATTTCATTCAAACTCAATATTTGTTATTGAGGTAACTTAAGGTTGTGGAACCTTGAGTTGGGATTATATTACAACTTGTAAGGGGGAGCGAGTGTCCAGGCGAAGGAACTTGCTTGTACTGAGGTGCCAAGAACCCACTGAATCTTGGAAGTTATAGTGAAACTCTCAGAGATATTCTGAGGACTAGATGTAGGTCAAAGTGGTTGTGGCCGAACCAGTATAACTCCCGGTGTACACTTCGGTGATATTTCTCCTTACTCATTACTGCATTATATTCATTGTCAAGTTTTCATATTTGCAACAAAAGTTTTTAGTATCACCCAATTCACCCTCCCTCTTGGTTGAAACACTTGCTCTAACAAAAGGGACCAACTGTAACCCCACCTAATTTTTGCTCCTGAACTCAATGGAACCATCAAATCATTGAAAATACAACTCTAATCCCTCCAAACTAGCCTTGGTTGAAATTCTCAGTTGCCCGCGAAAAATTGGGGTTTTTCGGTTTCGGCTGCGTAAACGCGTTCCTTTCTACTCCTAACCACTTTATTGACCATTCCATTAGGTTACAACTACCATTTAGTACCAATTTGGGAAGTATAACACACCCACACACCCATTTTCCATTTTTGAAACCAATGACAATCCAGCAAAATTTTACCGATTAAATTGTCCGCAACAGCCAAAACAGTCAATATACAAGAGTTTGGAAGTTACCTCAAGCTCTCACTAGCTTTTCCTTGTCTTGGCTGAAACCCTAGCTGTTTTAACACTAAAGGAGGAGCTTCCAAACCTTAAAGAACATAAAGGAGTAGCTTAGGATCGGAGTTATACATGTTAGGAGCTAGATCGTCGAAGAAATTGACTTACATTGCGAGTTCTCTTCTCCTTTCTCTCTCTAGAAATCTCAAACGTTTTTTTCTCTAGTTCATATGAATAAACCAACGGTTTAAAAGCTTGGAGGAAGAAGATATGTTATATTATGCTTATGTCATTACCCTTATGATGATGTCATAATTCCAAAATTGACATTTTCGGATTTTCTGGCAGATTTCTTCCCAATCTTTGAACAATCATAACTAATTCTAAAAAAATCGAAATGAGGTGATCCCAAAGCCAAATGAAAGCTATTTAAGTCCTATTTATAGGAAAAATATGGATCATTACTAGAAATCACCACACAAATATAGAATTACAAGTTTTGATCCCAAACTTTGGCAAATCATAACTCCCAGCACACAAAACGAAAGGACATAAGTTATATGTCCATTTTGAAGCTTGACATGTAAACTTTAAGACTAAAAAGTTTCAGAATTTTTTGACGCCATTTGTCTATTCAAAACATCCACACAAACAAACTGCCCAAAATAGAGTTTCAATGGACATAATGAATGGGTTAAGGCAATGCATTTGGAAATAGAGGCCCTTAAGGCCAATAAAACATAGGAAATTGACCCATTACCTAAAGGTAAAAAACTCATTGGTTGTAAATGGGTGTATAAAATAAAATTCAAATAAAATGGTGAGGTGGAAAAGTACAAAGCTAGTGTAATATCCCAAATTTCGAGACTAGAAGCTTGAGTTAAGACTAACTCAAGCCAACTGCTAAGCCGCAATTTGCAAAAGTCCCAAGAATGTCTTAAAGACATAATGACTTTTAGGGACTAATCTGGGAAAAAAATAAAGTATGGGATTTAGTTCCAAATAACTAAAGGAAACACCTTATTCCTTTATCTACAAGCAAAACTAATATTAAGGCTAACTTGGACTAATGGCACCTTAAATAAATGTTGCCATAATTAAGGGCAAAAGAGACAATTGCTATTTGATCTTGAGGTTAGAATTGGAAAAAGATTGAAGGGTCAATATTTGCTCTTGAAAAAAGTAAGAGCAATTAAGAGAAGAGAAAATAGAAGACAAGAAAATTCACTAAGAAAACCATTGGATAAAGAAGAAGGGAGACAAGAAAATTCAACCAAGTATCCAATGGATAATAAACTTCTTTGTGTACAAAGAGCTAAGAACCTTTGGGTAAAGGATTTCCTCTTCTCTCTCCCTTTAATTTTCGGTCAAGAAGGCCATGGAAAAAGAAACAAAAGCTTTTGGTCTATCCAAAACTTCTTTGGTTAAGCCAACCAAACTAGAAAGGAAGAAGGAACCAAATAAGGACATGTCATCATCATTTTTCTCTCCCTTCTCTCAAACATTTCGGCCAGCACACCCAAAGAAAGAGAAACAAGTGTTTTAAACACATTATCCCTTCCATTAGCTTCATTTGGACATACAAAAGCAAGAGGAAGGAGAGAGAAACCAAATCTGAAATTTCAAGAACTCAAGAAAGGTAAGAAACTTCTCTCTAAGATTTCACCCTCCTACTTACCTTTCTAGTCAAAAGTGTCTTCATGAACATTGTTCCTCTTGGTCACTCCTATAGTGTTAGTTTTTCAAGAGGAGGTGTTTTAAGGCATTTATCAAGGTCCAAAGTTGTGGAATCAAGAAATAAAGCTTAAAGGAAGCAAAAGAGGTGAGTAAGAGCTTTCTTTTGAACCATATATTGTGTGGTTTGGTTGAGTTTTATGGAATGGGTGTTGCTACCCTAAATTTTGATTCTTTGAGTATTTTTAGGGTTTATTGTGTTTTAGTTTTGTAAATGGAGTTAAATAAGGTTTAGAAATGAGAAATCACAAATTTAGAACTTAAGAGTAGTACTGCCAGATTTCATTTTCTAGAAGACAGTGATATTGTGGCATGCTTTTGATTAGTCAAACCTGGTCCAAATGCTATAAAAATTTACAGGATGAAAGTAGACATCTTGAGCTTTAATTTGATGGGTAGAACATAATTCTTGGATTAGTGAATTTAAAATTATGATATTTCAAAATTAAGCCCTATTTTTGGAATGAATTCTGGAACAGATAGTGTTTGACGAGTTTCTGGGATTTTATGGGAGTAATTGCTAGATGGTGATTTTTTTTTCCTTGAAAATATACTTAAAGATCTTTATTTTGATATATGAAATGTATCATTTGGACAAGTAGATTGAGAGATATGAATTTTTAAAGTCTGATATTGTAACCCCCTGCCTTGAAAACCGTAATTATGATTCGAAATACGTAATTAAAATGAAATAGAAACCAATAATAATCAAATACCATCCCTTCCTTATGGTAGAGTTTTCACAAATTCTTTCAAAATTTCTACTTTAACTTGGTCTCAAATTTCACAATTTGAATATAATTACTCTGCGTAGTTAAATCACATTAATATACCAGAGTGTACAATAAAAATCCTGGCAAACCCCAGGTTTCATGAAAATACTAAGGGTTTACAATTTCCTACTTAGGGGATTACACAATCATTTTCAAAATAAGATGAACAGAATACACAGTGATCCCCAATCCAAAATGGATAACCAACCACCATAATAACAATCTCCCTAAGGAGTCCTATTCGCCCTTGGTTGTCTCCTTCCCTTTGGAGCCACTTGCCCTGTCTGAATATTAGTCAATGGAAAGAATGAGATTCAAAAGAATCCCAGTAGTAACAAAGCACTTATACAACATGTGATCACAGAGCATGCAATGACATCATCAAACAGCATCGCAGCATAAGCACAGCACACAAGTTGCCACGTATGCACATAATCACATATCATATAATCTCATCCCCCGTATTACACCACCCTGAAGGCACGGTCCTCCCACCGTTAACATCGATGGGCCGTGGGTGAAGGTTCACAAATAGCCTTTCAGCTTTCACATATAGCCTTATGGCTTTCATGTAGTCTCATCCCCCGGATTCCACCTCCCTGATGGCACGGTCCTCCCACCATCAACACCGATGGGCCGCAGGTGATAGACCCACAAACAATGATAAATCAAACATACCATGTATCACATATAGCATAAGAGAAAGAGTCACTATCTTGTTCCTTCCAAGAGTGCTCCAGCATAGATGGCTCACGAGTAGGGCAAATATCAAACCCTATAACCAAAATCAAGGACGATGGTTATTCTCTATTCCAAATTCTTATATTCATAACACTTAAGGTTGGTTATCATTTGAACTCTTTAGGTGGCTATTAGAAGCCTAGACATATGCCTAAAGGGTTGGGAACACTACACCAAAGATCCCTTTTTCGAAAGAGAAAAGACTTATTTTCAGCTCTTGCACTCGAGTGATAAGATGGTTTGCACTTGAGTGAGGTTGGCTCACTCTTGCTTTTTGGCATGGAAGTGTAACAAAAAACTGAAGGAAAGGAGGAAACCATGCTGCAGCACTTGAGTGAGGCATCTTCTTACTTGAGTGAGGCTCTATCAGAAGCCAGAACACAGCAATTAACAGAAGTTTCCAATTTTTACCAAATATTTCTAATAGTTCTAAAATTCCTGCATAAGCCTATTCCCATATAATTTCACACAAGGAACCTACTGGAAACCTCAAAACAACTAAATTCCCATTCTATCAACAAGTTTTGGGTTTTGACCTCTGCATAATACACCTTACTCAATTCCATCAAACTTACTTCCAAAGTTCCAAAACAATTCCAACATTCCAATAACATCACATTATACCAATTCTACCATCAATCACCATACAATTCTTGCATTCCACATTGACACTAAAATCAGGACAAATTCCACAAACATCAAAACTTAACCAAAAATCACAACATATATGTCAAAATGCCACAAATGCTCACCTCTTAAACTTGCCAAGGTTAGATCTTTGATTTTCCAACTCCTAAATATGTTCAAGCTCTAAAACCCCTTCTTTCAAGAATCTAAAACCATCAAGATGAAGCTCTCACTACCATGAACAATATTAAAGAAGAGTACTTGAGCATTAGGGGGCATCTACCAAGTCAAAATCTCACCTTTAAACTTTCTCTTTCCTTCCTTGCTCAACGAAAATGGAGAAATGGAGAGAGAAGATGAGATGATGATGAAGATACAGATTTTTGGCTTCCCTTACTCATTTAGCCAGCTTGGAGGGAGAGAGAAGAGAGAAAAAAAGTTTGACAAATTAACTTTGATCCTATGGTTCATAAAGTGCCACTTGTCTTGATCTTATGCCTTCTTCTATGAACCCAAATTAACACTACCACATGCAATTCCACCCCTTTTTATTGAGTAATACATATTTCACAATAACTCTAACCAAATTAGTAAACTCCCTCTTCGGTGGCTCACTAATTGATCGACAAATTTCCCATTTTGTCCCTGATTATCCCAACACTTACTAAATCATCATCAAGCACATTTTATATCACAATTCACATCATATACTTAAAAAGTGTTTATTTACAATAACTACATCTACTTTTGAAGTAATCAGCCCTTAATCCCATTTTTGGGTCATTACAGATAATGATTCTAGAAAGATAAGGGTGGCAAACTGATTGTGAAGTGTTTTTGTTTGGCCAAATGAATTCCAATGTCCATAAAATTTTCTAAGTAGACCTAATCAGCTTTAATTTGATAGGTAACTTGTGGCAATTGGATAAGTACACAAAAAGTAAGGATTGGTGGAAGTTGGGCATTAATTCTGGGCAGAATTTTGTGACAGAAGTGGATAATTGAGAATTATGGAAATGTGTGCATGTAATTGGCAGTGCTAATTATTTTTCCATTAAAGTGAACTTAAGAAGGATCACATTGAGCTTTTAACTAACCCAATTGGAGTTTTTTTAGAATTAGTTATTATTTTTTTAAAGTACAATGAAAAGTTTGACCGCTTTATGTCTTATGCAAATTTAAGACTTAATGGCACAAAAGTAATAATTAGGAACTCCAAGTGTTAGGATTAAGCCCTTAAAGTTGTTGAAGGCCCATGTAGTCACATTGGATATTCATTTATCATGGCTTTAATGTATATTTATGTACCTATGGCCTTGAGATGACGAGGAAGAAGAATGGAAGTGTTTTCAAGAAACTTCAATGGTTGGCATAAATGGTACAAGAGGGGGACTTAAAGATAGAAGATAGTGAACTTACCTAACCTGCATGTAGTGGATATATATGTTTGTGCATTGATTTATATGACTACTTTTCCTAATTGTATTAAGCATATTTGATTGATTGAAGCTCTATTATATTTATGCTATGATCATGAGTATGTTGTAATATTGAGCATGCAGATATGTCATTATGTTGGCATGAAATTATGTAAGGCAAGCATGTCATGCATTAAATATATATCTTGCATACATAGTGGTCTTGTTTGCTACTGAGATTCCCCTGAATCTCACCCTCCCCCAACCAACCATCTAGGCAGGTGAGCACAAAAAAGGAGTGTAGGATGATGCACCGAAAAAAGTTGCAGAAGAAGAGTTGAGGAGTTATTACATGCTAATATGTGGTGTATTAATATTTGATCGGTTAACTATATAACCCACACGGTAAAGGAATTAATTATCCAAGCTTGTTAAATGAACTAGGAATAGGTAATCGCACAGTACGAGCCCATAGTTAAGTAAGTAGAGGAATTGATAAGATGAGAAAAACCTTGATAATAATGAATGGAAGAATTGAAAAGTTAAAGTGAATAGTAACCTTGTGAATAAAGATAAGAAATCTAGTAAATATGGTTTTACTGAATGAACAGTGCCCTAAGAACAAGGGTGTAAGTTTTTGGCTGGGAGCTTTATTTATTGATTCTCCTGAGCTATAATAATAAAGTTAACATTCCGATGCATAATAAAGGGGCATAAGTAATGGGTGTTATATATGTTGGTATCAGAGCAGAGATTCTGGCATTTGGCTAGTGCTCTGATGATGTGAATAGTTTATGTATTTATACTTTAATAATCATGAGTGATGTTAGGATTAAGAGATAGGGGTGATAGACAAACCTAGAAGGATATATCTTCCCTTATCAGTTAGTTAGCCTGCCAAAGGAAGAGGCAGAGCTACACATAGAGAGTGAAACAGAGCAGTATTGATTTATACCTAATAAGAAAGGGTATAAGGTTCGGTGTATCTAATTTTGAATTAGCATGTGAACCATATTCTAACAAAACTACGTGGTTAAGCGTACTTAGGCAAAAGAAATCTTGGGATGGGTAACCCCCTAGAAAGTTAAGTTGGTAAGGTTATGGAGACATAAGGAATAGTGATTGTCTTAAGGTTTCTCCATAACTAATGATCATTTTAGTTAGATGAGTCATATTCAAAGGCATATAGGTATGATAGAAAGTATTGACTTAGAGGAGGCCAGAAACTGTTATAGAAATGCAGTTTTCTAGGTCTTGCCAGATATTGTCAGGTAGATATACTGACTCTTGAACCGCCTTGCCATTGATAGAACTCATATGAATGAAAGAATTGTGTTTAAGTGGAATAGTAACTGTGAGAGTAAGCTTCTGAAAGCTGAGGGAGAGGCTGACATTCACACTAGTATTGGTTATCCTAGATCCTAGTGCGGCTGGTGTGGTTTGGAAATGAAGTGATTGATATGGGTTGCAATGAAATGATATATGGGATTGGGATGTGCCCAGTGTAGCAAGGCAAAATGGTGACATATGACTCTCAATAGCTGAAGCCTTACAAGATGAGTTACATACTTATGATGTAGAGCTGGCAGCGATTGTTTTTTAGGTAAAAGAATGATGATTAGAATATGCCTTTATAATATTAAGGATTGAGGTAGAATTAGAATCTCATGGTCAATGTTGATGCTATATGGATTCTATCTTATGATACTAAAGGGTGAGGATAGGCTTGAATCAGATCTAAGCTGAAATAGTGCTTAGGTCGAAATGTGAATTAGGTTGTACTATGGTTCTATTTCATGATAGAAGCTTGAACCTTGTGAACTTTACGGATAGTATTGAACCTTCAGTAATGTTTTGAGCATATTATCTGAATACTGTGAAGGTTAGAATAAGCACTATTAATCATGATCTTTGCATGCCTATTGGGTGTAATTGAGGAAAACAATTTTTGATCTTGTGATGTTGAGTTTCTGGAGTTAGTGATGAACCTACAAGTTGGATGTCTATCCAACATCCAGAGAAGGGTTAACAAGTGAATTGCAACTCAGGAATCAACTTTTAAGTTTTGATTCCTTAAGAATTTGAAATGGCTTAGAATGATTTTAGGTCTTAGAATGTGTTAGAATATGTATGACGTTTCTTGAGGTTGCTAGTTGCTGATCTAGCATAGGGAAAGATCTTGATAATAAAATATTCCCTTATAAAGAATGAATGGGAATTTGTTCCTTGATGGGATAGAGTGATGGATAGAATGAAGGCCATATATTATGGTCTCATGGTTGAGACAGAGAATAGAATGTACTAGTGGCTTCCAGATTCCTTGTACGACATGGGTAGGTTATCCAGTATGGGAGTGTTGAGATATTATGTGCATAGTTGTAGGGCATAATGGGTTTGAGCCCAAATATATTGTGTATTTTGTTGTGGGCTTGGCCCAGTTAGTAGTTGTAATAGGTTGGTGTATTTCATTTGTGTATAAATAGTAGGATCAAGGACTGTCCAAGCTGTTAGTTGGATATTGTATTTCATTAATAACACAAGGTGATTGTAGCCAATCGCTACTGCATTATTCTAAGAAAAACCTTCTGGCCAACAATTGGATTTTAGCTCCATCTTCTTCTCCACCTTCACGATTTTTGTTTAGTGCTATGTTGAATTTGTGCTCCATAATTTTATCGATCTTCATGATTTTTTTTGTTTCATTGTTCTTGAGTATTCAACTATTCATCTTTTCTTTTGGTCGTTGTTCTTTGTTTAATTTTTTTTCTTAGATAGAAAAATTTCTTCCATTAATGATTATGGATATGGGATATCCTTCTTCTTTTCAGGGTAATATATTTATGTTTTTGTTGAATTAGTTTGAATGGCCGCCATTGGTGGTGGCAGAGCTGTGTTGATGGGGGTCAAACGATGGTTGTCATTCATGTTTGGCAAACCACAAAACAGTAGTTTTAGAAGCCTTTTTCCGCAAGCCGATACAAAACTTCTCTCACAAATTATATTGTAAATTGTAAATGTTACTCTAAAAAACTAATCTAAACATGCACTTAATTTTGTTTGCAGAGTTCTACATTTTGGCTGTTTCTTTCTTTCTTTCTTTCTTTTTAAAAGAATGGGATGTCCACGTAAGCAAATGAGTTTGTCTAGTCAGGAGCAAACACTATAAATTTTAACGGTGATAGTGACACGAAAGCAAACTTAACGATTTAGTCCTTTTTAAGCCTCAGGGACTAATTGCCTTAAACGGAGTAAACTTGAAGACCAAAAATTCTTATTTAAAACTTTAGGGATTAAAACCAAAATAATGGCAAATTTTGGGGAGTAAACTTTATAGGGTTAAGGTGCAAATTTACCAATGAAGTTTTGTTTGAGGGGCGTTTGGCACAAATATGTTTTAGAATGAGCAAAAATACCAATCAACAATTAAAAAGGGTGAATTTAGCACAAAATCGTTAAATTTAACCTAACGACGTTAAATTATAAAAGAAGAAAACCCCTAATGGCGTTAGATCAAATTTAACGGTTTTTTGCTAGATGCATCATTTTTAATTATTTATTGGTATTTTTGCCCTTTCTAAAACATATTTGTACCGGACGTTGCTCGAACAAAACTTCGTTGGTAAATTTACACCTTAGCCCAACATTATATTAACCCTCACAGTTTTTATCTTTTACTCCATCCAGTCATAAATATAGGACAAATGTGACTTTTTTTGGAGAGATTAAAGAAGTTAATTAAATTACTTTAAAATATTTGTATTTATCATTTTTTTTCTCTAAACTATTTTGCCTAATTTATAAAATGATATATAATTTAAGAATATATAATATATGATATGATTAAGTAACTTATTTATCTTTAATATTTTAAAAAAATCAATTCTATATTATATTTAAGACTTGACGAATTATCTTCCTTCCTTCATTCTCTGTTGTTCATCTTGTATGTCTTGTCCTGTCCGATCTATTCTTCATTTCTATTTTCTCCAATATTTTACTCCGTTTGACGTCTGTGTGTATAATACATGCATATTTTAAATCTTTTCATGATCCCACTTACTTCCTTTAACTCCATTTTCGTCCTTTTGTGTATGGCACATATTGAGCTCTGCAATAAACCCCAATCTCCTTCTCTCCCTTCAATGCGTGAGTGAGTGGGTATATTATCGATTCGTTCTTTCATAACCCCTCATCTGTCTTACCCACATTTGCATACATACATACATACATATATATATATATATATATATGTCCTTCCAAGATTTCTTGAACCCCATTCCCTTTTTCGTTACTGCTGGTGCTTGTTTATTTTTTAAGCTAATGGGTTATGAGTATAAGGACTAATAATAAGCATTAACAAGTTAATTTTTAAAAAACAAAAAAGTTAATTATCACGAAGAAACTAAACAATTTTGTTGAGTTATTAGTTTCAATTTGTGGTTGGTGTAATCACACATTTCTTTTTGTTTTTTTGTTTTGTTTAGCTTTTTCCCTGCCCAAATCCCTGATGCATTTTTGAAAATTTGCATAGTGTGATAGGGAAATTCACGAAATGCCTAGGTTTTGCAGGGAGCTTCCCCAATTCTTCTCTCTAACGCATTCGCACTCATTCTTCTTCCTCTCACGCGTTAATGGCTTCCCCGAATGAACCAGTGTCCGTTGAAGAGTTCTATCAGTATTGTCTGCCTTCCTTTCTTCTCATTATGTTTTTTTACATGCATTTCATTTATCCTTGCCGTTCTTTTTTGTTTTTTCAGCTTGATTTGTATTTAATTCGGATGAGATTGTAGTTGAAGTGCTTTATATTTCATTAGTAAATTCAATATCAAGAGTTCTAAATATTCTCAATGTCATTACTTTTGTATGAAGTCTTTGGAGGGACACCATTTGTTTTATATCTCGTTTGGTTCACTGGATGCTAACATAGTCCCATGAGTTATGTAATCCCTCGTCTACTCAATCCCTTCTTTAATCTTTTCTTCATCCTTTTGTTTTCATTTGTGTTTGTGTGTTTGACTGTACTCATTCTATCTGAATCATATGAAAACATTTGACATTAGTGATGCACATTAACAGATTTTCTGAAAGAAAAAGTCTTGATTATTTTCTGGCATCTGAAACTCTTGTAGCTATATGGGGTCAAATTAATCATCTGCTTCTACAAAATATGTATTTGTTTGGATTTCTTTTTGCTCGTTGTTGTCTTGTTTTTAACTTTTTCCTTTGGGAATGGGCCGCATATGGTTTGTATTTCTTAATCTTCATGAAATGCTGCCCCAAACTTGTGGATTTCATTTTACCTTAATGAACTTGTCTTGATATATATATATATATATATATATAAATTCATTTCCTTTGAAGATCACGTACTTGTTAGTTCCATTGTGTTAGATATTTACTTTTATTTTGGTCAATAAAGGATTTCTTTACCTGAAAGGAAAGAGTTCCCAGACATATGAAGTTTGATAGCAGTATCTACCAAGCAGCCAAACAAAACATGATTAAGGAATATATAGAGAAATAAAATTAACCAATTCCTTCCTTATTTGCTTCTTGAAACAGCTGGACCTCATTGGGTAGTTCTTCACCATGAGCATCCCAAAGAATAATAATAGTTAGATGAGGTGGTGATTCAAGAATCAGACTGTTAGGTCCCAACTCCCTTGAAGTCAAAGTAGCCAAATGATTGGCGGCACAATTACCTTCAAGAGGTATGAGAGAAAAGGAGATCAAACTTTGGTTTTGCAACAAGTTAAAGACATCCAAAAGGATTCCATGGTACTTCTAGTCACAACCATCAAGCTTCCTAGAAGAGACAGCAACAACTAATACAATCAAGTTCAATAATAATAGGCATTTGATGTCAAAAGTGAGCAAGCAAAATTGCAAGATACAAAGTTTGAAGTTAAGCATAAAAGGCTGAATCTGCATTAAAGCCATCTCCCATCACAATTAATTTTAATGACATTATCCTGAGGTTTCCTGCACTTGTATGAAGTTTTGGTTACCACAAATTTCAAGATGGGATCCAAGAGAGCATGAGCAGACCATAATTCAAACATGGATTAGTTAGTTAACTTAATGGCAGTGATAGGATCCGGCTGACACATGCTTAAATACTCACTTATATCATAGCTTCCATATAAACCAAGCAAGAGTTGCTACATAAGCTTGCACATAATCATAATACATTAAAAGAATTTTTTCCGGCTAGCTTTAAACACTATGCACGTTAAAAGGATCAAACAAGAAGCCTAAAGGATTAGGAGAAGTTGGTGCCACTAAGGTAGCTAGGTCAAAGCATGAGTTGCCGTTGAATAAGAATCTTCTGTCAAAGAAGGGGCAAAGCAAGTTGCTAGAGATTGGAGGGAGGGGCTAGAGAAACTCACCCAAAAGTTCAAGACATAATATTTCTTTCGTGCTTACAATAATAGAGTTATTAGCCACATGCCAATTATGTACCTTTTATCTGCTAAGTCTATGGTGGGAAAATTGGCAATTTGAACTGTAAATGGAAATTTCTCAAATTCTTGTGATGTTTGTACAATTGAGGGTAGGGGAAATTAAGTGTAACACAAATCTCTTGTAATTTTAACAATGTCTTTATTGGTTTAGCTCTTATTGGGGGATTTTCTATACCAATTCTTTACTATGTAAAGAACACCAGTCCAAAGTTACAAAATAATAAACCCCAAACCTTATCTTACTAATGAAGACCAACTTCATTTATTTACTGTTCAACAGTTTGATAATAAGCTACTTAATATTTCATGCACTCAGGAATAAATGAAGGGAAAATCACTGACAAGTCCCAAGGACCCAAAAAAACCACAAAAAAATCCCAAACCAAATTCCTAAATAAAAGAAGTCCCTAGGGATTACATTGTTCTTAATTGGGAATGCGAAATGACTAAATTGGCCCCAATGAATAAAAAAAGGAAAGGCATAGCAGGAGGAGTCTTTGTGCATTTTTTCCCATTAATGAGAAAGAGAAAACGGAGAAAGCTATAGTAGTTGTAGGTCCAACGTTGAAGGGAAAAGTGTGGTATTCTTGGCTTGGGTAAAGGTTAGACTTTGCAGCTTTCATCTACTATTTTAGAGCGTGAACATTGATTGTGATTGTTTTTTTTTTTTTTTGCTATGTATGTCGGCTACATTTAGATTAAAGGGTTGGTCAAAGGTTGGAGCTTGGGCTCATTAGTGGACTATGTACTAGGAGCTAAGTAAGTAATGCTAAGATTTTGCTAATAATATGATCTTGACCATTGACATTGGGGTTTCACCATAGTTGGGTGGTGTGAATAAAAGTATGCTCTATTTTTTGTCAAGGTAACAGAGGGATTGCTCTATTTTAAGTGGGAATGGTTGAATGTGATGAATGTTTGTTTGCTTATGAAACGTTGATATAATATAAAAAAATGTTGTTAATATTGATGTTGCAGTTATTAATACAAAGTGTATGTTGCAGATTGTCATGAAAGATGACAAGTACTTCGAGGAAGAATCTATTTTGTTTCTTTCATGTTGGGGGGAGTTTTCAAATGGTAGAGAAGATGAAATGCAATATGTTGATGGTTTTGTTAGAATAAGATGCATAAAGAAATGCTCAACCTATAAGGAGTTTTGAAGAATCGTATAATCTATAATTGGAAAAGAAAGTAATGAAATTTGTTTGAAATTCAAAGTTACCCTTGATACATCTGCATTTGTGGATCTTGCAGATTATGAAAAGGTGGATCATTTAATACAATTAATGAAGAATATGGTCATGTGTACATTGAAGAAGATAGCAATAATGATAATACAGAACCAGCAGTAAATGGTCAAATGGAAGAGCAAGAAGTATAAGTTGAGTTGTCTTAAGAAAAGTAATTTGTTGCTAGATAAGTTGTGAATGATGGCTCATACATTGTCATTACTAGCACTTTAACTTGTCATTTCTTGTAGGATTGATCAATTGTTTAGAGGTGCAGGTGGATTGTCTATGCCTCCACCTCCTTTGTTAAATGAAGGTCAAGAATTCCCATCATCGGCGTATTGTACTCAAATTATGCCAACACCTAGACCATAAATAAATAATACCAAATGGAAGGATTTGATTATTGGAGAAGGACAAATTTTTCCCAATACCGTGACCCTTCGTCAAAAGTTATATAAATACACCATTTCATGCAACTCTTCATACCAATTTGTGAAGAACAATCAACAAAAGATAATCATGAGGTTGATGGTTGTCCTTAGTACATGGGTTCATATTCATCAAGAAAATATCAAGATACGAAGTTTCTAACTATAAGAACATACAGAAGTGAACACATCTACCATGCACAGGACAACCTAATTGTTTGTCATCCACCCAAGTCCAACTTGACATCATTAATTGTAATAGATGGTTTGAGGTGCAATATTGACAAGAATGCTAATGAAATTTGAGCAGACTTGTATAGAGAGTATAGGGTGCGGCTGAACTATCCTCAAGCATATAAGACCAAAGAAAGAGCGTTGAGGGAATTACATAGTTGATTAGAAGACTTTTACATGGTAATTCCTTGGATATGTGATAGACTCATCGAAAGTGATCTCGACACTATTGCTTATAGACCCTCTAATTTCTTCAAGGCCGCCAGAGAGACCCAAAAGAAAAACAAGGGAATCTCAGTTTCAAAACAAAAAGATTTATCATTGTGGGAGATTCCATTAGGTTGGACACACAGTAGAGACATGCATGTACATGCTTTTGATTGTTACTTTTTTTGTTATTATGTTTATATACACCTAGAATTAGTGACTTCTTGTGACCCCTTTTTGGTTTTTTGATGGGACCAGAAGTTGGTGTAATTACAGCATAGACAAGGACATGACACTATTTTTCATATTTCGAAATGATATGATATTATGTTAAATGAGTAGGTAAAAATAGCCATTTACTTATACAACTTAATATTTGGATATGATGTGATATTCAGTTGTGAAAGTATGCTCATGAAGTTGCCAAAATAGGCACAAGCAATTGTTAAAATTTCTGATATGCAATAGTGACAAGTGGAATGTGAAATTCTAAACTCCTCCAGGTATGAAAATGAGCTATTAAGATGACTCATCCACTTAACAAAATAGGCACAAGCAGTTGTTAAAATGATGATAAGTAGTTGTGAAAGTTAAGATTTGTGAAACCTCAAAACTCCTACGGGTATGAAAATGAAGCTGTCAAAATAACTCTTCCACTTGTCAAAATTGCCACACGTAGTTGTTAAAATTGTTATATGCAGTTGTCAAAACTACCACACACAGTTGTTTAAAAAAGGCAGAAGAACTTTTAAAAATTGCAATAGAGGCATGTGAAAATTAAACTTGCTATTGTATAATTTGTCAAAACTTGGCACATACACTAGCCATTGGATAAGTTGTCAAAATAAGGACATATCATTGCCTTTCTAAGTACGTAAAGTTAGCAAAATACATAATTACATATTATAAAGCCTTTTCTACAAACATAAGATAACTACTCCTATGTCTCTTTCTTCGTTTTGCTTTATTGGTTGCCAGCTACAATGGACAACACCTTTTGCGCATGTATGTTCTTCTCATGTGTCATAAGCTACCATAAGCAATCGAACTTCATCTGCTAGATTTGATCATGTGACAACTTAGGCATGGTATACTCCTCTTTGTCATGTGAGAGCCATTCCATCAGTGTAATCATGATAGAACATGGACACCACAAGAATCCTTACAATGAAGATGTCACATATACAGTTGTCTACTTAAAAAAACCAAATCATAAAAACAACCTAAATATCAAAGTGATGACATAAAAAAACCAACAAATACTAAAGTATCACATTGGACATGCACTTTTACCCAGTTCTCTTGGTTAGGCATTTGTTTTCCTTTACCAAATAGTTGGGGTTTAATTCTTCGAAGTATGTTAAGGATGCAATCTCTTTGTATGAATAAAGAGCATATGTCAAGTCAGAACAAAGCAATGACAACTTCATAGCTATCATTTACACCTTCATATGTGCAATTAATAGCACACAATGTATATAGTTAAATAGTAGTGCTTACATACTGGCTTGCCAACCGTTCCTTGGCACAAAACACTTCTTGTTGCTTTCAATTCAATCTCTTGGCTTTATTTGTCTGTTCAACCCCTTTCAATGCATTTTCTTCCTTCTTTTGTAACCTGACATATATCACATATTCTACCAATGACTCCAAGGCATAGAAATGCATTGTCTTCGTCTCTAAAACATAACAAAACCAGTGATTGAGTCGCACTGTGAAATTTCTGTGTCTAACCTATCATCTTCACTTTCTGAAAAAGGTTATTTATCTTCACTTCCTGATGAAGATTCTTCCCCTTGATTAATTTTCCCCCTCCAAAAGCCTTGCCTGAAGGGAAACCAGTTCCTCTTGTATTATAGACACCACTCTTGACATCAATCTGTCATATGTCCTCTTTATTTCCTAAAATTTTTTAGGAATAAATTAATGATTGAATAAATTGTATAGAATGTGAACCTTAGATCAAATTCGAACACTTACTGTGTGAGTTAACATTGTTTGTGGATGCAATTCAGAAGAGGAAGGCCCAACTGCATTACCAATAGAATGTAGCATCTCTTGATTGCTTTCCTTTTCTATTTGCACTCTACTCTTGACCTTATTATCATTCCAATATGCAATTACATCGTCAACTATAGAGACTTGTAGTAGGTCAAGGGGAAAATGTTGTTGTAATCCCCTACCTTGATAATCGTAATTAAGATTCGAAAATGCGTAATTTAAAGGAATTAGAGACCGACGATTACGTTTTTCTCAAATCTCTTTTCTAAAATTCGTTCAACATGGTCTCATATTCATCTTTCGAATCTAATTACTCTACACAGTTCAATCACATTCATACATATCAGAGTGCATAGCGAAATTCCCAACAACTCCCGGGTTTCATACATGTATAAACTAAGGGTTGTAAGTTCCAACTAGGGGATTACATGACCAACATCAACGTAATATCTACATTTCAAAAATAAATAGTAATCCCAAGTCCAAAATAGATAACCAACAACCTAACAACACATTTCTACAAGATCCTAGCCGCTCCTGGTGGTTCGTTTCTCCTTGGAGCCACTTGCCCTGTCTGAAATGTTAGTCAATGGAAAGAATGAGATTCAAAAGAATCTCTGTAGTAACAAATCACTCATATAGTATATAAACACATAGCATATATGATCATGTTAAGCAGTATCAAATGTATCATGGCTTTCGCCACAAACAACAGCACTCATGGCTATAATCTCTATACGTCAGCTTTCACTGCGATCTCTATGTATCACAAAGTATCATTATGCGTCAGCTTGCGCTGCGAACTCAAAGCATCACAATGTATTCACAAAGTATTCTCAATGCATGACAAACATACATACAATGTTGCACACACAGTATAAGAGAGAGAGTCACTACCTGGTTCTTTCTGAACGTGCTCTGGCACGGGTCGTTCACGAATAGGGAAAATATCGAATCCTACAATTCCAAATGCACCATTTAGACACTTCCATTGTAACATCCTGGATTTTAATCAAGGAATTATGACTTCAAATGATGTAATTAATGTTAATTAATCATATTTGAAGTTTATGTTGTGTAATGTAATAATAAGATCATTATTCATGATTTAATAAGTATTGTGCTAAACAGGGGTAAAACGGTAAATTTACCAACCGTCTGGTTAGTTATTGATGAGAAAACCCTTTGGTAATCAAGATCAATGGTTGAGATTGGAAGATCAAGGGGTGGAATCTTGTGTGGAGGAGTTTATATAAACTCATAAGAGGAAGAATGAGATTTTGCCAAGTGGCAAGAGGAGAGCCATGGGATTGAAGTCCAAAAGTCAAACCATTTTCTCTTCCCTCCCACTCTCAAAGTCGGCCATGTGTGTGTATTGGACCAAGAGAAGTGATCATCACTATTCTCTCTCTCTTTCCTCCATTTCCGGCGGTGTAAGCAAGAAAGAGAAATTAAGGGCTTGAAATTGGTCAAGGTAAATGGTCCTATATGCTTAGCTACCTTTCATTAATATTGATCAAGAGGTCAAGAGCATTGTTTCTATGATTTCAGAATTTCCATTGGTGGTGTTTGATTGTAGGACAAATCTGAAAGTTGGTGGAATCAAGGTGTTGATTTCAGCAAGTTAAAGAGGTAGGTTTGTGATGCATTTTGATATATATGTCAAGATGTTTACCTAATCAATGAGAATTCTGGAAATTTGACCTAATCATGATGTTAATTAAAGGGTAGGCATGGATTAGTGGGTCACTGTTCATTTGGTCAGTTTTAACATTTGGGAGTGATTAGAAATCAATTTGAAGTTGAATAAGGAAAGTTGTTAGAAGGAGGTTTTGGGTGATTTGATGATTTAGAGAGAGAATGTGTTAAATGAGTTGAATTTGGGTTGTTTGTGGTTGCCAATGGGTTCCTTGTGTTGAAATAAGTGATAATGAGCCTTGACACAAGTTTAAGAACCCTTGGAGTCCATTTGGTGAGTTTTGGAGAAGTTTACCAGTTGCTGCGATCTGGTTTCTGAGGTGATTTCTCGAGTGAGGGAAGAACTCACTCGAGCACAGGATGAATGTGCTCGCGAGTGAGCATGTTGTGCTCGAGTGAGGGTGCCTGAAATCACTGGGGGTGAGCGTCTCGGGTGATCACTCGTGGGTGGTTGCCAAGAGTGTGCTGGCACTCGCGAGTATTGGGAGCAAGCATTGGGAGATCACTCGAGCACTGGAGTTGTGCTCGAGTGAATCTGTTGCCTGGGAGTGGAGTTGCTCTCTGGTGGACACTCGCGGGACCTCACTTCCTTGTGCTCGCGAGCATTGAGGATCTGTGCTCGAGCACAGGTGTTTGTGCTCGAGAAAATGTGGAGGAAGATGTTGAGAGATGCTCTCGGGTCGTCACTCGCAAGCCTCACTTCCGTGGTGCTCGGGTGCTGGCGAGGGCTCTGCTCGAGCACAGCCTCTTGTGCTCGAGTGAGAGTGTAGGTTTGTCGCGGGAGTTGCTCTCGGGCAAGCACTCGCTGGAGGTCACTCGCATGTGTGCTCGAGTGAGAGCGGGAGTCATGCTCGAGCACGGCCTTCTGTGCTCGAGTGAAGAGACCAAAAATCAGTGGTTAGTTTTCTAAAGGGGGATCTTTGGGGATAGTTAACCCAACCCTTTAGGCATATGTTTAGGCATTTAATGGCCATCTAAAGAGTCCAAATGAGTACCAACTTAGAGTGTTATTGAATTAAGAACTTGGAAAAGGAAATTAACCAAATGTCCCTATTTGATTATAGGATTTGACATCTGCTATCCTCGTGAGCCTACTGTGCCCAGAGACATCAGGAAGGGATCAGGTAGTGACTTTTCTTTTGTACCAAATATGATGCATTGCATGTGTGTTTTATCGTTGATTGGAAATGGATTTGTATGCTGCGACCTTTGTGGATTTGTGTTAGCACTGTCATTCCAATAGTCCCTGAGTAGCTAACAACGGTTCGGGTTTAGGCAGTGTGCCTTCCCGGCGGAGAAAGGGGATGAGGATGAAGTGTGATATATGTGATATGTGAGCCGAAAGGCTATATGTGAGGCCGACGGGCCATTTGTGAGAGCCGGATAGCTGTATGAGCTATAAGGCTATGTTTATGCACTGCCACGCCAATAGTCCCTGAGTAGCTAACAACGGTTCGGGTTAGGGCTGTGTGCCTTCCCGGCGGAGAAAGGGGATGAGGGTGGAGTGTGATATGTGCTGCTGCTGTATGATGATTTGCTTACATGCTGTGTGCTTATATGTGGTATAAATGCTTAGTTACTACTGGGATTCTTTTGAATCTCATTCTTTCCTTTGAACTAACCTTTCAGACAGGGCGACTGGCTCCAAGGAGAAGCGTGTGACCCGGAGCGGTTAGAGCTTCCTAGGGACATTAGTATGGCTTTTGTTGGTTAATCATTTTGGATAGGGATTACTGTAGAACATTTTGAGATGTATATAGTCTGAATACTTGGTTTTGTAATTCCCTAATCAGGGTTTGAACTCTACATTTATAGTTGAACCCGGGGGTTGCCGGGATTTTGGTTATACACTCTGTCATACATAAATGTCGATAAACTGCACAGGTGATTATATTCGATAAGTGAACTTGAGACCAGAAGAAGAGTAAAGTTTTGAAAATTTTGTAAAGTCCCTACTACTAAAGGGAACATTTTATGAGTTTTGAATTATTTGACGGTCTCTAATTTAAGTTAATTACCTAATATCGAATTATAATTACGTGATCAAAGGCAGGGTGTTACATCCATAGTGTTTCTTGGGGGTTATATGAGTCTATAATAAAAATTTACAAAAATGCCCCTAGGGACCCGGCCCGGGCCCGCCGTACCCGGTCCGGTTGCACTTTTCCCGAAATTCTAATCTAGGCTATCCTAACATATTTCCGCCCAATGAATCCATTTCCGGACTCGGAATTATCAAATTCAATGTAAAATTACAAATTTCCCCTTGGCAGCCCTACTTCAAGGGTTTCAGGGGCGTTTTCGTAATTATGTTTTTTCGGCCTTTTCTGAAAAAGTGGCCAACTGTAACCCCACCTAATTTTCGCTCCTGAACTCAATGGAACCATCAAATCATTGAAAATCCAACTCTAAGGCTAATTTCTAGAGCTGGCCGAAATTTATGAGCTCTCCGGAGAAAATCGGGGTTTTACGATTTCGGCTCCGCAAACGCGTTTCTTTCTACTCCTAACCACTTTATTAACCATTACATTAGGTTAAAACTAACATTAAGACCCAATTTGGGCAGCATAACCCCTAGGCCATATCATTTCCAAACTTTAAAACCAATGGCAATCCGGCGAAATTTCACCGATTAAATTGCCCACAGCAGCAAGAATAAGCAATATACGAAAGTTTGGAAGTTACCTCAAGCTCCCACTAGCTTTTCCCAAATTTGGCTGAACCCTAGCCTCTTTGAACCATGAAATTCTTTGCTTCAAAACCTTAAAGAATAAAGAGGAGTAGCTTAGAGTCGGAGTTATACGCGTTAGGAGCTAAATCATCGGAGAAATCGGCTTACCTTGTGAGATTTCTTCCCTTTCTCTCTCTAAACTCTCTCACCTTCTCTCTCTTGTTTCAGGTCTGGAACAGCACGAAAATGGCTGGAGAAGGAAGGCTGATAGTATTTAATATCATATATTATATGATATTTAATTATTGATTAATTTCCAACAATTTCGGATTTTTCAGAAATTCTGGCAGATTTCTGCCTAAACTTTGAAAAATCATAATTAATTCTAGAAAAATTGAATTGGAGTGATTACAAAGCCTATAGAACCCTTATTGAGTCTAGTTTTAAGGAAAAATATAGAATATTTCTGCATAGAATCACAAAATTCCCAGAATTTCAATCTTTGCATGTTGTTCCAGAAAATAATTAATTTCGCTGGGAAAACTTCAAAAATCCATAACTCTTAGCTCAAAAATCAAAATGTTACAAATTATATGTCCATTTTGAAGCTTGACATGTGAAATTTAAGACTAAAAAAGTTCAGAATTTTTAGACACCATTTTCCTATTTAAAACGTCCATACAAATCGGCTGCCTTGTACAGAGTTTCAACTTTTGCACAATTGTTCCCAATGGTTCCAATTTCACAATAAACACTCTTCCCACATGAATTTTCACAAGGAAGCCATTGGAATCATTAAAATATCCAAATTCCCATAACACATTCTCTAAAAG
The DNA here is from genome assembly GCA_963855925.1 of Inga laurina. NCBI lineage: Eukaryota > Viridiplantae > Streptophyta > Magnoliopsida > Fabales > Fabaceae > Inga > Inga laurina. The sequence goes on along the minus strand of OY979703.1, from coordinate 39,649,136 downwards.
TGCTTATTCAACAATAATTACATCCACTTTTGAAGTCATTAGCCCTTAATAACTTTTTGGGATATTACAGTTGCAACCAATAAATCTATATAAGAAGACAATATAACAACTTAGCAGCAGAAAATGACAATAAGTACTATAGCAATCTACAACTCATAATACAATGCCAAGTTACGTAACATGAATAGCACATGTACTTACCATTAGAAAATATATAATATATACAACCTCCTATATTGATTCTTGCAGAATCTTTCCCTTTCTTGATTTGTTTCTTTTACTGTCCAATTGAATGGCAAAGTTCCTTCAAAACAAAGGTGGACCAATCATTCTCCCCAAAAGCTACATTTGTTGCCACCATCACCTTTAACACTCGATCACTCATTTTAATACCCGCTCTAGGAGACAAGAGGGTTCCCCATGCATATATAACAAAGAGGTATTCAAAATATGGATACTCCTCTCTCTCAGTTAGCCATTTTGTCATCATCTTGTATGGCACTGTCCTATACACTCTCTTCAATTCCTTAAATGCTTCATCTTCCTTCTTCACATTTCTTTCAATGTCCCCCCTCACATGGTAAGCCCATAAATTCTTTTACATCTTCTTGACATACGTTAAGTGACTTCCCTCAAATCAAAACATTCTTAGTAGGAGGGTTAAATGCACCCATAAACTGACCACATAAATCTTGGGGAATTTGTGAGTAGCATATATTGACCAACTTATCAAATCCTATTTTCTTAAGATGGTCCATCCTATCTTGTTCATTCTTCAAATTTTCGTAAACTTTCATAAATTGATTAGGGGCACAACGAGTCAAGAATAGAACCACATATTTTGTCCCTTTGCCCCGAGTTCTTGATTTCTTCACCCTCATCCTATATTTCTCCTCTCCTCATCTTTTAATGCATTCTAAGCTTGTTTGATTGATTGACTCTCCTCTGTAAGAGGCTTGATCCCCTTATTCTTTTTCTTCTTCTTATAATATGCTTTTGTGAACAATATGCACCTAGACACCTTTGGCTACCTTTCTCCATCTTTATCTTTCCTTTTTCTATTATTTGGCATTTTCTTCTTAACTTGTAAGATAATTACTACTTCAATCACCCATTGGCTCAAAGTTAAAACATGCATTACACCAACACCAAGGGATTACTTTGCAGTAGCAAACAATTTGGATTGACCATTATGTTGGTTTAATCGATCGTGGAAAAGTAAACTGAGTCATGACCAACATACTCATAAAAAATATGGAAATAACCCCAAAGCATACAAAACTACCCACACAACTGTATATATATGTTGGATGTCCATTTCAGCCTAAATAATAGTAACAAAATGATGTTTAAAGAGAAGAAACACAATACAATAGTGAAAATTCATTTCAAACAAGTTCTTTAAGGCCAGTGTAGTGAACCATAATAGTTTAAACAACCCTAATACTAGCGATCAACATCTATAAGCTAAAATAGTAATGGAATACTAATGATGTGGGCAAGACTACATAACAAGTGTCATATACTATGAGCATAAAATACACAAGTATAGGGAGGCACAACATATATGCAGACTAAAAGTGCAACTCTCATGGGGTACACAGCAGAAAGGGAAAAATTATATCAAACTACACAAGCATGCTAACTCTATTTTTCCTTTCAGTGGGAAGGGAGCAAAGCACACCAATTCTATTCAATAAATTACCACATCTCTAAAATTTATCAACACTACTTTGATTCCACATTGCAAAATTTTTCTAATTGAACTTGCTTGAAGGTCTTCAGAGCATCAACTTTGGGTGGTGGTCAAACATAGTTATCCAATGCACCTACAAATTTTTCCTCTTCCACAGTTCTCCTTCTCCAGCTAAAAAGGTGATAACCCCTTCAATCTAGAGCAAAGCTTCAACCCACTTCTCCAGTTGTGATCTTCAACCAAGCCGACTTCACCCTTCTTCGCGATCCTTACCGATAGTTCAAACTGACAAAAATTTTAGGGCTTTCTTCTCAAATGGCTGCCTATTCTAGATGCTATCTTCAGCCAGGCTGAGTTCGGCGTTGTTCACTATCCTTACCTAGAGTTTGAATGTACGATGATGAGTTTGGAGGCATGACGTTGTCAGGGGTTTGTGCTCAAATGCGTGACTTTGGCCATCTTCTCCCGATACACTGTTTTAAATTACTAAGGGCAACAAAGTCATTTCACATTTCCATTTAATCACATTTTAGTCCCTAGGGACCTTTTTGGTAAAGGAATTTGGATTAGGACCTTTTTGTAGTTGTTTTGGGTCCCCTATCAGTGATTTTCCCAATGAATGATTGGTCAAACTGTGTGTTGTATATATAATGTTTCTATTAAACTGTTTGTAGTAAATGATATGCAATGCTCTTGCAAATATGTATGAGAAAAATGGGCATAGAGATCTTTATAAGAAGTCTTAAATCAAGTCAATTGGATATTTGTACCATGAGTTATGAATTTCTAAAGTTAATGCATTGATGTACAATTTATGTATGAAAAATAGAGCAAGTTTATAATGTGAATAAGATGTATCATTTTGGATCGGATAAGGCTAGAGTGATATTTTTATCATATATAAACGACTTAGAGTTTTCTAGGAAATTCTAGATCGCCTTCATAGGACTTTTATAGAATTAGTTATGATTTTTCAAAGTTTGATAACACAAATGGAAATATACCAAATGAATAGTAACCCAATGAGGGAAATGTAAATTTTAATCTATAACCTTCAATTTGCAATTCACCTGAATATTAGTGCTTCCGAATGCCTAGTATAAATGCTTGAGAATGACCGATGTGGCAAGTGTTCCATCTTATAATTTAGAAGCTTAGTGCCCGTTTGGATTAGCGGTAGAAAAGTAGCTTTTTTTGCTAACTGACTTTAAAAAAAGTCAGATAAGAAAAAAGTCAAAATGTAGATGTGATTTGTGTTTGGAATTGCGGTAGAAAAATTGACTTTTTTCCTAACCTTAAAAGTGTTTGGATTGGTGTTTCAAAAGCCCGTTAAGATGGAAAATGACTAAAAAGGGCATGAATCTTATTGAAAACTCCATATATATATTAGTTGTATTTTTTGTAATAATTAAAGTGAAAAAATATAAATAAAATTTGGTAAAATAATAAAAGTTCAATTAATATTGAAAAAAAAAACACTAAAGCCACTGCAATTAAAATTGGATAAATTTATATCTAAATTATAATGCATACATTAAATGTTTCATCAGTAGATCATCTACCCCTAACAATTTGATCTCTGATTGTGTCACGAACATCATTCATTTGTGTTGACTATAATCTACGGATAGTTGATGTGGATACGACATCACTCAGATCATTAGTATCTTGACCAGGTATATTTCCTCGTTCAGCTTCTCGAAAATCCATATCTGTTTGGGAATTTCTCCGGATAAGATTATGTATAGCCATTGTAGCACAAACTATGTAGACTTGTGTTTCAAAGCTATATGACTTCATTTCCCCTAAGAGCTGAAACCTATTCTTCCAGACTCCAAACGTCCTTTCTATAGTAGTCCGTAGACTTGAATGATAATAATTGAACATCTCATTAGGATTTGCAAATCCCTCTCGTCGCTTGAAGTCTGGAAGATGATAACGCTCACGTCTATACGGACCAAGATATCCAACAGGTGTTGGATAGCCAGCATCGACCAAATAATATTTCCCTGATAAAAAGATGGAATTTGTATTTACACTGTAAAATTATAGCAAAGGTGAGGGGGAAAAGACACAATGTATCAATCATGAGTTGGAGATATACCTTGAGGTGGATGCGGAAACTTCATAGATGGAGTAGAGATAGCAGTTTGGAAGACATGAGTATCATGTGCAGTTCCCTCCCAACCTGCCAACACAAAAGTGAAGCACATATCCCAATCACATACGGCCATGATATTTTGTGTCGGATATCCCTTTCTCCCTATATAGCTCTCCTGCTCAGACTGACTGACCACACACTTGATGTGAGTTCCATCAATTGCTCCTATTGCATTCTTAAAATAGGGGTAATATCGCCGATCATTGCTTATTTTTGGGTGACAATGATGGAACTCGGGATCAACCGGTTTGATAATTTCTGTCGCTAGATTAACACAAGCATTTAAAACCATGTGGAATATCCTACTAACGGTTTCTCCAGAATGCTGAAATCGTTCTTGTATGATTCTATTTCCTTGTGCATAACCAACTGTATATAAGAACATAGCAACCATTTCTTCAATTCCAATATACCTAGTTCTTCATAACCCATGTTCTACCAATTTCGAGCACAAGAGAGACAAGACACGTTTTTCCACTCAGAAATTTTCATGACAAATTCCATCGTGCCCTTCCAATACCTCTTGCACCCACTGTGCCCCTGTTAGCTTGCTGGTTCTGCATGGTTCTTTGCAAATATACGGCACGAGATATTGAGCCATCAACGCAGCTACGTGTTCATACTCTGTCAACTCTTCATCTATGAGGGATATGAGCAGAGACCTTCTTTCTGCACTAGACAATCGTACGGCCGGAGCAGAGACCTCCGACCGTTCTGACCTATCTGCACCACTCGAACTTGCCATAGACGATGTAACCTATGTATTCGTATGAAATCAAATACGACTATAAAATGTGCAAGTAACATTCATATCATACAGCAGAAGTTAGTAACATTCACAACTGGCTTAACATATAGCTGCTTCGTCTAACATAAGTACTATCAAACCATACATAAAGTCAGACATACCGATATAACTACATATGACAAAGTTTCAAAAGTGACATACATAAAGTCAGGTATATCAATATAACTACATATGATTAAGTTTTCAAAAGTAACATGAAGTGGAGTTCAGGGTTTCGGGGCAATCTGCAGATGTGGGCTATTGTAAGCGTGTTCCTGCAACCACTCGAGCAAGGCTTCTTTATTTCCTTTCAAGCCAACAAACATGTCACGAGGCATTTGGTGCATCATCATATTACAACATCGACGACGGAAGTCTCTATCAGCAACAATTTCAGGAATGGTAAGTAATTCAGCCACAACGTCACTCGCTGGTGTATCAGTCATGGAGAGCATTTTCATCGCATGTGTTCTATCCGTAGATGCGTCAGCTATTCGACTAACCGCATCTGCTATTACTTTCGAAGGTGGCTTCTTTTTCCTTTTTGCTTTCTCAGCCCCTTCAACCCTCTTTCTCTTCCCATTGCTTCCCGAACCACTAGGTGCACTAGGTGTTGAGTTCGTTGTCAACCTTATTCCTTCGAAATCAGCTGTCACTCCCACACTACCTCCAGTAGCAGGACCTTCAAGATCTTCCTCACTATCTCCTGATCCTTCTTCTAGGTCCATTGTGGGTCGATAGACATCGTCTTCATCAATACCCAGTGACAACCGCTGTGGATCAGATGGTGTGAACATGATGCCGCCCGATCCCATAACATCCTTGAATAATATCCCTAATTCATTCGCAAACATGAGGCCTCTGTATCTATACTTGGCATACTGCGAATTCTCCTGTATGCATACAAGCTTCCAAATCAATGCCTTATATAAAATAATACAAATAGTAATCATAACATTGTTCTTCATAATAATCATAACAACATTTGTGCACCTGAATTTTCCTGTCCCACCACTCATCTTCAACGATCACCATATTCCTCGTAGAGTCAAACGAAATGTCCATCTCTTTCGAGAATAATTTATCCCACACCTTCCATTCTTTCTTCAAGCTATCAAACCTATTTTTCAGTTGCTTCTTATCATATGAATGTCCTGTTTTTTCATTGAATGCACACATAATGTTCTTCCACCCATCCTTTGTGAAAGAAGATCCTTGACGTTCTTTCTTGTAAATTTGATCAACGCATTCATGTATGAAAATCCCCGTGGTATTTACATCCCACGTTATTCTGAGTTTCTCCTTGTTCATACTTCTATGTCAACTATGAACAAGTGAAGATTAACTTATATTAAACCATTTCATTACAGTTGAAGCACAAATAAAAGATGAAACTTTATAGGATGATGGACAATGAAGCACATAAATCCTATTCACCCTATAGCAAAAAACAAGTCACATACAAGATGAAGCCTCCACATAGTAAGCTAGTGAGTTCAATCGACTTGGTAAGTTAGTGAGTTTGACATAAACATTTTCACACCATTTCAATTCTAATTGGATGGTAGTCATAATTGGAGGCAAATATGCAGTGGGAAGTAATAGATCCATTGTAGAGGATGCGTAGATGAATAAAACTAAAACAAAACACAAAAAGTTAGGAAATCCAAGCCTCATTAGTTGATTACCAATCATGATGATGATACAGTTCACACTTCACACCCGCAATATAAGCCCATTGACTCGGGTCTCCTCAATCAACTCTCTAATTTAGTACTAATTCAGACAACAATATTCTAAACTCTAAAATATACAACACCCCACGTTTAAATATATATATATACATATATATTTAATTCTCACTTTCTTCCAAAGCCTCCACATAGCAAAGGCATAGGCACGAGCTAATTAATATGAAACAACCGACATGAAGAAACCACTCAAGCTATCAAACACATAGATGAAGAAGCATGAGGAAAAGAAGGGAAACAAGGATAAAACGCATACAAATGTCACAGAACAGACCTAAACGCATGCATATATATATACTAATCGGTCTTCTTGAACAGAGAAATGTCACAGAACAGACCCAAACGCAGGCAAATATGCTAATCGGTCTTCTTGAAGCAACAGAGATGAATAAACCACAAGACACCCATTCGAATACATGAAGCAACCACAGCACAGCATCGAAACTCATATGCAGAGATGAAGAAACATGACGAAAACAGAGCAAACCACTGAACACATTCATATACAGAGATTCATATACAGAGAAACATGAGAAATATATATATATATTTCTCTATTTCTTCCACATTCCTATGAAATTCTAACTCACCCTCGAGCTTAGATTCATATACAGAGATGAACAAAACACTCAAATCAATTTGAAAATCCAGATCAGGAAATGAGAAATCCGACTCACATCCGGCAACCACTAAACAGAGCAAACCACTGAACAGAAGTACAAAAACCAGTCATACCCGAGAAGCTCCGGCAACCGGACGACGGCCTCGACCTCAGATCTGAACGCCCACTGACGGATCTGGCCACCAAACTACACGAACAAGCCACAGATCGCAAAAAGCCAGCGAACAGGGGACGGCTCGGACCAGGACGATCTCTCAACAAAAAATGAGTCACCGACGGCGATGAGCTTCGCACCCTCCTACCACGCCGAAAGCGAACGCCGACGACAGGACCACAACCACAAACCAGATGACGGAGAACATGCACGTTGAGGGAGGCGTAGGTGAGGAAATGAGAAGAGTGTGCAAATAATTATGAGAAATCGATAGACCGGTGGAGTTCGTTGTGCATTAACTGATTTGTAATAAATGCCTAATAATTTCATTTGTAAACTGCAGCACCGAATTGTACAAAAAAAAAATACTGCAGCACCGAAAAAGCTCCAGTTGTGAGCTTATTTATTATCCAGCGTTAATGTAAAAAGCCCAGCACATCTCATTGTGAACCCAAACAGACCAAATTTAACTTTACCGGGCTTTTTTCCCTTATCGGGCTTTTTTGTCTCCTTAACGCTATGCCAAACAGGTTCTTAGTGTTAAATTCTTCCACTTTCATTTGCAAGTCATGAAATATTTGTTTCAAATTATTGTAATCATTAAATAAATGAACACTTTTATTTACAGGGGTGGTTTTATTATTTAGCACTATCCGGTCAATTAGAGGTGAGCAAATTAGAACCAAAACTGAAGACCAAACTGAATCGAATTCAATGCGATTTTTTCAGTTTGGTTAATTAAGTTTTTGATTGAGACTCGGTTTTTATTTTTTGAGAATTTTGGTTTCAGTTTTTAGTTCGGTTATTTAAAAAATAATTTGGTTAAAACCCAAAAACCGAAATAAATATAATATATTTATATTTAATAGATACTATTTGATAAGCGTATTAATTATGATTAAATATGTATAGATTTATTAGATAAAATCTGAAGATATTTTAAATCTATTTGATTTATTTTATATATTTTCCCCCTAAATCTAATCTTCAAGATAAAAAATAATCTTTCTACGAAATTTATTCATAATTTTTTTATTTTGTAAATAATAAATTAAAAATTCGGTTAATTTGATATCAACTGAACCGAAATATTTCTATTGTTTTGGTTTCAGTTAATATGTTTAATTGATTTCGGTTCAATGTTCAATATTAGCTCTATTCGATTTTTCAGTTATTTTGGTTTAACCGAAAACCAAACTGAAAAACCAAAAGCTCATCCCTACTATCCGTCAATTGGCCCCCCGATTATTTAAAAAAAATTATGCAGATATTTTATTATTATATGAAAAAAGTGATAAATATTAAGCAATTATTTGGCAGTTATATTAAAAATCATCAAGTGAGTGTATAAAAACAATCATGAAGTGAGTGCACTTATTTTTCAACCTCTTTATAGTTAAAGCGTCAAATATATTACCCTTTATTTTATGGTAAAAACCCAACAAGTATCCCATATAATTAAAATGACACTTACATAATTGACAGTGGTTAATCATCAAATAAGGCATAAAAAATGAGTGTAAACCAAGTATAGCATTTTTTGTTGCATGAATAATAGTAATCCTAGTTTTTAGAATGATAAACTTATTTGTATTGAATTTCATTCTTTATTACCATGATAGACCTTTAAGTTGTATTTCAAAAAAAAAAAAAAAGAGGTTACACCTACACAAAGTCAAACCCTTATAAAATAGTAATATCAAATGTTGTAACATCCATATATATATATATATATGTTTAAAGAATAAATTAATAATTCATAAGACAAATCAAGTTTTAAAAGTTTATTATACACATTAGAAGGAAAAAATGTACAAATGAAATACCTCCAAAACAATAAAATAATCGTTTAAATACATGTATGTGTGTAGATATATATATATATATATATATATATAAGTGTGTGTGTGTGTGTGTGTGGAATAAGTACTATGCTATAAAAATTCATCTTAGTTTGGTTATTATTAATACAATCTTGATCCTTTAAATTTATCTTCATTTTAGTTTTGATCACTCAATAGGTAAAATATTCCAAAGTCTTATTAAATTACATGGATTAATGTTTTAAACGGAATAAAATTTGAGAAATCAAAATGATAAAATTTATGAATTTAAAATCAAGAGATCAAAACGCAAGCATAAACTTAAAATCTTTCTCCTCTATATATACCTTTTCCCCTTCACTCCTCAAGCCACAGCACAGTCTCCTCCAAGTCACAGAGTTAACCCTCTTTTACTTCTTTTTCTTCTCTTATTCCACATCCTACTCCTATATACATATATTGTAATATCTCAAAAAGTGATTAAGGGCTAATGACTTCAAAAGTAGATGTAATTATTGTTGAATAAACACTTTTGGAGAATGTGTGATGAGAATTTGGATATTTTAATGATTCCAATGGCTTCCTTGTGAAAATTCGTGCGGGGAGAGTGTTTATTGTGAAATTGGAACCATTGGGAACAATTGTGCAAAAGTTGAAAACTCTGTCCATTGAAACTCTGTACAGGGCAGCCGATTTGTATAGACGTTTTTACTAGGCAACTGATGTCAGAAAATTATGAAACTTTCCAATCTTAAAGTTCACATCCCAAGCTTCAAAATGGATATATAATTTGTGCCATTTCGTTTTGTGAGCTAGGAGATATGACTGTCCAAAGTTTGGGATGGAAACTGAACTCTGTTTTGGGGCAGTGATGAGTTTTATATGATTCTGGAATTTTGTGGTGATTTTCAGTAATGACCAATATTTTTCCTATGAATAGGACTTAAATATCTTTCATTTGGCTTTGGAATCACCTTATTTAGATTTTTCTAGAATTAGTTATGATTTTTCAAAGTTGGGCAAAAAATCTGCCAGAAAATCCGAAAATGTGAAATTAGAAATTATGACATCATCATGTAGTAAGGTGACATCAGCATGATATTATAAATCACTTTTCCGTTCCCTCTTCAACCATTTCTTACGTCTTGAGCTTCAAAGAGAAAAGGAAAGTGATTTGAGATATCTAGTGAGAGAAGGAGCAAGAACTTCAAGGTAGGTTCGATTTCTTCGGTGTTTTAGCTCTTGACTTGTATAATCCTTCTCCTAAGCTTCTCTTTTACATGATTCAAGGTGTTTGAAGCTATAATTTAAGTGTTGAGAAGGCTAGGGTTTTGGTTATCAAAGGGAAAAGCCAGAGGGAGCTTGAGGTAACTTCCAAACTTTCGTATATTGCTTATTCTGGGTGCTGTGGGCAATTTAATCGGTGAAATTTCGCCGGATTGCCATTGGTTTTAAAGTTTGGAAATGATATGGCCTAGGGGTTATGCTGCCCAAATTGGGTCTTAATGTTAGTTTTAACCTAATGTAATGGTTAATAAAGTGGTTAGGAGTAGAAAGAAACGCGTTTGCGGAGCCGAAATCGTAAAACCCCGATTTTCTCCGGAGAGCTCATAAATTTCAGCCAGCTCTAGAAATGAGCCTTAGAGTTGAATTTTCAATGATTTGATGGTTCCATTGAGTTCAGGAGTGAAAATTAGGTGGGGTTACAGTTGGCCACTTTTTCGGAAAAGGCCGAAAAAGCATAATTACGAAAACGCCCCTGAAACCTTTAAATAGTGGCTGCCGAGGGCAATTTCGTCCTTTGGCAATGAATTTGATAATTCTGAGTCTGAAAATGGATTCCTTGGGTGGAAAGATGTTAGGATAGCCCAGATTAGAATTTCGGGGAAAGTGCAACCGGACCAGGTACGGCGGGCCCGGGCCGGGTCCCCGGGGGTATTTTTGTAAATTTTCATTATAGACTCATATAACCCCAAGTAACACTATGGAAGTATCTAAATGGTGTATTTGGAATTGTAGGATTCGATATTTGCCGCCCTCGGGAGCCAACTGCGCCGAAGGACGTCAGGAAAGGACAAGGTAGTGACTCTCTCTCTCTCTCTTATACTTTGTGTAATGCACTGTATGTGTGTTGTATCACTGTTTTATGATGATTTCTGATGCTGCTGCGGTTACAGCTAGTGATAGCTGTCGTTTACAGCGCAAGCTGTCGTTTACAGCGTAAGCTGTCGTGATGTTGATTACTGATTACAGCGTAAGCTGTCGTGATGTTGATTACAGCAAGAGCTGTCGTATTATATATACAGCCGTGAGTGCTGTCGTTTGTGGTGAAAACCATGTATCTGGGAATTGCTGTTGCTGTTTGTGATTTATGTACATGCTTTGTGTTTATGCATTGTGTGAGTGGTTTGTTACTACTGAGATTCTCTCGAATCTCATTCTTTCCTATGACTAACATTTCAGACAGGGCGTGTGGCTCAAAGGAGAAGCGGCCAACCCGGAGCAATTAGGACCCTTGGGGGTATATAGTTGAATTGGAAACGTTGGTTATGTATTTTGAACTCGGGATTACTGTATATTCTGAATCAGGAATACTACATTCAATTTTGGTTGTGTAATCCCCTAGTGTATACTTATAAACCTTCAGGTTTTTATGCATAGAACCCTGGAGTTGCCGGGGATGCGGTTATATACTCTGATATGATTGAATGTATATTAACTGCACAGGTAATTATATTCGAATATTGAAATTGAGACCTGGATGGGAAAAAGAGTTTTGAAAGTTTTGTAAAAATTTTACTGTGAGACAGAAAGTTTAAAACGAGGTTAAAGCATCCAATGGTCTCTAATCCGATTTAAATATATATTATCGAATTATAATTACGTGTTTAAAATCAGGGGATTACATATATGGTCTTGTCACAATCTTTACCATTTATCTTTCTTATACTTCATTCTCATTTCTCCATCTTATCTGATCTGATCTGTGCTTCATTTCTCCAATATTTTACTGCGTTTGATGTCTGTGTGTGTAATATATACATTTTTTATTTCCTTTCATGACCCCACTTCCTTCCTTTAACAGTTGAACTCCATTTTCGTCCTTTTGAGTGTGCACATGTTAAGCTCTGCAATAAACCTCAATCTCCTTCTGTCCCTTCAATGCGTACGTTAGTGGGTGTGTGTGTGTGTCTTATCGGTTCGTTCTTTTATGACCCCTCATATCAGTTACCCACATTTGTGTATATATATTAAACCTATATTATGTAGCTTCTGCCATCAAAAGAATGTAGCTCCTTCCACGATTTCTTGAATCCCATTCCTTTTGTAGTTACTGTTGGTGCTTGTTTATTTTTTAACTAATAGATTATACTATTAGGAGTATAAGAACGAATAAGGATTAACAAGTTAATTTTTAAAAAGGGTTAAGTAGTAAATCTGTCCCGGAAGTATATGTCTAGAAACAATTTTGTCCTGAAAATTTTTTCAGTCTCAATATCACCCCAAAAATTTAAAAACGTAACAACATTGCTTCTCTTATTAACAATGTTAAGTTTGACTATTTTATTTCACTGAATATCCCACGTGCCACTCGGCACTTAATAATCCAACCCATTGCCACCTCATCATTACGGCATATTAAAATACCCAAATACCCATTAACCACTCTTTTTCCTCACTACCCCCTTCATACCCAACGACACCCCACCATACCGCTCCTCTGACGCCGGTGACAGTTTCCTCCCTTTGAAAATAGAACCCATCTATTGCAAAAGTGTCAAGAGCAATAGCAGATGCAGGGTCTCTAATCTCTATTTTCTCCCTCCATAGGCCCCCTGCCATATTGGTGCAACTCTGAGTTGGAAATATAGACTGAAAACTTGGACTTTAAATGGCTGATTAAATACAGTTCTGGCAATAACAGTTTAAGTCCTTAAAGTACAAGTACTGAGTATTTGCTTATGTTAATGTCAATAAAAAGCCACCAACAGTGAAAAAGAGAGGTCTTGAGAAGAAGAAGATATCAAAATCCAGAGGAGAGATGGGCAAAATCCAATAAGTAAACAAGAAACATGAACAAATCCATGAATCCATAACCAAAATTCAAATGAAGAATGAGGACTTAATGGAATCAAATTCAGAAATTTAAGAAATGATATAGATAAGATATTAAAAATAAAACAACTGCCGTCGAGTGTTAATCGCTGGAAGCACAAGTGCTTTCACAACCGATTACTTGGACCTCAATTTGTGAAGTGATTCCTGATTTGCACAACCATTCCATCGCAACTTCTGTAGAACACTCCGATTTCACAAACATAAAACATATTGGGTAATCCGCACAACCAGATGACAACAGAGGAAGGGTAGAGGAAGAAGAAAATCTAGAAATTTAGCCCAGATCTCATAGCCTCCGTCTTACTCTCATAATTTCTCAGATCTACATGCACATGGCAGAGGCATCGATGGAGTTGCGATTTGGGTAATCCGCACAACCAGATGCGATTTTTTTGCGATACAACGGTGGAGAAATATCTGGAAGGAGGGGGTAGTGGAGTTGGGGTAAACGACGTGCCGGCGACGTTCACGATGAGGGAGAAGGAGGCTTGAGCATGAGAGGGGAGGGAGTGGATGAAGGAGCGGCCGGAAGGTTAAGAAAACGGTGGTGCTAAGAGCTGAATTCAAACCAGCACAAGGAAGGGAAGGAAGGCGACTCCGACGTGGGATAATGAGTGGAGTAATAAGTGGCATTACATCTTAGCCACCAGGTTAACTAACGGTCAAAATTAATATTTTAATAGAGTGAGACAACATTACTATGTTTTAAAATTTAGGGACGACGTTGAAAAAAAAATAAAAAAAATCTTCAGAGTAATATTATTCCTTCGCGTATACTTTCAAGGCAGATTTGCTAATTAACAGTTTTAAAAAAACAAGTAAATTAATTATCACGAAGAATCGAAACAATTTTGTTGAGTTATTAGTTTCAATTTGTTGTTGGTGCAATCACAATTTTTTTTTTTTTTTGGCTTTCTTCCCTGGCCTAATCCTTGATGCATTTTCGAAAATCTGCAAAGTGTGTTTGGGAATTAATGAAACGCCACCGTTTTGCAAGGAGCTGATATAAACGTTTGTGCTTCCCCAATTTTGGCACTCTTTCACTCTTTCTTCTTCCTCTCACGCATCAATGGCTTCCCCGAATGAACCAAGGTCCATTGAAGAGTTCTGTCGGTATTGTCTGCCCTTCCTTTCTTCTCATTAATTTTTTTTAACATGCATTTCGTTTATGCTTCCTCTTCTTTTGTTTTTTAGCCAACTCTCCTCCATCAATAAGAACATGTTGGTCCAATTAATGAAGAGAATAGAAGAAATGGAGGACAATATCACTAAATTGATCTCTGACTCAAATAGTGAGGAGATTGCACTGACTGGAGGAAAATATCTGCTCTGTTCCTACTTTGACTCATAACTGCTTAGTTTGATTTTTATTTTAAGTCATGTGAGACCTTAGTTTAAGGGACCTTATGCTTCATTAGTAAATTCAATATGTTAATTAGTTCTAAATATTCTAAATGTCATTATTTTGTATGGATGCCACTTGTTTTAGTTCTCATACAGAAGTTATGTAATCTCGTTTAGTTCTCATTTGGTTTGCTACTGCCTCCACTTCTCAATCCCTTAATTAATCTTTTCTTCATCCTTCCGTTTGCGTCTATGTGTGGGTGGGTGTATCTGTACTCATTCTATTTAAACCATCAATGGCTTGGTCAGATTTTTCCCTACCTACCCTCACCATTTGCCACTAGCTTAGCATGATCGTTTCTTCTAACAGTGTGGGGAGGCTGCTGTGCTGATGGAATCTTATCATAAATCTTTGCAAAAGCCATACCTACGTAATCTTACAGCCAAAAGAACGAGATAATAAATCCTAGAGAATACTACCCAGTTAGCTAGAAAGCCTCGTTTCATGACCCAAAGAATGCATGTAGTCATGCTTTGGAAATTCAATGTCCAACACAAGATTTAGGGCCTGTTTGTTATGTGTAATATAGAGGAGGGAAATAAAAGATTGCAATGTTCCTTAGCTTGAAATGTATTTGGCTGCCCAAAGTGCCGGCAACCTACATTCCCGCTAAGGTGAATGTTCATTTAAATATGTGAAATTGAGTTCCCAGCAAAACTGGGATGAACTTCAAAATGTTCCTGGCAATGATAAAATGTCGACAAAAATGCCCCTGAAAACATATAATAAAGATTAAAGACGGAGGCAGAACGTTCGCGAGGATTTGGTGAACCAGCTTGGTATAGTGTCGAAAGCTTGTTTGGAAAAGGGAAGAGGCGAACTACGTGCAAAATAGAACTCCGAATCAAGGTAATGTTGGTCTGATTATGTTGTGGTTTATGGTGTGAAGTGGGCAATATTTTTCCTGTTTACGTTGTGTGTTGAACAACAGGAGAGAAGCTGAAAATGTGTGGGTTAATTTAGTATGAGCTTATAAATTGATATGTTTGTGATGTGGGTTGTATTGAATGAATAGATATGAAAGAAAAGCATATTCGAAAGCTGAAACGATGAACAGTGAAGATAAGGTCTAGTTCGAACTGGGGTTATTAAGTTTGATCTGGGTTGTTAAGTTCGAACTGGAATGTTAAATTCGAACTTGAACTTTTAGTGAGGAAGACGATGAACAGTGAAGATGAGGTCGAGTTCAAACTAGGGTTATTAAGTTTAATCTGGGTTGTTAAGTTCGAACTAGAATGTTAAGTTCGAACTTGAACTTCTAGTGAGGAAGACGAGGTCGAGTTCAAACTGGGGTTGTTAAGTTCGAACTAGAATGTTAAGTTCGAACTTGAATTTCTGGTAAAGTTTTAGGAGTATTTTAGGTTTTTCACACAATCTTCCCACTTGAACCACTCTCTTTTCTTCCAACCAAATATCTCATCTTCCCTCAACCTATGTTCCGTTCCCATGTCTACCAAATATCTCACTCTTTTAAGTTTCCTCTCAATCTTCTCTTTCTTTCCATTCACTTCCCTTCCTATCTGTTCCCTCCTAAAATGTTCCTTGTACCAAATAGGCCCTTACTACCATGACAGATTGCTAGGCTTAGCTGTTCTAGAATTTGTCATCTATGAGCCTGTTTGGGAAGGGCGTCGGGTGGAAAAAGCCAATCTGAGAGTAGAGCCAGGAAAACGGGGCCGGCCCTTTTAGGCCCTGGCCCTTCAAGGGCCGAGCTTGCAAATTGTAGCCTTAAAAGGAAGTCAGGCCTAAAAAGCCCGGCCCTGTAGGGCCTCGGGCTTAAAAGGGTCGGCCCTGGAGGGCCTCAGGCTGACCTTTTAAGCCCGTTTATTTTTTATTTCTTTTGCTTGGAAAGGAACCATGTTACATTTTTGAATTGCCTTATTGAATTTATATGTCACTCTGTCCTCATATTGTATAAAGTATGATTTTTGAGTATATTGTTTTGTCTAATTGAATCATATTGTGATTTTTGAGTATATTGTTCTACCTATTTAGAATAAAATCATATTATATACTATTCTGCCTGATAGAGTATGATTTTTGATGGAGGTTGTGATTATTTGACTACTTGAACCTACTGCTCAAAGTGAAATACAATCAAATGTCCTTGAAATTGTTGATAGTAGCGAAGAAGGTGAAAATGATCGTCGTCATACTCATGTTGTTTAGAGGTTAGAGTATTTAGCTTCTTACCTTCTTATACTTTGGCCTTTGTATGAGTTATTTATGGACATGATTTTACCTTTGATTATACATTAGCAACTGTGTTTGTTTGTTGCAAGAGACGTGTTATTTAAACCTTAATGTTGACAACATTGATGTATTAAATTAGAACTTTAATTGTTGTTATTTATTAATTATATCTCTCTAGGAAAAATATGCAGGAAAAATAGTTAAATATTGTGAAAAGGACTTCCCGACCCTGCGGACTAGCTCTGACCCTGATGCTTTCAGGCGGGGCCTTGAAAAACTGTAATTTTCTTGACCTTGAGCCTTTTAGAGCCAGCCCTGTTAGACCCTGACCCATCGAGAGCCGGCCCTGATTTCCGGCTCTATCTTAGAGAGAAAAGCTTGGTTTGAGTGGGGTGTTTGTGTTAGCTTTTTTCTAATTAGGCTTTTAGCCAAAAGGCAACTTTTTTTTTTTTTTTTTTTTAAGTCATTAGACCTACTTTTTATGGGAAGTGCATCACCGTAGGTGGAAAATTGCCATGGGGCCCATATTATCACTCCTCCACTGTCCTGTCATCCTGATATGTCCCCACCCTTTGTCTTATTTCGACTTGGTGGAAAAAGGCAAGGGATATTTAATTTTTTTTTACCAAAAGAAATATGGAGAATGATAAAAAAATATCATTTGAATTTCAAAATCCCATAGATAAGAAGAGTAATGAGATTGACAAGAATAATAATGATATTGGCAACGTAAATTTTTGTCAAAGGACTAATTAAGGATTTTAAAATTCAAGTAGTATTTTTCTATCATTCTCTTAAAGAATTTTTTTTTTTTTGCCCGTATCAAAGAACTATTGTTAAACTTTAGGTTGCTAAAAAATATTTGCTGGCAAAAAAATGTTGGAAAACAAGTAATTCTAATTTTAGTAATATAATATTTTTTTAGTTAAAAAACTTAAGATTATTATTATTATTTGTAATTTATATAAAATTTTATCTATCAAAAAAATATCTAATTAAGTGTTACTTAGTATTTACAAATTTTTCTCAATAATATATCAACTATCAAATTGTATACATTTAATAAAAACTAATGTCTTTTTGTAATCATTTTTCATGCAAACTTGTTTTTTAAATAATAATTCAAACAAATTTCAGTTTGAAAAAAAAATTACTTTTATTACGGTCAATTCATATATAAATCATATTTATAATTTAATTTTTATTCCATCTTAATTTTATAAAAATCAGATTTAAAAAAGGTCTCTCCTACAGCGTTTAATCCAAACGAGTCCTATTTCAATATACTACTTGTCGCTTGTGAAGTAGCTTGCTTCATGAGTTGTGGGAGCAGGAGTTGCTGGAGTTCGTCTTCTTACAGGGCTGACCTTTGCAGAATGATTTCAGTAAGTAGAACAAGTTGCGTCGTACCGGCTTATAAATTTGTAGTTTTTTTGTAATTTCTATTTTCATTATTTCATTATTACGTAAGGTTTGTGGATTGGGCTGCCCTATTTTTATTAGTCTTTAAGTTTTGAGTGTTTGTCAGCATCCTAAACTTATGTTTTAAATTTAGGTTTACGTAAATCGAGACAAAACTCTTATTATACACTTATCTCATAAATCATAAAAGCTATTCTCAAAAGCTAATCCAAACACATACTAAGACATATTTAGAAAGTTGATCTTGGTTCTGAATATAAGACATAATAGTTTTCATATTTGTCAATATTTTTCTAATTTATCCCTATGGATGTTCCCTCAACCATAATCAAGGAGGAGAGAAAATAGGAGAATTAAGGAATTTAACTGAGGTGTTTTAGAAAATATGTCATATTAACTAACTTAACCAACTTTTTTAATCTAACTTCGTCTTATATTAAAGACAAGAGGGAGTATTATCTAAGGTCCCTGATTATAGTGTCCTTAGAATCACCTACCTTTTTTTGTCGGTAACTACTTATGCAATTGCCTCATTCTATATACATCTTAAGTGGGAATCTCAAACTTTTTGTCATAGCATATTAGCTGGGCTAGAGGGAAGGCGAATGGCCATCATATCTCATTACTATTCGTGAGCTTTCAGTAGTAATGTAAATTGATTTTTTTGAAGGCATTGAATGGAATAATTAAAACCATGCTGAACTTGTCAGTTGAATAGAACTTGATTTCCCTTGTTAGAATATCTTTGACAAAGATTTTGGGGAGTACTGCCATGGTATCGGACCCTGTTCTTTGCGATCAGCTTCCTTGTTCAACCAGTTCACCACTTTGTGGGATATTTGATAGCAGAATTTCAGGATTAGAGTCCAATGAGTCAAGGAGAAGCTTTCCTCTGGTAATACATAATATGGATGGTACAGGAGTTGAATGCTTTAAATGCTCATGAGCAGGGCAACGATGCTTCCCAAATTAGTCACAATTCAAGGAGAATGAGGCTTCGGATGTATCAGGGCTGGTTGGGAAAACATGGCCTTTTGACTAATGCATCAATATGGGCGGTAGGTGTTCTTTTTCTTTTTGGTGGGATTCCCAACAAGGATTTGATTAATTTTTATTATTATATACTCTTACTATAATTTGTTTGAACACACATGTCCCCATTTGAAGTTTTTAAACTGCTTCTATTGGTTTTCATGGTCTGGTGTCCCAAAGTTATGGAACAAATTGATGGTTTCATGCAGAGTGGCTTTCCAGGTTTAGATCTGAAGCATTAACTGATTGATAAAACAGATCAATGCTGATGTAAATTCAATTTTCTTTCCTTCGTTTACCATTTTCCTTCTCCATTAGATCTTTTTTCCCTCATCAATGTTTCTTTTCTGCGGATCTGATTCCATTTTGCTGCTTGTGTGCACCCTTGTATGTTCCGAATCTGTGGTTTCAGACTTTTAAAATTCATGGGGTGGCCAATTTCCGTAGTGCTGATGTAACTCCATTTTTCAACTAGGTAGAACCCGCTACTTATTTGGGAGTTCTTAAGAAGACAGAGGCATTAAAGATAATTGATAATGCCCTTAAATGATAATTGAATAACTAGGGTATTTTGTCTATCATATAAAAATAAAAATTAGCTGTGTTTTGTTTTTTGAAAGAGAAGCCTAAACGATTGCCCTACTGCTTCCCCAGTTTCGTAGGTTCGGTTTCTTTCATTATTCTTTTTCTCATAAATTCTAAATCATGTCCGTCAAATCAATCTGAAAAGAAAAAAATGTGTCACGTCATCAAGTTATCACTTCTTCAACTTTTCTCTTCGCTTTTCAAGCAACAGTTCAGATGGGCTCCTTTTTCCAATCAACGTTTCAGATGAGCTCATGAGGGATAATGAGAAAATGAGATGATGAGAGGATCTACTTGATTCCCCAATTTCACACTGAGTCTTTTCTTCTCCCTCACGCATTCGCGCCCTTTCTTCTTCTTCTTCTTCTCACGCGTCAATGGCTTCCCCGAATGAATCAAGCTCCGTTCGACATTACTTCAAGTATTGATTGCTTTCCTTTCTTTTCTTTATATGTTTACATGCATTTCATTTATCCTTTCTGTTCTTTTGTTTTTTCAGCCTACTCCTCGCTAACCAGCAGAACATGACCGCGCAACTAATGGAGGACAACCTCAGAATGTGTTTGGAACAGCGATTGATAATTGGGTTTGTTTCAATTGGGCTTACTGTGATATTACTTTTGATAAAAGTCAAATCATGTAATATAATTTATATTTGGATTGGTGATTGGCGATTGAGCTTTTGTAAAAATAAAACTTGTTTGGATTGGCTTAAGCATAAGGGCTTTTGTGATAATAGTAAGAGAGAGTGGGTGGAAAAATATTTTAAAAATCAAGTAAATATTTAAAAATTACTTTAAAATATTAGGTGTTATTGTAAAAATATTTTAGAATGGATGGAAATCAATAAATCAATATTCTAAGTTTTGGGTGCTCTTTATTACTAAAAAAAGTACATTAAAGGTAAAATTATAATAAATCTGATAACACACTAGGTACAACTTGAAAAATATTTTAAGGGTTTAAAAACACCAAAAAATATTTTAAAGTAATTTTTGGAGTTGAAAAAGTATATTAAAGGTAAAATTGAAATCAGTCTGATAACACACTGGATACAGCTAAAAAAATATTTTAAGAGGTTAAAAACACCAAAAAAATATTTTAAGGGTTTAAAAAAAACTCAAAATTTTTTTTTTGAGTGGGTACGACTAGAAATTGGGTAAAATTACAATCAGTTTGATAGTACACTAGATAGTGGGTATAACTAAAAAAATATTTTAAGGGGTTAAAAACACTCAAAAAATATATTTTGATACTACATACTATTTAAAAAACATTTTATGGGAAAAGCCAATATCATATAACTAATTTCCAAACAACCCAATCTAGCATAAAATGTCATTAGCTTTTAACAAAAGCTCCATTTTCTAGCTTCTCCCAATTGAGCTTTCACCAATTGGATTTTGGCAAAAGCTCAATTGTCAATTGGCCTCTCCAAACAATCAAATTTAAGTTCTCAATTGATAATTGAGCTTATGATCTTCAATTGGGCTTAAAAGGGTTTCCAAAACTAAATTGATCCTCCAGCGTCAACGGGCTACTAAGCAGAAGAAGCATCCACGAGCTTCTAAGTAGGAGAATATTCCTGACTCAAATAATCAGGAGATTAGACTGATTGGAGGAAAACATCTCCACTGTTACTACTTTGACACACAACTGCTTAGTTTGATTTTTTTTTTTTTTTTTTTTTTAATTTTAAGTCATCTGAGACCTTAGTTTTTAAGCGACCTTATTCTTCATTAGTAAATTCAGTATGTGTAGTTCTAAATATTCCCAATGTCTCTATTTTGTATAAAGTCTTTGGAGGGATACCATTTGTTTTGGTTCTCATTTGGATCACTAGATGCTGATATTGGCACAAAAGTTATGGAATCTCGTTTAGTTCTCATTTTGTTTGCTATTGCTTCCTCTACTCGATCCCTTCCTTAATCTTTTCTTCATCCTTCTGTTTGTATTTATAGGTGCGTGTGTGCGTGTGTGTGCGTGTGGGGGGGGGGGGCAATGGCTTGGTCAGATTTTTCCCTATCTACCCTCACAATTTGCCGCTAGCTTAGCATGATTGTTTCTTCTAAAACAGTGCGTGGAGGCTGTTGTGCTGATGGAATCTTATCATAAATCTCTGCAAAAGCCATATCTACGTAAACTTACAGCTAAAATAACAAGATAACAATAGGGAAGACGAAGGGTAGAATTAAACAAAGTACAAAACAACACGGTATATTTCGCAGAGAATGCTACCAAGTTATCTAGAAAGCCTCATTTGATGACCAAAAGTATGCATGTAGTTATGCTCCGAAAACTCAATGTGCAAGACAAGATTTACTAAACTTTTGCTCGAATTAGCTGTTCCAGAGTTTAATCTGTCATCTATTTCAATAGACTACTTATCACTTTTGAAGTAGCTTGCCTTCATGAGTTGTACGAGCAGGAGTTGCTGGAGTTCTTCTTCTTACAGGGCTGACCATTGCAGCCTTTTCTGTTGGTAAGCAAAATGTTTCTAGTAAGTAGTCTTTATTTGTTTTCTTAATATGAACAAGTTGCTTCATACAGGCTTATAAGTTGGCATTAGCTTTTTGAAATTTTGGCATTGGTAATGATGTAATTTTTAGTCATTTCTAATTTTTTTTATCCGATGGAGAAGTCATTTCTCTTTTAATTATTTCATTATTACCTAATGTCCCTAGTTATAGTGTTCTTAGAATCACCTCCCCTTTTTATCTATGAAAACTTCTGCAATTGCCTCATTCTATGTACATCTGAAGTGAGAATCTCAAACTTTTTGTCATAATATGTGTGTTTGGTTAGAAAGAAGGTGAATAGCCATGTCAGTACTATTCATGAGCTTTCAGTAGTAATGTCAATTGATTTTTTGAAGACATTGAATGGAATAATTAAAACAATGCTGGACATGTCATTTTGTTAGAATACCTTACTGCCGTGGCATCAGTTCCTGTTGTTTGTGATCAGCTTCCTAGTTCGACCAAGTTCTCCACTTTGTGGGATATCCGATAGCAGAATTTCAGGATTAGATTCCAATGTGTCAAAGAGAAGCTCTCTGCTAGTAACACATAATATGGATGGTCCAGGTGTTGAAAGTGAGAAGGGGACTGCTTTAAATGCTCATGAGCAGGGCAATGATGCTTCCCAATTAGTCACAATTCAAGTAGAATGAGGCTTCTGAAGTATCAGGGCTTGTTGGGAATGATTCATGTATATAGTACTTTATTCTGGATTTCTCTTGTGCATCTGCATTCTCTGGATGAAATTCTGAATGCTTCCTATCTCATTATCGCCCTTTCTTTTTTTTTTTTGGGGGGGGGGGGGGGGGGTGGGGGCTTAGGAACGATTATTTTTCCTTTTTTGTGGCCTTTTGCCCCGTCTTCATGAATCAGGTCAATTGACGAACGCATCAATGTGGGTGGTAGGTATTCTTTTCTCTTTTTTGGTGGGATTCAAGTCCTAACTATGATTTGATCAGTTTTACACAAATCTCCCTATTTGAAGTTTTTAAACTGCTTCTATTGGTTTTCATGGTCTGGTGTCCCAAAGTTTTGGCACAAATTGATGGTTTAAGCAGAGTGGCTTTCAAGGTTTATTTAGATCTGAAGTATTAACTGATTGCTCAACCAAGTCAATGGTGATGTAAATTCAACTTTCTTTCTTTCGTTTACCATTTTCCTCCTGAATTAGATCTTTTTTTTTTTTTTTTTTTGCCCACCAACGTTTCTTTTCTGTGGATCTGCTTCCATATAACCATATGCTGCTTGTGTGCACCCTTGTATGTTCTGAATCTGCGGTTTTGGACTTTTAAAATTCCTGGGGTGGCCAATATTCCTTGGCGCTGGTGTAACTCCATTTTTCATGTTTCTCTCCCATTTTTGGTTCTTGTTCATCTGATTCTACGAGCCCACCTGCTGGTCATTATACTGCTGGCCATAGAGTTGAGAAAAAGCAGTTCAAAGTGGGAACCAGTTCCAAATCACCCAAAGTTGAGTAGGGAGAGCTCGTCTCATCTGGACCGTTCATATGTAATTTCTTTTTAATTGGTAATTTTTAAATGAAAAAAACATTTTTTTCTAAAAATGTTAGTTGATAGATTATCTTTATTTTAGATTTTCAATCCATTAAAATAATTTTTTTTTGAAAAATAAAGTAAAAAACAATTAAATTTAGACTGCCCAAATGTTAAGATGAGACGAGCTAAAAGATAGGTAGGGAGATTGGTTCCGTTCAAAGTGGGGCAAGAAGGACGAATTATAGTGTGTTTAGATTAGCTTTTGAGAATAACTTTTATGATGTATGAGGTAAGTGTATGAAAGAAGTTTTATCTCGAATTATGCAAACCTAGATTTAGCAAATTGTCAAATATTCACGTAGACGTAAAAGTAAAAATAGAAAACAAGTCCCTGACAAAACTGAAGTTAAAAAGCCCAATTTGATTGACGCTAAAAGGCTTTTTTTTTTTTTATAGTAAAAGATATTAAACAAACACATCAGAAGCTATCCTCCTGAATCAACATGAAATCTCATCCTAGTTACATCATTAAATAAAAAGGTTGTAATAGCATCAGGGGGTGAATATGTGATATGAAGATCAATCGCCATCTTCCAAGCTTCTTTAGCCATAGAGTCTGCAACTGTGTTAACATCTCGAGTGCAATATGAAATTTCCACCTCCCAATCTCTATCCAGCAACGTTTGAACTTCCTCAATAAGCCGACAATCAGGGTGTTCCTGAGTTACCTTTCCCTGAATTAGATCCATTACTTCACTACGTCAGACTCAATCATGATTTGTCTGTAACCTCTATCCCATGCGACTTTAAGTCCCCACAAAACACCCCAAGCTTCCGCAGATACTATTGTTCCTTGCCCGATTTGATACATAAACCCCATCAAAAATTCACCATTGTGATCTCTCAACACACCTCCACACGTGCAAGTGCCTAAGTTGTCATTCTTAGAACCATCGGTATTAATCTTCACCCACCCAAACGGTGGTAGCAGCCACTGTTGTTGATTCCTTTCTGCACTCTTATCTTGAAGCAAGCTTGTAATACCCCAAGTTAAGCAGACACGAGAACGAGCAAATATGGCCTGTCTACTCCAAGTGTTATTGTTAAAACATCTATCATTACGAGCCAACCAGATATGCCGGCATAAAACCGTAAACCAAAGATGAAACTCGAATCCCTGGATTACGTCTTTTCTTCCCGTACACCATGTAAGCCAGTCATTTCTCTCAAGCATGCCAAAAAATTGATCACGCCAATCAGGCGGTAAGAATTCTTTCCATAATTCAGAAGTGAATGGACAATCCCGCAAAACATGGAGTAGAGACTCGCGTGAGCTATGACATATATCACAAGTACCCGTAGGATGACTACCTCGCTGGTAACGCATCATATTTGTCATTAGACGACCATGGAAGCATAGCCACAAGAAAATACGATACCTTTGAGGGACTTTCAATTTCCAAACACATCTTCTCCAATTAATACTGTGAGATTGTGGGGTGCATACTAGATATTTGTAAGCGGATCTAATGGAGAAAATTCCATCTGAAGACTATCTCCATACCAGAAAATCCTCCCCATTTAGATGATTAAAATTAACTCGTGCAATAGCTGTACATACATGGCTTGGTAGTAGTTGATTAAATTTGCTCATATCCCACTGTCCGGATGAAGTGATACAATCAGCTACTCTCTATTCAGTAACATCTCTAGGCAGTTCACTGATTACCAAACTCTGAAGCTTGTCAAAATGCGGTACCCATATATCATTCCAGAAAGAAGTGTTATGACCATTGGTAACTCTCCATGATAAACTATCTTTGATCTCGTCCCAACAGTTACGAATACCCCTCCACGTATTAGACTCAGACTGGCGCTTCTCAACTTTAGGAATAATATCACTTCTGGCTTTATATTTTTCTCGTAAAAGCTTGACCTAGAGCGAATCTCTTCTATTAATCATATTCCAACCAAGCTTCATCATGAAAGCCTGATTTTGGTAACGAGCCAACCTAAGACCTAGGCCTCCATCCTCCTTCCGTGAACAGACAATGTCCCAGGAGACTAGATGAGGTTTTCTGCTGGCTGAACTACTACCCCAAAGGAAGTTACGAGAACGTTTGTCTATTTCATCACAAAGCCCCAAAGGAAGAGGCACTGACTGCATAGCATAAGTTGGCATAGCCGACATAACAGACGACACAAGAGTATGCCTGGCAGCCATCGATAACATGTTAGACTTCCAATTGGCCAGGCGAGCATCCATCTTATCCAGGAGAAAACTATACGTTGCCTTTGATCTTCTTTCATGTAAAATAGGCATTCCCAGATATTTCCCTAGATTCGAAGTCTGAGTAAAATTTAGAAACTCACTGATTTCTTTTCTTTTTATATGGTTTACATTCTTAGAGAAGTAAACTATTTATTTTCCTGCATTTATCTTCTGCCTCGAAATGACACAGAAGTCATCCAGGATAGCCTTAATAACCCCTGCGTTATCTAGATCTGCTTCTGCAAACAAAATGAGATCATCAGCAAAAAAAATATGAGAGACAGGAGTACCTCGTTTGGAGAGCCTAAACGGTTGCCAAACACCCTCTTCAACTGTCGTTTGTATAAGATGCCCCAATCTTTCCATCATGATAACAAAAAGATACGGCGATATTGGGTCACCTTGTCTAACCCCTCTGGACGGGCAAAACATCTTAGTAGCTTCTCCATTCCAAAGCAGTTGCATCTGAGACGTCGACATACAAGCTTGAATAACTTTACTCAGATAATTAGGAATCTTCAGCTCTTTTAGACATTCGTAGACAAAATTCCATCTCACATGATCATAAGCCTTCTCTAAATCAATCTTAATGGCCATGAAACCCTTTTTCTTTTTTAAGGACTTCATAGAGTGAATGATCTCCTTCACTAGTATAACATTATCTGAACTCTGACACCCTTTAACAAAACTGCACTGATTCGGGGCTATCACCAAAGGCATGATTGCCTTGAGTCTTTTTGAAATAACCTTCGTAACAATCTTGTATACAACATTGCAAAGACTTATAGGGAAAAAATCACGAAACGTCTCTGGATGGTCATGACGCTAGAATGGAACACACTTGAGCACCCCCTTCTCATCATCCTTATTTATTGATATACGGTTAATTTGTTAGTTTTTATAAGGGTTACTATAAATTTTGATTTCTGAAACTTATAACACCCTAAATTTTATTCTCCAATATGTATTGTAATTATTTGAAATAGTCAATAAAATAGTGAATTTTAGAGAATGTGAATAGTGCTGCCAGTGAGATTTCTTGTAAGGCAATCGGTTTGTCATGGGGTTTTGGATGACCAAACTATGATAAAAAGTATGAATTTCACAATGTGAAAGTAAATATTCTAAACTTTAATTTGATAAATTATAGAAAATTTTTGGAACTATATCTAAAAAGTTATGAATTTTTGAAGTTAGTCCAGAAAAACTAAAAAATTTCTGGAGCAGCATCTAAAAAAATTAATTATGGGAATTGTGAACTTCAAATTGGCTAAAATCTATATTTTTTCTTGAAACTAGACTCAATATGGGTTCTATAGTTTTTGAAATCACCCCAATTCGATATCTACAAATTTAATTATACTTTTTCAAAGTTTGGGCATAAAATCTGAAAATGAAAGAAAAGGTAATGGCAATTTTGTAACTTTTCCATTTTAGCAAAAACTAATTATTTTCCAATTAATTTAAGTTAATTTCAATTAATTAAGGAAAATAAATAGGAAATATATATTTGAAATATTTTTTTCAAATAAATATGAATTTATGGAAAATTGGAGCAAATGTACAAATGAGACCAAAATTGTAATATAAGATGTACATGTAACTTGAACAAGTTTTGAAACCAATTGAGACCAAAAGGAAAGACCCTTGGGACACCATTACATGTAACATGAGGAGGAAAATGTTAGTTGCATGCTAAATGGGTTTGTGACAACATTATATGTACATAGAGTTTATGTAAATAAATATTAACATTTTGATTTTTGGAAATTATAACATAAGCATAATATTATGATGATATAAGCATAATGTTATAAAAGCTAATATTCTTCCTCCTTTCTTCATTTCCCGTTGGGTTTTGAGTTGAAGAGAGAGAGAGAGAGCTTGTGAGAGAAGGAGGAAAAAATTTGCCAAGTAAGCTTGATTTCTTCAATGAATTCGTACCTAATGTGTAATCCTTCATCTAAGCTTCTTTTCTATATTATTTAAGGTGTTTGGAGCAATAATTTTGAAGTTAAAAGGGTTAGGGTTTCGGCCACACCAAGGAGAAGCCAGAAGGAAGAAGAGGTAACTTCCTAAACTTCAAATATTAGTTGTAGTGGCTGCTGTGAGTAATTTAAATTTAGGAAAATTTGTATCCTAAATGTTATGCTGCCCATATTGAGTCTAAATGATCATTTTAATGTAATTAAATAGTTAATAAAGTGGTTAGGAATAAAAAGGATCAAGCCTGTGAAGTCGGATTTCGAAAACCACAATTTTCTCTAGAGAATTTTGGATTTTGGCCAAGACCAATTGGAGGGGTTAGGGATGGATTTTTGATGTTCTGATGATTCCATTATGTTCAGAAGGGAAAATTAGGTGGGGCTACAGTTGATCACTTTTCAGAAAAGCCTGAAAAAATATAATTACGAAAACGCCCCTGAAACCTTAAAATAGGGGTTGTCAAGGGCATTCTTCTCTTATGATAGTGAGTTTGGTAATTTTGAGTCTAGAAATGGATTCCTTAGGCAAAAATATGTCAAAATAGCCCATATCAAAATTTCAAGAAAAAGTACGGTCGGACCGAGTACAGTGAGGTTGGGCTGGGTCCCCAGAGGCATTTTGGTAAATTTTCACAATAGGCTTATATAACCACTATAAACACTATGGAAGTGCCTAAAATGGTACATGAATGTGTTTTAACATAATTATTGTACATTTGACATTTTAGGATTGAGTTGAGAGCCTGAGGGGTTGGCATGCTTATCAAGGCACGAAGTTCGATGAGCCTATTTAAGGATAAAAAAGAGTTAAGGTAGGGAACTTAACTCTCCTGATGCATGTTATTGCTTTGCTTGATTAAGTGAAACATATATGAATGATTGAAGTTCTGTTTCTATTTATGCTATGGCCATAAGTATGTTATTTGAAACATTGAGTGCACAGATATGTCATTGTGTTGGCATGAGTTTATGTAATGCAAGCATGTCATGCATTAAGCATTTATCTTGCATGCATATTGGTACTATTTCCTATTGAGATTCTCTTGAATGTCACCCTCATTTACCAACAATTTAGACAGGTGAATATGAAAGATATGTAGATATATATCAGAGAAGAGAACTACACGAGAGGATTACAGTGGTGGAATGAAGACAGGAGGATGTCTCCATTTCACTGGGATGGGTTTAAACACCCAAGTAGCCCTGCGCGGCTACATTAATGGTAATTATCATGTACGAACCCTTATAGATAATTTTTGTAATCATGCACATATTATCAGTATATTTATGCTATTCCTGTGTTGCCCACTGAACCGCGCATTGTTACTTTGATTAAGATCGATAATAAGTGGTATATAAGGTGGGGTCTTACATTTCGGTATCAGAGCCCAAGCAGTTCTGAAAAGATGATAGTATATTGATAAAGTATTGATTACATGGTGAAAGGAGATATGCACAGAATAGGGCATTGGAGAAGTGAACTACCCTTCTTCTGCGTATCAGACCTGAGGGCAGCTGGCGGAGCAATATTTCAAAAACCTGAGGAAATGGGTACTGTGACCCCCCTTTCGTAATTATATCTGAAATACTTGATTAAGGTGAAATAGCGACCAATAATAACCAAAACTCATTCACAATTCCATCCTTGAGATAGGGTTTTCGCAAATACTTTTCGAAAACTAATTGACTTGGTCTCATATTCACATATTGAATATAACTGCTCTGTGAAGATAAATCACATTTGTATAACTATCAGAGTGCACAATATAAATTTCTAGCAATTCCCGGATTCCTTACATTAATCTAAGCTTTAAAAGGCACATTCACCCTTTACAATTTTCCAAATAGGGGGTTACACAAATTTTCATCTCAAATACATATCCAAATATACATAATCCCAACTACAATGATAACCAACTACTAAACTTAAATAATCTAAATGGAAGGCCTCGTCACCCTTGGTTGCTTGCTCCATCCTCGATCCACCTACCCTGTCTAAAATGGTTGGTAGGGGAGGGTGAGATTCAAGAGAATCTCAGTAGGTAAACATTACCAATATGCATGCAAGATAAGCGTTTAATGCATGACATGCTTGCACAACTCATGCTTACACACAATGACAAATCTGTAAGCTCAATGCTTTGAACAACATACATATGGCCATAGCATAAATTGAAACATAGCTTCAAATCATTCATACATGTTTCACATAATTAAGCAAAGCAACAACATGCATCAATACCAACACAAATATCATATACATGCAGGAGAGGTAAGTTCCTTACACTTATTCTTTCCACATATGCTCCAGCATTGGCTACTCGCGATCCAAGCAAATATCCAACCCTATAAACAAATCAAGGACATAGGGTCAATCTCAATTCCAAATCCTTACTTTCATATCACTCAAGGTTGGTTACCATTCACATCCTTTAGGTGGCTATAATAATCTCAATGAAAGCATAAAGGATTGGGAAGTACTAGGTTGAAAATTATCTTTCAAAATCACAAAATATTGAAAATGGGGGTTGGCTACAGCCAAGAATCCTCTGGCTGCAGCCAAAACACGCACAGAAGGTTTTTGGCAGCGGCCAAAACGCACATAGAAACTTTTGCGCTGCAGCCAAGATTTTCTGCTGCAGCCAAGGCAACTTCAAAAATTCATAATTAATTCTAGAAAAATTGAAATGAGGTGATCCAAATGCCAAATGAAAGATATTTTAGTCCTCTTCATAGGAAAAATATGGATCAAGGCTGTCAATAAACACAAAAATACAGAATTATGCAAATATCCCACACTACTCCATAATCAAACCTAGTTTCGACCTCAAACTTTGGGCTAACATAAATCCCATTTCACAAAATGAAATGACAAAAATTATATGTCCATTTTGAAGCTTAAGATCTTAAATTTAAAACTGGAAAGTTTCATAATTTTTTGACATCATTTTCCTAGTCAAACCGTTCACACAAGTAGACTGTCCATAACACAGTTTCAAAAGACAAAATTTCAGATTTTGCACACTTGCCTCCAATGGTCCAATTTTCATATCAAACATCATTATCACACAAATTTTCACAAGGAATCCATTGGAAACACCAAATTAACCAAATTCACATTATATTGACATGTTTTCTCAATGGCACAACATGTCACCCAATATCACATACAAACACACATTGCCATTCTTTTCATTCCAAGGTTTCAAACAAGTACCAATGGTCATAAAACACAACAAAAGACCATTTGCAACACACTACACAATGCAATTCCTCCATTTCAAAATCACATAAAAATCAGGGCAAAATT
Organism: Inga laurina; assembly: GCA_963855925.1. NCBI lineage: Eukaryota > Viridiplantae > Streptophyta > Magnoliopsida > Fabales > Fabaceae > Inga > Inga laurina. The sequence goes on along the minus strand of OY979703.1, from coordinate 39,617,804 downwards.
CAAAATTCACAAAATCTAACCAATGACCACAAAACTTAGGTCAAAATGCTTCAAATACTCACCTCTTCCTCTTCCCAATGCCAATTCTTTTATTCCTCCATTTTCCAAATTCTTCAAGCTCTCAAACACCTTCTTTCACAAATCTAAAACCATAGAGATGAAGCTTTCATCACTATAAACAGGATTAGAGAAAAGGATTTAACTATTAGAGGACACAAAATGGACCAAATCTCACCTTATTCATTTCTCTTTCCTTCCCCAAGCTCAACGAAAATGGAGATGAGAAGAGAGAGAGATGAAGATGAAGAATAGAATTAGATTTTTGGACCCTCACAAGCATAACAACCGACCTAATAGAGAGAGGGAAGAGGAAAAAGCAACTTTGAACATTTGACTTGATCAAAGGGTCCAAAAAGTGCCATATGTCATGATCTTGTTCCATCTCCAATGAACTCACATGAACTCACACACATGGGATTCCACCCTTTTTAATCTCTAAAAATAAATCACAACCATTGATCTTGAAGTTACTAATGAGTTTCCTCTTCGGTAACTGACCAGTTAGTTGGTAACTTTACCGTTTTACCCCTGATTACGGTAATTCTCATGAATCACCACCAAACACATCATATCTTTCCTTTTCTTTCACAATGTGCCCTCCCCTCTATTTTAAGTCAATTTAGAGGTTAATCTATAATTAAACTCAAATACAGGGTTTTGGCGCTGCTCACAACACTTACAAATCACATTCGAGTGCCAAATCACATCATAGTCTCCAAAAGGGTTATTTATCACTAACCACATCCACTTTTGGAGTTATTAAACCCTTAATCACAATTTGGAATTTTGCTAAACCAGGGCTTAGCAATCCACTTATTTTAGGCTTATTCTCTAGCGTCGAGTCTCAAAATTCGGTGTATTACAGGTACGGCCAAGGACAGGGTACAGACACGGTATTTAGTCAGCCGAAGGCAGCAGCATGATGTTTGAGACAAGGGAAGTCTCAGGGTACCAGTGGTTAGAAGCAATTGAAGCCGGTATCTATGTTATGGCATAGGTACACGAAATAAGTGTGTTCAACTCAGGGAAACTCCCTGATGGGTGATCCCCTAGAAAGTTGTTGCACATGTTATGTCATATTATGGAAAAAGTGTAAGAACATGTTGTACAGTAGTTTAAAGGCTATATGTTTTTACAAACTTTTCTTGACTATTCTAACCATATGTGATATGTTGTCTTTAGGGTACCTGTGTACCCAAAACTTTGTGAAATGACAGATATGCCCTTATGTTCATATGGAATTTATCTCTTTCTTGCTTCCATATCATGAAACATAATGAGGATGAGACCAAGAGGTACAAGTGCTGGGCAGGGTCAAAAGTTAAACTTGACCTAATACAACAAATATTAGGCATGTTAATAGAACATGAAACTAGGATCAATGATCAAGGATCATAGTAAGGAACTAAGAGAAATGTAGCAGAACATAGACTAGGGGAAGATTTGAAATCCAATGTTATCCAAGAAAGGCCAATATAGTAACTTTATCCTTCATACACTATGCCAATGTTTATATGCTTTGTATATGTCATCTTCTGTAATATGTGTTATACACAGTGCACACTGATGAATAATGCCTATGAGCAATACCTTCGGGTACACTGATGAATAATGCCTGCGGGCATACTGATGAATAATGCCTACAGACAGAGCCTTCAAGTACACTAATGAATAGTTCCAAGGGCGCACTAACGAATACTACCTACGGGTATATTGATATGCCTAGTTGAGGACTATTGATATGGCTTTTTAGACCAGTTTTAGATGAGGTCTTGATGCAGCCGGTCTAAAAAGTCTGTTACTTTTTAGACTGATTAAGCAACCAATCTTAAAATCACTTTTTAGACTGGTTGATCCAAGATCAGGTAAAAAAAATTGACTTTTTAGATCGGTTGTGATGATAACCGGTCTTAAATTATTTTTAAAACCGGTCTAAAAAGTATGACTTTTTAGACCTTATATTTCACAAAACCGATCTTAAAAGTTATTTTTGGTGTTATTAATTAATAACTAATTAATGGGGATAGTGCAGTATATATTATACATATAGATATTCTGAGTTTCTGTGGTTGTTGATGAAATAGTTTAGCGAAAGTAACGTGGGCTGTTTGTTTGCCCTTTTCTTGCAGAGCTGTGTTCATTTCAAGACCTAGCAGATGATGAGAGCCTAAACAAGATCATTGATCATACGCTTATGCCAATGATAATGCTTCTCCATGAAAACTCTGGAAGCACCCTCCGTAGTACTCCGCCACATCTGCAAGAACCAGTGAACAATAGTTAATGCGAGCTCATACAAAAATTGTTGTCAACATCAAGTCACGTTATTGTTGTTTCTGCCAGTTCAAGAATATATAGATAATCAATAAAATCAAATTAAGAGAACAATATAGGTAACAGGAGCATACCTTCTTGAGAGTGTCGAAGAGGGATATATTTTTTTATATCCTTGGCCTTAAGGTAGGCGTGAGCAATGCCAACCTGCTAAGCAAAGCAGAGTAGTGAGTGGCGACGAGAGGGAAAAGTGACCACCTCTTGACTAAAGTGGAGCCTGAATGGGAAGGGCTGCGCTAGTGAGATTCGATGATAGAGTATTGGTATAACCCCCTACCTTAATCAGCATAATTATAAATTGATAACTAGTAATTAACATGGTTTAGAGATCCACAGAGGGTTAAAATCATTCTAATCCCTTCCTCCCTATAGGGGTTTTAGAAATTCTTTCAAAAACTTGTCCCTCTTCTGATCTCAATTTTAAATTTCAAATATATTTACCTGTGCAATTAATTCACATTCATACGTATCAGAGTGTACAACCAAAAATCCTGGCAACCCTAAGGTTCATATATAGACTAAGGGTCTCAAAATTCCCTACTATGGGATTACACAACCATGAATAAAATATTATTTACATTCCAAAAAGAATATACAATAATCCAACTCCAAGGTAGATAACCAACAATCCCATATCTCTCTCAAAAATTCCTAACCGCTCTTGGTTGGCTGCTTCCCGGAGGAACCACCTGCCCTGTCTGTAGGTTTAACAATGGCAAGAATGAGATTCAAAAGAATCCCAGTAGTAACAAATCACTTATATAATATATAAGTATATAGCATGTAAGCAATCATTAATAGCAACATCACAGCAACACAATAGCACATGTCTTTCATCACAACAACAGCACTCACGGCTATATACATAATCACGGCAGCTTTCGCTGTATAAGCCAGTTTGCATTGGATAATGACAGTTTTCACTGTATAACTCCAGCTTACACTGGAAAACGACAGCTTTCACTGTATAACACCAGTTTGCACTAGATAATGACAGTTTTCACCAGCTGTATAAGCAGCAGTATCAAATATTCTCACAAGCAATGATCCACACACATGCAATACATTTACATAAGATATAAGAGAAGAGTTACTACCTTGTTCCTTCTGATGGTGACCAGGCAAAGCTGCTCACGGCCAGGACGGTGGATTAATTCTCTATTCCAATTCTTACTTTCATCATCCTTAATGTTGGTTATCATTTGGACTCTCTTTAGGTAGGTATTAGAAGACTAAACACATGCCTAAAGGGTTGGGATAACTACCCCTAAAGATCCCTTTTTCAAAAGAATAACACTGATTTTGGGCTGACTCACTCGAGTGAAGAAGGCCTCATTCGAGTGATGCCCCTACTTACACTTGAGTCCCTACAAGTGAGACACAGAAAGTGTGTACCCGAGAGCACCATCATACTCTGGAATGGCCAGTTCACTCAAGTACTTCTCTGGACACTCGAGTGATGACACCTAGTCACCCGAGTCCCATCGAGTAAGGTGCAAGAAGTGATAACCCGAGAGCAACTAAGAATCCTGGAGGCAAAGATTCGATCAAGCACAGACATAAGCACTTGAGCAATCACGCCACACTTGCGATTGTTGAGTCACACTCTTGGGGTTTGGCCTGTGAGTGCTTGGCCGAGAGTAACCCTTACCCTGAACTTACACCTGTACTCGAGTGAATCTGAGCTCACTCGAGTGATCGCCAATATCACTTGCGGGTTAAGAAGTGCACTCTTGCTTTCTAGGTGAAAGCTCAAGTGAAATGCAGAAGGAAAAGGGAATTATACTGACGCACTCAAGTGAGACCCTCCCTCACTCGAGTGTTGCTCATTAGAAACCAGAAACGCAGAATTTGACAGAGTTTTTCAGATTTACATAAACTGGTCCTAATGGTTCCAATACTTATACCAAAGCTGATTCTCACTCAAAATTCCATAAGGAACTTATTGATAACCTCAAAACAACTCAATTTTCAGTAAATCACCTTATTTGGTCTAGGATTAGCACATTACACTCAAATCATCTAATGACCAAACTTTTCCCTTTTCAAATCCCCAATTAAACCAAAGTCTCTATACCACATTCTAACCCATTTCTATACATTACTATAACTAATTCATCCATTCTCACTTCTCATAAAATCAGGGAAAAATTCTAGAAATATTAAAACTTAACCAAACATCATAACATATATGTCAAAATGCTACAAATGCTCACCTCTTCAACTTGCTGAAACTAAAATCTTGATTCTCCAACTTTCAAATTTGTTTTTACACCCAAACTACCACCTTTCAAAATTCTGAAATTATGCCAATAAAGCTATCAACCTCTTGAACAATATTAATGAAGAGTACTTAATCATATGAAGTCATTTGGAGCACCTACCTCAAATTTTTTCTTCTTTCTCTTTCTTCCTTGAGGTCATCAGAAATGGTGGTGAGGAGAGAGATGAGATGAGATGTTGGATGATGATCTGATTTTCCCATTCCCTATACTCCTAAAACTTACTTTGGAAGATAAAGGAGGGGAAAAATGGTTTGACTCTTGGACCTTGATCCAATGGCCCATGTTTTGACACTTGGCATCATCTCCTTCCCCCTTCCACAAATTCAAAAACACATACACACCCACTCCTTCTCTTAGAATCAACATTCCTAATCACTGACCTCAAGTTACCTATGCGTTTTCCTCTTTGGTAACTGACCATTTAGCTTGCAATTTTACCATTTTGCCCTTAATTATAATAAGACATATTAAACCATCATAAAAAACATTTTACATCACAATACACCTCATATTCTTCAAAAGTGTTATTCATTAATAATTACATCACTTTTGGAGTCATTAGCCCTTAATTACAATTTATGATATTACAATTGGTGCTTATATTTGATTTTGGGGGAAGGGGAATCAAGGTGAGCAAATTTTTAGAGAAGCTGGTCGGAAGATTTTTGGCGACGTGTTGAACAGCAGGGTCGGTGACAGCTGTAGGAGGAGGAGTGGCTATTGCGAAGGAGGAGGAGGGGAGGGGAATTGTGGCAGTGGATATATAAAAGCAAGGGAGGAAGAAAGGGTTCTGAGAAAGAGAGGATTCAAAGAGCGTGAGATTCAATTTAATTAGGTGCGATGATGAAAAACAGTTCTGTGAAAAAGATAAATTTGGGGCAAATCTTTTAGACCGGTTACAATCAAAATAAGGTCTAAAAAGTTCATCTTTTAGACTGGTTATTTGAAACATTAGGTCTTAGAAGGAAAAAAATATTATTTTTTAATTTCTCATCTTTTAGATAGGTTATAAGAAACAACTGGTCTTAAATATTTTATCTTTTAGACCGGTTATTAGTGACATCCAATCTAAAAAGTTTCAAATTTTTTTAATTTTTAATTATTTTTATCCTTTTAGACTGGTTGTTTGGATAACCGATCTTAAATGTTTTATCTTTTTGACAAGTTATTAATTACAATCGGTCTAAAAAGTTTCAAATTTTTTTAATTTTTAATTATTTTTATCTTTTTAGACCGGTTGTTTGGATAACCGGTCTAAATAATATCTTTTAGACCACATATTTTATGAACTGGTCTCAAATGTTCTTTATAATTACAAAACTGCAATCGGTCATACTTTTTAGGTCTTATTTGTAATAACAAGTCTAAATGTTGCGGTCTAAAAGGGCTATTTTGTACTAGTGTCAACATAATCTATGGGACCGTAATTTAAAGAAGAGCTTCACTGAGTTGAAAAAAAAAACTCATCAGCACTGATATTGATAACCCTAAATCCTCTGCAGACCATTGTTGTCCTTGTTGATGCCAGTAGGCAGGATTGGGAAGTGTTTTAATGCAGCATGGCCATGTATTGGCTTTTGCATCTAAAGAGTGAAAGCCTTATGAAAAAAAATTTAATTTTTATCCCACACATGATCTTGAGTTAGCAGCAATTGTGTTCTAGTGAAAATCTAGAGACGTACCATTATAGTGCAACTGTAGTACTATATAGCGACCACCGGGATTTGAAGTACTGATATAATAAAAAAGAATTGAATATGAGAAAACATTACTCGAAGTTTTTGGCTATGTATATGTAGCAAATTTTGGGGACAAAATTTATTTAAGTGGGGAAGAAATGTAACACCCCAAATTTTATTCCGCAATATATATTGTAATTATTTGAAATATTAAATAAAATGGTGAATTTTAGAGAATGTGAATAGTATTGCTAGTGAGATTTGCTATGAGGCAGTGGGTTTCTCATGTAGTTTTGGATGCACAAATGATGATAAAAAGTTATGAAATTTTATACAGTGAAAATAGGCATCCTAAGCTTTAATTTAATAGGTTATCGGAAATTTTTGGAGCTGCATGTAAAAAGTTATGAATTTTTGAAGTTAGCTCAGAAAAACTGTAAAGTTTCTGGAGCAGCATCCAAAGAATTTAATTATGGGAATTGTGAACTTCAAAGTGGCTAAAAGCTATATTTTTTCTTGAAACTAGACTCAATAAGGGTTCTATAGCCTTTGGAATTATCTCAATTCGATATCTACAAATTTAGTTATGATCTTTTAAAATTTGAGCAGAAAATCTACTAGAAAATCTGAAAATGAAAGAAAAGGTAATGACAATTTCGTAATTTTTCCATTTTGGCAAAACTAATTATTTTCCAATTAATTGAATTGAATTTCAATTAATTAAGGAAAATAAAGAGGAAATATATATTTGGAATATTTTGGTCAAATAAAAATGAATTTATGGAAAATTGGAGCAAATGTACAAATTTGGCAAAAATTGTAATATAAGACATACATGTAACTTTAACATTTTTTTGAAACCAATTTAGACCAAAAGGAAGGACCCTTGGGATGCCATTACTTGTAACATGAAGAGGGAAATGTTAGTTGCTTGCTAAATGGGCTTGTGACAACATTATATGTATATAAAGTTTATGTACATAAATATTAACATTTTGCTTTTTGGAAATTATGACATAAGCATAATATTATGATGATATAAGAATAATGTAATAAAGTGGTTAGGAGTAGAAAGGATCAAATCTGCGGAGTCGGATTATGAAAACCCCAATTTTCCTCAGAAAATTTCAGATTTCGACCAGGACCAAGTGGAGGAATTAGGGCTAGATTTTTATATTCTAATGGTTCCATTGTGTTTAGAAGGGAAAATTAGGTGGGCTTACAGTTGATCACTTTTTTCAGAAAAGCCTGAAAAAGCATAATTATGAAAACGACCTTAAAACCCTGAAAGAGGGGGTTGCAAGGGCATTATTGTCTTTTGGCAGTAAATTTGGTAATTCCGAGTCTAGAAATGGATTCCTTGGGCAAAAATATATTAGAATAGCCTAGGTCAAAATTTCGAGAAAAGTACAGTCAAATCGGGTACGGCCGGGCCGGGCTAGGTTTCCTAGGGCATTTTGGTACATTTTTACAATAGGCTTATATAACTACTAAAAACACTATGGAAGTGCTTAAAATGGTACATGAATGGGTTTTTACATTTTAGCACTGAGTTGAGAGCCTGAAGGGTTGGCACACTTATCGAGGCACGAAGTTCGAAGAGCCCATTTAAGGATAAATAAGGGTTAATATAGGGAATTTACCTCTCCTATGTGTATTTGATATTTGTGCTGAAGTATTGAGGCATGTTATTTTATTGCTTGATTATATGAAACATATATGAACGATTGAAGCTCTGTTTCTATTTATACTATAGCCATAAGTATGTTGTTTGAAACATTGAGCACGCAGATATGTCATTGTGTTAGCATGAGTTTCTATAATGCAAGTATTTCATGCATTAAACACTTATCCTACATGCATATTGGTATTATTTACTACTGAGATTCTCTCGAATCTTACCCTCCCCTACCAACAATTTAGACAGGTGAATATAGAGGGTACGTAGAGATCATAGAAGAGAACTACACGAGAGGATTGCAATGGTGAAACGAAGACGGGATGATGTCTTCATTTCATTGGAACGGGTTTAGACACCCAAGCAACCCTACGCGGTTACATTAATGGTAATTATCATGTACAAACCTGATGGGGAATTTCTGTAATCATGTATATATTATTAGTATATTTATGCTATTCTTGTATTGCTCATCAAACCGAGTATTGCTACTCTGATTAAGATCGATAATAAATGGTATGTAAGGCGGGGTCTCACTGAATTTGACCCAATTTTGATTTTGGTCCCTCAAGTTTGAAATCGGTGGTTTTGGTCCCTTAGGTTTAGTCCGTTTATAAAAAACGTTAGTTCCTCAAGTTTGAAAAGGACTTGGTCCTGCCTTTGATGGTGTTAAGTCATCCGACATGCTAACACTGTTAAAATAGCGTAGGGTTAATACAACTTTTGGTCCCTGAAATTTGACCCAATTTTGGATTTGGTCTCTCAATTTTGAAATCGGTGGTTTTAATTCCTCAAGTTTAGTTCGTTTATAACCGTTGGTCCTTCAAGTTTGAAAAGAACTTGGTCTTGCTTTTGATGTCATTAATTCATTCAACATGACACTAACTCCATTAAAATAACTTATGTGTCATGCCTATTAGAATAGCTGATATGGTAAATATATTATAATATAATATATTGTATTAAAAAAAAAAAGGAACAAGGGTATCAAAACAAAACGCACGAGCCAGAACTTTTGAAACACAAATTTTTTCAAAGTTTGAGCACGCCCTTTGCTTCAGCAAACTAATCTACCTTACCATTTCACATTAATTGTCCTTAAATACTTTAATTAATGGGTTAAAGGCCAATTTTGTTCCGGAAGTTGATATGGAAGGGCAATTTTGCTTCAGAAGTGTTAAATCTTGAGCAATTTTTCCTCGGAAGTGTTAAATATGAATATTTGTGTTTGACTATTTCTGGTTCGTGCGTTTTGTTTTGATGCCCTCTTTTCTTTTTTTTCAAGCACAATATATTATATTATAGTATATTTGCCATATCAATTGTCCTATTAGGCATGACACATAAGCTATTTTAATGGTGTTAGCGTCATGTCAGATGAATTAATGTCGTCAAATGGAGGACCAATTCCTTTTCAAATTTGAGGGACCAAATGTTATAAATAGATTAAATTTAAGGGGCCAACGGTTATAAATGGACTAAACTTAAGGGACCAAAACCATCGATTTCAAACTTGAGGGACCAAAACCAAAATTGGGTCAAACTTCAGGAACCAAAAGTTGTATTAACCTTAAGCTATTTTAATGTCGTTAGTGCCACGTCAAACGAATTAACACCGTCAAAGGTAAGACCAAGTCCTTTTCAAATTTGAGGGACTAACAATTATAAACGGATCGAACTTAAGGGACCAAAATCACTGATTTCAAACTTAAGGGACCAAAACCAACATTGGGTTAAACGTTAGGGACCAAGAGTTATATTAACTCTTTTTATAATTTACACAAATTGTTTTCAATTTGGTCCTTATAGCTCAAAAGCGTTCAAACCCACCCCTGGACTTCTCAAAAGTCACATGGTTAATACTCAGACATTGAAATGTTTGCAAGTAAACCCCATGTGCCTATATGGTGTAACCCGGTGGAAAAAGGCATATATCAAATAAGTTTTTCCTTCAAAAGATTTCGCATTCCTTTGTTTCCCAGTGAATTTTGGATATTTTATATAACTTTTCACATGGCATATATGCTACCCTCGTCGATCCAATTTTCTGAACAATACTAATTAGTGATTCAAATTTTGAATATATATTTTAATCATAATAATTATTGTTGCTATCACATTATTTGTAAACTTATCGTATGTATGGAATCCATAATATCAAATATTGATAATAGATTAGAACACATATTATAATATTGAAAATTCTCCTCATTCATATGGCATGCTTTTCTTATTATTAGAATTTTCACGAAAAGAGCCACATGTACTTACAGGAGAGATTCATGTGGTGCAATAGAATTGAAGTTTTGAGGCCTATTTTTAACCTATATAAGAGACAATACACAAACTAATAACAATAAGATGAGATGGGGATCATAATAAAACATCTTCAAAATCATAAAGTTGGTAAAATGTAATAGTATAAAGATTGATATGATTCATTATTGAGGGATTAGATTAGAATAGGTTAGTACATATTTTTTTTCGGTTTGGTTCAGGTTTACTTTTCCTTATTCATCTGGCTTGGTTCAGGTTCACTTTTCCTTATTCATCTATATCAATAAAATCGCAGAGCAATCGCCACTAAAATACTTTTAATTAGTTTTTGCTGTCAACGGATTATAATCCTTAACCACTAAGACACGTTCAAGTAGTTTTTACTGTCAACTGATGATAATCCTTATTCCACTAAAAAGGTAATATTTTCAATTGAATACATACATTAAAAATATTTAAAATTCACATAATTTATTAGAATTAAAATGTTAATGCTCATATCCTTAATGTAAGATATATTATTTTTTATTTGAGAAGATTAAAGAGACTAAATAAATTATTTAATTAGAACATATGTGGCATGACCTCTTTAAAGTATTTACATGTAACATTATTATATATCAGTTTATAAGTTACACAAATTATTTTAATAAAGAATGATAAATATTAGAGATAAATGGATAAACACATTACATGTAAGACTAAAATCCTAAAATCCGCCCTCAAATTAGGTCTCACGTTCACTATTGGAAAAATATATCAAAAATTCAAAAATTTTACAGATAAAAAATTGATCATTTTATTATATCCAAATAATTCCATTTCGGTTGGGTTTGTTTTCTCCCTCGAGTATATTTGTTGTGTTTTTTTCCCCCGGTAAATGTAGGTTGGGGTTTTGGTTTAGCCTTGTCTTACTTTATCCATTATTATAGACTAGACAAATTATTATCCATTACTCATCGCGTTGACTTAACACAGAGTCGATCATGATTATAAATGTAATATGATAATATCTATTTCTTATATTTATCGATTTTTTTAAATTATCCCTATAGATACTCTTGCTCAATAATAATTAAGAAAAGAAGATAGAAAATTAAAATAATTATGGTGTTTTAAAAAAACTTATCATATAACTTAACTAACTTTCTTAATCTAATCAAATTAGTTAAATATGTCTTATATTACAGACCTGATGAGTAATAACAATTTCCACCTTAAAACTTAGAGGCTCTGTAATTAAGTCTTGGGAAAATTAATCTTTTAGTCTTTGAAATTTTAACTCATTTATTACTCAATTTTTAGAATTTAACTTGGTACAATTCAGTGCCTCAACTTTTAATCATTTATAATTGTGTCCTTTTCATCCCTAACTCATCATGAGTCATCAGTCATCAGACAAGGGCCACAACGATGCTGTGTTTTCTCCACCTTACCATCCTCTACATCACTTTCAAATTTACTCAAGCTTTAATTTGAACCGTCGATGGAACAAGGCTCCCCTCATTTACCTGTTTATGGGAATTGGCCAAGCTTTCTCAAATAGCTTGAAGCTTGGTATCGACGGAGGAATTAAGAAGTTTGTAATTCCCAAATTCAACAAGCACATGAGCTCCTTGGTGTACCTAAGCTTATATGTTGCATTTTAGGTAGGGGCGAGGAAGGTCTGACCACATCTAAGCAAGCTATTTATCTGAGATTGCTGAGCTCTTTGGGGTGGAGCGGAGTGTGCTCAGAAGTGTGATTTCTCTCATGGGATTGCAGTAAACAATGCGGCTTTGGAGTAGAGCGATGGTGAAGCTTGTAGTCGATCACTGCAACCGGAGGGACAGACGAACAGCAACCTGTAAGGATTGAAACGGATGATCTGAGTCGCGTCCGAGGACACTGTCCTATAGAGTTATTCTGCAACCACCGGCAGAGAGGAAGCAGCACCCCCCAGGATTAAACAGACCCTTCTTGATTTTTCAAGGCCACAGAACTGGCGGAAGGTAATGGCAAAGACAGGCAGAAAAACAGATGAGAGGAGATGAGAATGTCATGTGTTCTGAGCACCCCGCCTGTGTCTCTTTTATAGGCGTTTTCATGAAGAGCCATCGGTCACGAAGGAACCCGGACGATACGTCCGTTGAGACCAGAGAGGCACCACCGAACAGACAAGCCCATAAATTGCGAACGGGAATGTCTCCTGACGAAGCGTCAGACCGTCAGCAATTTCCAGTCACGGAGGGTCACGAATTTCAAACCCCAAAATATAGTGACTTTTCGGCAAGCCAAAATTAATATTATTTTTATTATCTAAAAATAATATTTTCGGTGAGCATAAAAATAATTCACAAAAAGTGCCAGTACCACGTATTTATTCACGTGCAGGGGGGAAATCGCCGGATTTCAACTACGTTTGCCTTCCGGTGGCCCGTTGTTGTGTGCGCGTGAGCCCACCACTCCTCTAGGCCTCTTTACAAGCCCAAGTTAGTAAAGTAATATATATAGGCTTGTGACCTCTTACTCCCAAGCAATGTGGGACTAGCTTCTTTGACACACCCACTCAAACACTTATATTTTACAATAATCCCCCACATGTGTCAAAGAAACCCTCTGTGTTACCCACAGGATATAACCATTGTATCTAGTGGTCCGATGGACTATGAACTAGACCTAGATCAATAACACATGATACACAGAGATGTCAGTGGTCCTATGGACTATGAACTCACATTTCTTTGGTGTATATCAGAGGCATTAAAAATCAGATTATATCCTAACATTTCCGCTGTTAACGACGGTTTTGCGCGTTATGTCGGCCATGCGCGTGCCTGGTGCGTAATGAATGCTCTAGAGATTTTGCCATGATCTCATAGGAGCGGCCACACTCCACATTCATAGAGGTGATTTCATATAAGTGTACCTGCACTATGCACACTGTCTTGTTGGACTATGAAATCATTAAGAGCTTTGCTCAATCTACAATAATGCAGTCTAGCACATTCAAAATGTCATAGGAAGGGACGTAAATATTTGTGCTAGTCAGAACTGACGAACGACTTGTTCTTACCCAGTGAACCTTCTTCATGGGATCACCAATCACAAAGGATGGGTTGCCATCGTTGTCAATTAGTAGTCGGCTTTAGTCCCATTCCTTTTGACGTTTCAACAACCATTTTCCTCCCAAGAGGTTTCGTTAACGGATCCGCCAAATTCATTTCTGACTTTACATAATCGATTGAGATAACACCATCCTTTAGCAGCTCCCTTATAATATTATGTCTCAATCGTATGTGTCTACTCTTACCATTGAAGGTTTTATTCTTAGCTGTGGCTATCGCTGCTTTATTGTCACAGTGTAACGACACTGATGGTGTTGGTTTGTCACCTAGTGGGATGTTCGCTAAGAAGTTTTTCAACCACTCAGCCTCAGTACCAGCCAACTCCATAGCAACGAACTCAGAGTCCCTAGAGGACGGTGTTATTATGTTTTGCTTGGCTGACTTCCATGTGACAGCACCGCCACCAAGAATAAAGACATAGCCACTAGTGGATTTTGTCTCATCTGAATCTGAGATCCAATTAGCATCACTGTACCCTTCTAATACAGCGGGAAATTCACTATATTGTATACCATAATTCATGGTACCTCTCAAATATCGTAATAATCTTATAAGAGCCTCCCAATGCTTACTGCCTGGGCAGTGAGTATACCTGCTCAATCTACACACAGCATATGCTATGTCTGGCCTAGTATAATTCATTAAATGCAACAAACTCCCAATAATTTGTGCATATTTAGATTGAGCTATTGGATCTCCATCATGTTTTTTCAAATGTATACTACCATCATAAGGAGTACTCAAAGGCTCTTCATCAAACTGTTCAAACCTTCTCAAAATCTTCTCAACATAATGTTCTTGAGAAAGTTGAATACCATGTTCATTCCTTATGATTTTTACACCCAAGGTTACCTTTGCTTCTCCAAGATCTTTCATATCAAAGTTTGAAGCAAGGAAACTTTTTGTTTCAAGCACTACCTTTAAACTAGTACCAAAGATAAGCATATCATCCACATATAAGCAAATAATCACACAATCATTATTCAAAGCTTTTATATAAACACATCTTTCTACTTCAATAGTAGAGAAACCACCACTTATTAAAACTTGATCTAATTTCTCATGCCACTGTTTGGGCGCTTGTTTTAAACCATATAATGACTTATTTAGCTTGCAAACTTTGTTTTCTTGCCCAGGAACAATGCATCCTTCAGGTTGAACCATATAAATTTCCTCTTCTAAATCACCATTTAAAAATGCTGTTTTGACATCCATTTGATGAACAACAAGATTATGAATTGATGCCAAGGCAATTAAAACTCTAACAGAGGAAATCCTTGTTACAGGCGAGAAAGTATCAAAATAATCAATATTTTCTTTCTGGGTAAAACCTTTGGCAACTAATCTAGCTTTGTATTTGTCTATAGATCCATCTGGAAAATATTTTTTCCTAAACACCCACTTACAACCAATAGGCTTTGCTCCTATAGGTAAATCTACTAAAACCCAAGTTTTGTTTTGATTCAAAGAATCCATCTCAGCTTTAATAGCTTCCTTCCAAGAATTTGCATCCGAAGAAGAAACAGCTTCATAATAATTCCTAGGTTCATTTTCTACTAGATATGTATAAAAATCATCTCCAAAAGATGTTTCTTTTCTTTGTCTTTTACTTCTCCGTAAATTTTCAACCAAATCATCATTTGAAATTTGTTTAAACAAATTTTCGACTCTTCTAGGAATTTGCTCAATTTTTAAAGGAAAAATATTCTCAAAGAATTCTGCATCTTTTGTTTCAATAATTGTATTACGCTCTAAAATATCACTTTTCAAAACTAGAAAACGATAAGCAGCACTTTGTAAAGCATAACCAATAAACATGCAATCAGCAGTTTTTGAACCAATCCTTTTCCGTTTGGGATCGGGTAAAAGAACTTTTGCAAGACACCCCCACACTTTTAAATATTTCAAGTTAGGTATATACCCTTTCCATAACTCATAAGGTGTTTTCTTGGTTTTCTTATGAGGTATTCTATTTTGTAGAAAACAGGCAGTTAATAAGGCTTCTCCCCATAAATTATCAGGTGCACCAGAACTTACAAGTAAGGCATTCATCATTTCTTTCAAAGTTCTATTTTTCCTTTCTGCTATCCCATTAGACTCAGGTGAATATGGAGGAGTTACTTCATGAATTATGCCTTCTTTTTCACAAAAGTCATTTAATGGTAAATATTCTCCTCCTCTATCAGATCTAATTCTTTTGATTTTTCTATCTAACTGATTTTCTACCTCTGCCTTGTACAAAATAAATTTTCCAAAAGCTTCATCCTTGTTCCTTAATAGGTATACTTTAGTATATCTAGAAAATTCATCAATAAACGTTATATAATATCTTTTTCCACCTCTAGTCTCAGTTTGTTTTAAATCTCCTAAATCAGTATGAATAAGTGATAATAATTCACTATCTCTTTGTATGGGGAAATGAGTTCTTTTAGACAATTTAGTTTCTGCACAAACTTCACATTTATTAACATTGTTTATATTAATTTCAAAGACTATCCCAAGATTTTGCAATCGCTTTATATAAGATCTATGTATATGTCCTAATCTAGCATGCCACAAATCAAAGGAATCAATCAAGTAAGCAGAAGAAGATGCATTGTTATTATTTTCATCAACACTCAGTACAAAAAGACCCTGATTACAATAACCTTTTCCTATCAGAACATTGTTCTTTGTCATAATGATCTTATCAGACTCAAACGAAACCTTAACCCCGAATTTTCCTAATAGAGCCACAGATATTAAATTTGCTCTAAGTTCAGGCACATACAAAACATCATTCACTGCCAATGTCTTCCCAGATGTGAGTTTCAGCACCACTTTTCCTTTTCCTTGAACTTTTGCAGTTCGTGAATCAGCCAAATAAATGTGGTCTTCTCCTTCTTCAAAGGAGGCAAACATGTCCTTATTTGCACAAATGTGCTTAGTGGCACCAGAGTCTACCACCCACTTCTTCACATCAGAGACCAATAAGGCTTGAGAGACTACCGCAACAATAATTTCATCATCACTATTTTCTTCTCCTTCAACCAAATTTACTTTTGGCTTTGGAGGATTTTCATCTCTTTTACGATTTTCAACTTTTGCCTTTTTCCTACACTGAGCGGCAAGGTGACCTGGCTTTCCACAGAAATAACAATTTCCTTTCTTCTTGAAATTGGGGTTATGGTTAGAATCATTAGGCTTGTAATTAGACTTCTTTTTGTGCTGATGTTTAGAGCCATACCTCTTGTCGTGCGGCTTTCCTTCCACTAAGTTAGCTTTTGCAGTCATTTGTCTTCCCTTTGCTGCTTGGATTGCTTTTCTGTTGGTATCTTCAATGATAATATGCGTAATCATATCTGACAGGGACAACTACTTCTGCTTGTGCTTTAATTGTTGCTTGTAATCATTCCACGTCTCTGGCAGCTTTTCAATTAAGACTCCCGCTACAAACTCATCTGGCAGATTGATCTTCTCAGCCCGGAGTTCTTCAAGCAATTTATGATACTCATTGATTTGTAGTTTGATGTCCTTATCCTCGACCATTTCCCATTTGTAGAAATTCCCCACAACGAACTTTTGTTTCCCGGCGTCCTCAGCAGTGTATTTCAAGATAAGCGACTCCCAAATCTTTTGTGCCTCCTTGTAGACACAATAAACATCGAACAGATCATTAGAGAGAGTACTTATAAGGGTGTGCCTGCAAACCTTATTCGCATACGTCCAAGAATCCTTCACGGCTTGGTCAGAATCTGATGAAGGTTCTGGTTGATCGAGAGCAGCAACCACCCCATGCATATCGAGAATAGAATAAACACGTTCTTGCCAGCACCTAAAATTTTTTCCATAAAAAACATCAATCTTGGAGGTGTCGGGAAAAGGCCTCGAGAGCGGCATGGCAAAAGGCACCGTTGTTGCAGTGGAATGAGGCTCGAGAACCGGTGCACCGTGATGAGTCTGAGCGTCAGGTACGTTGTTATCAGCGTTGTTCTCCATACTGGTTTTAACTCTATAGATTGTAGTCGATCACTGCAACCGGAGGTACAGATGAACAGCAACCTGTAAGGATTGAAACGGATGATCTGAGTCGCGTCCGAGGACACTGTCCTATAGAGTTATTCCGCAACCACCGGCAGAGAGGAAGCGGCACCCCCCAGGATTAAACAGACCCTTCTTGATTTTTCAAGGCCACAGAACTGGCGGAAGGTAATGGCAACGACAGGCAGAAAAACAGATGAGAGGAGATGAGAATGTCGTGTGTTCTGAGCACCCCGCCTGTGTCTCTTTTATAGGCGTTTTCATGAAGAGCCATCGGTCACGAAGGAACCCGGACGATACATCCGTTGAGACCGGAGAGGCACCACCGAACAGACAAGCCCAGAAATTGCGAACGGGAATGTCTCCTGACGAAGCGTCGGACTGTCAGCAATTTCCAGTCACGGAGGGTCACGAATTTCAAACCCCAAAATATAGTGACTTTTCGGCAAGCCAAAATTAATATTATTTTTATTATCTAAAAATAATATTTTCGGTGAGCATAAAAATAATTCACAAAAAGTGCCAGTACCACGTATTTATTCACGCGCAGGGGGGGAATCGCCGGATTTCAACTACGTTTGCCTTCCGGTGGCCCGTTGTTGTGTGCGCGTGAGCCCACCACTCCTCTAGGCCTCTTTACAAGCCCAAGTTAGTAAAGTAATATATATAGGCTTGTGAACTCTTACTCCCAAGCAATGTGGGACTAGCTTCTTTGACACACCCACTCAAACACTTATATTTTACAACAAAGCTGGTGGTGGGTGACACGTTCTTCTGGAGAGTCGTTAGTGGTTATGGCAGAATCAAAGAAAGAGAAGTTGATGGAAGAGGGAATGGCGGATTTCCTCATGAAGTCGTGTTGCTAGCTCTCTCCTCAGTGCCCAGACCAACACAAACCTCGAATGGCGGATTTCTTCCACTCATTTGCAAGTTACTCCCTCTTTTCTTTTTTTATAAGAAACAACTTCTACCAATACCTATAAATTTTTTTTAGTTATAATAAATATTTAGAGGAAGTTTCAAATTTTCTTTGTCAGTTTCATATTTTGGCCGCATTTAATTACTCATTTTAATGTCAATACATTTATTATCATGCCACTTCCAAGCATCATTCTTTCTTTCTTTTCTACCTCACATTCTCTCTTTAATTTCCACAATCATCATCTTTATTATAATACTACCTCTGGCCCTTAACATAAGACATATTTAGAAAATTGATCTTGACCTTTAAATATAAGACATAATTTTTATATTTATTAATCTTTTTCTAATTTACCCCTATTGATGTTCCTTAAATAATAAATAAAAAAGAGAGGGAATGAGGGAATTAAAGAAGATGACTATAGTATTTCGGAAAATATATGTCATAATAACAAACTCAACTAACTTTGTTAATCTAATTAAATTAAGTAAATATATCTTATATTATGGACTGTGAGAGTAATTTCTTTAGTATCTTTTTTTTTTTGAATAAGATTCTGAGATACAGTAGACCTTCAGAAGGTTACACTACAAAAAAACATGGAATTTGCGACAGAATTTAATTCCGTCGGAAAATTTTCAGACGGAATTTCCGACGGAATTTTTTCCGTCACAAAATTTGCCACGAAAAATATTCCGTCGGAAATTCTGACCTTTGCCACCGAATTTCCGACGGAATTTCAGACGAAATTTCCGACGGCATTTTGCGACAGAATTTGATTCCGTCGGAAATTGAGAGGGAAGTTCCGACGGAATTAAATTCCGTCGGAAATTCCCTCGCAATTTCAGACGGAATTCAATTTCCGACGGAATTGAATTCCGTCAGAAATTCCCTCTCAATTATCGAAAAATTTATTATTTTTAATTAATATTTTAAAAATATTAATTAAAATTCCGTGGAAAAATTTAAAAATTATTTTTTAATTATTTAATATTTTAAAATTTATTTAATTTATTTTAAAAAATTATTTTTATAAAATTTATTATTTTTAATTTAATTTTTATTATTATTTTCTAATTTCTAAAATATTTTTAATTTTCAATCGTAGGTTTTGGTCCTTATAGGGGCAAAATAGTCATATAAAAAATAAAATTTATTAGTTATTAATTAATATTAGTAAATAAAATATTAGGTAATAATTACTTATTAGTTATTAATTAATGTTAATAAAAATTTAATTTTAGAAATTAAAAAAAATATGCACATAAGATTATATATATATAATTGTGTGTAATAATAGAACACCAAAGCAGTCGAGCTCATCCGGTAAGGCATTGCGCGCATACGGACGAGGTCGTGGGTTCGAACCAAAGGATGGGTAAGTTGGGTTGCATTTCCAGGAAATATGAGGTTGCGACACGTGGCAGACAGAGGTTGCAACATGTGGTGGATCTGGGGGTCGACGACAAGGTGGATGCCGCCGGAGATGCCACGCGCTGTTGCCGGCGATGAGGGGGCGGTTGCCGGAGTTGCCAAGTGGATTTTTAAAATTAAAAAAAAAATTTGCGACGGAATTTGCGACGGAAATGAATTCCGTCGGAAGTTGTGAGGGCATTTGCGACGGAATATTCCGTCGGAAATTGAGAGGGAATTTGCGATGGAATAAATTCCGTCTCAAATTTCCGTCGCAAATTCCGTCACAAATTCCGTCGGAAATTGCGACGGAAATAAATTCGGTCGGAAATTCCCGACGGAATCTGAATTCCGTCGGAAAATTTTTTGTGACGCTGTTATTACCTACGGAATCAATTCCGTCGCAAATTCCGTCTCAAATTCCGTCGGAAACTCTAATTCCGTCGCAAATTCCATCTCAAATTCTGTTGCAAATTCAGTGTTTTTTTGTAGTGTTACTACAAAGCAACGACTAAAAACCGTAGACTCCTTCAACCCCTATCACCGACCGCCTCCACATATGACGGAGGTGGGTGATCAAGGAGAACAAAATTTCCCGAGATGCTGTGACCTAAACTCGCTAAGTGATCCACAAGGGTATTCTGCTCCCTGTAAACATGATCAATAAGAACCCGCCAATTTTTGACCAACCATAAATTCGCATCCTCAATGACCTCTCAGAAGGGGTGACTAATATCACAGCCCCTAGTGAGATAAGATACAGCCTGTAGACAATCAGTGCGGATTAAGACACGTTTTAAATTCCTATTCCAGCAAATCTGAAGCCCCTGGATAATGGCAATAATTTCCGCCACCACAGGGGGCACTTGAGATAGTTTGCACATGTGACCACATAACCATTGTCCATCCTCCCCCTTAATGACACCAGCACAAGCACTTTGACCCAACGCCAGAACAGATCCATCCGTATCCAGAATACTGAAATCATTTCTACTTGTACCACCTCCCTCCTGAAAATGCCGCAATTTCCTGTAGAATTTGCTTTGAGAAGATAGTTCTAAGT
Organism: Inga laurina; assembly: GCA_963855925.1. NCBI lineage: Eukaryota > Viridiplantae > Streptophyta > Magnoliopsida > Fabales > Fabaceae > Inga > Inga laurina. Next base: position 39,596,966 of record OY979703.1, on the reverse strand, counting down.
CCCAGGCTGCTTTGAAGAGACTAGAATTGGCATTATAGAACACCACTTCAAATTCTTCCCCAAAAAGTCTGTTACAGCGATTGACCAAATATCCCAACAGACATAGCCAAATAAAATTGACCAACTGATCTTCTTCGTGAAACTTCTACCAATTTCATTTCTGAGATTCCATTGGATCCAATCCTTTCCTTGTAATGAAGTAAAAGTATTCCAGTGCACCGGATTGATTATGGAAATCCACCTTCCGCGAGCGTTGATATTCTTTAGTATCTCTTATACTCTATTCTCGCCCTAAATAGGGATTTTAAGGAAACAGTTACACATTTTACCCAATTTTATCTGACTTTTGAATTCACGTGATTCGGTGAACGGTGTGTATGAAATATTTACGTCACCTTGTACGGCCGGAAGTGTTAGACCAAATCCGAAACTCACCGCCGCCTAGAGATCAAGAAGAAACAGACACGATGAACTGGAGATTAACGACCCATGGGCAATTTTCAACAGCAAGCGCATATGCAAGTCTTAGCAAGAGCGAAGGGGACGGAAACAGAGTATTTTGGAAAGGTTCCCGAGCGTGCATTATAGTTTGAACTTTGAAATGGGATGGACGAGGGACAGTAATGCCACAGTGTGAAGTAGTCTGGGTTAGTTGAAACTTTGTTGGGACATGGGATTCAGAAAGACAGAAGTGAAAATGGATGCAGCTCAAGTAGTGACTGAATTACAAGAAAACCAGTACATGCTGGTGTGTTCGATTCAAACATGTTTATAGAGAAGCTAACTACTGTGCCGACAGACTGGCGGTGATGAGTTTCTCACTGACTACTCGAAAGATGATTTGGCAGGCACCACCTGTGGATCTATCTGCAAAATGATCGCATGGGAGTAGCTGTTCCCCGTAGAGCTGTAGTTTTAATCCATGGGCTTTGCCCCTCTTTCACCAAAAAATATTGTAATCACCACATAAATGAACAATTTTATTTACCAAGGTGGTTTTATTATATGGTACTATCCCATCAATTAGCCCCACTATTAAAAAAATTTATGCAAATACTTTATGATTATATGAAAAGTAGGTGATAAATATTAAGCAATTGCTTGACAGTGCTCTTTAGTGCCTGTTTGGAAAATCTCAAATCATGGTTTTAGAAACCCTTTTCCGTAAGCCGAGATAAATTCCTCTTACATACTTACCTCATAAAATGTAAAAGTACTTTTAAAAAATTAAAACAAACAGGTAAAATCATCAAGCGAGTGCACTTATTTTTTTTAATGTTTTAATAGTCAAACCGTCAAATATTTTACCGCTTATTTTTCCTAATCGGGCAACAATAGCTTTATTTCAAATTCTATCAATAACAGTGTTTATTTTTGTATTCTTATTATTCTTTTGTTAGGCTCAAATAAAATGGGGTATGCACTGTTGAGATTGGTAGGCACAGCAAAAAATTAAAATTCAAAAGTTTTCAATCCCTATTGTGGATCTATCAATGACGTTTAAATCAAGTAGTAGAGAAACGTATCTTTCTTATGTGTTCAGTCTTTCTTTTTGATCTCAAGGAGCTAACGACTCAGATTAGCTCCCTCTATCGGTATCCACACGAATAAGAATCCAACATGAATAGCATGCTAGCACCACCAACGTCCCTCTCTAGAGTTTTCTTTTCTCATGGCTCTCTATCTATCTTTTCATCACTCGTAGATTAAATAACTAGTCAGACTTTCTATTTTATGATAAATATTGGATTTTTAAAATTAATCTTAATTAATTTCAAAATTCATATCATATCAATTAACACTTAATTGTCATTTGATAAGCAAATTAAATAAATATGGTTTAATTAAATCAGTCCAACAGTTTTAATTTAACCTATTTATTTAATCTGAAGAAAGAGCCAATGAAAATAGATTTAATTTGTCTTTATAAATTAAATTGAGATATTATATCTTTATCATGGTAGTTATTAAATTTAATTAATAAGCTAAAACTAAATTTAAAACTAACACAATATAATAATATTATCATATAATATATATATATATATTCGTCTACCTTAGATTAACCATTACATTTATTAAATCTAGGCATATCTTAGATTCAATGAATCTAGACATTATGACTCGTGTTAGGCTATTTTTGTGTGCGACTATGAAGGCCCATATGAAATTGGCAGTAGGCCAATGACCCATAAGTCATGAGCGGTCTCTAGCAAAACATTATGACTACCCAATTCATATAAGGATCGATAAACCAATGAAACCTATCATACGACCATATCACGTCCCTTTTGCCACACAATATGTCGATCAAGGATGAGGCATGGAGAATGTCATCTCCTAGTCATGATTATTACTTTATCGATCCTTGAGTAACCTGACTATAGAAATGGAAACTTCTTTTCATCGTTGTATGACCATACATTTCTCAAATTCACTCATTGAGAGGCCCAGTGATATCTCTCAACTAATGTGAGGGACAAATTCCATCTTGACCATTCATATTCCTCTACATGAAAACCACCAAGCCCGAATATAGCCTTTATCATCACTCGGTCAAAAGCTGAGTGACTCTCATGTAGGAATCCATGATGATCTCAGGTCAAAAGGGCATAATGACATGGTTATACATGAGACAAGCTTATGATTTGATCTGTGCAACTTTCTTATAGCGGGTCGGTCCAGCACCTTGTACTTTTACAAGTGCCTAGGACTTTGATTCGTATCTCTATGCCTTATCAAAGTCATATTGGTCTTATTTCATCTTTGCTCCCACATAGATGACCGACCACGGACATTTAGGACAATTATTATGATTTATCCAAAGATAGTTATCACAGTAAATATGCAAATAATATAATAACCGAATAAAGAAGTTCATTGAATAACAATGTTCAAAGTACAATGATTGGCCCATAGGGCACAATTTCCAACATGCACAACATATGACAAGGTGGCACCAAATATATATATATATATATATATATATATATATATTCCCCACATGCTATATTAATTCCATAAGAACTTGATTTTTCTCGTTCCGTGTTCTCTTCCTTCCATAATTGAATCAATCCTCGTCTTTGTAGAATTGTAGTTACTTAAAGCTAAGAAACTAATTAGAAAATTATTGTTTTCACAATAAGTTAAAAGCCTACTCAAAGAAAATTTCTATTCCAACTCCAAAAGTACACAATAAAAATATATTTAATTTCTACCTTTTAACATCCCAAATTTTAATATTAATGTTTAGAGTTAATTAAAACTTAATGAAATTAAGGTATTAAGTAGTTGATCTTGATCTTTTAAGGAACAGAGGAGTAAAGGAGAGTGTTTGAGCTAGTTTGCTCTTCTCGTGGGGTCATTTTCGCCACGGATTTGCCGTAGTGAGCCTATAGGGAATTGAACACATAAACTACTCTTATTTTGGGTTATTTTCCCTGAGTTCGCCGTAGAAAACCACGATGTTATAGAATGGGTAGTTATTCACCCAAAATGTTGTTATATAACAACATTTTCGGACTTGAAAATTAGAGTTTGGGAAAGAGTGGAACCATTTTGCTCTAACTCAATCCCCACCTTTCGTCCTTAGATTTTCATGTGGGGATTTTGAAAACTTAGGGTTTCTTTGGGATCTTAAAATGGTGATAATTTCACTGAATCTCTTAAACACCCCTCCTCATCATCCTTTCTTAATGTTATATGATTAACCTGTTAGTTTTTATAATTTACATAAATTATTTCAATTTGGTCTCTATAGTTCAAAAATTTTCAAACCCACCCATGGACTTCTCAATAGTCACTTGGTTGTTGCTTAAACATTGAAATGTTTGCAAGTAAATCCCATGTGCATATATCAAACAAGTTTTTCCTTCAAATGATATTTTAAATAACTTTTGACATGGCATGTATGTGTATGTTACACTCATCAATTCATTTTTCTAAATAATACTAATTAATGATTCAAATTTTTAATACATATTTTAGTCCTCATAATTATTGTTGCTACCATATTATTTGTAAACTTATTGTATGAATGGAATCCATAATATCAAATATTGATAATAAATTAGAACAATATATATGATATTGAAAATTATCCTCATTTATAGGACATGTTTTTCTTATTATCATGCTTTTGAAAGCTGGACCGGACCATCCGGACTGTCACCTAGAGTCGGCAATGGCTTGTTTATGTAATAAGGGCTTTTTTCCATGTTAGGCTATTTTAGATCGAAGAAAAGCTCTTTTCAGCCGGAAGGTAGAGCGGCTACGCAATAACCGGACGGCTAAGTTTGTGGTGAGAAATGGGTGTGCAAAAAAAACTGAGAGATAAATGAGTGTTTCAACGCAAGGAGAGAGAAAAACTAAGAAGAAGAGAGATCATATCCTTGAGAAGATGAAGAAAGGAGATGTAGAGAGAGAGAGAGAGAGAGAGCTGAATAACATAATGTGTTTTCTCCGTCTTCATCAAGAGCAAGAATGCGAGTTGCAGAGAGGGGAGATGTTTTGAAAAATCAAGAGAAAAGGAACACATACGGTGTGTTTGGTTTGAGGGGAGGGGATGGGTCTTCATTCTCTCACTTGGTTTGAAATTTTGAGTGGGAGGGAAGCCAAAATTTTGGCTCTTATTCCCTTCCCTCCCTTCATTTTTGACTCTTATTACAAAAAAAAACCCCCTCCCCTCCCATCTAACAAATCAAATAAGGTACCCCTCCCCTCCCCTCAAACCAAACACATGTAGGGAGCGAGAAACCGAAAAAGTGATGCAAGGTGAAAAGCTATTGTTCTCTGGTCTGAAAGGTGAGCACAAATACATCCAAGTAAAAAGCTATATTCCTCTAGCTGAAGGGTAAAAAGCTATTAAAATAAATAAATACTAAAATCCATAAAGATGAAAGAGTCTAATCATTGGATTAGTATATTGCATTAATTTGTTTCAGGCTTTTAGCTTTATCGTTCTTTATGAAGTGTGACTCTGTGTTTACTACTTATGGTAAACATAAAAAGAATTATTATTTCTGGCCAATTCATTTTCCATTTACCTCTTAGAAATAAAAACACCACTATATATTTATATATTTAAAATTAATCTCTTCCATACTTGATTTTATGATTTTTAATCATAACTTTTATAATATTAATTTTAAAATATATAAAAAAAATTATGATGTTGCTACTATTGCATAGTGTTATTTTATTATAAACCTAATATATTACGGTGTTATTATGTTAATAATTAGACTTATTATAAATTTATTTTTTACTTATATCCACCTCATATTATAAACATAATATTATTTTATTTCTATTATTACGTTATCGGCCCAACCATTTCAACCTTTTGAAACATAACCCACTAACATTTCAGTTCAATATCCGATCCAGCTTTTAAAACATTGTGTATAATTAGAATTTTCACCAAAAAAGACACATATAGTTACAAGAGAGATTCATATAAAATTAGGCAAAGGGAAGGGAATTGTAGAATGTAGATAGAGTAGGTATGAAGAGGGCTGAGGGCAAGTACAAGTTAAGGGTTAATAACATTGAAGAGAGCGATGAGCGAGCAGGAGTGTGAGTGTTCAAGAAGCTGTGAGTGTAATTCTCCAGTGGTAGAAAGTGGAGGGACTGGTGAAGTTTCTGAGAAGGTGGCTCCTATGAGGGAGGAGGCGGATGCTTTGGAACGGAGCAAAAAGAAAGTTCAAAATGGGGAGGGGGGAGGGTCGCGAGGTTGTCCTATCGTTCCAAAGGTGGAGGATTGGATGGTGGTTGAGATGGAAGGGCATGTTGAAAGGGATAAGGATGAAGTGGCAAAGGAGGTTGGTGATATAGGCTCTCAGAAATCCTATAAGCAAGCATGTACCAACGATGACTTCGGCAAGATAATCTCTTTGAGGGGGAGGAGGATGAATGGTGGAGTAATGATGTTAGACGGACACGTATTCATTTGAAGCATACACTAGGGGGTCTTAATATTACATTGCCTCTGGAGTTTAGGGCTAAATTGGCCAAACGCTGGTAGAATTTTTTGATTGCCATAGTCCTTGGACAGATGGTTAGGTAAGAGATTCTAGAATCTAAGTTGCACTTGCTCTGGGGGGAGGTAAAAACCATTGATATTGGTTCGGGCTTTTTCTTAGTGAGGTGCAATCAAAAAGAGGTCTATGATGGAGTATTGACTAGGGGTTTTTAGTTGATTTACACATATTATATTAGTGTGCAGCCATGCAAAATGGACTTTGACCTAGATGAGGAGATTATTACAAGTATTGCGGCTTAGGTTAGAATTGAGAAACTACCTTAAGATTATTACGACAAAGGGATTCTATATGTGGTGGGCAATCAACTCGGGAAGCTGCTGAAGGTAGGCATGAACATGATAAATAAGGTTAAGGGTCGCTTTGCTAGAATTTGTGTGTGATTGGATCTAAGCAAACAATTGCAACCATGTATTTTTGTTAATAGGAAAGAGAAGAATGTGGAGTGTGAGGGTCTTCACTTGATTTGCTTTATATGTGGCAAGTATGGGTATGATGCTGATCATTGTTAGGAAAAGTGTAATGACCCAATTTGGGGATTAAGGGCTAATTGTGCTAGAAGTGGTGTAATTAATGTGAATTCAATGTAAATGTGTTTTAATCAATACATAAACCCTATACTTATGCTTAAGTGAGGATTAATGTTTAAATGGGTTGGAATATAAGGGAGGGCGCATAGTGATGTTAATGGAATGAAATGAATTAGTTTGGAAGCGATTTGAGAAGAATTGCCATAATCAAGGGCAAAATAATAAAATTGGAAAGTTACAGACCGATTGGTCAGTTACTAAAGAGGAAACTCATAGGTAACTTAAGATCAATGGTTAGGATTCATGAGTATGAGAGGAGGTGTGTGTGTGCATGTGTTATGTGAGGTTATGGATGAGAGAACAAGATCTTAACACTTGGCACTATATGGACCGTTGGATCAAGTCAAAGTGTCAAAATATGTTTTTCTCTTCCCTCTCTCATTTAGGACGTTGGGCAAGCTAAAGTGGGCAGAAATTTCATATCATCATCTTTATCTCATTTCATCTCTCCTCTTCTCCATTTTCGTTCAGCTAGAAAAGGAAAGAGAAAGAGAAAAACCTAAGGTTAGTGCTCCAAATGACCATGAATGCTCAAATACTCTTTTATTAACATTGTTCTAAGTGTTGAGAGCATTATTCCTATGGTTTTGGATTTTTGATTAGTGGCGATTAGAAGCTTGAGAAAATTTGGAAGTGGTGGAAATCAAGAATTAGTCTTGGGAAGAAGTTAAGGTAAGCCTTTGGAACCTTTTGACATATTTATTCCATTGAATTGGTTAGTGTTTAGTGTGAAATCGGTGTCATAGTGTGTCTTTGAGCATTTGAAATTGATTTGGAATGTTGGTTTGGATTGGTTTGTAATATGGTGGTTGATTGAGTTCTTAGCAAGACATGTGGTGGTCATTGTGTAACATGTCAATGGAAGTTGAATTGGGTTGTTTTCATCATTTCAATGGATTCCTTGTGCAAATTTATATGGGAATGGTATTTTATATGAATTTGAGAACCATTGGAAGCATTGGTGCAAAACTAAAATGTTGTCCATTGAAAGTCTATTCTGGGCAGTCTGTTTGCATTGGCGTTTTGAATGACCTAATAATTTCAGAAAATTCTAAAACTTTTCAGTCTTAAAGATCACATTTCAAGCTTCAAAATGGATAGACAATTTGTGTCATTTCGTTTTGTGAGCTGGGAGTTCTGGTTGCCCAAAATTTGATGTCAAAACTGGACTCAATTCTAGAGCATATTGGAATTTTGTGTAATTCTGGAATTGTGTGGTGATTTTGGGTAATGGTTCATATTTTTCCTATGAAGAGGACTTAAAAATCTTTCATTTGGCTTTGGGATCACCTCATTTTTATTTTTCTAGAATTAATTATGATTTTTTAAAGTTTTCTTGGCTGTAGCTCAAAACTTTATGTGCATGTTTTAGCCGCAGCCAGAAAATCTTGGCTGCAGCCAAAAACCTTATGTGCGCATTTTGGCTGCAGCCAGAGGATTCTTGGCTGCAAACAATCCTCATTTTCAACATTTTGTGATTTTGAAAAGTGTTTTCCAACCTAGTACTTCCTAATTTCTCTAGGTTTTCATTGAGCCTATTATAGTCACTTAAGGAACTTAGGTGGTAACCTATTTTAAGTATTTGAAAATGAGAATTGGGAGTAGAGAATTAATCTGCCATCTTGATTGTGGTGTTTAGAATTTGACATTTGCTATCCTCGTGAGCCAATGGTGCCAAAGGACATCAGGAAAGAACAAGGTAGTGACTCCTCTCTTATATTTTGTGTAAATGTGTTGTATGTATGTTTGTCATGCATTGTGAATACTTTGTGATGCTTTGAGACCACAGCGAAAGCTGACGCATAGTAATACTTTGTGAATACATAGAGATCGTAGCGAAAGCTGACGCATAGTGGCATAGTGTTTACAGCCATGAGTGCTGTCGTATGTGGTGTGAGCCATGAAACATTGTGATGCTGCTAAACGTGATCATATATGCTATGTGTTTATGCATTGTGTGAGTGATTTGTTACTACTGGGATTGTTTTGAATCTCATTCTTTCCTATGACTAATATTTCAGTCAAGGCAAGTGGCTCTAAGGAGAAGCGGACAACTCAGAGTGGTTAGGGCCTTCGGGGATATTTTGGTTTTGATAGTTAGCTATCAATATGGGTTTGAGATTACTGTAAATTATTTTTGGGATGTATATAATATTTTGATTATGGTATGTAATCCCCTAGTTGGGAATTATAAACCTGACAGTTAGTATATACATGACTCGAGGGTTGTCGGGATTTTTGTCTCACACTCTGATATGTATAAATGTGATTTAAATGCACAGGTAATTATATGCGATACATGCAATTGAGACCATAACAAGGAAAGAATTTTGAAAGTTTTGTTAAAAGCCCTTCCGCAATAAGGGATTAGAAATAACTTTTGATGATTATTGGTCTCTATTTCATTTAAAATTTTGAATTTCGAATTATAATTACTTGTTTAAAGGCAGGGGGTTACAAAAAGCATGAGGTACATGAATCACGGCCATGTAAAACTCCAATAAAAAGTTGGTTGTTCAACAGCAACTTCGGTGTCAGAATTTGGTGGATGGATGGTTGTACAAAACTGTGGAAGAGGAGGTGCATGAGTAGTAATGATTGGGAAGGGAATCTTTTGCGCCGAGATCAGTGACACAATTGAAAATAAAGGCTCCAGATTTGCTATGCTACTTAATCATCAGGAGGAAGATCACGTGGTGTTGTCATCACAGGTTAATAGTCAACAGATCGCGAAAAAGGTGCCTTTTAAGGATACTTTGAGCAGTCAGCGCAATAAGGTTAGGGGAGAAAAGACAGTCAAGATAATATTAGGCCAAAAAATTCTAGTTAGGTGGTTAAAGAAGGGCCCAATGGGATAGCAATGGATCATTATTTAAGAATAAAGGCCAACATGGGCCTAGTGGTGCAAAATGGTTCAAACCAAGCCATAATAAATTTAACAAGTCAGGGGGAGTAATGATGGGAAGTCGAACAATAGCGTCATGACACCACATGCTTCTCATATGCAAGGCTCCAAGAAGGTGGATGATGACCCAATTGATCTTGGTTTGTTGGGAGTTCTGAAGTTTCATGTTTGCCAGAATCCTCTATCAAAAGAGAGTATTGAAGAGATGGATTGTGAGCAGCATAATGCTCTGTCTTTACGTGCCAATTAAGGGGTATTTATCCAATATAAATCCAGTTATTATGATGTGTAGAACAAATATGATGTGTTGGAACTTAAGAGTTGGGAGTAGATTGTTTGTGCCTCTTTTATGTGAGTTACGTTGGAAGTTTAATCTAGGTCTTTTGGTACTCTTGGAACCTAGACAAAAGAAGGAAAAGGCTGCATCGTTAGCTTATCAGTTGGGGTTTGATTATTTCAAAGTTGTGGATGTTAATGGCTTTAGCGGGGGAATATGGTGATTTTGGGAGAATGTAATTAGCTTTAAAGTTCATGTTATGACTGATCAAGTTATGTATGGAATCATGAATGAAGGTACCCAACAAGAATGGGGCTTGTCTTTTGTGCATGGAAGTCTTGATAGTATGAAGCAGCGGCCACTATGAAAGAAGAGTTATTTACTTAGGTGCATAGATGGTATGAATAAGAAACTCAAAACAGATCTCACTAATGATGATCTTGAAGCTTGAAAGGGTCATCTTTAGGTGCAGTTGGAGGAAATTTTGGTTCAGGAAGAAATAACGTGGTTGTAACAGTCATGGAGCAGCTGGTATAATGATGGTGATGAGAATACTTGGGTTTTCCATTTAATGGCGAATAGTAGGAGGAAGAGGAATAGAATTGAAGCCCTTAAGAATGATAACTGTTAATGTTTCTATGATATTACGGAGATTAAGCTTCTCAGTATGAATTTTTATAAGAACTTATTCGTGGAGGAAGGGGATGTGCATGTGCATGTTAATTTTGGGCGAATGTTTCCAACTATGAAGGAGACCTTATTGGCAAACTCGGGTAGGGAGGTCACTTTGTCTAAGGTGAAACAAGTTGTTTTTAGTATGGGTCCCCTGAAGGCACCAGGTCCCGATGGTCTGAATCTTTTATTTTTCCTGAGCCAATGGGAGGTGGTTGGGAGTTTAGTTTGGGATGTTATTTAACGAAAGTTCCTCTTTCCATCAAAAATTTGAATGGTTAATGGATCAAATATAGTGTTGATTTCAAAGATTGAACACCCAAAATCTATCTGAGATTTCATACCTATTAGTTTCTGTAATGTTATTTACAAAATTTTGACAAAGGTTGTTACAAATAGGTTGCGTAGTTTGATGCCGTAGGTTATTTCACCTAATCAATGTAGTTTTGTCCCTGAGAGGCATAGAGTGGATAATATCATCCCAGCTTAGGAAATTTTCTACTCCATGATAACAATTAAAAAGAAGGGTTTTATGGCTTTTAAAATTGACTTGGAGAAGGTGTATGACAGGGTTCATTGGTCTTTGGTGCTCAAGTATCTTTAGGAGCTTTAAGTTCTGCAGAATATTCATGACATTATCATGCATTGTCTTAGTTCACTTAGCATGAACCTTCTGTAGAATAGTGTCTTTATGCTCGTTACGGAGAAGTTTGCCCACCTAATTTAGATAGAGGTAAAGGTAGATCACCAGTTACCTTTTCGGCCTAAGAGACATGGAATTGTGGTTTCTCATATGTTTTTTGTCGATGATTTATATTATTTGCTAAGGCAAATCTAGACCAAGCAGCTATAATTAAGACTTGTCTTGATGATTTTTGTTCGGCTTTAGGAGAGAAAGTTAGTAGTTCAAAGTCTTGAATTTTCTTCTCTAAGAACATGAACGATACTCGAGTACAGGAGATTAGATAGTTTTTAGGGTTTACACCTACAACAGATTTGGGTAAGTACTTGGGGGTATCTATTCATCATGAGAGGGTCACTCTACGTACCTATCAGTATATTCTTAAGAAGATGGATAAAGGATTGTCGCGCTGGAAGGCATAGTCGCTAAGTACGTTGGTATCTTCGGTCCTATCAACCATTCCCATGTATAGCATGCAATCGAACCCCCTTCCGGTAGCAACATGTTTTGAGATTGATAAGAATTGTCAGCAGTTCATATGGGGGTGGTTCGCTTCATAAGAAAATTCACTTAGTGGCATGGGAGGATGTTTCTAAACTAAAGGAGGAAGGAGGTTTGGGAGTGCGGAGTGCCAGGTTGCAGAATGATCTATTTATGATGAAGTTGGGGTGGGGTATGATGAAGAGGAGTGATGCCTTATGGGTCTGTTTCATGAGGGAGAAATACAGGTGCGGGGATGATTTAGTCCAGAAAATTGACAAAAAGCGGGAGGGGTCTAAGGCTTGGCAGGGCATTAAAACCAAGTGGGAGGATTTGATGGGGGAATCTGTTGGAGAGTTGGGTGTAGGAAAGGTGTTCAGTTTTGGAAGGATGTGTGGGTCCCTCAGCATGAAAAGTTATTAAATCTACTCAAGGAAGTTGTTCCCTTCGAGGTTTTAGACATTTGTGTTTCTGATGTTGTCACGAGTAACAGTGATTGGGAGTTGGATGGAGTGTGTAATTATCTTCCGGAGGATGTTATCCAGGCGACTGAGGCGGTCACAGTCAATCCCTCATTGAAGGATGTTCCTTCATGAAGAAACTCAAGCTCTGGTGTGTTCACAATTAAATCTGCTTACGAGGGTCTGTGAAAGAAAGGAAAGGATAATTTAAAGGGGTTATGGAGGTATATTTGGTGCTTGAAAATTTCCCAACAATGTAAAACCTTTTTAAGGCTTTGCTCAAGGGGTTGTCTACACACAAATAGAGCATGTTGTATGAGAAATCTATCATGCATGTCTTACGAGATTCCTGTGTCTCACGGGGAATTTGTCGGATGGTGAGTCCTCCTTTGATTTTGTGCCTCTTCTTTTCTCATCAGTAGGTAAACAAATGGTTTCATTAGAATTTACGTCAGAATGTCAAGATCGATGGTGTTGCATGGGGTGTTTAGTTTGCACTACTGTGTAGGCAATTATAGATCTACCAAAACAGCAGTATTTTTAATCAGGGAAGGGAGTCACATGTGGGTGTGGTGGCTAAAACTTAGCCTGTGTGAAATGGGTGATGAAGGAGGTGACTAGTGTTCGATAAATTATACATTAAGGTGAATGTCGATGGTGCTACGTCAACTGGTAGGTAATCAACATGCGATGGAGTCATGAGGGATTGGCATGGTGAGATAGTGGGTGGCTTTCTTTGCAACTAGTATGAACTCCCCCGTTGCGAGGGTAGCAAATCTTCACAAAAAAACATATATCTTCACAACAAATTATCCAAAAAAAAAAAAAGCAATCCTAGTTGGTAGCTTTAAACAAGTATTTGTAATTCTATCTTTAAACAAATATTTGTAATTCAAAGTAAGCAATAGTATCAAGTGGAACATAATGTAGACAAAATCAAAGACCAACAATTTAATTCTAATAATAAGGTTGTCAAACTATTAAAAAACCAACAACCAACTCAAGACAAATTTGGCAAACATTTCACCGTAGATGATATTTGTTGTTATATTCATACAAGTGTTTCCATTCTCATCGATTATTATTGTCAACTAATCAATAGACTATACTTGCAAAAATTGAATTACATAAAATTGGCATCATCACATATGGCAATAAGACAAACAAAAATAAGAATCTACCATTTTCTTGAATAATATCTTTCAAAGTACAAAGTTTCGTTTTGAAGAATTCTCAGAAGGTGCTTATTGTTCCACAAATATGAACTCACTTTGCCCTCTGCATCACAATTGGGCCTAGAGTTGAGTGTTGTGAATATATCTAAACACGAAAATTTTACAAGCCTTTTTTCCAATTTGAATCAATCTAGGCACTTGTATTGCTTAGTTTACTTGTCATTTTATTAGATGGGTGTTGCTTTGTCCTATTCAAAGCAAAACATTTGTCTTTAGGCTCCTTCTTAAGAATAATAACTATGATATGAGCAAATGCAACAACTACAAAAATTGGTGGCAACTTTTCTAGATGCCATAATAATTGAGCCTTTATTAAAGGGAAATATAGTCCCATTTGTTACGCCCTATCTTATTTTCACCTTTTTTCCAGAGTCTTTGTGGAAAACTATATGCGGTTCGATAGGCAACATAAGAATAGTAGAAATATACTGATATTATGTGCATGATTAAAAAAATTCCCCATAGGGATTTGTACATAATAATTACAAACCTTGTAGCCGCACAGGGCTATAAGGTATCTAAACTCATCCCACTGAAATGGAGACATCTTCTTGTCTTCGTTCCACCACTGCAATCCTCTTATATATTTCCCATCTCTGATATCTACGTACCTTTTATATTTACCTATCTAAATTGTTGGTAAGAGAGGAGAGATTCGAGAGAATCTCAGTAGGTAACAGTACCAATATGCATGCAAGATAAGTACTTAATGTATGACATGCTTGCATTACATAACTCATACTCACACAATGACATCTCTGCGTGCTCAATGTTTCAACCAACATATTTATGGCCATAGCATAAATAGAAACAGAGCTTCAATCATTCATATATGTTTCATATAATCAAGCAAAGTAATAACATGCATCAATATACAAGCACAAATATCAAATATATACAGGAGAGGTAAGTTCCCTACCTTAACCCTTCTTGATCCTTAAGTAGGCTCCTCAAACTTTGTGCCACAGCTGGGGTAATCAATCGGGCCCTACAGTTCCAAAGGTACAATTTAGATACCTCCATAGTATTTCTGGTAATTATACGAGTTTATATTGAAAAATTACTGAAAGGCCCTTCCGACTTTACTTTTCCTGAAATTTTGACATGGGCTATACTAACATATTTTTGGCCAAGGAATCCATTTCCAAACATAGAATTATCAAATTCATTGCCAAAAGATAGATATACCCTTGGCAGCCCCTTTTTTCAAGTTTCAGGGGCATTTTCGTAATTATGCTTTTCTGGGCTTTTCCGAAAAAGTGATCAACTGTAACCCCACATAATTTTTCCTCCTGAACACAATAGAATCATCAAATCATTGAAAATCCAGCTCTAGCCGAATTGAACAATACTCTGGAGAAAATTGAGGTTTTCCCGTTCTAACTCCGCAGACGTGCCCCTTCTACTCCTAACCACTTTATTAACTATTTAATTAGGTTACAACTACCATTTAGACCCAATTTTGGCAGCATAACCCCTAGGCCATGTTATTTCCAAAAATTCAAACCAAAGACAATCCAACAAAATTTCAACAATTAAATTGTCCACAGCAACAAAAATAAGCAATATACAAGGGTTTGGAGGTTACCTTTTACTTCCTTCTAGATTTTTTCAAAATGACTGAACCCTAGCTCTCTTCAACACAAGAAATTGAGCTTCCAAACCTTAAATTACATAGAAGAGTAGCTTAGGAACGGAGTTATACACATTAAGAACCGATTTACCAAAGAAATCACTTACCTCTGCAAGTTTTTCCTTCCCCTTTTCTCTTTCTAAAATTTTTCTCTTCCTCTCTCCTATGGCTACTGCAACATGACGAAAATGAGAAGAGGATGAAGATGGGAAATATTTTATAGGTCCATGCTTATGTCATCTTTAAGTATGCTTATGTCATAAGTCCATTTTTGGATTTTTTTTGCAGAATTTCTGCCCAATATGTGAAAAATCATAACTAATTTTGTAGACATCGAATTGGAGTGATTCCAAAGGCTATAGGACCCTTATTGAGTCTAGTTTCAATAAAAAAATATAGTTTTTAGTGAAATGGAAGCACAAAATTCCTAGATTTTCAATATTTACATGTTGTTCTAGAAAATAATCAATTTCACTCGGTAAATTCAAAAATTCATAACTTTTTGTATATAACTCTAATTGAGTCATATGACCTAACAAATTAAAGCTTAAAATGTATACTTTCACCCTGTAAAATTTCATAATTTTTGAACATCATTTGATCAATGAAATACATTGCACAACAACACTGCCTCACTGGAAGCAATGAAACGGAATGCACTTGCAACTCCAACAAATTCCATTTTTGTATACAAATTTCCTATACTCTTTAATTTACCATTTTATTCCCTTTAATACCTCAAAGATATAAGAAACATTAGGGAATAGGTTTGAGACACTTGCTAAACCAAGACTTAGCAGTCTGCTTAATTTAGGCTTATTCCTAAGCCTCTAATCCCAAAATTCGGGATATTAGACTATTCATTATCTAAACTGATGTGGCACCATTCGATTGAAGTAATAAACATTTTGATTAGAGATAGTGGGGATAATCACCCATTTAGGCGTACCATTACTGATACAAGGCAGCTCATATATGAAGATGGGACAGCAGAAATGGCTCATGTGATATGCTGAAGAGGGACTCTTCCCTCCTCCTTATTTTGATGCAGATTTAGTTTCTAGTTCTCAAGCTTTATATCTTGCCGCATCTAATCCAAAAAAAAAAATGGCATAGCACAAGTTATATAAAAATATCAACATATTCATGATATGCCCTTTGAATTAAATTCACAGTTTCTGAAGATATAATACAAGCAACATCAATTTCTAATTTCACACAAGTAGCTGACATTGTCTACAATCTACATAAACTAACAACTAAGCCTTTGACACTATCACTCTCTCATGCCTCACCATTTTCAATTACCTTTGTTGATTTCCAATTACCTTTCTTGGTCATTTCGACCTACCCCATGTCTAATGAGTAGCTAAATAAACATATTATACCGAACGACCTATATCTACAAAAGAAAGCAACAACACATCATCATATATTACAACCTATAACATAAGGTATATCCAATAAAAAATAAAAAAGCCGGTTACCATATCAGATTTAAAAGCCCTATGTCCCCTTGAATGATTGAATGCAAGCCAGTAGAACAAATACTTCTGTTGACATGTCTCGTTACAAAGCAATTATCACACTTACCCAAAACCAAGATTGAAAAAGAATCCATTTGAGAAGATGAAAAACTCCCCCTTGTTTAATGTTCGTAGCAGTTTTAGAAGCAAGATTTGATTTTTCACTAAATTTGAAATGGCAAATAAAAAACCTACCCACTGAAATAAATAGGGGTTATGAGCATCTCTAAAACAGAAGTCACTTTCTCAATATTCAAAGATTGGGTAAAGGCTAAACATACATATATAGGTAGCTTGTATTGGCTTAGTGCCTTATAGGACCTATAATATTCTCATGGAAAAATTCTTGTGCTAGAGCTGCTCATGGAAAGTAAGAAAGAATATGAGTAATAGTGGGAAAGGAAGAAAAAAACGGAAGAAGAAAAGACAGTAAAATCCACAAAAGAGGAAAGTATCTGGAAACACAGAGTCAACTATATTGTGCTTGTTCTTTAGCATGTATTGAAGCTAAATTTATGAAAACATAACTCATTTGAAAAACCAAATCCTGCAACCCCCGCAAACGATGCAAGTGCATTAACAAATCATAAAAAAAGGCTAATAGTCTATGTATGCTGCCAAGAAATTAAGTTGTTTAAGGAGCCCCATAATTAATCAATTCCAATCAATAGAATAGCATGCCTTATAAATATTAACCAATGCACAATATTTTAAAGGACCAATCCTTTAAATTATTCTAGATGACTTAAGCATAAGTGCCTTACATGTTTAAGGAAGTTGTAACTGTAATGTTTTAAAACACCTTGTACATAGATGAGTTTTTAAAAGCATGACTAAGCAGGCATGAAGAATATAAAAAACTTTTTCAACAATATTAGCATTTATAATAAAAGGACAAAAGGTTGAGATAAGAAGGGTGGCACAGATGTGGGGTGAATGTTTCATTCATTAAGAACCTGCATCTAAAAGTGTTTAAAAAGAAGAGTGTATGTGCATCCAGAAAAGTTATAGACAAAAAAAGAAAATAATCTTCTTTCATGAGGAGAAAAGAAAAAATAGCTGATACATATATTGACAACATAATGAATACTACCTTTTAACGCTGAAAGGGATGTCTCATGCTTCCTTTTTCTACCGTAAATCGTTCAGCGCTAATAGTACTGAATGCTGCCATTGGCAGCAGATTTTAGTTCAAGGTATCTCTGACCACATTTAAAGAAGGGATGTTAACTAAAAGATAAAAGAATAACCCGCTGAAATCATAGCTCGGTTTACTAAAATCAAAAGGATCTTATTTTAACTTTTAACTATAACATACCGGCATATTTTAAATTATGTTTAAAAGTTTCTCATGGTCACTGATGCCAAGACTCAGTTGGACATTCATGATTCGGACATGCCAACTGCAACTTTACTTGGTATGCAACTGGCCTTACGAGTAAAGATGAAGATGATCCTAACAGTCTCCTTTAGTCCAAACACAAATTAGTTTTAGTTTACACTTTTTCAACGTAAGTCTTAGTGGTTTTTAGTTTAATTCGCCTTCTCTGTAATTCCCTTACTTTGTAACAGCTCTTAGAGTACATGTTTTCAAGTCATGAGGCATTTTTTTTAAAAAACAAAATATTTGATTATGTCATGGTTTATGCCATGCCATGAAAGAAGGTAAGTTGGTGGAATTGTGCAGCATTGAATTTTAATTTATAGGCAAACTTGAAAAACAAAGTCTTGCTAGTGGCACCAAGATTCATAATACTATTTGAATTTTCTCAAAATAGTGGTTCTTCCCTCCAGCCAAAATGAAGCCAAATGTGGTGAACCATAAATTGATCTGTAAAATAATGCTGTTTGGCGCCAAATTACATTGCAGACATTTGAATATTTTAACTTGAATTTGAATACAAAATCAATTAGTTCTATTTATCAGAAAGAGCAGACTGCCTTGTGATGCCTTACTCAAACTTCCAGCAAAGCAGCAACATAAGGACATCAATGACAGGTGCAATTATTGGTCCGCAGGTAAGTCTTTCATATTAAAATTAAGGCACAATACTTGGAGACGAAAACACACTACTTTTACACTAATGAGCGAAACATGTAAAAGGTGACCTTCATTTCATGACAGACCTAATATACAAACAGGTAACAAAAATCAAACATAAGTATCCAAACTTCATTGATGCATCTATTTTTGCTAAACATATAATCTCAAATGAAAGTAACAGCACCAAGGCTGAGACCTCCTAAAAACATTTGTCTTGGACAGGTCATCTTGGTCCAAGTAAACAGAAGATGACAACCCTTTGATTGGTATAGGTAAGAATAGGTTCTGAAACAACTATACCTAATGGCTAATAGGACACTATAAAATGATTTCGTTACAGGATGCAGGTTATATGGAATTAGAAAATGATTTAAACATTTCAATGGTACATCATAAAACAATAGCCCTTCCCTTCATGTAATAAAATCATGACTAGATTTATATATAACTAAACCAGATGATGTAACTAACTTTGGGGGTTCTTTTCAAACCTAATGGCACAGCTGACTGTTATGAGACTGTTAATGTTAATTTTAGGAAGGCATTAAAATGGTAGCAAACAACAAATTATATGGAGTAAACAACCTGACTATTGCATATAAGAATGGAATGACAATTTCAAGCTAATACTGGCCCATGATAACAATTACTCTGTAAGGATACCAAGATAACAATATTGTATAGCAGATAAGGATGGCCTAACTTGAAAAAGACAGTAGCATGCAATTTTAACATCTTTGCAAAACCTTAACTCGCAAAAGGGAGTCTAATGAATTGTCAAAAAACAGGTATACTCATTTAAGCTTAATACGCAAAAGATAGTCTAATGATGCAGGAAGATAATAAAACACATATATAGCGTGTAAGTCAACAGGACAAAAAGTTGACATAATATTATTGACAACATAACATCATAACCAAAACAATATAATAAACAACTATATACGTGAATATAAAAGAGAAATCATCTCATGAGGACAAAAAGACTTCCCAAAGGGATACAAACTTTTCAGATTGAAAGTGACATCTGAAGATATATATTTGCGAGGTCACTTTAAGATTTATATTTTCCTTTTCAAGTTGTTAGCTAAAGGATCATAATTGCCTATCCAACTTTAGCAAACTTGGTAGTTTGAGTCTTTGAGATGTGTTTCTTCACCTTTTGGCACGGACATTAAGTTTTACACATGCTTGTGTTACTCTAGCAAATTTTTGTAGGTTGAGATGTGCTTGTTCACATTTTGGCATAGACTTTGAGATTCATATTTACTTTAGCAAATAGTAAATGGGGCTCTTAACATGCTAAGCAAGATCATGGGACCTTTAGGTTTATTAACCTCTCAAACAAAATTTCACAAGAACATGGGATGTGGACAAGCATATCTTTCATAAGGATGGTTTATGAAAAGTTCCATAAACTATCCATAGGCTTAATCTTAACCAAGTCTTACTCATTCTAACTCTCCACAAAGATTGTCTCCAAGCAAAAATTTCCTTAAGGTAAATGGAATATAACATGATAATATGGGGTTGCTCATGCTTTGTGATCACTCCATAGTTTATTTGTTTTCTTCATTCACTCAGTGGGTTCAAAAGGTACATTTTTGTTCAGAGGGTCGAGTAGATTCCTGAAGGCATTGAGATAATTCTCCAAGTTTTTGGGGCAGGCTAGGTTATGAACAAAACATTTCATGGAAAGCAAACTCTGATCCCCTTCCTTCAAATAAAATGCACTTGATGTGTTGAATATTCCAATAAGAGCCGGTCAAGCAAACAATCAGATAGCAAAGGCGGATAAAGACAAACAATTGAAGGTTATGAGAAGTTACAATCAACTATGATATATAAGAACAAAAAAGGTTACCATCAAAGCTTTCTATTTATTGTTGAGTTGTCAGATTGCAAGATGCAATTCAATTTTTTTCAACCAAAACAGTATGCCAAAAGCATTCTGACTATGGATGAACAAAGAGGATAAGCATTATGTTAAAAGGTTGATTCAAAGGTCTATATATATATATATATATATTTTGATGGTTATGCAATGGACCATTTCATAGCTTTCGGTGCACCCAACTTCTAGGTATCCAGTATTAACCTAAAGGCCAATGCCAGATTTACCAGCATGGGCCCCCGACAACTAACTAGTCCTGGCACCTCTAACTTAATAGGCCCGAAAGGTCACACCACCTTTAGTGGTGCCACAGGGGAGAGAGCTCCTAGCGGAAATTTTTTACACCTTCCATTTCCTGGATTGAACCCAGGAATGGATTGGTGTGGTGCAAATGCCTACTCATCTACGCCAACCTCCTTTGGTAAAGGTCTATATATTAACATACACATTATGACACCATTGCACATCTTCCCAGTCTAATTTTTCTTGCAGTACCTGATCATGATCTAAACAAAGCCAAACTAAATCCCTCATATATATATATATAGAAAAGATTCAGATTACAATGAAACATCACCTATACATATTCCACCATAAACTTATTATACACATTTTTTTTGGGGGTGGATTTAGAGAGATAAAAGGAAGCAAAATGTAACATCCTTGTTTTTATTTCTAGCATTTAATTATAATTAAGAAATAATTATTTATGATAAATGGATTTATCAAAAGAAATTAGTGGGATAAAAATGTAGAAATAATAATATTTTATATTAGTGTAATTGTTAAAGAAGAAAAAAATAGAAATAAAAATAATACAAAAATGAAATCAAATTTAATAATGACATTCTATTATTTTTTTAAAGAATAAAAGGGAAAAAAAAAGTGTGAGGGGGAATAGTAAAGGAAGAAGGGAAGGAGAATTTTTTTAAAAAAAAAATACTCCCCCCAATCCTTTTTATGAGCAACTTTCTCTATTGGTGTTGATCCTTTTTATAAGCAACTTTTTACTTATGTCTCAAAATTTAACTACTTTTTCCTTTTCTACCCATATTAAATGCATATATTTATATTAATTATCCTATACTCACTGCTAATTCTCTTTTATTTAATTATTTATTACACATTCTTTCTCATATGCTCATTTCATAAATAGGGGGCCATATTTGGAAGAAACATGATAAAAGTTGCTAATAAAAAGGACCGGAATGAGTAATATTTTAAAAATCAACTAAAAGGCATGTGGCCCTTTAGTCAAAGTTGGTGGGGATATTATTAATCATGGTTATCAAAACCGGATCGGCAAGTTCAACCACAAGAACCGTCGCACCAATCATCTAACCCGTCCAGTTCAATATTTATTTTGATTTTTTTAATTTCAAAAATTCATATCTAATTATGCATATTTCCAAAAATTACAAATTAGGACTATATGGAAAGCTTGAGATGTCTACTTTCTAATAAAAAAAAAAGAATTACTCAAAAATATTATCATTTGGTTCTAAAAAATTATCAAATTCCAAAACTATTCAAAAAAATATTATCGTTCAAGTTCACTTCCTCATCGGTTTAGCTCCGATTCAACCACGGTTTGACTCTGATCTGACCTACTAACCTTGACCCACTACCCAAACCGGTTTAGTGGTTGGTCTGGGTTTAATAACCTTGTTATTAAGACCCCACCCTTACCACTTTCTCTTTCATTTGGCCAGAAGAACAGGATGGCGCAATTCTACTATCATTTTAGGTAAGGTTTCAAGCTTTTCAGATAATTTTGGTACTTGAAATAACTTCTTTTTATCAAACTTCCTTCATAAAAGTTATTCTACATATTTTTATCTTTCTGTTGGTGGTAATATTGTACAAATTAATGAGAACTTTAGGGTTAGAGTTTTAGGAGAGTTTTGAGTTTTGACAAAAGATGACTATAGGTATATAAAGAATAATTAATAGCTAATTTTAATTAGTTTAGATTTATTGTTTGGTTGTTTTATGATTTTATAATCAATTTATTTTGTAAACATATCATAAATTAGTTTCTATATGGTGTTTTTGCCAATTAAATTTGGTTTAAATAATTTATTTGGTTTATTGAAGATATTATTAAAATTTTAATCAGTTTAGTTTGTTAGATTTTCAGCTATATAAAATTATAAGTTATGATTTGATATTTGAGTTAGAGTTTGATATTATTTTAATTATGTGGAGATTTTAAATGTTGTTTAATATATAGGTTATGCTCATATAAGCTAGAAAAGATATTTAATTGGTCTAGGATGTTGATATTAATTATTTTATGACTATTGGTTGTAGAGGAAATAATTGTTGTTAAAGATTTTATTGAGTAAAATAGAGTTAAGAAATTTTTAAGATTGTGATTTGAAAGGATGATTTGAAGGATAGATAAATTGTTGTTATTTTTCTAAGAAGATTAAAGTGAGCCAATTATGGGGCTTTAATTACTTGCTATTTACTATTGTATTAGTTAGCCATTCTTTTTAATTTTATTAACATGTAATTATATATTCATTTTAGAGTGAACTTGAATTTGACTTGTCGGACTTGAATTTTGTCAAGTTTAGCTCTTGTGTCGAACTTGAGATAGTCACTTTCCAATTTACCTTATATGCTTGTTAAAGCATTTATAAGTGTATATTCGTATTCAAATGATATAAGTATATATTTTATGTATGAAAAATGTATATATGTGAAATGTATTTGTGAGTAAACTTTTTAGTTAAGTGGGCTTAAATTGTTTATCTTAAGATTCTAATGTTGATGATGCATAGCATTTAATATGGAATATATGAGAATAAATTATTGATGTTGCAGTTTGTAATGTTGAGATGTTGAATATGATGAGTTGTGATTGGGGGATGTTTGATTCTTTTATACCATGTCGTATAGCCGCCACTGTATGCATAGTGGATGGCTTTGACATTCTCAGGGCTCTGGGTGTCACCCTTTCCTTCAGCCGGCTTAAGGGTCAACTCAAGAGACATGTGACACCTTTCTATATTCGAAGGAAAGGGAACCCATGGTCTAATATGAGTTCTGTAGCCTTTGGCCGGGCTACACCTCATTATTAGAGAGCTTGGTGCAATCTTGTTAAAGAGACTAATCCTATTATGTGTTGTAGCCCATAGGTTATGTTAGCGGTTTACAAGGAGGTTATAAGGATGGTTGACGGAGTTCTATACATACTGAATTGTTCTTGACCTATTAATGTTTTTAGAAACTATATCCTTTGTGTTATATGAACATATACTCTACCCGTTTAACTATCTTGTAATCATTCCCTACATACTTATTAAATTGGAATTTTGGTTATTGGGTCCATGTGATTCACCCCGTAGTTGATTATTATTTGTTAGGTAAGGTTTTTCACGGGATACATTCAGGGAAGACATTTGAGATTTAGGTTTGCAATTGTGCCTTGTAAACCCTCCTCTTTTGATAATTATATGTTGACTTCGTATATTGTCACCTAGGGCTCATTCATATTCTAATATAACTTATGAAACTATTTTGGGAAGTAAATAAAGGAGGCATAAGGCCTATTGGTACATTGTGTTATCGGGCTTCAAATGCCCAAGGCCTAATATTATACTTTGTTGATAATGTGATTTTAAATCAAATAAATACTTTTTTTAGCCATTGTAGACTAACATCTTTCTTTTTCTATCATCGTTATTCTTTAAGGGTTTTTAACAAATCTTTTCTACTATGGCAGACCGTTGTTATTGTTTTCCTCTTTATCTACCATAGTATTATTTAATGTTTTAATAAGTTATTTGCAATAGTTAATTACACGGTAATTAAGAAGCCTATTACACAAAATTTCATGCAAAGGGCTTCCAAAATTGAAACTAACTCATGTAGATATGTTATTGATATACAAGTTAAAACTTTAAAATTTATGTATTTGAAAACACCTCCACATAATCTAAGGGCCTGAGGTATACCAAGTTTCAGACCACTATCCACCACCACATTCTTGCATGCTACTTTTATGGTGGAAAGCTTGTGAATTAGTTAAAAAAATCGAGTGACTAAAAGATACTTAGGATCAAATGTAAACTAAGCCTGTGGAATTAACTATCAACTAATAAACTTATTAAATAAATGAATAAAGAAACTAAAAAATAGTTAAGATTAGATCTAAACCTTCAGGTAATGAACTTTGCGAATCTCCTTTTTGAAAGCTAACGTACTGGCGTTAAGAATATTAGCATACTTTGTTTTCTTCACCGTTTTAGATAATAGCAGTCGATGAGCTTGGAATTCCCTCGAGGGTGGAAGAAGGTTGGGCAAAAATACTCTTATAGACATCAGAATCTAATACAGGAAAAAGGAAAAGAGACCGATGGCAATTCTTCCTCTCTTTGTAGTGATGGTTCTACCATTCTTCGCTGGCTACGGTTCTTCATCTCTTCCATCTCCATCACCTGTAAAAGAATAATGGATTCATTGATCAAAAATAGAAGAAGATGAAGGAGACTTTGAAGTTGAAGAAGACTAGCTCCTTCATCAGCAAAGATGAAGGAGAATATGGAGAGGAAAAAGAAATTCATGGAGAAGAGGAGTAGGGGAAGAATTGATGGAGGGAGGTTGAAAATACTAAGACAAAAAGGGGAGGAGGGGTTTTAAATGTTGAAACCCTAGTATGAGAGACCAGTAATGTTAAGGGTTTTGATCAGCAAGATGGGCTTCCCTTTTGTTTATTGGGTGGATAAAAGGGCTATCACAAAGGAATATTGAAGGAGGGAGGTAGAAAGAAAGCATATTTGAATTTCAAACCGAGGTAGCAAGGCAGGTATGTTTTAGAATTCATGATCTCAAGGCATTGGTCAAAAGAGATGAGAGGATATCACAGCCGTAAAATCCTTGTGAATAGTAACTGTGATGGAACAATATTCTTATTTTATATAGATATTGGACAGTCTACTAGCTTGTGTACGGAGGCTTTTTTTTGTGTGGGTGGGGGTGGTGGGGGTATCAAACGTGCATGGGACATGCATTGTAGGCATGTTATGGTTGAAACTGATTGTTTAGCATTGGTGGATTTCTTGGAGAGGTTGGAGGTGATGCATGAGGTTTTGGAAGGGTTTTGGGATGGCATAAAACAATGGACGAATCGAGATTGGTTACTTCATACTATTTGGTGTCGATATGAGGCGAATGAAATAGCAGATGCATTGGCCAAGACTGCTCTAGATTCTTCTTAAGGATTAGTTTGCTTCTGAATTACACCGAGTTATGTTTTGGACAAAGTGAGGGAAGAGGCTCGAGGGTGCTACATTAGTTAGTCCGTTAATATAATTAAAAAAGAGAGAGACATTTATGTACAATTGAAGTTTTAAGGCCTATTTTAACATATATAAAAGACTATACAAAAACTAATAATAATAAGATAGGATGGGATCATGATATAATCTGTTAGACTGGAAGTAATTTTGAGTTCTTTTTCTTATTTTTCATTTTTTAAAAAAGAAATAGTTATATTACAATGTAACGATGGGCTGTTCTTTTGAAAAAAAAATTAAGAAAACTAATTAAAGTATTTAGGGTTAGGGTGTAAATTTGCTTCGGAAGTTTTTACTGAGGAATAATGTTATCCTGGAAGCTTTTTTAGGTTCAATATTGACCTAGAAATGTTAAAATGGAGCAATGTTACCCTTTTTTGTTAAAAAGTTAAGGGTCAACGTCACTTTTTTAACTGTATGGGGCAACATTGCTACATTTTGAAACCTCCGGAACAACATTGAACCTGAAAAAACTTCCTAAGCAACAGTGCTCTTTAATGAAAACTTCTGAGAAAAGTTTGCACCGTAACCCAAATATTTATATTTATCATTCTTTAAATTAATTTTCTTGACTTATATATAATATAATAATTAAGTAGTTTATTTAAGGAAAAAAGGAAAAAAAAAATACCATTTGAACTTCAAAATCCTAAAGGCTAAAGTATATATTTAATCTGTTTTGTTTATTTTAAGATTCATTTTGCTCCGTTAAGCTTATAAAGTGTATTTTTTGTCTTTTAACATTAACACCATTAGTTTCATCTTTATTTAGAGTGGAGAAACAATTAATGGAGGAGAGTGAGAAGTGTATATTGGTGGGAAGATGATAGGGTGATTATTCCTTATTAAAGTTATTAGTATTTTTTAATTGGTCAATTGAAACATACATTAATTTATTTTTATATTTTAAAATTTAAGCATACTTTATTTAACTCATAGTCAGTATTCCGTTAGATGGAACTAATGGTGTTAGAGTTGAGGGACCAAAAGTACACTTTATAAACTTAAGGGACTAAATTGAATCTTAGAGTAAACATAAAGGACTAAATATATACTTTAGCCAAATCCTAAATGAGTCTTATTCGCTACAAAAGTAGAACTCATTTTTGCAAAATACCACTTATTTGAAATTTTGAAGTTCAAATGGTATTTTCTTATTTTTTTTCCCTTTATTTAACCTACTTAAAATCTCCAAAGTCAATTGGCTTTTATATTAAGACATTTATGTTCTTCTAGGCATCTCTTCAACTATAAACTAGGGTGTTCCCCTCGTGCAATGCACGGACCGTGGGCATCCGGTCATCAATATGTCGAGGTAAATACTGTGGATTTGAGTGTGGTGTGATGTTTAGGGATCTGTTTTTGTTTTGGCTTTGTGTTTATAAGAGTTTTCTATATTCTTCCTTCTTGCTCAATTCTAGGCTGAAACATGTATTACTTAATATATGTGCAAATATATGTTATTGTGTGTTTTGTGGTGTCATTCCCAAGAAATGAGCATTTTATTTTTAATTAAATGGACCTTATTGAAACTTGTTTATTGATAGTTGCTGATTATGCATTTGATTTGGAGATTGGTTAATTGGTTGGGAAATATCACTACTAAATGGATGAAGCTTTTCATGTTAGATAATGTAACAAGTTCTTATAATAAGATTTGAAGGTTCAGTTTATTTGAAGTTCGTTCCACACGAGAGAAGGCTTTCGTGTTCTTCAGGCCCTTGACTCATCTGTTGGCACCTGCTTGGTGTCCCTCCCCAACATATAATGGTACTAGCTTTCTTGATGAAGATATGGATCAAGTATGATCTTGGTGAGAGTAGAGCAGCTGTGAACACGTACTGTTCCTATTTGAAAGATAAAGCGTTTTGTCAATGGATATGCTTTAGTAAAGAGCCTATGATGTGGTGTTTGTCCTTGTCTATGTTTTTAAGCTATCAATCTACCTCCAAGTTTTTTATGATGCAGAACTAAATGAGCATCATTGGCACCCGGCTCTTATGTACATTGTATTTCTTGTAAGCATCATCAACTACCTCATCCTTTAATATGCACTTCATTTGATTTCCCCTACCATTTATTTTGTTGTTGTAGTCAATTGTTTGTATAGTTTAATATAGCCACGCATATATGTATTGTGATAGGGTGTCTCACCTGAAATCTGACAAGTTTATTCTCATCCTTGACTTGTAGTTTCTTGAATTGTTTGATGTTGCTATAGTTTGTACCTGGCCGGAGTCCTGACCAACTGTACAATGTCTATGCATACATGTAAAGCATTCGGTTGTTTGATTTTATAGCATTAGATATATATTTTGTGTAACACCGCATGAAGTGCAGGTTTCATGTTACCTTTTAAGTACGGGGGGCTTGTTTTCTCCTTGACAATTATGTATAACGGCATGCTTTCATATGCGTTCACAGGTATGTTTTCTCCCTCATAAAAGAGTATGTTTGTTTCCTTTTGAAATACAAGTACATATTGGTGGTCATAAACTTGTAGGGGCATAGTGTTGTGGACAACGTTGAAGTTTGTGAAATAGTATCACCTTTCTTCTCTTATGATCATTATGAACTTAGTGAATGTTGTAGTGTCAACCACCATGGCATGAATATTGCTTAACTGTATACCATGCACATTTAAAGAATGTTTAGGTATGAAAGTGTTTTGTGGTAAGTGTACAGTTTGCAGTAATTATGCTTTTGTAATTTCTAGAATATTTGGAGTTGTCATACCTCGTTATCCATTAGGACAAAGTGCAATGTCAGTGTTGTATTGGGCATGTTGGTTTTTGTGTCCTGCACAAATCAGAGTATGCTGGCGACTATTTTTTGGGTTTGGCTTTCCTTATTGAGCATTGCCAATATAGTGTGGTTTGTTGCGGGCATCATAGCTTTAGCGTTGTAGCTGTAGTCTGCTCTTGTTAAGGGATGTTCTATGAATGGTGCTGTACTGTAAATTAATTATGAAATGCTTTCATTATATCTTTGTAGATCTTATATGTGATTTGGCAATGAAGCTGGCTTGTTTCTCCCAACAGCTTTTCGGTGCCTTACGTTCCCATTGATTATCAATATTAATGTCTATTAATTTGTGTCAATAATCTCCAGTTATTATGTTGTTTGTATTTGTGATTGATTGGGTCATTAACGTGTTATTATGTGAAATATGATGGAAATTTCAAAATATGTGTCATTGGCTTGTATGATCTTTAGTCAGTTACTAAAAGCAAGTGTGATTATTTGTGTCATTGATGAGCCATCAATGTCCCACCTTTAATTTTTACATAGTTAATTTATGGGAACATGTATTCTTAGTTTGTTTTCGCCATATTAATACATATTTAGATTATGGATATCAACAAAACAAGTACGCATTAAGGCTGAGTACAGCAACATGTGTGCTCTTGTTCTCTCCAGGGTGGGAGTTTTCTCTCTCTTTTGAGAGGTAGGTGTGGTGGTCATTCTGTCATGAGAGATAATTAAGTGTGTCTTCGCCGCCCACTGCGACGAAGAAGAAAGAGTGGTCAAGTTATTGCATATCGCAGTGACTAGGCATTGTGAGATTAGTGAAGTTAGGACTCAATGTCAGGGGTTTCGAAGGATATGGCGGAAGGTTCAAGGAGATTGAATCGAATGGGGGAAGAACTGGTTTTGACCCTAAATTAGAAGTAGAGGGAACAGCGTAAGCTAACTGGTGTGCACTAGTAGGAAAATTGATGATGGATCTGAATTTGAATCAGCAGATCTCGATCTAGATGATTCGTAAGGGATGGATTCTGGAGAAGAGCTCGGATCTGGAGATTACAGAGATTGAGTCAAACACGTTTGTTTTTTAGTTTAGAAGGAAAGTGGATTTTCTTCGAATTTTGAGAGGTTAGCCTTGGTCAATCCAAGGAATCTTGTTGAACATCCAGTTATGGCAGGAGCTTGTGGTGTTTAAGGAGGTGGAATTTCAGGATTGTCCGTTTTGGATTCAATTCTAAGATATTCCTCTGGCAGTGATGGATAAGGAAAATGCAATCACGTTGGGATCGTCAAAGGAGTACTACATGGTTGATGTCTCTATGTGGAAGGCATACAAGGCAAGAAAAAGGGCGAAGTCAATGATTGAGGGTGATTATAAGGAGTAATATCATAAGTTAAGAGATTATTGCAATGAAGTGAAAAAGTGTAACCCTGACACAAGCTTTGTATTGGTTATTGATCAACCATATGTAGATCATCCTTCTATATTTAGAAGATTGTATGAGTGTATTGGTGCAGTGAAGCGAGGTTTCTTAGCTAGATGCAAACCTATCATTAGGTTGGATGGGTGTTTTTTGAAGGGGCCGTATGGGGGAATACTACTGGTGGCAGTGAGCTGTGATGCTAATGACCAGTACTTCCCATTAGCTTGGGCTGTTGTTGAGGGAGAGAACAGAGACTCTTGGACATGGTTTAGGCTAAATTTATTTATTGATATTGGCATAATGAGAGAAAGAAGATGGGTGTTTATATCTGACCTACAAAAGGTATATATATTTAAACAATTCCTTATTTTCCTAATCTGCTTTACAGTTTTAAGGTTCAGTTTGAAGGGAATTTCGATGTTACTTTCAGTTTTGCTTAATTATGAATCAATAGCATGTGTTTAATTTATAAATGACAACGCCTCAAACGGTCCAAACTACAGGGACCAAAAGCACCACTTTTAAAGTTCAGGGACCAAAACCCAAACTGAATTGAAAGTATGTATTTAATATAATTTCTCTATTATTCCAAATTGAAGCTGCGTATATAATGTAGTGTTCATATTTTTAGTCAACTCAATGACGTCGGTTTTTTTTTTTTTTTGAAGTAGCCTTTTGCAATGGCTATAGGGTTTTAGTGCACCTTGGTATATCATGTATTAAGAAAGTGCAATCATTCTTTAAAGTTGTTGATTTTGTGCATTCATATCCCACATACAATATAGAGATGGCATTATTTTGAAATTAAAGTTGGTCACTTCTTTAGGCAATGAATTAATCAGGGGACTTTTCTAATGGCATGATCCCAAGACATTCAAACTAAAATCATAGAAAACTCTGGATACTAATTATTTGCATAAGATAATGTTGGTTGTGTTCAATTTTCTGTCATGGCTTTACATGGCCAACCACATATATGTGATGTTATGGAAAATCTCCCTGTACACCACATTCGCTGTAGTGCTTTTAGGGTTACTTTCTGAGTCTAGAATAAGAATTTTCAAGCCGGTCATACTTTTGATCCTTGATATGGAACATATAACTGGCCATGGCTGAACATAGGTCGTAGTAAGAATAGGCCAACCTGGCTCATTGACTGGCCCTGACTTTTATTGATTTTCATTGCAAATGAAATTATGATAGGTAATTGCCTTCTATTCATTTTGAAGGGAATAGTGGATTCTAAGGGATTCATGTCCATTATATGGATGAACACTTGCTAACCCTCACTTGTCCTATTTAATGTCAATGACTTTATGAAATGCCTTCCTAGGTTTGTGATATGAAGCCTTGTTCCATTGCACAGCCCTGCTGCTTAATCTTTGTTCTTATCATTACAAATGAAATTATGATAAGTAATTTCCTTCTATTCATTTTGAAGGGAATAGTGGATTCTGAGGGATTCATGTCCATTCTATGGATCAACACTTGCTAACCCTCACTTGTCCCATTTAATGTCAATACCTTTATGAAATACTTTTCTAAGATTGTGATATGAAGCCTTGTTCAATTGCACAGCCCTGCTGCTTG
The DNA here is from genome assembly GCA_963855925.1 of Inga laurina. Lineage (NCBI taxonomy): Eukaryota > Viridiplantae > Streptophyta > Magnoliopsida > Fabales > Fabaceae > Inga > Inga laurina. The sequence continues at coordinate 39,565,458 of OY979703.1, read as the reverse complement.
ATCTACATTCTTATCAATATTATTAGAACTCCAACTTTCAGGTGAAGCTTGTGTGGCAAGAGGCCAAAGCATTTTGTTGTGTTTAGGAACTCTGTGGGTTATAATTCTGCAAACAAATTGTTGGCTTCATCTATTATTGCAACAGAGTCTGCGCTAAAGTAATCTATTGTTTCTCTTGGAAGCAGTGTCAAAATGTAGTCATTAATTTGTTCAACGACCTCAGTTGTGGGTGCCAAGATCGCTCTATCTATGAGATATTGTGATTCAGATTTTCATCGTTGCAGATCTGGATATTGGCACTCATAAATAGGATTGCCCTCATCTAGATAGCCTATCTCTGCAAATGATGCATTGACCCATAATCGTCCTGAGGTAAGTTGTCTTCATCATCCCAGTCCACTTCAAGTGTGCCTGCATTTCCTGTGATGCAACATCAACATTTTCAATAGCAATGCTAACAACATCTCTTAGTGCTCTATATTTATATTCATTTACCTTGTTCGCCATAAGTTTGCAAGAGTCCTAATGCTGGTTCATTTTGCCATTTTGTTCAACTATTTTTCAACTGTGTGCGTTGTAGGTGGTGTGATGATGTGTTGGATAAATTGCGTTGTGAAGATGTTGTGGCCACAATGTGGTAGTCACTATGGGATGCCATGCCTCCAGTTTGTGGTTGCTGCTGATGGGATATCAAGGGTTTTTATGACACCAAAAAAGTCTTTTTGCATTCCTTGTATAACCCCCAGTATAGTTTTAGAAGTTATTTATTCACCATGGCTGATGTGCCCTATAAGGTAGTTTAATTTCATCTTCATTACCACAACTTTTTTTTTTAAAAAAAAAGTTCATTATGTGTATAATATTTACTAATTTCCTTGGGATAGTTGAGCATTGATAGTTTAAAAATATCATCATTTATCTTAAATATATTATTGGAATAATTGATTATTGATAGTTTAAATATTATATTTGTGTTAGAGGATAGGTTTTGCCATCATTAATTTTTTTTATTAGTAATGCATATTTTTTCTTGAATAAGTAGTTTAGAATTTATTTTTTTATTTTTCTAAATATTATTATCCTATTTTTTTGCCATGCGTAAGAACTATTTTAATTGACAAATGATAGTAAAAATCTTAATAAATTATTAAAATGACAAAAATTTATGGCATGTGATTTAATATTATAAATCAAAATTTTAAGGGAGTTAAATTTAAATTTTGAAATGTAACAAGGATTATTTATAACTTATCAAAGTTTGGGGGGTTCTCTGCAACTATTCAAAGTTTATAGGGGTTTTATGAAATAAGTAATTTACATAGGATGCCACATGTCCTCTCAAAATCTGACGTGGTAATTTCCATTAAAAAAATAACGATCATTTAAGAGTAAGAGGCTAAACATTTAAAAATGAAAGGTCAGAAGGGTTAAATTTGAACTATAAAATGTCAAGGAGGTTTATATACAACCGATCCAAGTTAAAGGGGATTTATATAATTTAGCCTAATTTTAAATAATTATCATTGAATGGGGGATACAAATTGTTTTTAATAAATGGAGTGGAAAAAATCAATAAAAATGGGGGTTACAATTTGCTATCATTGATTTGGGAAATAAAATCATGCTGAATGCTTGTCATATTTGAAGATTCGGAGAGAACAATAATTTTGTAGTGTGTATACCAAATATGTAAGGTTGTGTACGCTAGATGGGTCATTCTTTTATACCCATTTCACAATGAAGAAAACAAAATATGATAGTTGGAACATGAATGGACTTATTAATTTTTTAAGCTTTCCATCTATTAAATATTCTGTTAAATAATAAAATATTTAATTTATAAATTACCATAAAAGTTTTTTTGTGTGCTACAACTAACAATAGAAGTAGAATAATAATAATAATAATAATAATAATAATAATAATAATTTTTTGTTTTGAAGCATAGTTCTTAGTTTATTCAATAAAAATATATATATATATATATATATATATTAGATATTAAAATGTAGCAACTTTTATAGTTAAAAAACAAAAAGTTGTTTTGCATTCCTTATGTGTAACCCCAGTATGGTTCTACAAATTATTTGATCACTATGGTTGATGTGCCCTATAGGGGAGTTTAATTTCATATTCATTACAACAACTTATTCTTTATTGCCTATTAATGCTCTTACTGTGCCCTATGAATGATGTTATATGTGACGTTTTTGTTCTGATCTTATTGTCAATTTCTAGCCGTAAGATGACAGTAGTGAAGTGTTTTGTTCCAATGGACGCATTAGAACAAAAATTGCAGATGGAACTGGGAAGAGAATACTCTCATAATCTTTTTTTTCCTTTTCTTCTCAGAATCTCATCTCCACCCTTGAATCAAAAAATGAATAGTTCAGATTAATATTTTCTAACACTATGATTATAGTGTTTTATAAATTAATTTTTTCATTACTTATGTTTGTATTACAATTATGAATTGAGTAGATCATGTTTTAGCAGTTTAAGTTTACTTATTTATGTTTAAAATAATAGTTTTATAAAATATTAAAGGGTTAAGGTACAAAAATACCCACGAACTTCTTTCAAAAGTGCATCCAACACCATAAGCTTTTTTTATGTGCAAAAGTAACCACAAACTTTTAAAAAGAGGGCAAAAATGACAAAACTGTTAAAATCAGGTAACGGCCGTCTAATATACTGTGAAAGTACAACAATATCCCTTGCACACACAAAAACTAGAGTCTCCCTCCGACCCTCGACCTCTTGCTTGTTAATCATCAACAATAAACAGCAATAACATCTCCAGCTCATTGGAATTCATCAAACTCGACCATAAATTAAACTATAAAAAAACAATCTTAATCAAGAGTAAAAAAACGAGGTTAAGCTCTTAAGCCTTCTCTTCCTCTTTCACTATGGAAATTCCATCAACTGGGAATTTCATAAGGAAGTAGCAAACGATTTTTATGATTTTGGTGGTGGAATAATAATCACCGTATCAGTGGCAAAATGAAATATATATATCAAAGAGGCTAAAGTGGTAATAGAGGTGCTGCAAGGAGCCGTGAAATCAACATCAACTCACCAGCTCTAATATCATAAAAAGATGCCAAATTCTCGAAAAGAACCTATTGAAAAACTCAGAATCTTCAAATAGTCCCATACGTTTATCTCCTCTTCCCCATCATTTGGGTTTAGTGAGGAGGGTATACAAACAAAGAGATCAACAACGTAGTGAGGGCTGACGCAGAGATCGACGACGCCGTCAACGTAGACTCAGAGATCGACGGTCAGGTGAGAGGTGAAACACTAGTAAAGAAGAAGAATGAGAGAGGATTTGAGAAGACATTGTCAACCTTGCTATGCTTGATTCGGCACTTGGTGCAGGATGACGACGCCGCCGCCGGCATCGGATCTGAGAAGAAAATGAGGAAGTCGAAGGGATGAAGGGAGCGTCTGAGAGATTGGGTGAAAGGGAACTGGGAAGGGTAGTAAAGGAATTTTAAAATTTTAGTTTATTAATAGTGTGGGACCCACTAGTAATTTTAACAGATGTCATTTGCCTTTAACGGAATAGTTACTTTTGCCCTCTTTTTAAAAGTTTGTGGTTATTTTTGTACCTAAAAAAAGTTTATGGTGTTGGGTGCACTTTTGAAAGAAGTTCATGAGTATTTTTGCTCCTTAACCCAATATTAAATCTAGATCATCTATTTTTTAAAATCTAGTGATGGAAATGGGATTCTGAAAAGAAAATGAGAAAAATAATTCTGAGAGAACCCAAAGCCGATGGAACTGAGGCTTGGGCATGTGAAAGCATGTGAGTACTTTAAACTTCTCACAAGATTTATTTCTTTAAAGTTTAATAAGTGTGTATTCAATAAGTTGTGTGTAGCAATTATTGGGAGAGACAATGTCCGCCCCCACAATCAACTGATGAGGTCGATCATTAAGAAGGCATGGCTTTCTAAGTTACCACCAACTGTGGGACTGCTTTCTTTTAAACGTATGCATTTAAGTGGGCAAAATCAAATGGCAGAATGTGTAACAGACATATTAGGGAAATAATGGGACTGGTTTCTAATGGCAATGAAGCAGTTATTATGGGAATAATGGGACTGTTTTCTAATGGGCAAACAATTTAAATAATGGCCAATGAAGCATTTATTAATGGGACTGTTTTCTAATGGGCAATGGAGCAGTAGTTATGGGAATAATCAGAGTTCTCTAACCCAGACCGGACCGGCCGGACCGGACCGGAAACCGGCTAGCAAACCAATCCGGTCCATTGAGGCAATGACCCTATCTAGGTCAGGTTTTTTATTTTTTTAAAAATCATTTTTTTATATTTTTTCTTTATAATTTCATACCATAAGCCTAAAATTTTCCATCTCTTATCGGTTTAGTCCCGGTTTAACTCCAATTTGACTCCAGTCTGACCCTTGACCCAATACCTCGACCGATCACTGACCAATTCAGGTTTAATTACCTTAGGAATAATGCATCCAGTTTTTCACTCCATTAGTAAGAAATACAAGCTGCAAATGAAACCATTGTTTGCTAATTTAACACTCTTTCTAAAGATATATTAGGTTTCTAAAACAGGGACACGGATGCATTTTTTGTTTCATTAAAAGAATGGGAACTTGAGAAATTTAAAGATTTTATAGAATATATTCAATTTCATAAAATTTATCTACAACCCTCCAAATTTGAAGGTCAATAAAACCCCAAAACAAGTGAATAAAATTACTTACGCCCTGAACAAAAATAACAGGGAAAGATGTGGCTAGCATAAAGCATCATCATGAACTTCGCTTAACTTGGGATCATCGTTAGCAGACGCATTTTAGCGTTAGAAGTACCATTAGGAACGCCCCCGGATAGGAAACAAGGTCCAACATATGGTCACATGTGAAAGGAATTTGACTCATCATCGGATAAGAGACACCAACGGCAGCATTCAAATTTTAATAAAAATAGTGATGCAATTTGCCAAGATTTTTAAGAAAAACACGCCTCAGTTACAAACCAAAATTTCTAAAAACAAGTCTCGCACTAAGGAATGAATTAAACAAAACCAGAAGGAAATTACAAAGAACTGAACTGACACATTCTAGTGATCAGCTCTCACTTCTTTTTGTCACCAGCTCCACCAGCCCTGCAATAGGGTAAAACAAAACACAAGTCAATAACAGCAGATCTACCAACAGGAATCAAAACTATCATATGGCATGCAGAAAGATTAGAGATAACTTGGACAAGGAGATTAACCAACCTCATCTTTCGAAGCGCGTTAGACATCTCTTCACGCTTCTTCTTAGCTCTCTTGTGGGTACCCAACCTTCTCTTTGCAACTTTCAATGCTCTCTTATCCTTGCCAACCTTCAAAAGCTCAGTAATCCTCTTCTCATAGGGAGCAAAGCCAGCAACTTCACGGATAACATTCCTTACAAAGTGTACCCTCTTGCTGGTTTTCTGTATGGGCCAAAATAATTGTGAGCTAGCCAAAGCAAGACAACATAATCAATGTTTTCAATTAATTAGAAAACCTTTCATCCATTAAAATGATCAAAAGATTTAGCATTGATAATGATTAGTTCTGTCTATACTCTACGTTTAATAGAGGTTAGCAACAAATATATTAGGATTTGGAGAGATAAAAAACCAGGTGAAGGAACACCAATATCCTCGGACTACTAAAACGCTGCCAAGGTTTGGAAATCACAGTACTCAAGTTTCATTAAAGCAGGTACATGGAAGAATAAAGTATGATATTGAAATTTAATAAATTAAAGTAACAATACAGATATTGTTGATTATTATTATATTATCACTATGTCGAACACTCCAACTTCGGAACACTACCCCGGAAATCACAAATTCACAGGGTAAATCAAGAACTTAAAAGATGGTCCATGAGTCCAATTATTTATGAAAATCCAATCCCAAAGCTCGATGAATTGATTCATCACGTAGTATGAAAAATTTAATCCAAAAACATTCTTGAATCCCACTACAAAAACTACCAAACCTAAACATCGTTAATATTTGGTCGTACAATTTACCTATTCATCGTTCTAAAAATTAAAATTTTAAGGCATGCGATTGCTTTCAACATTTGTGACATACTCAGTCAACTTACCCCTTTGCGATCTGACGGGCGTGGAGCCAATTCCTTCTTGGTCACAATGTGACCCTTGTTCAATCCAACGAATAAACCCGTACTCGGCTGTTTTGGAGCCATTGCCTGAAAATAAAGTGTTTAGTTTAGGACAATGAACATTTCTTCTTAAAAGAATAACGAAAGAAAACAGGGCAAAACGGAGTCATAGAATTGAATGCGCCTATCCACGGCAATAGTTAAACTAAAGAAGTTGCCGCGAAGCAGGGTAACACGAAAACCGCAAGCACAAAAACAAAGAAGCTTATGACGGACAACGGACAATTATCGAGCAAGTATCAGAAATCGACGAAATTGACAGCAACGTACCGACCTGCCTCTGAGGTTAGGGATGAAAAAACTAGGGTTTACGTTTTTGTAGTTTTATGGTGAAGCCGCCGGTCAAGGAATGGGGTGGCCAACTGGGCCGCGGAAAAAAAGTGGGTTATCTTTGCGGTTCGGATCCTCCCCCGTCATTCGGCCCAAATAGCATACGGTCAATTTCTCTAAGAAAAAACTTGTTTTATTTGATCAAAATGAAAAAGGGAAAATGTCAATTAAATACCATTTGAAATTACAAAATCTTAAAAAATCTATTAACACTTTAAAAATACTTAAATGTACCAAGTATTAAATTACATTTTTCAAGTTTTGACACATTTACCATTTTACCCTTCAACTTTTTTTTAAAATAATAATGGTGCCCCTGCCGGAGCACTACCATTGGCCGCCGCCGCGCTCCGGTGGCAGGCTAGTCGGGACCCTCAGAGGTTGGAGCTCCGGCAGCCGGCAGCAGGAGCTCCAGCCGACGGGAGCTTTTTTGGTGAAAAAGGTTTTTTTTAGAAAAAAAAAATTAGTTAAGAAATAGCAAGGGGTGGGATCAAATTCATCACACCTCTTTAACAAAGAAGCATGGTAGTCATATATATATGTATTATTAAATATGTATAATATAATTAAAGACGTAGTAGCTTTGACAAAGCTAGTAATGATTTTGATAAATTCAGTAATGGAAATAATAAAATTCGTAATGGTGTTGACTAAACCATTTGCTGATAAATCTTGACTTGCATGTTTTCATCAATATTTTTGTACAAAACGTTTTTGTCAAAACCATTACAACTTTTGTCAAAATAATTAATAAACTTGTCAATTTCATTACTGAATTTGTTAAAATCCTTATATTTATATTATAAATATTTTCATAATGGGATTTCATAATGGGATTGTCAAAACCATTACTAAACTTATCAATTTCATTACTGAATTTGTTAAAATCCTTTTATTTATATTATGAATGTTTTCATAATGGGATTGTCAAACCATTAATATTCTTATCAAAATAATTACTAAACTTGTCAATCTCATTACTGAATTTGTTAAAATCCTTTTATTTATATTATGAATATTTTCATAATGGAATCTCATAATGGAATTGTCAAAACCATTACAATTCTTGTTAAAATCATTACTAAATTTGTCAATCCCATAACTGAAGTTGTTAAAATCCTTTTATTTATATTATGAATGTTTTCATAATGGAATCTTATAATGGAATTGTCAAAACCATTACAATTCTTGTCAAAATTATTACTAAACTTGTTAATCTTATTACTAAATTTGTTAAAATTCTTTTATTTAACAAAATGAGTAATGTAAATGACAAGTTTAGTAATGATTTTGATAAAAATTGTGATGGTTTTGACAATCCTATTATGAGATTCCATTATGAAAACATTCATAATATAAATAAAAAGATTTTAACAAATTTAGTTATGAAATTGACAAGTTTAGTAATGATTTTGACAAAAATTGTAATGGTTTTAACAATCCCATTATGAGATTCCATTATGAAAACATTTATAATATAAATAAAAGGATTTTAATAAATCAATAATGAGATTGACAAGTTTAGTAATGATTTTGACAAGAATTGTAATGGTTTTGAAAATCTAATTATGAGATTTTATTATGAAAACATACATAATATAAATAAAAGGATTTTAACAAATTCAGTAATGAGATTGACAAATTTATTAATTATTTTGACAAGAGTTGTAATGGTTTTGATAAAAGCATTTTGTGCAAAAATGCTAATGAAAACATGCGAGTTAAGATTCATCTGCAAACGATTTTGTCAATATCATTACGAATTTTGTTATTTCCATTACTGAATTTATCAAAACTATTACTGATTTTGTCAAAGCTACTACGCCTTTAATTATATTATACATATTTAATAATATATATATATATATTAAAGGAGCTTTGGTGGTTCAATGGCCACCATGGTTCTTTGCTAAAGGGGTGGGATGGATTCGATTCTACCCCTTGCCATTTCTCAACTAATTTTTTTCAAAAAACAAATCTCTTTCCCACCAAAAAAGCTCCCGCTGGCCTAAGCTCCGGTCGTCTGGGGTCCCGGCCTACTGGCCCCACCGGAGCAGCGGCGGCTGGGTGGCGGCGGCGCTTTGGCAGGGTCACAACTATTATTTAAAAAAAATTAAGGGGTAAAATAGTAAATGTGTTAAAACTTGAAAAACTCAATTAGTACTTGGTACCTTTAAGTCTTTTTAAAGTGTTAATAGACTTTTTAGGGTTTTACAATTTCAAATGGTATTTAATTGACATTTTTCCAATGAAAAATCTATATATTTTTTTATTCACAAAAGTAATATTAACTATAATTCATTCATCCGTTCAATTGATTGATAAGGGATCAAATTGAAACCTTGTAAGAAGCTTGATCACGGAAGGTGTACTTTTACATTTTTTATTAACTAACAAAAGATTAGACAGTTAAGATCTTTGGTTATATTTATTAAAATGATTTGTAGGTGAATTTTACAAGTTACATGTAAGAAAATAATTTTACATAGGGAAAAGGTATAAATTTAGCAACCAACTATATTTTTTATGGATATCCAATACAATTAACTATTTTCGAGTGTAAAAATATATATATAAACAATTTATATAGGAGCATATATAACAACGCCCTTAATGAAACTTAACTGCCGTTATTTTTTATATTGTGAGTTCCACCAGTCTTCTTAACTTCTATGATTTTAATATAATTTTAAAATGGTTAATATGTAAATTTAGCAATAAACTATTTTCCTAAGGGCACCTAATACAATTATTTTTCATAAGAGTATTAACGAGATAAATATGGGCATTTACATTAATGCCCTTACTTTATGTTTTTTTATGAGACCATTTAAAAGACAAATAAAGGGATTTAAAAAAATACAGTGAGTTGAAAAAATTTTTACTGCACCCTATTGGGTCAAAATAAAATTAAGTTTGGTTAGAGAAAAGACAAATATATGAATGACCAAAATTTTTTAACTCCCTAAATTCGTTTAAATCCCTTTATTTGTCTTGTAAATGCCCATATTTATCTTAAAAATACTCATATGAAAAAAATAAAGTAAAGGCATTAATGTAAATGCTCTTATGTAAATGCCTATATTTATCTTGTAAAAGTTCTTGTGAAAAATAATTGTATTGAGTGCCCATAGATAAATAGTTAATTGCTAAATTTGCATCTTAATCCTTCTAAAAATATATTAAAACAATAGAGAGTGATATGACTGGTGGGACCCACAGTGTAAAAAGTAACAAAAGTTAACTTGAGCTAACGACATTGTTATATCTACTCCCGACTAAATTGATTATGCCTACTTTTGCACCTAAAAATAATTAGTTGTATTGAATGCTCACAAAAAAATAGTTAGTTGTTAAATTTGCACCTTAACCTTTTTATATATTATATTTGTGTTGTTATTAAGATGAAATATCAGCTATTTCAATTCATTAACAGCCTGTTTTGTTCGATTCTATAGGAGAGGATTACATATAATCCACATGCAATAAACCAATTACGACACTTGGTTGCACTTATATAATATAAAGAGAATTACATTTTATAATACATTGTTAAAACTGATGAATGAGCATGCACACATCATGTAATTAAGTAAAAAAGACATTATTGCCATTATAACTTTTTAAATTGACCAAATTGCCCATCCAAAAAAGCTGTCAAATATTAAAAAATTGCTACCATTAAATATTAAAAAATTAATTGATAATATAAAAATTTAAAAAATATTCCCAAATTAAAAACTAAAAAGTTATGTTACATTGTTAAAAAATATCAAAATATCCCATTAAATAGTATTCACACCATTAAACATTAAAAAATTACCACAAATCCAACATATACCCAGTACAATATTTCCACCATTAAATAGTAAAAAACTACTATGAACATGTACATGGCACAAAATAAAAAAATCATCATGAACGCATTGTATACATTATACATATATGTATAGACAAGGGTAATTTTATCTTTTGCTATATTATTCTCATGTTTAATGTAATCCAACCAAATATTTTTATGCATATGAATAATCTTTTCTTAATGCCAAACTAAGCAAATTCATATAATCATTATTATAATACATTTCATTTCATTACATTACATGTCGTTATATTGCATCTGAATCCGTGAACAAATGGGCCGTAAGTAATTATTTGATAAGAAATATTGCAATTTAAAAAAAGAAAAAAGGAATGAATAGAATTTTTATGAAATAGTTATCTTTTCTATACACCAATTCCCCAAAGCCATGTTTGTATTTTATTCTAAAAGTGATAGTAATACAAACACTTGAAGGTAGATGATTCATTGAAATGAATTGGTTTTTAGCAATTTTTGTTGTAGTAGATGAGGTAGACATTAAAGATATAACGAGGATAATTAGTTTGTTGGATTTTCTTAAATATCCTGAAAAAAAAAATCAAATCTTATAAAAATTTAAAAATATGAATATTGATATGGTTGGAATAGAATTTAATTTTAATTTAACTATGATTTAATTTTAAATTTAAACTAAATGAGCCAAATGATTTTGAAAATGAACTCGCACAAAGCTCTCCAAAGTCCAACCATTACCAGAACGGCAAGTGGGTCATCATCATGGACTTCTGTAGTACGGAGAAATTTGATCTCCAAGAGTCCCAATTCTAAGTGCCATTGAAGTCCACACTAATTTACTCTCTTACCATTGATCATCTCATCTCCTCCTCCTTCCATTCAAACTATGAAGAACCTACCGAAACCCGAAAACTTCAAGTACGACCTTTCAGTTTGACTTTCAGGTGAAGCCTGTAACCATATATTTAATTTTTTCCCCTCTTTTTCTAATTCGACTTCTTTAATGAATAATATTGCGCAGTATCACGAGGCAAACCGGCTTTGTTCGTCTTCAAATATTAGAAGCTCACCTGGGTTGTTTTCCGGAGACGATAAAGTCAAATATTCTCCTTGTTTGCTCAGAGGGTTTGATGTTCAGTTCCAAAGTTCATCGATCAACACTGGAATTGGTTCTTGAGTTCTTTCCTTTTTTGTTTCCAGTTTGGCCGTTGTTTCTTGCTCTAACCCAATGAACTGTATAATTTGTAATGAATTGAGCATCTTTGACTGAGGCTTCGCAGTTGCCCAGCTTAATTTTCTTGGTGTCCTAGAAATTCCTATCTCTTAGCAACTTAATGTCAACTCATACGCAAATGTTTGCGAGTTTATTGGATTCTTCAGATTGTGCATATTCGGCAATCACGTTGTGGTGTAAACTTCTATGTTCTGTATAGTCTTCTTCATATCACATTGGCTGAGGCATCAACTGTCTTCTCCTGTTTTTGGTCATCGAGCAAAATTATCTGGTTTTGGATTACCAGAGCCCATCTACTCAGTTGACTTCTCACTTCATGTCTAATTTCCTTTCTCAGCCATAGAGCAGTATATTATTTGCCTTCTGTGAAACAAATATATTTTATTTCATATCTTGCTTGAAGAGATTGGACAATTCTGTACTATTGGAATAACCTGTTTATTCTTTTCAATTTCTGTACAAAAAGTTTCCCATTTATATAAAAGCAATGTCTATTCTGTGTTGCCTGCCTCTTGTTGAGTGTGTGTATTGCCTGGCATGTGCTCGCTGGGCTTGGAAAAGATGTCTTCATACTGCAGGCCATGACAGTGAGACCTGGGGTCTTGCTACAGCTGAAGAATTTGAGCCTGTTCCTCGCCTTTGTCGCTATATTCTTTCTGTCTATGAAGATGATATTCGGCACCCCATGTGGGCACCTCCTGGTGGCTATGGAATTAATCCTGATTGGTTAATACTCAATAAGACATATGAAGATACAGTAGGGCGGGCACCTCCCTATTTATTGTATATTGACCATGATCATGCTGATATAGTTCTTGCTATAAGGGGTTTAAATTTGGCAAAGGAGAGTGACTATGCAGTTTTATTGGATAATAAATTGGGGAAGATGAAATTTGATGGGGGCTACGTTCACAATGGGCTGCTGAAGGCAGCGGGATGGGTTTTGGATGCTGAATGTGAAGTTTTGAGGGAGTTGGTAGAGAAACATCCAAATTACACACTGACTTTTGCTGGTCATTCTCTAGGATCAGGAGTAGCGTCGATGTTGACGATATTGGTGGTGCAGAACCGTGATAGGGTTGGAAATATTGAGAGGGGGAGAGTCAGGGGCTATGCTATTGCACCTGCTAGGTGTATGTCACTGAACCTGGCAGTCAGATATGCAGATGTTATCAACTCTGTTGTTCTCCAGGCAAGTTATCAGCAACATATTTTTTGTTTCATAGAAGAATCTTGGATACCCTTTATAATATTTTTGCATCCTATGGCATATGGCAGACATCAAATTTATAGATTAGTTGTAATAGAAGATGGTCTGCATCAAGTTGTCCTTTGTATTAGTCGTTGATGATAAGTTATTTAAAGGAGAATAATTGCAATGGGAAGAGAAATTTAATTAATGTATATTTCATGCTTGAATGGCTCCAATTTTACTTCGTTGTTAAAGGAATGTAACTAATCTTGTTTAGTGGGATAAGATATATTATTATTGATTAATAACAATACAGGAATATCTTCAGATATAGACATAGATGTTTCTAGTTAGTTGCATTAGTATATGTAGTCAGACAAGGATATCAATGGAAAACCATAATTTCTATTCGCAAAAAATTACATTTGTATTTTTGGGTTGTATGCTAAGAATTACATTTTCTGTCCGGTTTTATTTCTCAATTTTCCTGATCATTTTTTTTTGCCCCGATTCTGTTCCACTTTTATTCCCTCCCCCGGGGGGCATGAAAAAAGGTGGGGGCACTCATTTTGCCACTGAGCCAACATGGGTGTGATATTCAGTCGCTTAAAGAATTATCACATCCGTTCTTAGAGTTATCTTGCTCTGAAAATGAAGAATGAACTCTTTCATACGATAGAGAGAAGCAATGTATTTTGGATTTTCTGATTGTTCATCTGTCCATACAAACAGGCATATGCGTGAAGTTTGTCATACGTTCATGTTGATGAGTTTGTAGATGATCTGTAATTTATAAATGGTATATGGCAACATGTATATGCTTAAGATGAAATAACATTTTCATCTAGTGGCGGCTGCATGTAAGTTAGATCCTACTCTGTTTCTTTTCTCATGGTTATGAAGATAACTAAACTAGTCTTTACCATGTTCAGGATGACTTCTTGCCAAGAACAGCCACTCCACTAGAAGATATATTCAAGTCTCTCTTCTGGTATATCTTCAGGACCTGTATAATTTTATCTCCTTTTTTATCACTTTTGTTATGCACAAGAGAATCTTCTGGGATTTTAGCATACTATAGTCTGGTCTGCTCATTCAATTCCTTTCCCATCCCCCTTCAACATGACTCACTATTGAATGACTGATATAGCCCTGGTACCTTTCTGGCAAATTGAACAGAAAAATGTTGTGCTCATTTGAACAGAAGGTTTCTCCCTTTTATCAATACCATAGTAAATTCATTTGTTTTGTTATTGAAAGATTTTATTTTTGATTAGTTATATCATAAGTTAGTTTAACACTGATTCTATTTATTGGGGTATTTTAAGATAATGTATTGATGAAAGCTTTTGTTTACTGTGTTTGGCAGTTTGCCATGCCTATTGTGCTTGAGATGCATGAGGGATACATGTATATCGGAGGAGAGGATGTTGAAAGATCCTAGGAGACTCTATGCACCAGGCCGCCTCTATCACATTGTTGAGAGAAAGCCATTCAGGTATAGTTAAGGAGACCAAACAGAAATTATGCAAAAGTATTAGGGCCTATTTGAGTTAGCTGTGGCAGAAGGGCCTGATTAGGAATTTGTTAAAAATGTAAGTTTTAATTTGGATTATGATATTTTTACAGGATTCAAAGAGGATTATTTTACCTAATTTTTATAATACAATGATAATCAAAAAATAAAATTTCTAATTGCAAAATAAAAAACTGCTTATTCAAAATTATAATGTTAAAATGAAATTTTAAACTTATGATCCAATTATATTTTATAAAGTACCATATTTATATCAAGTTCTTTATATCCATTATATCAAGTTCTGCAATCACACATGATTATGCGTCCTATGTTTTTGACTATGTGCCATATTTTTTTAAAAATAGGACACATGATCATGCGTAATTGGAGAACTTAACAAAATGGATATAAAGAACTTGATCCAAGTATTTTCCTTTTATAAATGGATAGTTTTTTAGTTCCACTGTGCTACGCCATTTGAAGATGGAAAGGACATTGGGAAAAAACAGAGCAGCAAGGAAAATTGTGCAGGCACAATGAATTTTGCAACTAATAATAAATAAAAGAATATTTGCTTTCATTTTCTCTCAGTCACCCATCGTACCGTGAAGCCAGAAGCACCTAAAAGTAGCTTTACCTTTTAAGCTGCTTTTACTTCAAAAGCCATATTGTGCCAACGCTTTCCCAAACATGTGTTTTGGGTTTAAAATGACCTTTCCTGCCACAATCGCACGTTTTGGCCTCTGCACTGTGAACCCAAACAGGCTCTTAGGCCTACATCAGGTAGCCACATGCATGTGGTCAATCCTGCTGAGTAGGATAAAGGTTATTGTTGTTATTGTTCATCAGGTAAATGCATGCGTTTTTATTGTATGGAATGTTATTCTCAGTTTTCTTGCATAAGAAAATAGTGTTACTTCACGGAGAAAAAAGAGAGGTACTTATATTATGTGACCTTTGTTTCTGGTTCAACATGAACATATACCTCTACAGAGCGGGAAGATTTGCCCCAGTTGTCAGAACAGCAGTGCCAGTAGATGGGAGGTTTGAGCACATTGTCCTCTCTTGTAATGCCACGTCTGATCATGCCATCATTTGGATAGAGAGAGAAGCCGAAAGGGCTTTGCATGTAAGCCTTTCAGCCTCATTATTGTTTAATCTGTTCACATGTGACAGTCAAGCTGAAACAGAATATATATTTTTGTGATCGAGTTTTTTGATAAAATCATGATGGATTTGGGTCCTCTGTATTTTGCAAGTTAATGCCTGTGGTTTTTTGTTATTACTTATTTGAAGCTTGTAGGTATCCAGAAAATAATGAGGGCCTGGTTTCTCTGCACTGGGAAACAGCTACCTCTGCTGATCTTGATCAATTCTGGATGGGCTAGTTCTTTTATTTCTATATAATTTTATTTTTATCATAAATTATTTTGTTGATAATTGACTGTTAAGAGACTATTTCTAGTCTGCATTTTTCATCTTTTTAAATTAAAATAACTTTAAGATATGAAAAAATTATGCTTTGAAATTTGGAAAGTTTACGTTTGATTTGGACAGTCCAAATCTGCTAGCGGCAGAGTACCCAGATCCAAAATAAGTAGTAGTTGAAAAGAGAAAGTGAGCCTACACACTTTATTTTGTGTCACTCTCTCTCTTAAATGCATATTGTGTATTATTGCAGAGGATCCCAATGTAATTATGACGTGGGGCTGGAGGAGCATTTTTTATGAAGTTGGTAATGTGATGCTGAGTTGTAAAAGTTGTCCAGAACCTAATATTAAATGCCTACAAAAGATTAGCTAAACCTAAAATCAAAGTTAGGTTACTCTAATTTGGCATGTATGTTCATATAGTCAGACTAGGATTTGAACTCAGATATTTTTATGTTTGGATATGACTCTTCTAATGCTACTTAATCAAAGCTCATGTGCTTTTGACATGCTGTATTTGATCAAGAGTCAAACTTAATGCAATTATGTTTCTGCAAACTACAGTTGATTTTGGAAAAAGATCAAACCATGGAGATCCCTGAAAAGCAAACAATGGAGAGGCAGGAGACACTTAATAGACACAGTGAAGAATACAAAGCAGCATTGCAGAGGGCCAAAACACTTGATGTGCCTCATGCTGATACACTGCCATCACAGTATGGTACTTTCGGGGCTGAAGAAGGGGAGAGCTCGCGAGAATCACAGGCTGAATCATCTTCTGGTTCGACTAATAAAGGCAAATTGGAAAGCTGGGAAGAATTGATTGAGCGTCTATTTGAGAAGGATGAGCATGGGCACATGGTGCTGAAGAAATCCAGTTTTGATGATTGATTATGTAATTTATTAAGCTTTAAGAATATGAATAGCACCGCCAGAAGGAAAAATTCATTCATTCTTTTGAGATTTGTGTTTAGTTGGCTTCTGAGTGGACACTTTTTGAAGAGAAATTTGGTAAATTTGATTATAAACTGATATATAATTTAATTATACACAATATATGATATGATTAACTTATTTAATCTCTTAAAAAAATCAATTAGGTTTTATATTTAGAATTGGAGGTGGTATAAGACGTGTTTCACATATTTATCAACTTTTCCCAATTTAGCTTTATTAACATTCCCTCAACAATAATAGAGAGAGAGAGAGAGAGAGAGAGAGAGAGATAAGGAAAATTAAAGGATATTTTAAAAAAATAACATGCCATATTAAATAACTTAACTAATTTTTTTAACCTAATCATATTAGTTAATTAAGCCTTATGTGAAAGATCAGAGGAGTATCAAATATAATATGATGTCCAACAAACCTGTAAACCCACTTCTGCAATAGGCCGGTTAAGCACCTTCAATAACCGTAGTTCAATTTGCATGAATGGCTCCAGATTAGTTATAAAACCTTTTCGAAGTCAGAATGCCTTTTGGTGGAAGACTTTGATTGCCATGACATTATTGACTTTCGCTCTTTTGTTTGCTTCTTTGTCTCTCCGCTAATCTCTCTGATTTCTTACTTTGTTTTCTCTATATATACTGAATGTAATCTCTCATTTTGGACAGGGAATGTAAATATAGTTTTCAAGTTTATTCAATCAAGTTTATTCAACTTTACATGGTACCAGAGCCTTTAGTATATTCTAGTTTGTTATTTTGTTTTTCCGGCGACCTCCATTGTTTCTGGTGTCAAGCTCTTCAGATCTCCTATCGTCAGAGAAATTTCTAGACACACGCGCCCCTCTACTCCATTCCCTGACCTCAAATCGGCCCATCCCTGAAACCGATCCCAATATGACACCGCGTGTAGCTACACGTGCCGCCAAACCGTCCGCTGCATCAACCATGCGCTGGCGCGTGCTGTGTTTTCCGGTGAGATTTTCTGGCGCATCCTAGGTGTTTTCTGATCATCTTCTTGAGCCCGTTCCATCCCCAATGGCTGTGTACTCTAATTCTAACCTTGGATTATCGAGTACATTTTGGACCAAAATTGGTATTTCTGAAATTCGAAGCCCAGGCTGTCATTTTCAAATTTTAAAGGTCTAAACTGGTATTTCTGCAATTTGAAGAACCAATATGTCCTTTGCAATTTGAAGGTACTGTTCATTCAACGGCTACTATTTATCGTTTGTGATATTTCTAGTAAATCTCTATTTGGTCACTTGTGTGACGTTTGCTATTATGGTTGGAGGACCCTGAAGCCTCGTTTGGGATATTTCAGATTGTGTGATTCTCTTATTTTTTATGGCAAAAAAAAAAAAGATTCTCTTATTTTTGATCGGAGAATTTGTTGTAGCTGCATCTTTGCTTATTTGCTGTTTGGTACATCTTCTCCTTTGATGATGCTTGAATCTAAGTCTAGACCTTCATATGCTCTTGCTACAGGCAACATTACTTCTAGTCTTGCCACTTGTTCCTCAAGGTGGATTATCGATTCTGGTGCTACTGATCATATGACAAATAACAAGAATTTTTTCTCTTCGTATGCACCTTATGTCAATCCCTCTAGTATAACCATTGCCAATGGTTCTTATTCTTGTGTTCTTGGATATGACACTATCAGACCTACCTCGTATATTCCTTTATCCTCTGTCTATTCCTTTATCCTCTGTCCTTTATGTTCCTGACCTTGCCTTTAATCTTTTGTCTACTAGCAAACTTATTCGACAATTAAATTGTTTTATTACACTCTTTCCTGACCATTGTTTGATTCAGGATCTCACGACGAAGCAGGTTATTGGTAAAGGCTATGAATATGGTGGCCATTACATCCTTGATGATCAGGTGCCACGTTCTGTTGCTTGTTCTAGTGGGTCATCTCTATTTGAAGTTCATTGTCGTTTAGGTCATATGTTTCTGTCATCTCTCCGAAAATTGTATCCTCATTTCTCTTCTGTATCTACTTTAAATTGTGAGTCATGTCAGTTTGCCAAACACCATCGTGTACATTGTCACCTCGCGTCAATAAACGAGCTGCGTCCCCCTTTGAGTTAGTATATTCTGATGTTTGGGGTCCTTGTCAAATCCTGTCTCAAACTAGTTATTGTTATTTTGTCACTTTTGTTGATGATTTTTCCCAAACCATTTGGCTTTATTTAATGAAACAACGTTCTAAATTATTTACTCACTTTCGTAATTTCTGTGCTAAGATTCAAACCCAGTTTAACACTCCTGTGAAAATCTTACGAAGTGATAATGCAAAAGAATATTTTTCCGCCCCATTCACCGAGTACATACAAAGTCATGGTATTATTCACCAATCCTCTTGTGTTGATACCCCTGCTCAAAATAGTGTTGCTGAAAGAAAGAACCGACATCTTTTAGAAACAGTTAGAGCTCTCATGTTTTATTCCTCTGTCCCTAAAATTTTTTGGGCTGACGCCATGTCTACTACTTGTTTTCTCATCAATCGTATGCCTTCGGCTGTTCTTGGTGGGGATATTTCGTATTCCATTCTGTTTCCCACAACTAAGTTATTCCCTGTTGATCCTAAAATCTTTGGTTGTGTTTGTTTTGTTTGGGATGTCCATCCTAGTATTAGTAAAATCAATCTCAAGTCCTTAAGATGTGTTTTTCTTGGATATTCTAGGACTCAGAAAGGTTATCGATGTTACTCTCCTGATCTTTGTTGTTACTTTGTGTCCACTGATGTCACTTTTCATGAGTCCTCTCCTTTCTTTAAGACTTCGATTGTCTCTGAGTTTCCTTCTATCATGGATGAATATGATGATATCCTGCTTTATCCCATCTCTCTCTCACCATTACAAGCTGCTATTCCGAAACCTGATATCACCAATGATGCTAATGTTGCCAATGATTCACCTTCGCCAGCTCCTGCTTTGCCGATTGATTCCGTTGATGCCTCCCTAGTTCCTACTCCTATTTCCGCCGATCCTCCTCTTGCCACTACTGAACCACTTAGTCCTGATTCTCTTGTTGCTACTTCTGATGACCTGTCCATTGCCCTTCGAAAAGGTACTCGTCCTCATTATCCTCCCAAAAGATATGCTGATTGTACCTATCATATCTCATCTTTTGTATCTTATAAGTCTTTGTCATCTGTCTCCTCTTCTCTTGTGGCCACCCTTGATTCTATCTCCACCCCTACTACCCTTCACCAAGCCTTAACTCACTCTGGTTGGCGTGCCACAATGGAAGAAGAACTATTGGCATTGGAAACAGATGGTACTTGGACTCTTGTTGATCTCCTTCCTGGAAAGAAGGTCATTGGATGTAAATGGGTATTTGTTGTTAAGACTAAGGCTAATGGTTCCTTAGAACGGCTAAAAGCTCGACTTGTTGCCAAAGGGTATACCCAAACTTATGGTATTGATTATTCTGAGACTTTCTCTCCTGTGCCCAAACTCACCTCAGTTCATCTTCTTGTTTCTTTGGAGGCCACACATCATTGGGATTTGCACCAATTAGATGTTAAGAATGCTTTTTGAATGGCAACCTTCTTGAAGAAGTTTATATGGAGCAACTACCTGGGTTCGTTGCTTAGGGGGAGAATAGGAAAGTGTGCTACCTCCGAAAGTCACTATATGGTCTAAAGCAAAGTCCTCAAGCTTGGTTTGATAGATTTTGTGCAGTGGTCAAGAAGTTTGGGTTAAGTCAAAGCAAGTGTGATCACTCTGTGTTCTACCAGCAATTTGATGCTGGCATGATTCTTCTAGTAGTATATGTTGATGATATTGTGATTACAGGGAGTAACATTTCTGAAATCTCATAACTTAAAATCTTCCTGAACTCTCACTTCCAGACAAAAGATTTGGAATCATTACGGTACTTCCTTAGTATTGATGTTTTGAGAAGCAAGAAAGGCATTTTTTTGACTTAGAGGAAGTATGTTCTCGATCTCTTAAAGGAGACTGAAAAGCTTGGAGCTGCACCAAGTAGCATCCCCATGATTTCAAATCCCTTCCTGGATCTTGATGCTAGTATGTTTGATGAGCTTCCTGATGACTTGAAGAAGAAGATTGATCTCAAGAAACTAAAGCCGTTTGCATTTCCCGAAAGATATAGAAGACTCATTGGGAAGCTGAATTATCTGACAGTAACTCTTCCTAATATAATATTCTCAGTCAGTAAGCTCAGCCAATTCAGGGCATCACCAACGGTGGCACAATGGGAAGCTTTAGAACATATCTTGCATTATTTGAAAGGTTCTCCAGGTTTTGGTATTCTTTATACAGATTATGGGCACACTAAAGTCAAGTGTTTTTGTGATGCAGATCATACAGAATCTAAAGCCACAAGACGATCCACTATGGGTTATTGTGTGTTTGTTGGTGGAAATTTGATATCTTGCAGAAGTAAGAAGCATGGAGTTGTGTTAAAATCAAGTGTAGAAGCGGAATATAGAGTCATGTCACAGTCAGTGCAAGAAATTGTGTGGGTTTAAAGCTATGGTGTGATAATAAAGCAGCACTTCATATAGCATTAAACTCTGTGTTCCATGAACGTATCAAACATATTGAAATCGATTATCATTTTATTCGTGATAAGATTAAATAAAATGTTGTATCTACAGGGCATGTGCAATCAAACGACCAACTGACAGATCTTCTGACAAAAGCCTTACATGAGACAAGGGTTGAGTATCTTTATAACAAGTTGGGCCTGATTAACATCTACGCTCCAACTTAAGGGGGAGTCTTAGAAGTCAAAATGCCTTTCGGTGGAAGACTTTGATTGGCATGACATTATTGACTTTCACTTTTGTTTGCTTCTGTCTCTCCGCTAGTCTCTCTAATTTCTTACTTTGTTTTCTCTATATATACCAAATGTAATATCTCATTTTAGACAAGGTATGTAAATATAGTTTTCAAGTTTATTCAACTTTACAAAACCAATTGTCAAACCAAACCATACACCTCTAGCCCATTGACAGTGAAAAATAAATGCTGTCTGGTTTCTTTTGTTGATCAATAATGCTGTCTAGTTTCAGGTTCAGATTGACATAAAATCCACATTTAGTCAACAGAGAAATGATGCTGATTCATATTTGAACCAGTTGGCAAGGCATCCGTAATAAATTTCCACAGGAACAATTGCGCACGAGCATAAAGATGCAACTGATGAGCTTTTTCCCCCCTCCAGAAGAGTTTAAAATCAAAAGTTGTTCCCTTTCCAATTGAGTTTATCCTTTACCTTGAAGATGAAGAAAAACATACAAATTATCGCATCAGCCCAGGCTTCTCATAAAGGGACCCAACCAGCCCAGTTGCTCTGCAGTAACAGATCACCCACCGAAGCTATTTTTAATGGGCGAACGCGCTGCAAAGGCCACCAATGGTGGTTAAAAAAGGTTGATATTCACTCTGATCCTAAATATAAGATAAAGTTGATTTTTTTTAAACTATTAAGAAAATTAATTAAATTACTTTAAAATATTTATATTTATCATTTTTTCTTCAAACTATTTTACATAACTTATAAACTGATATATAATCTAATGACACACAACATATACTATGATTAAGTAACTTATTTAAATTCATTAATCTCTTCAAAACAAAAAAATCAACCATATCTTATATTTAGGACTAGAGAGAGTATTTGAATTGTCTTTCAAGATCTGTGGCTGAATGGATCTCTGAATGGTTACTCCTCATCAGTCATAGATAAATATTTGGGTTCCAAATATTCTTAGCCAGTAAAGCTTTGTTAAATTCCTCTGTTTTTAGAATTCCCAAACTACCTATCTCCTTGGATGCACAAATGCCTTTTTCCATGTTTTAAAACCCCAAAAGAATTAGCAAATTTCATATCAATTTGATAAGCCACCGAATATGATCAATGAAACCTGTTTAAAACTCTTATGGGATTTTTGATTTGCAACATTCAGGTAAGAACATGTTCAATCACGTCAATTATCAGCAAGATCATCACTGCCAACATACAATTTCCACAAAATAAACAATTGTTGTAACTTTATTTCCATGGGAAGAATATCAGAGAAAGTATCTAGCTGGCAATGTTGTTGCCACAAAGCATAGTGACCCTAACTGGTGGGAGCCCAGTGCCCTATTAAAGCATATTGATAGCATTAAAACCAAAATACAATTCTAGTTAAAATTTTGTAGCCACAAAAACATTGGGCTCAGTTTTGATTCTCATCCCAAACAATGGAAATTGTAAGATGCATTTCCCCTTTAAGCAATGAAAAATCCCCATTAGATATTATTCAAGTTCAAGGTCCTGTTATTTGAACATCAACCACCTGTCTTGAGAGATGGATTTGACTTCTTCAAAGAACATGACGATTTGAAAGCCTCTATTTGCGTTTGGCATTTGACATAGTCCCCCTTGTTCTCCTCCAGGCATTTTTTCAGAGCCTCAACATCACATGGGGACATTATTTTCTTCATTCCATTATTTTCTGCTTTTCCATCCATATATTAAACTTAAGAACCAGCAGATCCTGCATTAAGAACATAGAGAAGACTTCAGTGAAACACGGTGAAACAGAATTCAAATGAGAATGAGCATAGCGGAATTCAAATCAACATTCAATATGCAGTATTTTATATTTAAGTCTCAACAAGTTAAAGCTAAAGATTCAATTGAATGTAAACCAAAAAACAAAGCCAATTGCAGATAGATGGTTGCATAGCATTATGATGATAACAATTCATAACTTGCAGAAGAAAAACTAGCCGAGATTCAAATTCATAACATAAGCTTTATAGAAACTGAAACCCTCGATCCAGCAAAGATGAGCTAATCAGATCCGGGTTTCTCTTGAAGCATATGCCTCTCGATAAACCAATGTTTAAACATCACACGCAGGAATTGGTAGCAACTATGCCATAAAAGAGTGAAAAAATGAAAACATTTGACTTCTTAGAACGCAATAAATTCGAAAACGAATCGAATTTCAGAAATGGAAGTCGCCCAATTACAAGCAACTAAAAAAAGAAGTGCGCTCAATCCAACTATATTCAGTTGATTATCCTAGTTTGAAAGATTGTGAATGAGCAAGGGCAATATACCGAAAGGTCGTCCGAAATTAGAAACCAGGGAGGAAAACTCGGAGAGAGCGGTATCCACGAACTGGTGAGGATTGAGTCCGGTTATGCTATACTCAAAGCAATAAAACGTTTTTAGACTTACCTTCTCGTTTTCATTCAAAAATATTTTTTTATCAAATATAAAATCTTTTACCGTGAAAGTTTTTTGGGCCAGCCGTACAAGTTTATTTATAAATACACGCGATAACTTCTTATTTAAAAGTTTATTGCAGTTATTAGATTAGTGATTTGATAGACTACTTATTTCTTTAAGAAAAGGTTTAACTTGAGTTAAGTCATGAGACTCATCAAGACTAGGATATGTCTCCACGTTCAAATGGCACTTGCAGAAATATTTACAGATTGCCTACTAAAATTATCATGTTAGTGGGATTTAATATAGTGTAATGAGAATCTAACACAATATTAATTATAGACATGTTAGTAGTATTTAATGTGTTTTTTCTTGAAGTTGTAATGAAATGGGCCTTGTTTTAGTCTTTAATTGGATCCGTTGAAGAAATTCTTTGCTCCGTTGTTGTTCATACATTCGGTTGGCATGTTGGTAAAACTTAGTTATTAAAGAGTTTCCATCAAATAATATTTTCAATAAAAATGAATAAAATTTCATAATTACAATATGAAAATTTTAATTTATAGCAAATTGGTTTTGTCCGACCCTAATAACAAGTTTTGATACATTGTTTTCGATAACATGGTCAAAGAATGGTATCAAAGATGATGGTGGTCATCAGTCTAAGACGGCTCTCTATGAACTTGCTAATAATGAGATGAGGTCTGTTGCCTTCTCCTTTATTGAATACTCACGGCAGGTTTCCCTTTCATAATCATCTAACTTCTTCTTAATAAGACAATGTTGTGGATATTATTAAAGATTGTGCTGTTCAAATACTACAGGATGGAGATTTTATACTTCAAGTATGTTCATGTATTTTTCATTACTATAAAATTAATACGCCTACATGGAACTTTTTACAGGTTGATCTTGGTGACCAAACTCAGGACATTTGTGAAAGCAAGAGTAGTAGTGGACAACAAAGACAACAAATCAAAGGAGTGCGCATGAATACACTTGGAGAAGACTAGATAGCTATTTCAATAACCACCTTCAATCGAGAATATTGTAAAATATAAGTGTTTGAGTGAATGTGTTAAAGAAACTAGTCTCATATTGTTTGTGAATAAGAGGTCACTAGCCTATATATATCACTATACTATCTTGGGCTTGTAAAGAGGCCTAGAGGAATGGTGTGCTCACTCGGACAACAACGGGCCACCGAAAGGAAAACGTAGTTGAAATTCGGCGATTTCCCCGCTTGCGTGTGTATAAGTACTTGGTATTGGCACATTTTGTAAAATATTTTTTGCTTATCAGAAATATTATTTTTAGATAATAAAAATAATATTTATTTTGATTTGCCGAAAAGTCGCTATATTTTGGGGATTGAAATTCATGACCCTCCATGATTGAAGATTGCTGGCGGTCCGGCGCTTTGTTGAGCGACCTTTCCGTTGGCAACACACAGCCTTGTCTATTCGGTGGTGCCTATCCGATCTCAAAGGACGTATTGTCCGGGTTCCTTCATGGCCGATGACTCTTTATGAAAACGCCTATAAAAAAGGCATAGGCAGGGTGCTCAGAACAACACATTCTCATCTCCTATCCTCTGTTCAATATTTTCTGACTATCGTTGCCATTACCTTTCGCCAGTTCTGTTGCCTTGATTGTGTCAAGAAGGGTCTGTTTAATCCTAGGGAGTGCCGCTTCCTTTGTCGATGGACGTGGAATAACTCTATAGGATAGTGTCCTCGGATGCGACTCAGATCATCTGTTTCAGGTTGCTCGTGGTTTCTGCTGTTCGTCCAATCGTTCGTGGACATCTACAATCTATAGAGTTAATACCGATATGGAGAACAACGCTAATAACAACATTCCTGAGACTCAGACTCATCCCGGTGCAACAATTCTCGAGTCTCATTCCACTGCAATAACGGTGCCTTTTGCCATGCCACTCCCGAGGCCTTTTCCCGACACCTCCAAGATTGACGTTTTTTACGAGAAAAATTTTAGGTGCTGGCAAGAACATGTTTATTCTATTCTTGATATGCATGGGGTGGTTGCTGCTCTCGATCAACCAGAACCTTCATCAGATTCTGACCAAGCCGTGAAGGATTCTTGGACGTATGCGAATAAGGTTTGCAAGCACACCCTTATAAGTACTCTCTCTAATGATCTGTTCGATGTTTACTGTGTCTACAAGGAGGCACAAAAGATTTGGTAGTCACTTATCTTGAAATACACTGTTGAGGACACTAGGAAACAAAAGTTCGTAGTGGGGAATTTCTACAAATGGGAAATGGTCAAGGATAAGGACATCAAACTACAAATCAATGAGTATCATAAATTGCTTGAAGAACTCCGGGCTGAAAAGATCAATATGTCAGATGAGTTTGTAGCAGGAGTCTTAATTGAAAAGTTGCCAGAGATGTGGAATGATTACAAGCAACAATAAAAGCAGTTGTCGCTGTCGGATCTGATTACGCATATTATCATTGAAGATACCAACAGCAAAGCGATCCAAGTAGCAAAGGGAAGACAAATAACTGCAAAAGCAAACTTAGTGGAAGGAAATCCGCACGACAAGAGGTATGGCTCTAAATATCAACACAAAAAGAAGTCTAATTACAAGCCTAATGATTCTAACCCTAACCCCAATTTCAAGAAGATAGGAAATTGTTATTTTTGTGGAAAGCCATGTCACTTTGCAACTCAGTGTAGGAAAAAGGCAAAAGTTGAAAATCGTAAAAGAGACAAAAATCCTCCAAAGCCAAAAGTAAATTTGGTTGAAGGAGAAGAAAACAATGATGATGAAGTTATTGTTGCGGTAGTCTCTCAAGCCTTATTGGTCTTTGATGTGAAGAAGTGGGTAGTAGACTCTAGTGCCACTAAGCACATATGTGCAAATAAGGACACGTTTGCCTCCTTTGAAGAAAGAGAAGACCATATTTATTTGGATGATTCACGAACAGCAAAAGTTCAAGGGAAAGGAAAAGTGGTGCTGAAACTCACATCTGGGAAGACATTAGCACTGAATGATGTTTTGTATGTGCCTGAACTTAGAGCAAATTTAATATCTGTGGCTCTATTAGGAAAATTTGGGGTTAAGGTGTCATTTGAATCTGATAAGATCATTATGACAAAGAGCAATATTCTGATAGGAAAGGGTTATTGTAATCAGGGTCTTTTTGTACTTAGTGTTGATGAAAATAATAATAATGTGTCCTCTTCTGCTTACTTGATTGATTCCTTTGATTTATGGCATGCTAGACTAGGACATATACATAGATCTTATATAAAGCAATTGCAAAATCTTGGGATAGTTTCTGGAATTAATATAAATAATGTTAATAAATGTAAAATTTGTGCAGAAACTAAATTGTCTAAAAGAACTCATTTCCCCATACAAAGAGATAGTGAGTTATTATCACTAATTCATACTGATTTAGGAGATTTAAAACAAATTGAGACTAAAGGTGGAAAAAGATATTATACAACATTTATTGATGAGTTTTCTAGATATACTAAAGTATACCTATTAAGGAACAAGGATGAAGCTTTTGAAAAATTTATTTTGTACAAGGTAGAGGTAGAAAATCAGTTAGATAGAAAAATCAAAAGAATTAGTTATGATAGAGGAGGAGAATATTTACCATTAAATGACTTTTGTGAGAAAGAAGGCATAATTCATGAAATAACTCCTCCATATTCACCTGAGTCTAATGGGATAGCAGAAAGGAAAAATAGAACTTTGAAAGAAATGATGAATGCCTTACTTGTAAGTTCTGGTGCACCGATAATTTATAGGGAGAAGCCTTATTGACTGCTTGTTTTCTACAAAATAGAATACCTCATAAGAAAATCAAGAAAACACCTTATGAGTTATGGAAAGGATATACACCTAACTTAAAATATTTAAAAAAGTGGGGGTGTCTTGCAAAAGTTCTTTTACTCGATCCCAAACGGAAAAGGATTGGTTCAAAAACTGCTGATTGCATGTTTATTGGTTATGCATTACAAAGTGCTACTTATCGTTTTCTAGTTTTGAAAAGGGATATTTTAGAACGTAATACAATTATTAAAACAAAAAGTGCAGAATTCTTTGAGAATATTTTTCCTTTAAAAATTGAGAAAATTCCTAGAAGAGTTAAAAATTTGTCTGAACAAATTTCAAATAATGATTTAGTTGAAAATTTACGGAGAAGTAAAAGACAAAGAAAAGAAACATATTTTGGAGATGATTTTTACACATATCTAGTAGAAAATGAACCTAGGAATTATTATGAAGCAGTTTCCTCTTCGGATGCAAATTCTTGGAAGGAAGCTATTAAAGCTGAGATAGATTCTTTGAATCAAAACAAAACTTGGGTTTTAGTAGATTTACCTATAAGAGTAAAGCCTATTGGTTGTAAGTGGGTGTTTAGGAAAAAATACTTTCCTGATGGATTTATAGACAAATACAAAGCTAGATTAGTTGCCAAAAGTTTTACCCAGAAAGAAAATATTGATTATTTTGACACTTTCTCGCCTGTAACAAGGATTTCCTCTGTTAGAGTTTTAATTACCTTGGCATCAATTCATAATCTTGTTATTCATCAAATGGATGTCAAAACAACATTTTTAAATGGTGATTTAGAAGAGGAAATTTATATGATTCAACCTAAAGGATGCAATGTTCCTGGGCAAGAAAACAAAGTTTGCAAATTAAATAAGTCATTATATGGTTTAAAACAAGCACCCAAACAGTGGCATTAGAAATTAGATCAAGTTTTAATAAGTGGTGGTTTCTCTACTATTGAAGTAGAAAGATGTATATATATAAAAGCTTTGAATAATGATTGTGTGATTATTTGCTTATATGTCGATGGTATGCTTATCTTTGGTACTAGTTTAAAGGTAGTGCTTGAAACAAAAAGTTTCCTTGCTTCAAACTTTGATATGAAAGATCTTGGAGAAGCAAAGGTAATCTTGGGTGTAAAAATCATAAGGAATGAACATGGTATTCAACTTTCTCAAGAACATTATGTTGAGAAGATTTTGAGAAGGTTTGAACAGTTTGATGAAGAGCCTTTGAGTACTCCTTATGATGGTAGTATACATTTGAAAAAACATGATGGAGATCCAATAGCTCAATCTAAATATGCACAAATTATTGGGAGTTTGTTGCATTTAATGAATTATACTAGGCCAAATATAGCATATGATGTGTGTAGATTGAGTAGGTATACTCACTACCTAGGTAGTAAACATTGGGAGGCTCTCATAAGATTATTACGATACTTGAGAGGTACCATGAATTATGGTATACAATATAGTGGATTACCCGCTGTATTAGAAGGGTAAGTGATGCTAACTGGATCTCAGACTCAGATGAGACAAAATCCACTAGTGGTTATGTCTTTATTCTTGGTGGTGGTGCAGTCACATGGAAGTCAGCCAAGCAAAACATAATAACACCGTCCTGTAGGGACTCTGAGTTTGTTGCTATGGAGTTGGCTGGTACTGAGGCTAAGTGGTTGAAAAACTTCTTAGCGAATATCCCACTAGGTGACAAACCAACACCATCAGTGTCCTTACACTGTGACAATAAAGCAGCGATAGCCACAGCTAAGAATAAAACCTTCAATGGTAAGAGTAGGCACATACGATTGAGACATAATATTATAAGGCAACTGCTAAAGGATGGTGTTATCTCAATCGATTATGTAAAGTCAGAAATGAATTTGGCGGATCCGTTAACAAAACCTCTTGGGAGGAAAATGGTTGTTGAAACGTCAAAAGGAATGGGACTAAAGCCGACTACTAATTGACAGCGATGGCAACCCATCCTGTATGATTGGTGATCCTATGAAGAAGGTTCACTAGGTAAGAACAAGTCGTTCGTCAGTTCTAACTAGCACAAATATTTTACGTCCCTTCCTATGACATTTTGAATGTGCTAGACTGCATTATTGTAGGTTGAGCAAAGCTCTTAATGATTTCATAGTCCAACGAGATAGTGTGCATAGTGTAGGTAACTTATATGAAATCACCTCTATAAATGTAGAGTGTGGCCGCTCCTATGAGATCATGGCAAAATCTCTAGAGCATTCATTACGCACCAGGTACGCACATGGCTGACATAACACGCAAAATCGTCGTTAACAGCGGAAATGTTAGGATATAATCTGACTCTTAATGCCTCTAATATACACCAAAGAAATGTGAGTTCATAGTCCATAGGACCACTGACATCTCTGTGTATCATGTGTTAGAACCGGCTGACACCCAAGAGGGGGGTGAATTGGGTGTAAGATAAAAACTTAAGAACTTTGAGATTCTTTTCGCATTTTAGAGGAAGCAATAAATATGAAAGTAATGAATCATAAATCACAGTTAGATATTTAAATGATATATGCTGGAAGTATAAGAGCTTAGGGAAGAGAATATGCAAACTGTGATTTATCCTGGTTCGGCCCAATCCACGATGACCTACGTCCAGTCCCCAGGCTCCTCCTGAGATTTTCAATCCACTATCTTCCTCAAGTTTAACTGGGTACTTGAGAACCACTACACTCTCACAAGTTTGATCCGGGCACTTGTGAAGCCTTTACAATTCTCGTACTGAGATTACTCCCCCTTACGCACCGTAAGATTACAACCAAGTTGCTCCCCCTTAAACACCGTAAGGATACAACTTTGATGATGAAAGATTACAGTCAATCTTCTCTCTCGGAAGTGAATAGATGAATACTGAAGCACAATACAAATAATATCTCTCTCAAAGGTAAATCATATAGAAGCTAGAGAAACAGAGAGTATGTGCGATGAGTATTGATGTCAGGATGTTGGCATTTGGACGATGTATACTCTGAGTCTCACTTCTGTTTTGGATGATCTTCTATTTATAGCTAATGAGGATTGATGACCGTTTGAGCATTTCAACATGTCCGTTAGAGTGACGCAGCTTTGTTTGACCGTTCTTCGATTTTGAAAACTAGCCGTTGAAACGTTGGCCGCTCCGCTCCGTAAACTCAACTTTTATCTCTTCTCATCATCTCTTCATTGTTTTACTGGAAAAATGCATTAAACACTAATACAATGAAGTGTTAGAGTGATTATAAGCAATAAGAATGAGTTATATGATCATTCCATTGATTTCCAGAATTTTCGGGACGTTGCTCTGTTTTTCTGGGAAGCATTACTCGAGTACGTACTCGAGTAAACATCAAGTTTCTTCACAGGTTACTCGAGTGGCTACTCAAGTGACCTTCCATTTTCTGCATAGCTTACTCGGGTAGTAACTTGAAGTTCTCTCTTCATGCACAGTGCTTTACTCCAGTAGTGACTTGAAGTTTTCGTCAGTAACTCTTCATGAACAGTGATTTACTCCAGTAGTGACTTGAAGTTTTCGTTCAAAAACTCTTCATGAACAGTGATTTACTCCAGTAGTGACTTGAAGTTTTCGTTCAAAAACTCTTCATGAACAGTGATTTACTCCAGTAGTGACTTGAAGTTTTCGTTCAAAAACTCTTCATGAACAGTGATTTACTCCAGTACATACTCGAGTAATGTTGCAGTGGTACAAAATGCCGAGAGCAATATTTTTGAGAAACAGAGTTACTCGAGTAGCTCCTCGAGTATCTTTGTCAACCGGATGGCAACTGGAAGTTTTCCACATGGTTACTCGAGTAGCTACTCGAGTAATGTTGCAGGCCGAGAGCAACTGGAAATTTTCTATCTGATTACTCGAGTACCTACTCGAGTAAAGTCTTTTGATATCAACAAGTTACTCGAGTAGTGCCTTCAAGTGAATTCTTGATTTTGACTCAAAACATGGCAAATTATATATCATCGGAAAGCCCTCATTATCTACATTCCAATGCAACAAGAATCATCTCCAAAATCGTTGTGTACAGAAAGTTATGATCCAAAGAGTATCTACTGTTCTTCGGCAATCCTGAAATCACGAGCAGCAACTTCCAGAAGTCATAGCTCTTAGGATATAGCTTCAAATGTGACATATTATATATCCATGGAAATCTCTGTGAGTCTTCTTTCATATGGCACCAGTTTCGTCTCAATCCGATATGTATTTTGAGAGTTATGTTCAAAATACCGAAGCTGTCCTGGAATATGACGGTGATTCATGCGTCAACTTCAACAGATCATATCTCCCTCATCTGAACTCCTTTGAATATGATCTTGGTGTCAAAAGTTCGTGTTGGAAGTCTAGTTTCATATGCCATCGGTTTTAGTTCGATCCGACATGTGGTTGGAGAGATATCATCAAAATACCGAAACTATGTTCTGACGCGCGAAAACAGAGTATCCATTACTTCAAGTGCTGCCTCGAGTAATTCATCAAATAACCCGGCAGATTACTCGAGTAAGGCCTCGAGTAAACACGTCCAAAATCAGAAAATGACATATTACTCGAGTGATTACTCGGGTAATCATCCCCAAAGGTACCATAGCTTCCGTATACATCATTTTAGCTTCGTATTGACCCATTCCAACTTCCGTATGATCATAGAAACCTCCGGTATCACTTCTAGGAGCTTGAATCTTGATATTCTCATGTGATCTTGCAAGTTCTTCTTTCTTTAATCTCTTTCTTCTTGTTTTTCTTCTTGATGATCATTCTTCATAACCCAACTTCAATCTTCATCTTTCTTCAATTCCTTGCCTCTTGATTTTCTTCTTGATGATTATTCTCCATTTATGAGGCATTATAACATCAACCCACAATGATGTCTATGACTAATCTACAAGATATACAATATTAAATATGGTAGTTAGTCAATGTGGAAGGTAAGTATATTATACAAACTTTTTGCTCATATTTAACATCTATATTTGACATCATCAAAACTATTCATATCTAACATCATGTGTTATTGGTCTAGGTCTAGTTCATAGTCCATCGAACCACTAGATATAATAGTTATATCTTGGGGGTAATACAATGGGTTTCTTTGACACATGTGGGGGATTGTTGTAAAATATAAGTGTTTGAGTGAGTGTGTCAAAGAAGCTAGTCCCACATTACTTGGTAATAAGAGGTCACTAGCATATATATATATATATATATATATATATATATATATATATATATATATATATATATATATATATATATATATATATCACTATATTATCTTGGGCTTGTAAAGAGGCCTAGAGGAGTGGTGGGCTTGTGTGCACAACAACAAGCCACCGGAAGGCAAACGTAGTTGAAATCCGGTGATTCCCCCCCTTGCACGTGAATAAATACGTGATACTGACACTTTTTGTAAAATATTTTTTGCTCACCGGAAATATTATTTTTAGATAATAAAAATAATATTTATTTTGGCTTGCCGAAAAGTTGTTATATTTTGGGGTTTGAAATTCATGACCCTCCGTGACTAAAAATTGCTGACGGTCCGGCGCTTCGTCGAGCGACCTTTCCGTTGGCAACGTACAGGCTTGTCTATTCGGTGGTGCCTATTCGATCTCAACGGAAGTATTGTCCGGGTTCCTTCGTGACTGATGACTCTTCATGAAAACGCCTATAAAAGAGACACAAGCGGGGTGCTCAGAACAACACATTCTCATCTCCTCTCACCTGTTCAATATTTTTTGATTGTCGTTGTCATTACCTTCCGCTAGTTCTATTGCCTTGATTGTATCAAGAAGGGTCTGTTTAATCCTGCGGAATGCCTCTTCCTTTTTGCTGGTGGTCACTGAATAAATCTATAGGACAGTGTCCTCGGCCGCAACTCATATCATCTGTTTCAGGTTGTTCGTGATTTCTGTTATTCGTCTGTTCTTCTAATCGTTTGTGGACGTCTACAGAGAAAGCTTCGCTCTAGATGGCAAATCAGAGGGCCATCCAGTTTCAAGAATAGGATGTATTGGGATTTATTCAATATTTGAAATTTAGAATGGTGCCGAAGGATATGGAAGAGAAATGCCTGGGCTATGATCTCAACACTCATTTGTCCATGCACATAATAGTTCGCAACCCTTATGGGCATGATGTCCACCCCATGCGTCTTATCGAACGCTTGAAAAAAGGTCTGATTTGTCTAGTGGAAAAATGTAAAGTTGAATTCTAGGCTTCTGTTTGAGTACTAGCTTTGAAGCATATGGTCCAAATATAGGTTGGTCTGAAGCATAGTTTGAATTGCTTTGGTTTTACAAGTCTTTGTGAATTATATGAATGGGTGGTTGATGGATTTCATATGATGATGTTGATGATGTGCAAGTCTTTTTTTTGGATTTTCATATGATGGTTTTACAAGTCTTTTTTTTTTTTTGAAAAAAATAAGAGAAGGAGAAGGAATAAAGAATCTGGGCAAATTTTCAAAAAAAAAAAAAATTAAAGCTTCAAGTAGGGGTGGAAATAGGCCAGGCAGCCTGTCAAGGGTCTGTAGCCTGGCCTGTCAGGCTAAAAGGCCAGGCAAAGGCAAAAAAAAAAAATCTGTTTTGCTTAATAGGCCAGACCAAGGCCTATTGACAGGCCTGTTAGGCCTGTCAAGCTTGCCAGAGCTTGTTAAAATATTTTTTTAAAAAAAATTAGACAAGGGTTAAAGGATAATTTTGCCTGAGCCTATAAATTTTAGCCTATTTAAAGAGGCCTGTTTTCGGCTTGTGGCTTGTTAGCATGTTTTGCAGTGTGGCCTGTAGGCCTGTCGATTTACGTAAAAAATTTTAAAAATTCAGGCCTCCTTAACAGGCTTCAGCCCAGGCCAAGCCTGTGAACAGGCCAGGCCCAGGCCTAAAAATTGGCATCCAATAGGCCACAAGCCAGTTTGTGCCTTAACAGGCCTGGCCTGGCCTGTTTCCACCCCTAGCTTCAAGTCTCTTTACAACATTGGATATGTAAAGTGGAATCATTTTCCTGAAGCACAATATGTAACATCCGATTTTAATTTCTAAATTTAAGTAATATTATAAATGAATTATTTTATAATAAATAGAAGGGAGAATCCCAATTAAATTCATATAAAATACTAAAATACATATTGAGACCTACACTTTCAACAAATTCTTAATCAGGCCAATATGATTAATTGGGGATTTATGAATATTATAAATTTACCCCAATGCCCTTCAATGTTTATTAACCCCTTTCCTCTCTCCTAAATAGGTATCCCTAATTACCTATTTTTCCCTACCTTTCTCACTATCTCTCCAATTGTCCAGCACCTCCTACCATATGAAAGAATACAAATGAGTTTCAATGTCCTTCCATTCCACCACGTACCACCCCCAAAAATTTGGGGAAGAGAAAAACTCAGTTGGGACCATTCAAGGCAATGTTTCATTGTTATCATAGTACCGGATTTTCCCAAAAAAAAAAAAGAAATGAAAAAGAGTGCAGGTTTGATAGAATTAGGATGCCTTCGGAGGTAGCATTGCAAGAAGACGATGGTATGAGGTAATTGATGATTAGATTGAGAGAAGGATGAGAGATAAAAAAGATGTCTGATTAAGGAGAGTGGAAATGGGTTAATAAACATGAAAGGTCGTTAAGGTAAATTTACAAGATTCATAAATCCCTAATTAATCATCTTGGCTTGATTAGGAATTTATTGAAAGTGTAGGCTTGATTCCGGATTTTGTTATTTCAAATGGATTTATTTTGGATTCTCCCTAAATAGAATTTATCATATAATTTTCTAAGTAAAGAGAATTTACCCAAAATACGATTATAAGAATAAAAAGAGAATTTTAAAATATTAATAGTAATAAAGCATTAAAAAACTATTTATATAAAAAAGAAAGGAGTAAGAAAATAATATAAATGTAAAAAAAATAAAAAAAAAAGCTGATATATTTCCCTTTACCTTTGTAGTTTTGTTGGATAGGCATTCAAACATACGATGTTCTAATACCATGCTCCGATACCATGGTCTAGAAAACGATAGAGTGAGGTTGACAGGATACATAGAAAAGATTACATAATACATGTATAACTATTTCATGCATAAATTCTATAATTACGTACAAGACATAAACTTTGTTCAAAGCAAAGTGGGTTTTATACGACCTGATCTGATATCAAGTTTTAACCATGTTTTGATAACATGGTATCAGACCTTGGTATCAGAGGTGATGGTGGTCGTCATTCTCCAACTCCTATGTCTGATGTAGACCTCTCTAAAATAATGTAGCCTTTGCTCCACATGAACTTGCTGATGATGAGGTGAAGTATGTTGCTTTCCTTTTTACTCAATCATCACTCCCTTTTATAATCATTTAACTTTTTCCTAATAAGACAATATTGTAAATATTATTAAGTTTGGTGATGTTTAAATACTACAGGATGGAGATTTCATACTTCAAGTATGTTCATGATGTATTTTTCATTAACATAAAATTAATAGGCCTACATGGAACCATTTACGGGCTAATAAGTTCCTTGTTTTTCAAGATATATTAATAGAAATTCTTTTAATTTCTTTGAATTATCAATATACTAAATAGTGGATTATGATGTTAATTATAGTTTAAAAATTTACAAGAAATTAATTTAAGTGACTTTGTGATCTAACCCGGAAGCTTGAAGTTGCTCGGTTAGCAATATGAAATAATGGCAATTGTTTTATGACTTCATTGTTATAATGCATACAAGGTGGTTCTTAAAATGTGTAAAAATGGAGTTTGATTAAATTTAAATTGTTCAAGTTTATGAGTTGATTTTATGGAATGCATATGAAGTGTTCAATTAAATGCATGAGAAGGAAATCTTGCGAAATAGAAAATGAAATAGGTTGGTGATAGCCATGAATGAATTATAATACAAGAGCTAATCAATCTTATCCATTGGAACTTGGCTAAGAGATTGATTATGAGGTAGCATAAAAGAATTTGGTTTTATAAATCTAATAAAAGAGGTTATAATGGCTTTGACATAAGCATAAAACTGTTTGTACATATTGGTATAATAAGTGTTGGTATTATTATGTTAAATGGCTATTAAAACTTTAGATAATATTTGTGTATTGTAAAAGCAAAGAAATATAATGGATATTGCGAATAAAGTTATAAGTGGAACAATAATCATTCTGTCTTGGATATTAGAGTTTAATAAGATGTTACTATTGACAAGCTGTCTAATAGAAGTAAGTAGAGATGAGCAAAAAACACGTTGGTCTAGGTGAACCCGGTCCAGCCCGAACAACCTCGACTCGGTTTGGTCTAAAAAAAATTGGCCCGAAGCAAGATTGGGCCAACCAAACCAAATTGATCTCATCAGGCTGGACTGGATAAGAGACCAAGTCCTCTGACCACTTGACTTGGTCCACTCTGACTGAGTTTTTTATAAATATAATATTAATATCCTAAGTTCCTAACACACTCATTTCATTTGAATGAGGTTGTTGAGGTTGAGCTTTCATTCACTCGTCTCTCACTCTCTCCAATTGCAACAGAGAACCCTAGCAGACACCTCTCCACCTCTACTCATTGGGTCAGTCCTCACCAATCACCACCTCCTCTCCTCATCCTCTCCAATCGCATCGGAGTCTCAGTTCATCGGCGGCCAGCCACTCACCCTCTCCTCTTCTGTCCATCCTTGAATGTATTTTTTGCACATGGATTCTATTTTAAGGCTAAGAGTGACTATATTGATATGGAAGATACTGATTAATATATATATATATATATATATTTATATATTAACATATAATTGGTCTAGTGGTATAAGGCTCTATTAGATCCCTTTAGGTCTTGAGTTCAAATCCTAAAAGAGTTACTTGTGATAGGAGGGGAAGCCATAAACTTTGAATCAGATATTGGATAATAATATCAACTATATATATATATTACGTTTGAAATGTATAAAAATAAACAATAATTAAAGGAAGATTGCTAAGGGATGGTAACCCCAATATTTACCAAGAATATAAATAAAGTATTAAAACAACATCTAAATATTAGAATAATGTCAAGCAGTACATATATGTAACTCATTTTCAGTATCTTGGGCTTGGATGAATGATCACGGATAAACCCTCATGTGAATCTTCTTTTGCTATTTTACCGACCAGATTCATACTTTCAATGCATTTAAATGAGAAAAAGGGTAAAAAAAGAATTTTGAAATTATAAAATTCTAAATCAGGTATTTCTTAAAAAATGAGTTGTGAATTACTTATTAAGTTTTGTCATTTCCTTATAAACTCTTGGTAACAGACCTGATAATGGATTTTGCAATTTCAAAATTTCTTTTTTATCCTTTTCTCTTTAAATTAAAGCTGCAATATATATATATATATATATATACATATCATAAAAATAGGATTACTTGAGGGATGAGAATAGGGAGAATTTTTCGTAAAGAACTCATTGAAAACTTATTTTTCAAATGGGATATAAGGGAAGATATTTTATACATAAGAGAAGATTGTTTGAACATAAAGGAATGTTTTTTATATATGAGGAAGATTGTTTGCACCTGAAGGTCCCATTTGATAAATAAATTTATAATAAGATATTTTTGAACAATTTTACCATGAGAATAACTTGTACAGTGTAGGTATAAAAACACAGATAGAATAAGTGAAAAAGACGACCCCATAGTTAATTACCTTCTGCTTGGATGTCCGCAGCAAATAATCTTATAAAAATCCTAGCCCCTCGACATCAATGTCCAATAAAATGACACGCATATCATTAAACCAGTGAAACACAGATTTTTTGTTTTGTTTTTTTTATCTAGTTTGTTTTAGCTTTTTTAAGAACTGATTTTACAATGTTTGAGCATTTGAGATAAGTATCTGAGATCAGTTTTACCTTAGCTTACGAAAAGTGTTTAATAAAGCAGTTTTTGGGCTTCTCAGACGAGCATGTACGGATATAGCTATGTGGAAAATTGAACCAATCATAATCACTGATTCTAAGTGTAAAACCTAGTTTGGGGAGTAGTTTTTGTTTTAAATATAATACAATTTTTTTTTTTTCATTTTATATCCCATATTTATAATTTTTAAACTAATATGCCTAATTATAAATTGATATATAATGTAATGATATACATAAATATTTTAGAGAGATCATGTCACATTAGAGCTGGTAATATAGGTTAGACAATCGGGTTCAAACTAACTCGCCACGAGTTGGGACCATATAGGTTCTAGCAAAAAAGAACCGCATCAATATAAGTCGACATTTAGCCAACCCAACTTATAACTTCTAGTTTGGCGGGTTAGCCCGCCCAACCCATATTATTATTATTTTTCTTTTTTTAATCTTTTTATACTGTGTTTTTCAAACTTTGTTTTAAATAATACATTGATTTTTTTTCTACAAACCTAAACCATTAAAACATTAAAAATACATTACAAAATTATAAAGTGATAATAAAACATCAAATTCAAAGTTTCAAACATTATAAATTAAACATCTATCACAAGTCTACATAGTACAAAATAAACCTAAATTCAAAAGCCATCATTAACATTTAATATAATCAATAATTAGTTGATATTAATGGTGTTAGGTTACACAATACATTAGAGAAGTCACATATTTTTTTAAAAAAATAAAATAAATAAAAACGGTCCAACCCGCCGACCCGGTCGTCAGCCCATGTGGGAAAGGGAAGAAAAAAATTACATCAAAATGGTCCCACTTTTGCCGAATCCAAACCACCCATTTTATCAGGTTGGGCGGGTTTTGTCCACGGTTAAAGCCCATATTACCAACTCTATGTCACATATTATTGTTAAATAATTTATTTAGTTCTATTAATCTATTTAAATTAGATAAATAGGTTTTACTTTAAATATAAGAGGAGTATTAAAGTTAAAATCAATGGGAGTTCAACTTTAAATACTTTAGAATATTGAATGTATCATAAATTATTTTAGGGCATTGATGCACTTGATAAAATATATACTTAAGAGAGTGTGGATGCAACTTAGCCCTATATTAATTATATAAATGATTAAATGGGCATTCATCATTGTGTATTTATTTGATGATTATTGTAGCATAGGAACTAGATCCAATAATTACGAGTTGTGAATGGGTATTTAAGCTTATGCTTCTGATTACTTGATCAGTTTGTACTTTTAGGTTAATCATGATCTTCAAGACTACTTTGCTTTGCTCTGTTTTTGGGGGGGGGGGGGGTGTATTGGCAAGGAATAGAGACTTAGTGTGTGTTTGGTATTATTTATAGAGAGTTAATAAGTACTTATTACGTAAGCCGAGATAAAACTCTTCTCATATACTTACCTCGTATACCGTAAATCATGATTTATAAGCATTTATTACTCAAAAATAAATTATTCCAAACTAAGTGTTAAATGGGCTTTGAAAAATAAAGCGTTCCTATTTAGTGTTGGGTAATACCAGAAACTCTGTTATACTAATTTATTAGAATATTATTATTTATAGTTTATAGAATAATATTATATTTATTAAATTATTAAAGAATAAAAAATATTCTATTTATAGATTATAGAATTATAAAATAAAGAGTAAAAAAACTTATTTTTTATAAAAGCAGGTGATTACACCTATTCCTAATCCTAAATGGAATGAAACAGAACTACAGGCCCCATCCTGTTTCCTAAGGATCTATTCCCTAGAGTACCTTAAAAAAGGGGCAAAGATAGAAAAAGAATTCTAAAATTGTAAAATCTTAAATTATATTTGTTATTAAAAGTTAATAAGAGAATGATGAAAATTGATAAACAATTCATAACTTATTTTTTGAAAAATACCTAATTTAAAATTTTACAATTTCAAAATTCTTTTTATATTTTTTTTCCTAAATTTTTATCCAATGACTATTGTCTGTACATATGCACGTAGGATTTTTTCTCCTTTTCTATTTTAAAAATATAAAAGGAAGCCCTGTTACCAAATGGGCCCGAATCATTTGAGCAAATGGACTTTTTGATTTTAAAAAAGCAAAACAAGGCTTTTTACAAAAAGTTTGTTTCCATAAAGCACTTTTGGGAGCCCAAACATCTTCTAGTTATAAATGGGCTGGCCTTTTCAAAATCAACACCTGGGATGGGGGTAATTTGCCATCAGAAAACATTTCTTGGATGTATTTTAGTTATTTTTGGATTTTAGCCACTAGAGGTTAGGTCTAGTACTAGAAGAGGTTAGTTCTTTATAATATGACAAATCAAGGTTTGAGTTTTCTCTAAGAGAGGTACTCACATTTGGTACCCGATAATACCTGGAATAAGATTGAATCTAATTGGAGGATGGAAAAAAGAAATGCTATTTTTGGATCTTACTTACTTTGCCTCTCCCCAACAGACATACACCTTCATTTTTTTTTATCTTTAGATGTCAAAATTCAAACCTTTGACACAGGATGCGCATTTCCTGACCTTTTTTTTAACCCAGTTGACTCTTTTTTTTAGAGATTAAAAAAGTTAAATAAATCTATTAATTATAGCATATATTATATATTATTATATTATATATCTGGTTATAAATTAGATAAATTAGTTTGGTATATAAAGTTCAAATATAAATACTTTAAAATAATTAATTTAGTGTTCTTAATTTCTCCAAAAATATCAACGGAGTCTTATATTAATGATTAGAGGTAGTACAATTTACAAAGGACTGGGAGCTGGGAGTGTGAAGGGCAGGATATAGATTGACCTTCGTATACCAGGACCCCCAGGCACTGGTGTCCTGCCTTGAAAGTGCGAAGTCAATCTCTTGGCACACTTGCAGTGAATAAGCTTTGTAGGTTTGGCTGTGAAGGGCGACGGATTTGAGTCTCAGTCTACCTATAAATTGAGCAGACGAGATAATTTTAACTCGTTCCTTCTCAGAGACTATGAGACCTAATTGAGTTTGAGCGGCTTATGGCATGTGTAGATGGACCTGCAATTGTGTTAATCACCCTAACGTACTTTGGTATTGTGCCTATGTTTCTCCACATAGAAGCCGATGTCTCTTCTTGGAAAAGTTGAAAGCAGCCCAAATTGTTACATGTTCGGGTACCCATCTATCATTTCTCGGGTTGGCCTCATTTATTTTGAATCCAAGCAAAGTGACTGATGCTGCTAAAATTTTAATAGGCACTGTAAATGTATAGGCGGTGAAAATAGTATAACAGCGAATCAAGATCATTCTATAAAGATTCAATTGAATAAAAAATATTTATATATTTTAGGAATACCACATCATCTGAACTCTATAAAATGAAAGCACAATATCTCATATTATTTTAACCTTAGTTGGTTGTTGACTCATTTAAAAAATTCAAATTTTATCTTGTCTTTAAGAAAAGTATTGGTTGATCATTTTGTTTTAATTCTTTCCCCCCAAATTAAGATGTTTTTCCCCTAAAAACAAGATAAAATTTGAATTTTTTAAATGAGTTAT
Organism: Inga laurina; assembly: GCA_963855925.1. NCBI lineage: Eukaryota > Viridiplantae > Streptophyta > Magnoliopsida > Fabales > Fabaceae > Inga > Inga laurina. The sequence continues at coordinate 39,523,215 of OY979703.1, read as the reverse complement.
CAGCCAATTAGGATTAAAATGATTTAAGATGTTATGTTTTCATTTGACAGAATTTAGAAAACGTGGCACTCCTGGAGTATGTAAAGACTTCTCCAATTGAACTAGTGATTAGACATCAAAATTCCTATTTTCATTTAAGTTGAGCAATACACAAGGATGGAATAAAAATAAAATAAAAACAAAGATCTAACTAGAACAATAAAAAAAAAGGCATCTAAACTAAAATTAATGCTAGAAATGATTTTAAATAACTTTTGCAATGATTTGTATTATTAAAGCATTGATTATTTCATAGTGTCTAACATCTCCCCTTAATTGCAATTAAAACTATATTTACTAATCCTATACACTAAAAGGTTTTCTAATTATGTTAATTCCTAATTTCTTAGGCAATTAGTACCTAAGCGAAATAATTTAAGTGCAAGCCTAATACGATTATATAGCGCTGATAGGTGTATATCTATTCTATAAGCAAATAAAATCTAAAAACTTAATCCTACACAATTCAATTGAGGGTCTACTCTAAATTTCGGGGATGGGTTCGTAATACCCTGACTTTTGAGACTTGAGTTTAGAGAATAAGCCTGAGATTAGTGGATTGCTAAGCCCCGATTTAGCAACATTTCAAATTGTGATTAAGGGTTAATGACTCTAAAAGTGGATGTGGTTAGTGATAAATAACCCTTTTGGAGAATATGATGTGATTTGGCATTCGAATGTGATTCGTGTGTGTTGTGAGCAACGCCGAAACCCTGTATTTGAGTTCAATTGTGGATTAACATCCAAATTGACTTAGAATAAAGGGAAGAATTGAATGGTGTATTGTGTTGGAAATGGTGTCATAGTGTGTTTTGATGTCATTGAAATTGGTTTGGAACTTTGGAATGGAAAAGTTGCAATGTTAGGTTTTAAAATGTGAATTGTGTTGACATGTTGAGATTGTTGGAAAACATGTCAATATGATATGAATTTGATAAATTCGGTGTTTCCAATGGATTCTTTGTGAAAATTTATATGGGAATGATGTTTGGTATGAAAATGGGACCATTGGAAGCAAAGATGCAAAATCTGAAATTCTGTCCAATGGAACTCCATTTTGGGCAGTCAGTTTGTGTGAACGTTTTGAATGACCAAATGATGTCTAAAAATTCTGAAACGTTTCAGTATTAAATTTCACATCCCAAGCTTCAAAATGGATATATAATTTGTGCCATTTTGTTTTGTGAGCTAGGAGATATGATTGTCCAAAGTTTGGGAAGGAAACTGAACTCAGTTTTGGAGCAGCGATGAGTTTTATGTAATTCTGGAATTTTATGGTAATTTTGGGTAATGGTCCATATTTTTACTATAAAGAGGACTTAAATATCTTTCATTTGGATTTGGAATCACCTCATTTTGATTTCTCTAGAATTAGTTATGATTTTTCAAAGTTTGGCCAGAAAATCCAAAAATGGGAATTATGACATCATCGAAATAAAAGATGACATCAGCATGGAATTAAATATTTTCTCATCATCTTCATTTCTCATTTTTGACGTGCTGAACCAGTTGAAACTAGTGAGATAAATTTGAGAGCTCTTAGAAAGAGAAAGAGGAGAAATCTCATAAGGTAAGCCGATTTCTCCGACGATCTAGCTCCTAACGCTTATAACCTTGATCCTAAGCTTTTCTTTGATGTTCTTTATGCTATTGGAAGCTCAATTTTCATGGTTAAGAAGGGCTAGGGTTTCAACCACTCTTGAGAAAAGCTAGTGGGAGCTTGAGGTAACTTCCAAACTCTTGTGTATTGACTATTATGGCTGTTGTGGACAATTTAATCGGTGAAATTTCGCCGGATTGTCATTGGTTTCAAAAATGGAAAATGGGTGTGTGGGGCTGTTATGCTGCCCAAATTGGTACTAAATGGTAGTTTTAACCTAATGAAATAGTTAATAAAGTGGTTAGGAGTAGAAAGGAACGCGTTTACGGAGCCAAAACCGAAAAAACCCCAATTTTCCCGGAATACTTGAGAATTTCGGCCAGCTTTATAAATGGGTCTTAGAGTTGAATTTTCAATGATTTGATGATTCCATTGAGTTCAGGACCAAAAATTAGGTGGGATTATAATTGGTCACTTTTTCGAAAAAGGCCGAAAAAGCATAATTACGAAAATGCCCCTGAAACCCTTAAAGTGGGGCTGCCAAGGGTAATTTTATAATTGACATTGAATTTGATAATTTTAAGTTCAGAAATGGATTCCTTGGGCGGAAATATGTTAAAATAGCCCATGTCAAAATTTCGGGAAAAGTACAGCTGGACCGGGTACGGTGGGGCCGGGCGGGGTCCCCGAGGGCATTTTAGTAGATTTTCAATATAGCCTCATATAACCCCCAGAAACACTATGGAAGTGTCTAAATTGTACATTTGACATTGTAGGATCGAATATGAAGCCTCGAGCTATTTGCACGTAGATTGAGGCACACGTTTCGAGGCATAAAAGGGTTAAGGTAGGGAACTTATCTCTCCTACATACTCTGATAACTGTATTAATGTGTTGATGCATGTTATTGCTTTACTTGATTATGTGGAACATGTATGAATGATTTGAAGCTATGTTTCTGTTAGATCCCAAGTTTTAATGATAACAAAAGGTATTGTATGCAAAGCATGGTTTTATAAGTCTAAGGAATGATTACAAAGTTACCAAATGCATATGAAAAAGTTATGTGATGTCTGCTATTAGATTTAACTGATGCACTCGAGCAACAGAGCTAGTACTCGAGCAAGGATCTCTTTTGCACTCGAGCAGATGTAAGTGTTAGACAGAAAGTGTTTGCCCGAGAGCAAATTACTGTCATTATTACTGATGCACTCGAGCATGAGTCTCTTTCTCACTCGAGCACATGCAAATATTGGACAAGAAGTGTTTGGCTGAGAGCAATTCCTGTCATCCTTACTGATGCACTCGAGCATTGTAACCAATACTCGAGTATGAAGCTGGTTTGCACTCGAGCACTAGCGAGTGAGGGACTGCAAGTGTTTGGCTGAGAGTCATGAAGGTCAGAGAAGCACAAGTATGCCTGAGTGAGGCTTCATATGCCCGAGTGACACATCAACACTCGTGAGTGAGAAATCTAACTCTCTCAAATTCTGATGCAAGTGCTGATAACAAGAGTATATTACATGAGAATACTCTTCTTACTCGAGCAGGAGTATGTGTGCTCGAGTGAGGGCTCACATCACTTGCGAGTGCAAAATCTCACTCTTGCTAAAATGGCATGCGAGTGTTGTCCAGAGCCGAGTGTCTTATTGTAATGAACAAGGACACTCGAGCAGAAAGAGTTGTGCTCGAGTGAGGCCCCACATCACTCGTGAGTGAGAAAATGAACTCTCTGAAATCATATGGAAGTGCAAGTATAAAACTGAAGAACAAAGAGAAAATTTGTGAGTTCACTCGAGTGAGCCCATCCATGCTCGAGTGATACTCTGTCAGAAGACAAAATGCACCAGTCTTACAACGTTCAATCCGAATATGGTTTAATGATATTTATTTATCTTATCATCACTTATTATTATTATTTAGCAACATTTTGAATGTATTATAAGTGTGCTACAGGAGGATGAACGTTTGAAATAAACAGACGCGAAGGAAGTCAACAACAGCAGACAATATCATTACAAGCACGTACCTACCGCGTTCAAAGATTTCAAATGTACACATGCCGTTCCACAGTAACATGCCCCGCTCCACAGTGATCATTATTCAAACGGACAAAATTGAACGTCTATAAATACAGAGTTCCAGAGATCGTCAAAGATAATGAAGCACAAGAATTCACAAGCAAATTCACGAGTCTCTGTTATTCATATTTTCTCTGTATTCATATTGCTCTTCAGTGTTTATCATACTTGCTCTGTAAGAGAGTCTATATACATTTCAAATTCTATTTATATTTGATCTCAAGGTATTGGGACCTTGAGAGGGTAGATATCCTTATGAGAGAAGCAGTTGAGAAAATTTCTAGCAAAATCTTACATTCATAAGACTTATAAGATACAAGCAGTAGAGAACGTTGTTGCTCGTAAGACTTACAGTGGTATAAGCGGGAGAGAACGTTGCTGCTCATAAGACTTGTATATATAAGCAAGTAAGAAAGGTCATATGTTGTTTTTCTACATGTAAGACTTGTCGTAAGGGGGAGAGAAATTTCTTAGTGTGAGAATATTTCTGCTCGTAGTCCATTTGAGGACAATTGTTGTTTGTGGCATTTTGAGAGCCCATTGAATATTGGAAGCATAGTAAAAATCTCAGTAGGTCTTGATCTCTGAGGAATGGACGTAGGCCTAGTTTTTAGGCTGAACCAATATAACTCTCTGTGTCCTAATCTTCGCTGTCTACAACTACTTTCATATTACCACATCAAGCAAAAAATTTATCACATTACCCAATTCATCCCCCTCTTGGGTGAAGCTTGCCTCTTTCATTTGGTATCAGAGCAAGGTCTTTTCTAAAGAGCCTAACAGCTTGAGAAGGATCCGAAAAATGGCAACAATGGGTGAAAATATTCTTCCAGACGGAGCCTCAATTACTAGACCTCCTGGTTTTGCTGGAAAACATTTTTCGTTCTGGAAAGCTAAGTTCAGAGTGTTCATGATGGCTAATGAGTATGGTTTATGGAATGTAATACAAGATGGTGACTATGTTCCAATGAAGAAAATCGAAGATAGAGTCGTTAAGAAGAGCCCAGAGGAGTTTGATGAAGATGATAAAAGGTTAGTAACGTTAAATAGTAAAGCTATTTTAATGATACAGAGTGCTCTTAGTCAAAAGGAATATTTTCGAATATGCACTCTACCAACTGCCAAAGATATGTGGGATGCTCTTGAAATCGATCACGAAGGTACATCCGGAATCAAGGAAAATAGAGTCAATACTCTAATTACAGAGTATGATCTATTTTGTATGAAACCTGGAGAAGGAATATCAGAATTCGAACTCAGGTACGCTCATCTTGTTAATCAACTATATGCACTTGGAAAATCTTTTGACCAAAATTCTCAGGTAAGAAAGATTCTTAATATTCTTACGAAAGAATGGGAAGCGAAGGTGACAGCTATCGAAGAAGCTAAAGGAGAATCAATGAGATCTGTAGCTGCTCTCTTTGGTAGTCTTTCTGAGTATGAAGAAAAGTTGAGATTCAAGAAGGAACTAGAAGAGTTCGATGATAAAAAGAAGAAGGGAGTTGCACTTAAGCTATCAAGGAAGAAGAAGAATCTTCCGAAAATGAAGATGTTCCTAATGATGATGAAATGGGAATGATCGTGAGAAAATTCAAGAAATTCTATAGAAGGGGTCAAAAGAATTTTAAAAATTATTAAGGCGGACCAAACAAGAAAGAAAACAAAGAGCAACAGATAGTATGCTATGAATGTGGAAAGCCTGGACACATCAAATCTGAATGCTTCAGAAACAAAGACAAAAAGAAGCATCAAAAGAAAGCATACATATCATCTATCTGGGGTGATAGTTCATCAAATGAAGAAAGCGACAATGACGAAGTAGAAAACCTATGCTTGGTAGCCAAAGAAGAGGAATCAGATTCTGAGGTAAGTGATTATGAACCGACTTATGATGAATTGTTATCTGAATATAATGCATTGCATACAGAATTCATCAAGGTAGCTAAAGAAATGGTTAGTTATAAGAAGAAAGTAAAGGAATTAGAAAATACTGTCATATCATCGTGTGAAGTGTGTGAGGAGAAAGATAAGAAAATAAGAGATTTAACAAAAAACTGTTGAAAAATTTACTAAGGGAAGTGAAACTCTTAAAGTTATTCTAAATTCTCAGAAAGTTTCCTTTGATAAATCTGGAATTGGATATAAGTTTGATCATAATAAGAATAGAGGAAATAAGAAGAATAGCAGTAGAACCTATCTTAATTACTTCAGGAATTCTGTGCATACATCAAATCCTTTTGCATCATGTAGCTATTGTAATAGGAAAGGACATTATACTTCATCATGTTATTTTAAGAAAGGACAAGTTATTGGCACATATAAATGGGTTTCGAAAGGGACACATGCATCACATACTAACCATAAAGGACCCAAGAAAGTGTGGGTACCTAAAACTTGATCACCGTACTCTAGGTATGTCTCAAAGCATCACGAGCAAACAAGTGGTATATTGATAGTGGATGTTCGAGACACATGACTGGTGATAAAAATAAGTTCACCATGCTGGAAACCAGAGAAGGAGGAAAGGTAACATTTGGAGGTAATTAATCTGGATGTATTACTGGAATTGGTGAAGTGGGAAAATCCGATGGTGTTCAAATCAATGAGGTATACTACGTTGAAGGATTATGCCACAACCTCTTGAGTGTAAGTCAAAGTACTGACAAAGATAATTGGGTGATCTTTGATTCAAAAGAATGCTTGATAGTAAATAAGAAAGATCTGCCGCTAAACAAAGAATCTATCAAGGCAAAGATCTGAGCTCAAAGGGACGGTAACTGTTATACTATTGATTTAAATTCAAATTCTTCTGAAAATTGTTTTCTTAGCAAATCAGAGGAAAGTTGGTTATGGCATAAGCATCCGGCTCATGTTAATATGAATCAACTTGATAAACTGATTAGAAAAGATTTAGTTGTTGGTCTTCCTAAATTAAAATTCAAAGATAATATGATTTGTGAAGCATGTCAAAAAGGAAAACAGACTAAATCTTCATTCAAAACAAAGTATGAGATTTCTACTTCCAAACCTTTACAATTACTTCATATGGATTTGGTAGGTCCGGCAAGAGTAAAAAGTTTTGGAGGAAATCTATATACTTTAGTGATTGTTGATGATTTTACAAGATTTACATGGACTATATTTATTGGTTCAAAAGATGAAACATTTGTTGAATTTATTACATTTGCTAAAAAGGTCCAAAATGAGAAAGGTATTTCTATTGTTTCTATTAGGACAGATCATGGAGGAGAATTTGATAATCAACTCTTTGAAGACTACTGCAACAACGAAGTGATAGATCACAACTTCTCTGCACCTAGAACACCCCAACAAAATGGAGTAGTAGAAAGAAAGAACAGAGTCCTCACAGAAATGGCGAGAGCAATACTTAATGAAAAAGAAATGTCATAAGTGTTCTAGGCAGATGCAATGAGTACTGCATGCTACATTTCAAATCGAGCATATATTCACAAGTCACTTGGAAAGACGCCATATGAACTCTACAAGGAAAGAAAGCCAAATCTTGCTCATCTACACATCTTCGAATGTAAGTGCTTCATTCACAATAATGGTAAAGAGAACTTAGGTAAATTTGATTCAAAATCTGATGAAGGTTTATTTCTAGGATATTCTAATAGAAGTAAAGCTTATAGAGTTTTTAATAAAAGAACATGTACAGTTGAAGAATCTATTCATGTTGTGTTTGATGAACTTGATTCTCAGACAAAACATATTGATGAAGAAGAAATGGATTTGATAAAGAAAAACAAAACTATTTCAAACTAGAATGATTTTGAAACAAATGATTTTCAAAATATAGAAAATATCGATGATCATGCTCAACCAAAAGCATGGAGACATAGTAAAGATCATCCAATTGATCAAGTAATTGGAGATATTCACGAAGGTGTCAAAACCAGAAATAGAATCCTCAATGAGGTAACTTTCTCTGCTTTTATTTCTGAAATTGAACCTTCTAATATGGAAGAAGCCTTATCTGACAATGATTGGGTGATTACTATGCAAGAAGAATTAAATCAATTTCAAAGAAATCAAGTTTGGGATTTGGTTCCTCGACCTAAAGATCATACGGCTATAGGGACCAAATGGGTTTTCAAAAACAAACTTGATGAATCATCAATCATTGTGAGAAACAAAGCAAGATTGGTGGGCAAAGGCTATAATCAAGAAGAAGGCATTGATTATGAGGAAATATATGCTCCAGTGGCAAGATTGGAAGCAATACGAGTACTCTTAGCCTTTGCTTGCATTAAAGGTTTTAAACTTTATCAAATGGATGTGAAAAGTGATTTTCTAAATGGTTATATTATGGAGGAAGTATATGTAGAACAACCTCCTGGTTTTGAAGATGAAACAAAGTCTGATCATATTTTCAAACTTAAGAAAGCTTTATATGGTTTGAAACAAGCACCTAGAGCTTGGTATGAAAGACTAAGCAAGTTTCTTCTTGATCAAAATTTTGTCAGAGGAAAAGTGAATACAACTCTTTTCATCAAACATAACAAAGATGATATTCTAATTGTTCAAATTTATGTTGATGATATTATTTTCGGTGCTACTAACGAATCTGTGTCAAGAATTTTCTAAGATTATGAGGGAGAGTTTGAGATGTCCATGATGAGAGAATTAAACTTTTTTCTTGGACTTCAAATCAAGCAAAAGAAGAATGGTATATTTGTGTCCCAAACTATGTATTTGAAAGATTTGTTGAAGAAGTATGGATTAGATAATGCTAATGGAGCTAATACTCCAATGAGCTCTATAACTTTGTTGGACGCTGATGTAAAAGGTCCTAGCTTTAATTTTACTAAATATAGAGGAATGATTGGTTCATTACTCTATCTTACAGCAAGCATACCAAATATTCAGTTCAGTGTTGGAATGTGTGCAAGGTATCAATTCGCTCCTAAGGTATCACATGTAGAGACAGTGAAAAGAATCTTCAAATATCTAGGAGACACTTCAGAACTTGGCTTATGGTATCCAAAAAGAGGAAACGAGTATTTAATGACATATTCAGATTCAGATCATGGAGGATATAAAATTGACAGGAAAAGTACTAGCGGTCAATGCCAATTCCTTGGAGGCTCTCTGGTATTATGGTTTAGCAAGAAGCAGAACACAGTTTCATTATCTTCGACTGAAGCTGAATATATAGTTGTAACAAGTTGTTGTTCTCAAGTGTTATGGTTGAAACAACAACTTCAAGATTTGGGGATATACTTAAATGAGATTCCAATTTATTGTGACAATACTAGCACCATAAGCTTAGCCAAGAATCCTGTTCAACATTCAAGAACCAAACACATAGACATTCGACATCATTTAATTCGAGATCACATGCAAAAGAAGGATGTCAAAGTAGAATTCATACCAATGTACCTTCAACTTGCTGACATATTCACAAAGCCAATAGCTAAAGATCAATTTCCATATATTCGAAGAGAATTGGGAATGGTTAATCCCAATAAATTGTAAGTTTTTCTTGTTAACTATTTTAATTAAATGAATTTTTGATGATAACCATACTGACTTTGGCATCGGAGCATTAGAAATTGTCTTTGCAGGTCTGTCACTCGAGCACAGGAAGTGTCACTCGAGTCAGTCAACCCTGCTAGAGCACAGAACTACTACCTCCGATCCTAAATATAGGATAAAGTTTGTAGTGCAATTTGCACTACAAACTTTGTCCTATATTTAGGACCGGAGGGAGTATTAAAAATACTCTGTTTCTAAGCATGTAAAATAGGGGTTAACAGAGGAGATAAAAATACCAAGAGACTATCTAAAGTGGAACAGCTAAAATTGATCTCACTCAGGTAAGAGAGATACTCACTCAAGCATGGTATGAACATGCTTGAAGTGAAGAAAGAGCACTCGAGCAGAAAGGAAGAAATTCTTATAAGTGCCTACTCAAAGCATGGTTACTCAAATGATTTTGGAGGATTTGAGTACAAAGATGAAAAATATAGCAAGAAATCTTTAAAGCAGGTACGCTTTTACATGTTTTATCAAAGCTATCTGAATATTACTCGAGCATAGTATGAGCACACTCGAGCACAGTTTGAACATCACTTGAGCACTAGGGTTATTGCTCGAGTGTTGCCACTTATATCAGTTACACGATAGCTCAGACCGTCGCACTTCCTGCTCTCACTCGAAGTGTCTCATCACTTGAAGGTCACATCTCTTCACCTCTAACCATTACCTATCGATTAAACGTCTCTTTTTGCCTCAAATCACCGTTACAACTCTTCAATCTTCTTTATAAGGTGAGATTTAACCTCAGTGTTTCTCATTCTGTGCCCTAAGTTATTGAAATTTTCTTTCTCAATCTTCAGAAAACTTGTGAGTCTTGTTCTTTTCATTTCATTTCTAAATGGCTAGAACTAAGATTCCTGTTATTGCTCAAAGATCTCATTCACCCTCTCCCACTTATTCTGTTGCTAGTTCCTCAGGAACTCCGGTACCAACACCTTCATCTCCTAGAATGTCTTCTTTACCTACACCTCCTCCTAAACCCAAAACCAAAAAGAGAACTCCGGCCAAGAAACCTCATCCTAAACCTCAAATAGCCAAAAAGGATCAACCTCCGCAAAAGAAACTAAAAGGTGTGGTTTTCAAAGAACCAATGGTTACCTAGTCTCAATCCAAAGAGGACAAAGGAAGAGGAAAGAAGAATGACACTGAGCAACCACAACAATCCTTTTCTTCCTCTGATGACACATTCAATATGCAACTCTGGGAAGCAATGGAGAGGTCAACACTTGACAAGTTGGTTGGGAAAATTGCCTCTCAAGCCGGTGTCTCAAGTTCACACCATGTTGAGCAATCCAGTGCAGCTGCTTCAGGGATACCTTCTACATCACAGGCTCCAGAGGAAGAACAAGTTACAAGTCCTCCTGAAGGTTTCAATGTTGAGGAGCTGAAGCCACTACAACAGAAGGTATTCGATACTGAGTTTGTACATAGACATTTCTATCCTGTAGTTTATGCGGACTTAGATTATTTGAAGAAGAATTGTCATTTGGATCTATATCCTTATCTTGGATTCTATGCTCCCTGGCTGAATATTCACATTCCATATTCACCCTCTGTTGTGAAAACCTTTTACTGCAACATGAAAACCTATAACATTATGTCTAGGGCTGGAGAATTGATTGAGGAAGCAGTATCTACTACTGTTGAGGTCAATTCATTATGATATCTGCTAAGATTATTAATGACTTACTTGGGTATGTTGCACCACCTTCAGATCCACCAACTCTTTCGGCCAATGAAGCCTTCCGGCTTTTAAGACCAAATGAACCAGTAGGCCCTCTTAATTTTAAGCCTATTGACATGCATGATTCTCATAGAGCCCTTCACTACATATACTCTCGTAGCATGGTTAACAAGTCCAAAAATTTTACCCATTTCGCTCAGAAAGATTATTATTTGTTGGCCTCCTTCCTAGCCGGGCAACAAAGAAATGTGGGGGAGATCATTTTTAGTGAGATGAGAAGATTTCGATTTTCTTCATCAAAATCCGCGACTATACCATATCCTCAGATTGTATCCCTCATCCTTATGAAAAACAAGATATGATACTTGGAAGGAACTGAGAGGGTGATCATTCTAAGGTTTGGCAAGACTCAACTGACTCATATGAGTATCAATCTTCCAGTGAGTCAAACCAAGGCTACATCTCAGAGAGAAGCCACTCTATCAAGAGGTGATGAGGCTCAGTCATCTGGTCAAGGTCAGGTTCCCCTTCCATCTTTCCTGAATGCATCGCTCTCCAATCATTTGATTGAAGTGATCAATCAAGCTGTGTCTGGCTTGAAAAAGGAATTAATGACTGAGTATGAGAAGTTGGTAGACAAGATGGAGTTACAGGTCTTAAAGTTGGTAGACAAGGCTAATATCAACTTTGACTTGATGTTTAAGACTCAAGATGACATGTCAAGAAGAATCACTGATATGGAGATCTTCTTACGTTCTCACTTTCCGTCTACATCTTCTGAGGTGCCACTTGAGACCACTCCTGCCTCGACTTCACCTCCTCATCCACAGACACATGTTCTCTTCATCGATCCAGATTCTAATGTTGATATAACTTATGATCGGTCACCTTCACCACCACCCTCAGCCTCTGTTCCTCAGCCATTATCTCCACCTTTTATGCCAGTGCCAGTTGACCGTTCCACTGCCAAGGTGCCCTTTGTCCCATCGTCGGCTATCACTTTTCCTCAGCCCCCTTCTGATGTTGACAAAATGGGGGAGAAGGATGTGTGATGGTTTTATGAGCTATAATGGGATGTATTGGGTGTTTGGGTAGTTTTTATGTATTGGGGTAGGATTATGATGATGTTATTAGTATTTTCATGTTATTAGTTTTATGGGTGTATATGGGCTTTATGGTTAGTTAATGATTTATGCTTAATAGTGCACGTTTCTTAATTTATCATTAATGGCTATTTTCAAGTTATTAAGTTTTTATGTTCAGTTTTAATTGTTTCTGTGATACTATGCCTTATCTTGGTTGTTAAGTGTTCAGTGAAAGTATTGCAGGGAACATATGTAGATAAGTGAAAAAAAATCTGAACTTGAATTTAAACTTTGGTGAAAATATGCATTTGGAAACATTCATGTTGTATTTTAAAATTTTTTTCACTTTAATAAATCTTTTTAAAAAACCCATCACAAAGGTTTTGTCATCATCAAAAAGGGGGAGAATGTTATATCCCAAGTTTTGATGATAACAAAAGGTAATTATGTGCAAAGCATGGTTTTATAAGTCTAATGAATGATTTTAAAGTTACCAAATGCATATGACAAAGTTTTGTGATGTCTGTGTCAAATTTAACTATGTACTCGAGCAACAGAGCTAGCACTCGAGCAAGGATCTCTTTTGCACTCAAGCATATGCGAGTGTTAGACAGAAAGTGTTTGCCCGAGAGTAAATTACTGTCATTCTTACTTATGCACTCGAGCACTGGAGATAGCACTCGAGCATGAGTCTCTTTCTCACTCGAGCACATGCAAGTGTTGGACAAGAAGTGTTTAGCCGAGAGCAATTCCTGTCATCCTTACTGATGCACTCGAGCATTGTAACCAACACTCGAGCATGAAGCTGGTTTGCACTCGAGCATTAGCGAGTGAGGGATTGAAAGTGTTTGGCCCAGAGTCATGAAGGTTAGAGAAGCACAAGTATGCCCGAGTGACACATCAACACTCGCGAGTGAGAAATCTAACTCTCTCAAATTCTGATGCAAGTGCTGATAACAAGAGTATATTACATGAGAATATTCTTCTCACTCAAGCAGGAGTATGTGTGTTCGAGTGAGGGCCCACATCACCTGCGAGTGCAAAATCTCACTCTTGCTAAAATGGTATGCGAGTATTGTCCAGAGACGGGTCTCTTAGTGTAATGAACAAGGACACTCGAGCAGAAGGAGTTGTGCTCGAGTGAGGCCCCATATAACTCGCGAGTGAGAAAATGAACTCTCTAAAATCATATGGAAGTGCAAGTATAAAACTGAAGAACAAGGAGAAAATTTGTGAGTTCACTCAAGCGAGCCCATCTATGCTTGAGTGATACTCTGTCAGAAGACAAAATGCACCAGTCTTACAGCGTTCAATCCGAATATGGTTTAATGATATTTATTTATCTTATCATCACTTATTATTATACACTAGTCTTATGCTTCGAGATGAGAGTTGGTAGTTGGTTATCCATTCTGTTGGGTTTATGTTTATGTATTTGGATTGAGCATTTGGGTATTTGTATATGTATTCAAGCTAGGTTGTGCAATCCCTATTTGAGGAGTTGTATGGGCGAATGTGCCCTAGATTGTTTAGCGAAGGTAATAACCTGGAATTATCGGGAGTTATTGATGCGATCCAGAATCAATAAGTTGTTTGTTCAAATTCAAATGACAACTTTTCAGTTTCAAATGATCATTTTCAAATTCCAACTGAACAAATCATGAGAGCACAAGCTAAAGTATTCAAGGAAGCATTGATTGGGCTGATTGAAGAAGTTGTTGTAAAACAAATGGCAATTGGATCAATAAATCTGATTTACAAAGCAAAGATGCTGAAAACGTCACTAAGTTCATTTGTGCTAAATATGAAATTGTTAATCAAGTTTTGGGCTTGGAAACTTCAAAACAAAGAGCTTGGACCTAGTACTACACATAGGAGGATTCATTTGGGCCTAAATAAGCACATTTTTGAGTCTTAATTTGTGACTACATTTTCTTGAAGTTAGGTGTGCGAAAATCAACAAGTAGTTGGTGGCAGATTTGACTTTTGTTTTTTTAGCATGTTGTATTTGATTTCTCAACTTTCTTCTAGATTGTATTAGACTTTTGTGTTTATTGTATTAGACTTTTAGGTTTCCTAGCACATGATTTTACAATTTGTATTGATTGTTTTCAAACTTGCACTTATTGCAATTAGGTCATATTTTCCTATAAATACTTGGAGCTTCTTCAGTTGTAACACACAATTCAGATTTGAATCATAAATGAAAGTTGCACTTCTGCACTTTTCTTCTTGAGAGTGAATTCTCTCTAGGGTTCTTTTTAGAACTAACAAACTTATCAAGGCTTGATCAACCTTGTGGCATTTTCCAACACTTTGGGTCCTTGTTCTTTCGTGTTCAAGGGTTCAAGTGGATCGTCAATATGTGTTTAGCTTTCTTGGGGTGTGTATATTTCGTTGATCTAATTGCTAAGAAAGCTAGGAGTAGCCTTGAGTAAGAGTTTGGGACCATAAGAATCAATTGGGCAATTGTTAGGATGAGTGGTCTGTTTTGCTGCATTTTTTGGTTTATGATACACTTGAGTGATTTGGGGTTCACTCGAGTATAGGATGAATATCACTCAAGTGGTGATAAGTTCCACTCGAGTGCGGTAGTACAATTGTCCTTTTTGCTCTCTATTTTTGTTGCATTTCAATGGTTAAAGGCAAGAGTGCACCTTAACACTTGCGAGTGTTAAACCATAACTCAAGTTCTTCATGTTCCACTCGAGTGTTCCTAATACTTGAAGACTTTTGTGCTCTCGGGTCTTCACTTTCTGTGCTTCACTTCTTAGTACTCGAGTGAGCATTTGGCTATCACTCGAGTGTTGATTTCTGTGCTCGAGTATTCTTATCTTTAAAGTTTCTTGTGCTCTCGGGTATTCACTTGCTGTTGATCTCTCTTTAGTACCCGAGTATAGACTATACTGTCACTCGAGTGAGGTCTCCTTCACTCGAGTATCCGTACAATATCACTCGAGTGAGGCCATCTTCACTCGAGTGTCTCAGTGAAAAAAATCAGTTTTTGTGCTTCCAAAAGGAGATCTTTGGGATAGTTCTCCCAACCTTTTAGGGCTTTTGTTAGAGGTATTTATGGGTACTTAAAGAGCAATAATGATAACGAAATTAAGTGTTAAGAAGTAATTGAGTATTGGATAGAGAATAACACTTCATCACTCATTATGAATTATAGGATATAATATTTGCCCTACTTAGGAGGGGCCAGTGCCAGAGTGTGCACGGAAGGAATGAGCAGGTAGTGACTTTTCTCTCGTGTTGTGTATGATGTCTGGTATGCATGATTGATCATTATGTGTTTGTGAAATGTGAATGAAAATATGCCATGGTCCATTGTAGCGTAAGCACTTTAGCGAGAGCTTTTGTAGGGGGCTGATACTTTTCACACCTACCCCGATCGTTGAACTGCCTTGTAATAGACATAGATCTTTGAGAAACTGCTTCGTGAATCTAGCCAATGTGGTTGTGTATTGTGAACTGTTATATGCAACCCAGCTGTGGTGAAATATATTGTTGTGAACTGTGTTGTGGTGCAATACAGCGTGAGCAAACGTAAGGGTGACGCAAGTCATACCTGCCCTTGCCACTATAACTACCATTGTAGTTGCTATGTGTGGGTTATGATTTGCTTTCATGCCTTATTATTATGTATATTATGAGTTATTTGTTACTACGAGGATTCTTTAGAATCTCACTCTCCCAAAACAACTTTTAGACAGGGCCAAAGGATCAAAAGGAAAGCGGGTGATGAAGAGTGAGCAGAGCTCTGGATTGGGAGTTGTTTTGATTATTTGGTTATCATGTATATCGTATGGATATTTTGTTGGGAATTACCTGTATATGAAATGGTGATATTTGAATAGTTTTGTGTAATCCCCAGGATAAGGGAAAAAGAATTATTGGCTTTGTGCCTTTGTATATCCCTTTATTAATTAATGGAACCCGAGTGTGCCAGGAGTTTGTGTTGTACTCTGATATTTATAAATGGAATCAACTAGTATAGGCCATTTATGTGTTTGTGATGTGAATATGAGACAATTGTGAATAAGTTTTGGAAAAATTTTTGTGAACCATTATTTTAGGCAAAGGATTATTTTATAAGTCCCAATTTGTATTATGGTCTCTAATTCACTTTAATAATGTTTTATGACTTTAATCTTGACCTTAATCATGAAGGGGGTTTACATGTTCACTCGGTATATGTAAAGCAATCCTAAGTAAGTCCTGAGTAAGGATCGATAAAGTAACTTTATTGCAACAACTTTAATAAAGTAAGCAATCATGACTAGCTTTTATGTTGGCTAAGAATGACAAGTGTCCCTTAATCATTACAAAGGATAATGACACTTTTGCATTGGAAGAGTAAGGAGCTGACAAGTGTCTTTCATCATTACTATTACCTTATAACTGAGGGGCGCCACCTCACCCTGAGCCGGGGAATCCACCGATCTTTGATCCTATTACCCGGCCAACTTTCTCAAACACCGAACCCAGGAGCCGGGAGACAACCATTAGACCCTCACTAAAGGCCTAAGAAAAGAGGCGGGACCTACTTTATTAAAGTAAGTGAGACATGTCACCAAATAATTGAATCACTGGACAAATGGTACTATAACATGCTGACACGTGGCATTATTTTCAAGACTCCTCCTAAGCCATATATTTTGGATAGCTCTCATAAATATAGGGGGAAATCATGAAAAATGAAAAAAATGTTAGAGGAAAGATGAATAGTAACCGTTCTTCAGTTCAATCCGTTAAAACACTACTGAATCGGCGTTTTCTCCCAAAATACCTTTCACAAACCTTCTTCTAATCATCCCAAACTTCATTTCTATGGTTTTAGATTTTCATTTGGAGGGTTTGGTACCGCCTCAATGGCAGGAGTACTACTAGATTTCTGAACCGATTGCGGAAATGCGTAGAGGTAAGCATGGGCTTCATTTTGAACTGATTGGTTTGTTGTTTGGATAAGTTTTCATGAGGGCGGGATATTGTTTATTTTTTATCCAGGGCTATTTTTGTTTAAGTCTACCTGAATTTGTTTTATGGAGGTAGAGAACTTGCAACGTGTTTTTTGATCTATCAAACTTAGTTCAAATGCTAAGAAATTTAGCAAGATTAAAGTAGACATCCTGGGCTTTAATTTGATAGGTAATGTGAGCCATATGGACTAGTAGATTGAAAGTTATGATTTTTCAAAGTTTAACCTTGATCTAGAATGAAATATGTGGCAGTCTGTGTTTGATGAATTTTTGGAAAATGTGTGGTTGTAATCAATGCTCTGTGATATTTTTTTTACTGAAATAGGACTTAAAGAGCTTTTTATAAAACTTAGAACCAACCCATTTGAATTTTTGTAGATTAATTATGAATTTTCAAAATTTAGTTAACAAAACTGGCAGATTAGGTTAACCTGCAAATTTATGGCAATTGTGTTGAAATGTCATAAATATTGGGTCAAATATAAGAGACATATCCTAAAGGCCAATGTAGGCCATTGGATATCCATTTTCATGGCTATAGTAATATGGGTATTTATTTAGGACTATGAGAAGTGAAGAAGAAGCATTTTCAATGGTTGGAAAAGAAAAGGTACAAGGAGGGAACTCAAAGACAAGAGGTATGGGACTTTCCTAACTTGCATAACTTAATATGTGTGCTTGTGTATTGATGTGTTAGTTGTTTTGATGGATTGTATTAAGTATATGTGAACGAGTGAAGCTCTATTTTACTTATACTATGGCCATTAGTGTAATGTGTTTAACATTGGGCATGCATATATGTCATTATGTTGGCATGAATTTATGCAAGCAAGCATGTCATGCATAAAGCATTTCTTATATACATTTGTTAGCACTGTTCGCTACTATGATTCTCTTGAATCTTACTCTTCTTCACCAACCATATAGGTAGGTAAGCTTAGAAGAGGAATGCAAGAAGATGTGCAAGAAGAAAATGTAATGGCAAATTGAAGATTAGTATGTGATAGTTAGGTATGTGTAAATTATCATTGTATGATAATACATGTATGAACATGCCTAGTTGAATAGTCTTGAGGAATATGTAAATGAATGATTTAAGAATGAGCAGAGAAATAAGCAGCAAATCACTCTGATTGAATTAAATGAAGATAAGAATCGATGAGTAATAATGAAGTTGTGAACCACTAAAAGACGCTTCCAAAAAATTGAAAATTTCAGAAAAACACACTCAATTACAGGTTCAAATCCTGTTTTGAGTTTGGGAATTGAAAGAGTTTTGAAAAAGAATATCGATTAGTGGTTTGAATTCATTATGTAAAACTCATCAAATCGATTACAGAAATAAGGTGTTATAAGGTTCAACTAAGGCAGGTACTTCCTATTTATAGTGGTCTATGGAATCCACTAATTAGAAAAGTCATGTGCACTCCTACTTTCCCTCTAACTAATACTTAGGAAATTAATTCTTGATTAATTTCTGAATATACAATTACTTGTTTCTCAATTAACAAATTTATAATTACTGATGATTTGTTTATTATTTGATAAGGATACTTGTTTCCCAATCAAATAATCCAGCCTATCAAGGGCGAACCTGGAACTAAAGTCCAACATTTCCCACTCACAATTAATGGACATCCCATCATGTGTCTATTACTTTTTCTTGTTTCATACTTGGTGTCTACCATGACCTCGTGGGCAAAACGTCTTCAAAATTTGGTGCTTGTAATACTAGAAATCCCTTATATTGGATCAACATCTAAGGACACCCTTTATATATCTATAAGCTATCAATTTGTTGCCTTAGATGCCCCAGATTCTTTCATACATATCACTCATGGCATATCTAATTCCTCTAGAGTTAATATATTGATTAACTCATATTGCCTTCTATGCACATAGTATTCTCACTTACAATCTACACAGAGAACTAGTAAAAGGTTAACCACAGATACTAGCACAACTTATGTATCTGGAGTAAATCTTCCTTTTTGACTAAGCATCAATATGTCTAACTTGGTTGCTTTCCTAGTTTTCACTCGTCTAACTGAATCATGTGTGATCATAGAGCTTCAACTAAAGTAGTTGTCACCAAACCAAGCTTTAATGATGCCACCTACATCTTAAGGGAATCGTGGAAGGATTTTCTTGTTTGGGACTCACAGTGTAGTGAACTAGGAATCTTTCATCTACATCCCATGTTGTAGTCTAACTGTCAAGCACATACAATATGAATTGCATGCTAAATGATCGATTTATGGTATATTTCGATTTCTTTTTCTTTCACTATACAGACATAAATTCTAAAATGTACTCAACATTTGAACCAAAACTTTTTTCACACTAACTCTTCTGTAATCTCATTTGTGAAAAGAGTTCTTTTCCTGGCTATAGGTCTATATTCATGCTTTGATCCATTTTCTATGTATATGTATACATACATATCTTATCTCAATTTAACTGAGGCGACTCAGACGTAATGATTCTTCTTAACCATCTCATGGTGATCATTTGCTTGTCTTACTATCCTATGCTCCTGTGAAACATAGGAAGACAGTTGTTTATGTGAGTGATCCAACTTTTTCAGATCTGTACGATATACAAAATTGTATACGTTACATGTATTTACTCATAACATACATAGTATTTCTTTTATCTTCAGATAAGGGATGTTCAAGATTTTATACAATTCCTTGTAGGATGTGTAACCTTTCTAGGGTTGTGCCCTTAACTTTAGGGGTGTTAATGGGTTTGTAGTTTAACACACTAAGATGCTTAAGGATCACACTTGTACATGTCTTAGATGGCAAAGACTGTACCTCCCTTGTTCAATCTCCATTTATATTGTCATTCAAGATATATTCTGTTTTACCCATGATCTTTCAAGTAAGAATTCAGGATAACTCTGATCCTTTATTCCTTAACTCCCTTGACAATCGTTTTGGCTACACATGTCACTTAACACAAATGATGACTTTATAAAGAATAATATCAAGACTGTTTAGTACTTATGTAGTGTTCTTTTATTATCTCAAAGTTAGTGAGACTTTCAATTTTTGATACCTTAGATACTACTACCTGGATGATTGTTTCTATAAAGCCTTCAAGCTGCTTCATGTAGAGTTCATCATCCAATTTCCAATTTGGAAAGTAGTCTTTACATCTTCTTGATGTAATATCAAGGCTAAGCTTTTTGTTATAGTCAAAATTGATCATTCAGAGTTAAAGTGCAAAAAGAATAATCTTCCTATTGTAGTACCTTTTAGTCACTAAGTGTTGTAGGCCTTATATGGCCCTTATGAATTTGAGAACCTACTCGTTTCCAATTACCTTTCGGCTAGGAGTCAAATCATCTAAACATACTCTTGGCTAGTTTCAAAAGGAATTCATATCCTCTTGTATGGCTCTTTGGCATTTTCTTCTTAGCAGGTCCATTTAGTGTCTTTCAAACACTTATAAGCAATCATTGTCACCTTTTAAATAATGAAGTGAGCATTTATTCTATTAAGAAGTTTATCCCATTATTGTTATCTGCTGAATGATGATTGACTCTAAGGTGGATTTCATAGGATTTTCTTCCTATGTATGGGTAAGTTGTTCTTCTTGTAACTTACCTCTTACTAGTTTTAGCTTGGATCTTCTTGTGAAAATTGTAACCCCCTCTCCGTAATTACATCCGGATTTCGAAATTTAAGTGAAATAGAGACCAATAAAATGAAATAACCATATATAATCCCACATCCAAGAGATGGGGTATTTCGAAAAACCAATTCAAACCTACTTATTGCTGGTCTCGCATTCACAGACGGATATAATTACTTGAGTATTCAAATCACATAAGAAATATCAGAGTGCGGAAACTAAAATCCCGGCAAAACCCCAGGTTACTTCATAAATATAATGGGTTTACAGGTTCCCAAAATGGGGATTACATATCCAAAATGTTCATTTACATCTCATATACACTTGGTAATCTCGAAACAAAAACAAAGATAACCAACAACCTCTAAGTTCCCGAGTAAACCTAACTACTCCTGGTTGTCCGCTTTCCTTTCAAGCCACTCACTCTGTCTGAAAAGATTAGTCATTTGGAAAGGGTGAGATTCTAAAGAATCCCAGTAGTAATATCTTTTTCATACCACATGCAATCACATAATATGTAAACAAATCATCTCATATTAGCAACACAAATCACACTCCACCCTCATCCCCTTTTACCGCCGGGAAGGCACACCGTCCTAACCCGAACAATTGTTAGTGACTCAGGGACTATTGGCGTGGCAGTGCATACGAATAGCCTTGCGGCTCACATATAGCCTTTCGGCTTTCACAAATGGCCCGTCGGCCTTCACAAATAGCCTTTCGGCTCACAATTAGCCTTTCTGCCCACATAATCACATATACACACCCTAACCTCATCCCCTTTTACCACCGGGAAGGCACACAGTCCTTACCCGAACCGTTGTTAGCGACTCAAGGACTATTGGTATAGCGGTGCTTCCAAAAATTTCACAAACATGCAGCATATGAAATCTATTTCATCTCAATGACATTGAACACATTCAATGTATCACATAGGATATAAAGAAAGAGTCACTACCTGTATCTTTCCTGACTGGCTCTGGCACCTTAGTCTCACGAGGACGACAGATGTCAAATCCTATATCAATTAGGGACAACCAATCAATCTCTTTTCCATATGTATATTTCAATAATACTCTAAGTTGGTTATCATTTAGGACTCTTTAGGTGACTATTAGAGGCCTAAACATATGCCTAAAGGGTTGGAAGACACTACCCAAAAGACCCCTTTTTTGAAGGCAAAACTCTGATTTTTGACAGCCTCATTCGAGCATAGATGCCCTCACTCGAGCACAAGTACGGACATCACTCGAGCACAAGAGAGTGAGAGACAGCGAGTGAACACCCGAGAGCACACAAAGCTCTCCAGGATCAGGATCACTCGAGCACAACCGTATGCATTCGAGCACACACCTCATACCCGCGAGTGAGAAGGCACACTCGTGCACCTTACCCACGAGTGACAACCCGAGAGCACCACCCACACCTAAGGCACAAGCTCACTCGAGCATGACCCCCAGTGCTCGGGTGAGGCGGCTATGCTCGCGAGTGTCAGAGCACACTCTTGGCATTAACCAGCGAGTGAAGACCCGAAAGAAACCCTTCACTCTGGACTCGCACCATCACTCGAGCAACCCAAGTTCACTCGAGCACGCTCTTCCCTCACTCGAGCACAAGGTAATGCACTCGAGCATTATTCATAAAACCCAGACAACTCGAAGCAGAATAGGGAAAAACTCTCACATCAGTCGAGCATAATCATCCCGTGCTCGAGTGTTGTGCATCAGAGACCCAAAAACGCAGCAAAAACCAGAAAACACCAGATGGTCAAATCCTCGCCCAAAGGTTCCCAAACTCTTCCCAATGCTCATACATTCTAAGCACTAACTAGGGAACACCTTGGCAACTTTAAAAACACTCCAAAACCAATTGGACCACAATCAAACACTAAGGTCTCTATGGTACACAATATCCTAATTTCATTAAACTCATTTCCAATATCCCAGATTATATCCAACCATCAAATAACTCATCATTAAACCATTTCCACTATCAAACACCATAAAATCCACATTTTCAACACTTGGCATAATTAAGGTAAATTTTCCAGATTTTTCCAAACTTAGCCAAAAGTCACAAACAATATACCAAAATGCTCTAAATGCCCACCTCTTCACTTTGCTCAATCTGGAATCTTGCTTCTCCAACTTTCAAATTCGCCCAAATCACAAATCATAACCAATGGACAAGCTACACCCACCAAAATGAAGCTTATCACTCAAAGATCAACATTTATGAATGGTGTTTGAGCAAAAGAAGGCATTTACTTACCCAAATCAAAGCTTTTCTTTCCCCTTTTCCTTGCTTGCTCAGCGAAAATGGAGGAGAGAGAGATGAGAGATGGGATGATGATGATGGTGCACACTTCCTCCTCTTTCCTTGCCCATGCTAGCCGAATAGGAGAGAGAAAATGAGAGAAAAGTGAGGTTTTGTCCTTTAGTGCCACATCCTATGGCTCACACAATGTCACATGTCATCATCCACTCACTCCCTCAAAGAGCTCACCAAAATCACAACACATAGGATTCCGACCCATAGTCAAAGAATCACAACCCTTGATCTTAAATACCACACATATTTATTCCAAAATTCACATTACATTAATTCCAAAAGTGCTTAATTACACTAATTACCATAATTATCAAGTCATTAGCCCTAATCACAAATCGGGATATTACAAAAATGGCCTCAACCTTCCCACTTCGATAAGTGAACTGAGGAGTACTTACTTTTCCCTTGACACTATTAACCTCTCAAAGAGATTCGATATGATTAATGCTCATTTACCACTAGGAAATTTGTGTTTTATGAATGTTGTGCTCTTAGTTCTCTCTTAGTCATTGAGCCATCATCATTTTTACTAATGAAAACATATCATTTCAAATTCTTAGGTTGTTTCACGAAGACATACCTTTTATGCCTTAAACCCAATCTTCCATATTCATAAGAAGAATTATAGATATAAGCTATTGACCCTTATGGTCTTATGGCGCTTGGGTCTGGCTTAAGGCCTATCTATAACTCACAGAGCATGGTTGTAATTGACATGGAGGGCATTTAGTTAAGTTTGAAGACAACAGTTGTGAGTTTACCTACCAATACATGGCTGATAATTTTACTTATGTTATTCTTTACTTAACCATGAGAAGAAGAGTTCTATCTCTTTATTTCAACAACTTTATTGGGTTGAAGGGTTCTAGGGATTGATAATTGCCTAACAATCTCTTTCTTACACCCAAAGCATCTTGAACTGATTAAATTGTTCTTCTTAACCCATGTTTGTTCAAAAGGGCTTATCATTTTAGTTTAATTGATTTCTAACTAGATTTAGCCATTATTTAACAGCCTTATACTTGCCTAAAATCAAGTAAACACAACTATATTTCTAATAAACTTCCATAACATTAATGAAACACTAGGCTCCATGTTCTGCCCTCACATTTATTGATTCAAAAACGTCATAGTCTGCTAATTGTAGATAATATTTTCTCAAAATATTTTCTTGTATTTCTTGCCAATTAGACTAAGTTCTCAATTTCTCATAAGGATATTTACCCATTAGCACACACTACTTGGTAAAATCCTCTTTTGCTAGTTTTGATCATTCCGTTCAATCAATGTGTGTATGTGGCAAGAGTTGGAATTGCTATTTCTAAGACAAAAGGAAACATCAAATCCAACATAGGATTTGAAAGTCATAGTCTATCAACCTTTAACAAAAGAGATAATAAAGATGACAATTCGTCGATTGCAAATTGCGTTAAGTGAATCAGTGTGATTTATCCATACAAATTTAACATGCAAGTTCTAATCATTTGATTCTTTTTCTTACTTTACACCCGACACGAAGCTATCTACTTCTGTGAAATATCCACTGCTCACGTGGTTTGTTTCTTCTGCAACCCTCAGAGGATCATCAATTTAGCCTTTCATCTTTATAGAAACCATTTTTGACCTCCTCTAAATCAATTTTACCTTATAGGTTTCTTGCCCTTAAGCTTGGAGGATGAATCCTCCCACTCTTTAGCTAAGTTTGTCTAACTGATGGATCTCATATCATTTAGTCTTTCATACTCAAGTTCAATATGGTGAACCATATTACTGAAGGTCACAATATACTTATCATGAGTAGTATTTGCTTTCGCATACTCCCACCCACTGGAAGACAAAGCTTACTCCCATTCACTGGGAGACATAACTTACTCCTACTAACTAGGAGATGTCTTATCACAACATATACTTGTTGTTTATTAGAAAGAACTTGGTTTGTTTGTCTCAACTTCTTAATTTGACATTTTCCTCAAGTGTTACTTAAATGGCATTTAGGACTTATTACATTATGCTAAAACTTAATTTAGTTTTAACTTTATAGAAGAAGATTGGCAATTCCATCTTCCAACGCTATCCACACAACTTGGATAGAGTTATATTACTCATATTGTCATACCATCATAAATTTGAGTAATCTTGTTCTTTCTATGCTTGATAGCATAAACTTTATATTTCATTCTAGTGCTTCAAACTCTAGATTCTGAAGTCTAGTTGGTAGGATGTTTCTAACATCTCATTCTTCCTGAATGCAAGAGATTTGAGAGTTTTTAACTTCATAGATATATCTATTGAGCTTATCTTTATAAGCTTAGTCAAATGGACTTGGTCATAATTTAATCACTTAGACGATTATGGTATACAATTACAAATCATATTCATTTGTTCAAATAAGATATAGGATAATTAGATAATATGTTCACTAGTTTCATATTCAGGAAACAACTATGTTAACTCCCACCCCGCTCATGCTAGTTGGCCTACCACCTTTTTAACTTTAGTCTTTATTGAACTCATTCCCCTTTCAGGTTTTTGGATACGTTCTAAAAGCTCCCACTCAATCAAAAGTAGTTATAATAATAAGATAATAACATAATATCATCTAAACAACATCATGAATGTTCATCAAAGAAGATAATATACTCAATTCAATTCTAAAAACAAAGAATTTAATAAAAATTCAATAAAAAAGAATGTTCAAGATATATAAAAAATTTGCCACATATTGGTGTCTCTTAACTAGGTTATCCCTCTTATAGGGCCCTTCTAGCCATATATAGCTCACATGACATCTAGCTACAATGCTTAACTCTTCTTAGCCATGTTTACATCTATTCACTTGGATGTATTTGTAGCATACTTCCCACTTAATGAGATGATTCCTACATCTCTATCTATGTTGTTCTTTGTCACAACATTTGTGAAAATGGTTGACTTAGAAGTCATTGCTTCAATCCCAATTAATTCAATGTGGTTGGAAGCTTAGGAGGACTTATTATTATTTAATAAGTTCAAGTTGCTACAAGTTTCATGTTTTATCTCTAAGAGTTTGAGTAAAGGTTGGATAGGATCTCGTATTCAAAAACTCATTTGAATAATTTCCTGTTTTAAAGAATCTTTCAAAATTAGCCTAATGTTGTAAGTGAAATATTCTTATTAAGTAAACAAACTTTTGAAATATTCTTATTAAGTAAACAAACTTAGTCCAAAAACAATAGAATCAATATAGACTCATTTAGAACGCTTTTGAGGAACCTCCAAGTGTATAACAACACTTTTTTTGACTTAAAATAGATCCAAACATGTCTTAAATGTATGAAAATTACATATCAAACTGAAGCTCTCGAATTTAGGGATTTTTAGGAATAAACCGTGTCTCAATCGGAGGTCTTATGCACTTATAAGCACCCTTAGAAGTTATCTGGGTCAAAAAATCTTAAACAATTGAAAATTTCCAGCGACAGTCACTCTCAGATCAAGCATGTGTATAACACGCGCCGTCTTGTAGCAATTGACTGGCAACACAGGCTGACTTTTCAAGCTCTACGCATCGTTCTCTGTGGGATGGTGTTAGCTATTTGGCAAACAGTGTCCCCTTCAGGCCCCAAGAGCCACATGTCAATTTATGTGAAAATAATAATTTTTTAAAAATATTTAATGGTCAACAATTGATCGTTGACTAGTCAATGGTCAACCTTTGACCAATAACCTGTGATGTAGGATGACGTAGTGCTAACATGTTGACAAGTCAACTAATGATGTGTCTCACATGGACCAATGACGTGTTGGCTTGGCGTGGCTATTGAATACTGATGTGGCTTCATTCTAATAGGCCATGTTGTATGGTTGATTGATGATATGGTGCATTGACTACCACGTCTTTATCTTTAACCTCTAGTAGAGTCAAATTTACTAGGGCTTCATTTTTCGGCTCCCCTGTCATCAGATCACCAACTTCCTTAACCTTTCGGCACTAAGCAGGCCTTAGACCCTATACATGGTTTTACAACTTTGTGGAGACCTGTGTTTTTGGTAAACAGTCACCTGGGCCTACTCACTGTGACCTCCTTTGTGAGGAGTCACTTAATTGGAGCTCCATCGGATCTTTGCGACAAGAAAACTTTGGAAGGTCATATCTTCCTTCTTTTAGCTCCATTTTTTGCATTCTTGGTGGTGTTGGAATCGTTGCAACATAAACTACAAATCCATGGACTTTATTTGCTTCAATAATGACATTTTTATGGAGAAAATTGTGAGTTCTTTGGTATTAGTGGTAAGGCAACCCACTAAATTCTCTTCTTCATATCTCCCTCATTCAAATTCTGTTTGACACGTCCTAAGTGTCATTGGAATTGTCTAAATGAGCTCTACACATCCATGGCTTCAAATCTTGCAAAAATGCTCATTTTTTAAAACACTATTTTTTTCGAGCTTCTTCCATTGACATTGATGGCGCTTCGTAACGTGAGTTGGATGTGTTTTCTCTATATTTTGTGACCTCTTCTACCTTATGAAGGTTAAAGTCTCTTGTTTTTTGTTCCACATAGATTCCAAAAACTCAAATTTAAACCAAATTAAAATGAGAGAAGAAACACACCCTTTGAGAGCCAAAGAAGAAGAGAGAAGAAAGCATTTTTATAGCCAGAAAGCATAAACATAATCAGCTAGTACACCATACAGAGCAATAACATCTAAAGTTTTGAACTCTTGAAACATATAGGAGCATATGCAATATATAATTCATATGTGTGAGGAAGAGGAGGAGGATAAGTATGAAGCTTTGTTAAGAAAAACCTTAACATTCGACCAACTTTCATTATTCATCATATAAAAAGATATTACATGAATGAAAAGAGAACTACCCAGGTGCGAATGAATGTTCAAGAGTCAAACATCATATACACATATGAATGAAGAGAGAGAGAGAGAGAGAGAGAGAGAGAGAACATGGAGCAACATATAACAATATTGCATCACAGGACACAAGCAATTTTTTTAATGCTTATCCTCGTACGTAGTATATCCATGATAGAAAGAAAAACATACTATGAACTATCATGGTAGAACACACATATATATGCACACAAATGATCGAGTAGGAAGAAAAAATGTGTATATCATCATCATATAATCAAATATATATGATAGTCATAGCACAACGAAAATAATAAAAAAAATATAATGGAGATATAAACAAATTATATCACATGGTTATTCATAAAGAATAAATCACAACTTCAGGATCATCTAGTTTTGATGCCAATGAAGAAAAATTTAGGAGAAAGAATAGACTTGCATACTGGGGTGAATCCATGTTCAGATCCATGTCAATGCTTCAATACTCCATAACTTGAACATATAATACTCACATAATTATTAGACTACTAGAGCCTAAATAAGATTTGCATAATAGATCATCAGAACAAGAAAGATGGTAAAAGACAAGAGAAATTGTCAGATAGCTCAATAAGAGGGGAAATGTTCAACTGAGGGAGACACGTCTTATTTATAGAGATCTATAGAGAGTAGTAATTAAGAAGTTATGTGCACTCCTACTTGCCCTGTAAGTAATAACCAAGAAATTAATTCTGGATTAATTTTCTAATATACAATTACTTGTTTCTTATTAATTAACAAATTTGTAATTAATGTTGGTTTGTTTATTATTTGATAAAGCTACTTGTTTTCTAATCAAATAGTCTAGCTCATCAAGGGTGGACCTGAACTCAAAGTCCAACACTTACAATTTAAACTTTAGTATAATCCTTGAATCTATGAACGTGAGAATTATTTGATAACAATGATTCATACATGGAGATGGTGAAATTATTGTTTTTAAAAGAAAAAAGATGTTGAAATGTGTTGAAAAGAAAGACATTTAGTGTGTGTTTGGTGGGGCCGTTTGGGCCCCCAAAAACTCAGTGATTGATCCAAACGCCAATAGGGTATTGGGAAAAAAATTCAGTGTTTGGTGGGGTCAATTTCGAAAATAGCTTTTGGAAGATAAAATAGCTTTTGTTTAAAGCTCACTGAGGGAGCTTTTAATAAAGAGCGTTAGGGAGTTTATTACCGTTAGTTTTGCATTTAATGTGTCTGTCCTTGCTTTTCTCTCTCTCATCTCATCTCTTCTCCTTCGATATCACCTCTTATACACAGAAGAGACCAGTCAGCCCTTCCTTTCCACAATCTTCCCTCTCTCGCTGGCAGAAGCTCATTGTTTAGCTGGATCTTTAAGATAGATCGTGGATGCAGTTAGTGTTATGGTAAATGCATCCAAGGACAGAGCGGCAACATTAGATGCTATTAAAGAAGTTAGTGTCAATGCTGCTTTGAATCAGGTGCTTGACATTGACGAAGTCGACGTGATGAGGACTTTTGTCAGTGCTGTGTCAACCTAGTACAGGATAAGACAAATCGGGAAACGTTTGTGTTACTCAGTAAACAGAACATGGAGTTCATGGTTCCGTGGTTGTGCTTTAAGATTTATGACTCCTAGTATACCTAAACTATGTTTTTTTATGTTTGTGACTTCATGACACTATGTGACTTCATGAAAATATGCTTTGTGAAAGCTGTTTTATGTCATTATCACTTGAATCTGTTTACTGTACACCATTCAGTCCTTATTTGGTATTTTTTTTCTTCCATTACTCATACTTTAATTTTTAATCACACTCACAGGGTCCATAATCAATGGAAAATTCAAACAATCAATACTTACTTGATATGGTAGAGGAAGATTACCAGTCTTGACTTATATCTCTTATAAACGAGGAATATGATGAGTATGAATGATTTACCGCGTTGATATGTCAATATTAGATGCCTTTCATGTGCAAAGAACCCCGCAAAACAAGTGCACGCAATAGTCGTTTATGGGTGCAAGAGGTATTAGCAACCTATGGTTTACGATGTCATGACATGTTTAGAGTGAAAAAACATGTTTTTTACAGCTTGTGCCATAAATTGGTTGAACGTGGTTTACAGAATTCAATGAACGTTGGGATTGAGGAAATGGTTGCCATGTTTTTACTCATCGTTGGCCATAGGATAGGCAATAGGGTGGTACAGGAACTCTTCCAACATTCAGGGGAAACAGTCAATAGGCTTTTGCACAAGGTATTAGATGCTTGCATCAATCTAGCTTAGGAAAATATCAGACCAAGTGATCCCGAATTCACTATATGCCACCCAAAGATCAAAGATGATCCCCGTTATTATCCATACTTCAAAGATACTATTGGAGCAATAGATGGAACGCATATTAGGTGTGTGATCACTAGTGGCAATTGGGAAAAATATATCGGTAGAAAGGGATATCTAACGCAGAATGTAATGGTTGTATGTGATTAGGATATGTGCTTTACGTTCGTGTTGGCGGGATGGGAAGGTACTGCACATGATGCTCATGTGTTTAGAAATGCTGTTTCAAATCTAGTTATGAACTTCCCTCATCCATATGCAGGTATATTTCAGTCACCTTCCAGTCAATTATTTTCATGCCATGCCGCATGTAATATCCCAATTTTTGATTAAGGGCAAATCATGATTATTGTGGATAATTATGAATTTAAATTGAATTATTATGTGTTTTATGGCAATATTAATTAATATGTCATAATTATTGAAAAATTGGAAGAATGGAATTATTGGCCATGAGTTGGTAATTAAGGAAGAAATTAATTACTAACTAAGAGAAAATGGGATGTGTAATTAGAATAGCTAATGGATGGATTAGAGAAGCTAATTGGGGATTTAGTGAGTGAGAGCCAATGAGGAGTGGACACATGGCAAGCTCACATGTGGGGAGGAATATGAGAAAAGTCAAAAGTATTTTAAAAATGTGTTTTCTCTCTCTTCTTCCCTCTTTTTCTGCTGCATAAGCATGGGAGAGGGAAATATAATCATTTTCTCTCTTTCTTCACTCCTCCTCCCTCTCATCTCTCTCGTCCTCTCACTCCATCTCTCTCTTTGCTGGGCGCCATTTTTGCAGCAAAAGGAAGGGAGGAAAGCTTGAAAAAGCTTGTCCATTGGTTGTGGTTTGTGATCTCACAAAATTTTGGAAAGTAGTGAATCAAGAACTCTCTTTGGAGAAGTTGATAAGGTGAGTGAGACCTATCTATCTATCTAAGTTTCATACCATTTGAAATAGTTTGAATTTTCTGGAATTTTGGGCTCATTTTTGAAAATGAGGGCCATTGGGAGTTTGGTATGTGTTTGGTATGGAATTTGTATGTTTGAAATGCATTTTGGATAGATAGAATTGATTGGGTTGGAAATTGTTAAGTTTGGAGAATTTGAGATTTTAGTGTTTAATGTTACCCAAAACCAAAGTATGATAATAGAATAGGATTTTGGTGATTTTGACATTCCCATTGGATTCCTTGAGTGATTTTGTGTGGGGATAGCTTTGGTTGGGGTTTTGGGTTCATTTGGATCACTTGGGAAAAGTTGGAAATCTGTCTGGTTTGAGCTCTGTTTTGTGCAGTAAGTTTGGACGAGCGTTTTGAATGACCAAATGGTATTGTAAAATTATGAAACTTTCCAGTATTAAAATTCACATCCCAAGCTTCAAAATGGACATATATTTTGTGTCATTTCGTTTAGTATTCTGTGAGATATGGTTGTCCAAAGTTTGGGATTGAAGCAGAACTCTGTTTTGGAGTAGTGTTTAGTTTTTGGTGATTCTGTAATTGTGTAGTGATTTCTAGTGATGGGCCATATTTTTCCTTGAAAGAGGGCTTATATACCTTTCATTTGGCTTTGGAATCACCCCATTTTGATTTTTCTAGGATTAATTATGAATTTTGGAAGTTCAGCCAATAATCAGGGGATTTCTTGGCCGCGGCCAGTGGCCTTCTGACCATATTTTGGCCGCGGCCCAAGGAAGGGCTGGCCGCGGCCAACCCCTGTGTTCCAGCACTTTGAGTTTTTGAAAGGAGATTTCTAACCTATTGTTTCCCAACCTTTTAGGGCTTTTATTAGAGGCATTTGTGACCTCTTAAGGGTCAATTATGATAACCAAATTTAAGTGTTTCAAGTTAAATAAGTCTTGGAATAGAATATAACTCTTCGTCCCTAATCATGATTCTAGGATACGACATTTGCCCTAGGCGGGAGAGACTGGTGCCAGAGTACGCCCGAAAGGATCAAGGTAGTGACTCTTCTCTCATATTATGTATGATGTTTTGGCATGCATAACTTATCATTGAATTTGTGAAATGTGTGCCATGGTCCATTACGGCGTGAGCAGGTCAGCGTGAGCCGTGTAGGGATTGACGGTGGTCATCTCTAGGTCGGCCGTTGAACTGCCGTCATAATCGACATGGATATTGTGAATCCGACCCGTGGGGCGGCGTTTGAGAATCCAGCCGTGGGCTGTGTGTATCTTGCCTGTATGGCTTGTGTATGAAATGCATTATATGAATCCCAGCTGTGGTGAAATGTATTGTGTGGATTGCTGTGATGCAATGCAACGTGAGCAATTCAGCATGAGCAATCGTAAGGGATGACATGTGTCATACTAACCATTGCCGTTGTAACTGCCGTTATAGTTGCTTGTTGTGGTTAATGATTTGCTTACATGCATTATTATTGTACATTATATGATTGATTTGTTACTACGGGGATTCCTTAGAATCTCACTCTCCAAAAAAAAACCATGTTTTAGACAAGGCAGAAGGATCAAAGGGAAAGCGGGTGACGAAGAGCTGATAGAGCTATGATTTAGAAGTATATTTTGGGTTATTGGTTATCATGTATATCAATTGGATGTTTTTGGAAACAATTGTGTAAATTGGGATTGGTGGTGTAGTTTTGTGTAATCCCCAAGTTAAGGGTAATGAATTGTGGGCTTTGTGCCTTTGTAAAACCCTTATTAATGAATGGAACCCGAGTGTGTCGGGAATTTGCTTTATACTCTGATATTTGTGAATGAAATCAACATGTACAGGCCATTTAGTATTGAAATGTGAATATGAGACCGTCATAAAAAGGTTTTGTAAAAGTTTTTGTAAGCCATGATTTTGGGAAGTTTGATTTTGTTTAAATCCCAAAATCATCTAAGGTCTCTAATTCTACATCAATTACGTGTTTATGAACTACATCTCGGCCTTAATCGTGAAGGGGGTTACACCGCACTTATATTTATCTAACAGTTTGAATTGATTTCAACATTTATTAGGGAAATATTATTTGGTTGATGTTGGCTATCTGACACAACTTGATAACCTTGGTCTCTATAGGTATGAGCGTTATCATATGCCAAAATTTAGCCGCCAACCTTGATTTAGAAATGCTAACGAGACCTTTAATTTTTATCATTCTAGTTTGAGGTCAACTATAGAAAGGACTTTTGGAGTATAGAAGAATCGATTTGCATTGTTACAAAACATGCGTAAGTACAGCTACCAGACACAAATTCGCATTGTTTGTGCAACAATGGTCCTACATAATTTTATTAGGAGAAATAATGTTGAAGACATGGTGTTTTGCTAGGGTGAAGCTGGGAATCTCGTCGATGTAGATAATAATAGCGTAGATGAACAACCTTCCGCGTCAAATTATGGTAGGCAATCTTCCATTCAAATGAATCATATTCGTGACTCAATTAGAGACTATATTGTACGGAATATGTGATCCAATTTGTTATGTAATATTATTTCATCAAATTGTGTTAATTTTAATTTCCAAATTTCCCAACTTTAACTTTTATAATTTTTTTTAATTTCAAATTTAATTTCTCTCTTATCATTATCACAAAAATCACTTATGCTTAAACCAATCCAAACAAGTTTGTAAAAGCTAAATTGACAAACTCAATTTTTTCAATCGCCAATCTAAACATAAATCACATTATATAATCGGGCTTTTACCAAAAATAAGATTATCAAAAACTAAATTGAGAAACTCTATTTTTCCAATCGCTGTTCTAAACACACACTTAAATGATGCAGACTCCATGCATGCTTGAAAGTCGTTTTTATAATATTATTTGCAAATTAAACCTTCATGTTGGGATCCTTTATATAAATTTAGACGATGTAGACTTCATGCATGTTTCTTTAAAATTTAAAGAAACAAACACAATTTTTTTTATAAATAATTAATTAACTTTATGAATTTTTCTTATTTCTGTATATTATTTAGGGCGAAGGTGCAAATTTGATAATGAACAATTTTGCACGGAGCATCTGTAAGACTTATTTATTTTCGGGTGCAAAAATGGCAATAAACTATTTTTTTGGAGCAAATTCGGCAATGCCGTTAAAAAACACTTAACGGCAGTTACTTTTTGAAATATGGGTCCCAACAGGCTTCTTGCTCTGTATTATTTTAATAATTTTTTAATGAAAAAATATCACTTAGGCCAAATAGAAAAAATTTCATTTCAGATAACCCCCAAAAGATTCTGAAATATCACTGTCAGTAAAAATTAATTAAGCTTTACAGTGAGATTTCATAATCTTTTGGGCCTTAACTGAAATGAAATTGTTTCCATGTGGCCTAAGTGATATTTTTCATTAAAAAATATTAAAATAATACATATTGAGAAGCCTGATAGGATCCACATTTCAAAAAGTAACGGCGGTTAAGTAGATTTAACGGCGTTGCCAAATTTGAGCAAAAAAAAAAAAAAAGTTTATTGCCATTTTTACACCCGAAAATAGACAAGTATTACAGATGCTCTAGACGAAATTATTTATTACCAAATTTGCACCTTTACCTATTATTTATCTAGCCAACATACTAAGGCTAAGAGTGAGTATATCGATATGGAAGGCACTAATTAATATATATATATCAATTGAAATGTATAAAAATAAAATATAATTAAAGTAAGATTGCTATGGAATGATAACCCCAATATTCACCCAAAAAGTATAATTAAAGTAATATATGTAAATCATTTTCAGTATCTTGGGATTGGATGAATGACCACGGATAAACCCACATGTGAATCTTCTTTTGC
This sequence comes from Inga laurina, assembly GCA_963855925.1. Classification (NCBI taxonomy): domain Eukaryota; kingdom Viridiplantae; phylum Streptophyta; class Magnoliopsida; order Fabales; family Fabaceae; genus Inga; species Inga laurina. Next base: position 39,488,241 of record OY979703.1, on the reverse strand, counting down.
TATTTTGCCGGCCTGATTGGCTGATTCCTTCTTTCAGTGCATTTAAATTAAAGCTGCAAAATACACACACACATATCATGAAAATGGGACTACCTGAGAGATGGTAATAGCTTGTACAGTGTAGGTAAAAAAACACAGATAGAATAAATGAAAAAGACGATCGCAATTTTCTTCTGCTTCGATCGATGCCAGCAGCAAAGCTTCTTATGAGCAACATATATAAGTTCACCATGTTTGTTAGCTCACCATGTTTGTTTTAGCGATCAGATTACTTATAAGTTGTTTTCACGTAAATCGAGACATAACTCCTCTCACATACTTACCTCGTATACCGTAAATTACGATTAAAAAACTACTTTTAAGCATTTCAATCGCTCATCCAAATAAGCACATAGTGAGCTAGCCAATTTTGTTGTAGCTTACTGGCGTGAGATTTTTTCTTTAAGTGGGAGATCGCAGGTTTAATTCGATTGTAGCCTCATATCGTTAGTGTCTATCTCTTGATTCAAAAAATATATATACACTGACCTAATAAACAACACACTTACAGTAAAAAAAAAAAGCAGCTGAAAATTATGTGTATACAAAAATAAAGCAGTTGATAATTGAGAAGATGATTTGAATTTTGAAATCCTATTTGTCGAATAGTTGAAAGGAAATGCCTTGCATGCGGTGGGTGACATAAATCACGTGTAACTGAAACATTGCCTCAACAATGTAAAACTTTGAACACAATTTTCCTTTTACCATAAGAATAGCATCAAAAGGGAAAACTTCATTATGTGATACTCCTCCAATCCTAAATATGAGATAAAGTTAATTTTCTTTAGAGAGATTAAGGAAGCTAAATAAGTTATTTAATCATATCATTTATTATATATCTTTAGATTATATATCAGTTTATTAGTTAAGCTAATTAGTTTGGAGAAAAAAAAAATATAAATACTCTAAACTAATTTAATTAGTTTCCTTAATGTTTTTTTAAAAAATCAACTTTATTTTATATTTAGGACTGGAGGTAATATATATTATAGATGCAATAAATGCCAGCAAAAGAATACTCATAAGTAAAGTGGGAGAGAAGAAGCAGATGTAATAAAGGGAGAATTATACTAAGGTCCAAAAAAAAAAAAAAAAGAGAGAAATGAAAAAGTGGTCTCATGGAGTTGTTAATACAGGCTCCTAAAGTTGTTAACGAGTTGTTAATACAGGCTCCTAGAGTTATTAATAGAACCATTTTTTCATTTTATAATCTATAGGAACCATTTTTTCATTTCTTTCTTTTCTTAGGACCTCATTATAATTCTGCCTGTAATAAAACATCATTCAAGCCTTTGAATAATATTTCAAGCAGTACATACTTTAGCCTTTGGATAATATAATGTGTCCATCGGCTGTACATACTTTAGCCTTTGACTAAGCACATTTCCTATAGCCACCTCACATTGGCTGTAGAAAAGCTTTCTGAAAACATTTTCCATTTTCATGTACTTTATGTTTCAGGTGGCAGATTTGCAGATAGAGACCCAGTGTCACGAGAAGTTACAAGCCTATATAACAGCGATCAGATTCTCTCCCATACTTTCCCATCCCTTGCCTCTCCATTGCCCAAAAATGACGCCGTTTTGCGTCTTGAAATGAGAGCCAAGCTAAACTAAATCAAACACTGCGTTTCATGCTCGTTTTTTCCATTCCCATTTTCTCGTCTGTGCTGTGCGAATTTGCTCTGCTTCATGCTGCGTTTCACTGCGCGGGACAGGTTGAAAATGCTGGAGGGAAAGAATGAACCGTGCGTTTGTTTAAGTGCGTGTGATTCTGTAGCTCGATTCCTTCATTGTCATTGTTGGGATTTACTGTAAAAAGAATCAAAGTATGTGACAGAATAAGACTCCCCTTTCATCTCTTTTCCTATTGTTGGCTAAATGTTTAAGTGTGTGTGATTATGTGTGTATTCTAAAGAATGTTGGATAAATTTCATTGTCCTTGTTCTGTTGCAAGTCGTCCTTTTGGTTCATAACATAGCTATTAGCTATTCATGTTGTAATAAAAGTGTGTTCCGATGTTTTCAAAGCGGGGACGTAAAAAATGTACTACTATTATTTTTTGTTATATAAGTTGCAAATGTAAAAAAAAAATCTAACAACAATTTTTAAATAGGTCCGTTAGTGAAATTGATACTTGGTCTATGATTATCGAGCTACATGTTGTATCTCCAAGACGCACAGAAGAAAAGATCGACATAAGGTTAATGAAAATCTTGCCTGATGTGTTATAGATACAGAATTAGGTTGTTTGATAAAAAAATGCAGCATGTTGGTAATAAAGAAGATGACTTCCAGATTTGTATCTCATTCTGTTGCTCGATTCCTTCATTGTCACTGTTGGGATTTACTGTTATGAACATGGATTGTTAAGTTTGTTTGGTGCTTATGGTTTGCATATGTTATTGGTTATGTTTGCGTGTTTACAGATGATAGGTGTATGATTTTATATTTAAAGTAATGAATGATGTTATTTCCCGGGGGTAGTCCTATTATATGTGTAGTATTATACCTAGTCATTGATATAAAATTCACTTTAAGCTTAGTATTATGTTTTTTATTGTTTTGGTTATTTATTTATTAATTTACATTTGGTACATATTTTTTCAATTTTGCAAGGGGCTTCTACTATGGATATAAATTTGACTCCTAGGCTTAATCTTGAATTTGATAATATTGATAAATCATGGGAATTTTGGAGAGAATATGGAAGAAAAATTGGCTTTGGTGTTCGAAGGCAAGGGGGCAACAAGAGTAAAAGGGATAAGTCATCGTATACATGTTACCTATATGTGTGCAATAAAGAAGGAGTAAGAAAACCAGATAAACGAGATGTGCAAACTAGGAAGCCCAGAGATGAGACAAGAACATGCTGTGAAGCTAGAATGAAAGTTAAGCAAGTAGATGGAAAATTCAAAGTAAGCGAAGTTTTTTTAGATCATAATCATCCTCTTCAACCTCCTGAAGCTGTTCACCTTCTTGCATCGCATCGAGAAATAACACCAGCTCAATGTTATGAATTAGAAATTGCTGAAAAAGTTGGGATTGATAAAAAATCAGCGTTCAATTTGCAGAGTCAGTATGTAGGAGGTTGAGACAATTTGGGATATATAAGAGTTGATGTAAAAATTATCTTAATTCAAGAAGGCAACGAGCAATGAAATGTGGTGAAGATGGATGTATATTTCGTTACTTTGAGCAACAACTGGTAGAAAATCCGTCTTTTTTCCATGCTCACCAGATGGATTCAGAGGAGCAAGTGACGAATGTGTTCTGGGTTGATGCACGCATGTTGGTTAACTATGCTTGCTTTGGAGAAGTCATTTCACTAGACACAACTTATTGTACAAATAATAACCATAGACCTCTTGCAATTTTCTCTGGCTTCAACCATTACAAAGGAGGGGTGATTTTTGGAGCGGCATTGTTATATGATGAGACTATTAAGACTTTCAAATGGCTATTTGAGACATTTTTGTGTGCATTGTTATATAATACTGGTAACAATAAAGAATAATGATAATGGAAGAAAACAATTCAGTCACTTTCATTGAAATCTGAATTTTTTTACATTGCATTGTCTGATCTCAATATTTTTGATAATTACAAGACTCTCACTATACATTGATTAACATTATGCTACAAATACAGGTTCAATGATTGACTCAAATCCTCCAACATGAAGTCTCCAGCTCAGCTTATTTTGTACAGCTTATGACTTCTTCTTGGGCTGCTCTCTTTTTGGTCAAGCAAGCTCATCATTTTGTTCTTCAACCATATTCATGTCTTTTCAATTGATGTAATATGAGTTGGCTCTGTTTTTGTCAACTAATCTGCAATTAAACATAGTCAAGAAACAGTCATGTAACAAGTGGTCAAGCAAGCTGTAAATAATTAGTTCATCTATTTGTGTTAACAGGGAGTAACTTCTGTTTCCATCCACTTACCACCACTCAATTTCTGGAATTTGCTCCTTGGGTTTTTCTTTGATTACTACTCTTTCTGTTATTTCAATTAAGTTAGGATTTATATCAGGTGCCGCTTTTAGCCTTGTCCAATTGTGCTTGCTTTGCTTTGTGCTCTTTTGCTTGAGCTTCTCCAAATTTACTCTGCAAGGGTCATATTAATAGGATCTCTTTTGCTTGCAGAAGCTAGATTCCCGTGGCTGTCAACAGCCACACACCCAACTGTTCCCAGTTGAATATCCCCATTAGCAATTGGTGTCTCCTTAGCATCAGTTTTTTGGATGGGTTGAGTGTAATCGATCTATAAATTTATGAAGCATAAAGTATGTTAACATATCAGGGACAGACAATTGCAGATTATTGATGAAACATAAATATTACATGCTTTAAGCAATACTCAGCATAAGCCTATTCTTCATGCATAGAATTAACCAGGCTAAATACTCAGCATAAGCCTACTCTTCATGCATATAAGCCTACTCTTCATCCAAAATGATTCAATCTTTCGAGGTTCACTAGCCTTGTAGGTCTGAGGAAGGACCGAGTACATGCTTGAGAATGTCCCTCATAATTTTGATGATCACCTCTTCTCTATATGAAGTCATAAACTTCACTGACAACAAAATATTTTAGTTAGCTTCCTGGTATTTGGAGTCTGACTAAATTCAATTTCACCTTGGGTAAGTCCATAAATTATGCTAAGAAAAAATAGAGACGAAATTAACAATCTAATTTTATTTTACTGCGAATTCAGCCCTTAAAAGATCAGAGGATATGAATTGCTAGATGTGGAAGCAACAAGCAAGGGCTTCTCATAGAACTAAGAACAATGTGAAGAAAATAGTAGTCCAAATGGTACAAAGAAGATGTCAGAATATCTCAAAGTGACACATGAAATGAGGGAAATTTAAAATTGAAGACCCAGGAATTACTCAAGGGGCATCAGGCATCTGAGACAAAGAAAAAGCATCAAGCATCAAACAGAGGGTTTTTACAGATGAAGATGCTATTCTAGTCATTTAAATTCTTTTAAGCAAGATTGTACACCACTTATATGGGGGCCAACATTGAAATCAGTCAAATCTTCCCTAAAAGATATAGAGGCTGCTAATAATATCAATGGATTCCCAGACCAGCGAAAAGGAAGCCCCTTCTCTAAACATCTACTAGTAGGGTAACTTATAAGGACATTCGTTCATGAAGAATGTGACTAAGTTCTGCAAAATAATATAATCCAAGCCAAGGCCATCGATTTTTCAGATGCTCATTTCCATTACAAGCGACGTCCAATAACAAGTTCATGAATGTAATGACAAAAATATTGTAAGAAACAGAACATACTGAAAGTGGGTAAGCGGTTAGCTGATACTGTAAATAGTATCCATCTTGTAACATTAGTAAGTAGAGAAATGGAAAACCTATGTGTAAAAATCAATGTAATAGACAACTATTAAACAACAGGAAACTTCACATCTTGAAGATTGAACTTTTCTCAATTTTCGTGAGGAATAACATATGTGCACAACACAAGTGTAAAAAACTTTTAAGTAAGCACCTTAGCTGAGACTGGGTGAACCTTTCTTACCCCATGGAAAAAGTGGAAACTCCCATTTCTGTTTTGGGACTGTGATCAAATAAGACGCAACCTTCTCCAAAAAAGCAAAAGGAAAAAAATAAAAGAAAAGAGAGAATAACTGGCCAAAAGTAAATATTGTTATTATAAATAACTGGAATTAGGAAATCACCAACGAAAAATTCAAGAAAATACCAAGATTGATGCCGCGAGAGAGCAAGGAGACTTATAAAGAAATGACGTCTCCTCCTTCTCATAGAGAAGATCCATAATTTCCATACACGCTTCAAAGTTGATGAGATCACCGACGATGGCCACTCTCCTTCACTCCAAAGGATGAGAATTAGCAGACAGAATAAAAAATCTGATGTGTGTATATAATTTCTCTTGTAAATATGACTCACTTGATCTGCATCCAAAGCTCTTCAAGGTACAAAAAAGCAATATTTGTTGTGCCAATCTCAAAATTCAACACCTTTGGAAGTACCAAATCATATTAGCCAACCAATTGAGAACCAAATACGTGGCAGGTCGGGCAGTTTATCCTGCATGAAGAGCACCTCCTGCAGATATCAATATCAATTATCAACCGCCAAAAATGCAGGTCATTCATAGTCAAGAGGTTCATAGTTTGTGTGTGTTGGGGCTTGGGGGGGAAGGAACTTACTGCTTCGAGGAAATCTCGAGTGGCAAAGTGTTGGTCCTTGATGATATTGTTGGCCAAGGACTTCAAACATCTCACAGAAAGTGGATGAGAATCATGCATCTGCGTAGCTTGATATAGCATCATAAAACGAATTTAAAGTTTACAGTAATTTATACGAAGGAGAAAAAACAGCCATGGAAGGAGGGCTTAAAAACACACTTTGCTTGAAATCTATACAGAAATCAGCCCAAACAACTGCAAATTGCTCTTTGTCACAGGATGGAAGAGCCAGCTTCTCGTGTTGCCAGCTTCCATGAAACTTCAGAATCGCCAATTATAATAAAACAATATGAAGGAGCCAATGGAATTACAATACGAAGGGGTAAAAATAAGAGAATCAAAATCGGTGATCAAAATAGTGAGAAACAGGAAGAGGGAGATCACCTGCGCAAAGAAATAAAGAACCGATCAATGAACAATGACAATGCTGAGTATTTAACGATGGGAGCGACTTCCAGATGCTACACAGATAATAACAATTTGGGAACAAATCACACCGAAAAGGAAGATAGAGTAGGGAGCAGAGAATGGTTTACATGAGCAGAGTGGAGATAAGATAGAGACAGAACTTCTGAAAGCATATCGACGGAGACGAGAAAATGGGATCGGAGAAAACGAGAAGGAAACGCAGCGGAGAAAACGAGAAGGAAACCCAATGTTTAATTTTGTTTAGTTTGGTTCTGATTTCAAGACGCAAAACGGCGTCGTTTTTGGGTAATGGAGAGGCAAGGGATGGGAAAGTATGGGAGAGAATCCGAACGCTATATAACATTCAACGGTTCCATTTATTCAAATTCAAAATTAAAAAATCTTAGCCCTTCAGCTCATCAACGGTCCATAAAATGACACGTATTATTTCACAAACTGGATCCACTTCTGTTCAGACCAACACTCCATATAGTGTGTGTTTGTTTTACCAATTGAGAGGCTAATCGTTGGAAAATAGTGGATGAATTGGGCTTCAACAGTAAAACCAAATGAATCCCTGTTTGTTTCACCGATGCAATTTAAGACACAATAAGTAAAAGTCACCGATTGGGCATTTGCCTGAAATGAAGCTTTTTTTTTTGCTTCAGCCCAAATGAGACCGTTGGAGAGCATTTATTGGTTTTTAAATTATTCACCTACCCCACCTTTTTCACTTTTCTGCGTATCTCATCGCAACAATAATTCTCCATTCTCTTCTCCACCTTTATGCACACCAGAGCACAAGCGATGTCTAGCGGCGGCCTGGATCCGTCCGGTTTTCCCAGTCAACGGTCGTTTTCGGCGTGGTTCTGAGGTGCATCATCTAGCCTATAGTGTGGTGTTGCCTGTGTCTTCTTTTCCGGCTCCGTGTGTGTGGGCGTTAGTGTCAAAGTCCGGCAAGTGGGGTTGCTCTGTGACGGTGTGTTCTGCTGCGGTTTGGAGTCAGGGGCGGTGGATCTGTACAAGCAAGAGCCTTTGAGCTTGCCCGGCGTTGAAGTGTCCAGCTGCAGTTGAAGGTCGTCGCCGATCTGGTCTGTCGCGTGTCTCTTTCGTTGCCCTGTGAGCTTTCGTTTGTTCATTTTCCATCTTCCCTTACCTGCAAAAGCTCAAAACACTAGTGCAAAATACTAATTTAGCTACATGATTTTACATCAGTTACTTAAAGAACTGAAGTGATAATTCATGTGACATAATTTTGCTTCTGTTTTATGCGTAATTGACGCTGTAATGTACAATATGGCATCAGTTACTTGAAGAACAGAAGTGATAATTCATGTGATATACATTCGCTTATGTTTTAAGTGTAACTGACGCCGTAATATACAATATGACATCAGTTGTACAGTCAACTGATGTCGTAATTAAGATGCTATAATAATAATTATGGGATTAGTTTATTGAGCACCATAAGCCATAATTAATATAAAGTTTTGGAATTTACTTGTGAAATAAATAAATTTAAAATATAACATGTCATAATTGTAATTAAATACTATAAATAATTTTTTCCAAAATATAATTATATTCACTAGTACAAAATACTAATTTAACTACACGATTTTGTATTATTTACTTGAAGAATAGAAGTGATAATTCATATAACATAATTTCGCTTCTGTTTTACATGTAACTGACGGACGCTATAAGGTACAATATGGCATCAGTTACTTAAAGAACGAAAGTGATAATTCATGTTACATAAGTTTGCTTCTGTTTGAAGTGTAACTGACGCAGTAATGTACAATATGACATCGGTTGTATATTCAACTGATGCCGTAATTAAGATGCTATAACAATAATAATTATGGAATCAGTTTAGTAAGTACCAGAAGCGATAATTCATATAAAGTTTTGGAATTCAATTGAGAAATAGATAAATTTGAAATATAACATGTCATAACCATAATTAAATATTGTAAATAAATTTTAAAAAATACTTTTTCCTAAAATATAATTATATTATAGTTATATTTTAAATAACTTTTTTTAAGTGGGTTATTTATAGCTCAGGACCATCTGATAGAGATTAGTGAACTTCTTTTAACTACTTAACTATACCTAGTTAATTATTAAAAAAATGGATGATCAATTTATGGGTGGAACTTGACCCATAATTTATAATTTATTTATCGAGTTTACTTATAGCATCGGGTCCTATAGGAAACCAAGACCTTAATTATAACCCATATGGCTCTAAGGAAGTCTTAAAAATATATTAACTATTTTTTTCTAAAGAAAAGGAAATATTGCGTCGATTCCCACTCCACCTGATGCCCTAATGCCTTCAACAAAAACCTCCACTACTCTGCTAATAACTTCACGGCTTCTTTATGAATTTCGCTCTAGCTCTAATAACTTCACGGCTTCTTCAGTTGCTCTGTGATATGGCTGCGTTTAGCTCTGTTTGGTCTGTTAGTTTTGCTCTGTTTGGACCGTTTGGAACTCCTTTTTGGACAAAGTTATCATAATGAGCGAACCTCATTATGATAATACACTTCGCTGGAGCCAAAAAATATAGGTAGCCAATAGTTAGTTTTATATATATGGGTTGCTTCGCAAGGCAGGGAAGTATATTTTGTTTACATTAATCCAAACCTGGAGTGCATTTACCTTATAGCTTGATTTCTCAAACAAGATTTTGTATAATGATATTGAGTAACATTGCATATTACTATCTCTTAAGATCAAAAAACGATTGGTTGGGCAGTCCAGGGAACCAAGAGCCAATCTCTAAGCATAAATGATTTATGGCATTTTGCAATATCTCCATGTTTATAAATAATTGATTTTTTGTGAATTGCATGTTAAATGTAAGATTACTTAAATTACTCGGCATTTTTGAATTCCATCGTTTCTTTAATTGTAATATGCCCTTGGCAATCGCCAAGTCGAGTGTAGGCTAGCTTACCAATTTATGAAATTCCACTCTGTAAGTGGATTCCTTTTTTGTTTCTGCTTTGGTTTTGGTCTCTTTTAAAACCATCTTTGTTGGCCTCTTGTCAGTGTATTCACTCAACTGGATTTTGCCTGATATCTTGGATTCAATAGCTTCTAACCTTTATGTGCGGCTCACCTTACAGCAAAAACCACACACACACACCCTTGAAATAGTCACTTACTTCATAATAATAATAGATCCATGGTAACTTAACATTGTACATGTGATTGCTGTGACATTTCATCAATGATTTTCAGAGCAAACTTCTGATAATTTATTAACCATGATTTTTCCCTTTGATGCATGATATTTGGCCTGATTGCATGTCTTGGTTTGCCGTGTTTTGATGGATAGATATGCTAGTAATTGTGAAGTTCTTTCTATTAGCTTAAGCTTTTGGGATTGCTTGTACATATTTTCTCATAGCCCTCATCCAAAAAGTCGGGGTTTGCCCTTTATTCTCCTAGTTAAATTTTAGTACATGGCATGCGGGGCACATATTTTCTCATATACATGTTTTATCCTTCATTCTCCTAGTTAAATATGGACACAAAAGCTGTATGGGATGTACAGACAACAGAGATATTTGTCAACGCATGCGTTGACCAAATATACAAAAAAGAACGCAGAGGGCAATCATTCACACCAAAAGCATGGCAAACTATTATTGAAACATTCACTGAAAAGACTGGCAAACACTACGGGAAGAAACAATTGAAAAATAAGGAAGAGGAGGATGATGTTTACAGACCCACGATGCATGAAGAGGAAGGCTCTGGGGACAGTGAGGATGAGCATTTCGGTGTTGACCCTGCAGTTAGTACTGGAGTTATTGATGAAATGGCAAGCATTGGAATAACAACGGAGAGGCCATCAAGCACTGGTCCCACTGCATCTGGAGGTGAGCCCAAAAGGAAGAGAGGTGAAGGGTCTAGTAGAAGCAAAAAACAGAAGCTTCCAGCTACCAAGCAAATAGCTGATGCCGTCAGTGTATTGCCAATGTGACTATGGATCGAGCAACGGCTTTAATGACACCTCAAGAAAATAGCATGTCTGAGGTTGTGAAACATCTATTGGAACTTGACGAAGTGAAGTCGGACAAAGCCTTTGGAGTCCGGTGCATGCGAGCTCTGGAAAGCAAGACACGTCGGGATGTATTTGTGACATTGAAACGAGATCCTGAGTTCCTGATGTCTTATTTGCGTTCTCTCGTAGAGGAGGACTAGTTGTAGTATGCATTTGATGTATGGATATTTCAATGTAGACATTTTTAGTTTTTTGTTTCCAAAACGTATGACTTGACCCGTCGTTTGGAATTGTTTTATCATGTTGGCATATATATATATGTTATATGTTATGTTTGTTAATCATCCTGCTCACACCACAATCTCACCACAATCACAGGTACTTAATGGCAAATCGTAACAACCGAGATAGGTTGCAGGGGATGGATGAAGATGAAGATTGTGATGACGCCTCAATTTTTGAGGCTGAGTTGGAACATCGTCAACAATTATGCGTGTTACTTTGCCAATATTTAGTGCCATATGTGTGCAGACAACCGCGTAGAGCGAGTCAGGGAACAAGTCACTATTGGGTACAAGAATTGTTGGCAAATGAAGGTTCAAAATGTCATCAGATGTTTAGAATGGAAAAACATGTTTTTTATAATTTGTGCATTAAGTTGTGTGAGCATGGTTTAAGAGAAACTAGGAATACCGGTGTTGAAGAAATGGTTGCCATGTTTTTGCTCACTATTGGACACGGAGTAGGGAATAGGCTAGTACAAGAAATATTTAAACATTCGGGTGAAACTGTAAGTAGGATTCTACACAAGGTTTTAATGGCCTGCCTTAAGCTTGGAACGGAAATTATTAGGCCACGCGATCCAGAATTTGGTCAATGTCATCCAAAAATAGCAGCCGATAATCGATATTTCCCATATTTCAAGGATGGCATTGGAGCTATTGATGGTACTCACATAAGGTGTGTCATCACTGAACCGGGCCGAGATAGGTTTATTGGGAGAAAAGGATATCCCACACAGAATGTTATGGCTGTTTGTGATTGGGATATGTGCTTCATATTCCAGTTAGCAGGATGGGAAGGTTCAGCACATGATGCTCGTGTTTTTCACTCTGCTATCTCAGATCCAACCATGAATTTCCCACATCTACCACTAGGTAAATATTTTGTACACTTCAATTACGTTTCTTTGTCTACATTTAACGTTTAACTTAATCTCACATTTACAATGATTTTAACACATGTTAGGCAAATATTATTTGGTCGATTCCGGCTACCCAACAACAGTTGGGTATCTTGGTCTGTACAGATCAGATGTGAATGTTATCACCTCCCAGAATTCAGAAATCACCGGGGGTTTCGGAATCCTAATGAAGCTTTCAATTTCTATCATTCAATTTTGAGATGCACAATAGAAAGAACTTTTGGAGTCTGGAAAAATAGGTTTGAAATCTTACAACATATGCGTAAGTACAGCTTCGACACGCAAGTCCGCATTGTCTGTGCCACAATGGCTATACATAATTTCATTAGAAGAAATTCCCAAACTGATGTGGACTTTAGGGAAGCAGAAAATGAGAATAATGTAGTTCATTTAGAAAATAGTCAAGATCAAGACCCATCGTTAACAGATGATGTTCGGGCGTATTCAACCCAAATGAATCATGTTCGTGACGCCATCAGGGACCAAATTGTACGGGAGCTCTGATTTGATTAGTTATGTTATATTTTACTTCTTCAAAAACTGTAACTTTGTACAATTTCTATATTATTGGCATTATAATTGTAATTTTATTATAAAATTATCATTGCCAAACATGTTCCATCACAATGCTCTGTTGTTCAAAAGCTCTGCTGTTTCGTGGGTATCGGACCCAATGATGTCCCCGGAGAAAAGAAAGATTTGTGAGTGAAGAGTGTGCAAAGAACAGTTATCTGGATGGGTTAACGACATCAAACTTTTGAGAATGTGCCTTGTGGTAACACTGTCGCCATTGGATGGTTTGGATCGATTTATTACCAAGAATGCCACTTTAATAAATACAGCTATCTTCTCAGGTCCCATTTGGCATTTAAGTTGTCAATTATTTTTTTTTCCACAATTAGTTCTTCATTTTTTCAATTTCCATCATTTTTTCATTTTTTTTCCTCTTAATTAATACAAAAGTCACTTATGCAAAAGTTAAACCAAACATCCTAACTTTTATATAAGTTACTTATCCAATCGCTAATCCAAACACTTATCATTTTATCCAATCTAACTTTTTTCCCATCTTAAGATTCTATAAGTTTAAGTAAAAATAAGTTACTTATCCCATCGTCAAACCAAACACACCAATTGTTCCCGCTCAGCCTTCTGCTTCTGCGATCTGCTCCATTGAGGGATTCAGATTTCATCTGCTGTGTTTTTCGTAGTCATTTGGTATGGTTCACCTGATATATCATCTATCCTAATGCTTCATCACAAGCACTAGTCTGTGATTAAAAGAAAAAGTAATACTACTATTAAACATACTTGTGTTCATATATTGCGTATGGGTTATGGGTTGTTGCTTATTCTCTCCTCATCTTTCTCCTTCTTTCTCATATGACTGAGTTGCACAGCAAATCTCTCTCAGCCTCCTCTCTCATGGGCCAAAGTCTCCTTGGACTTTTGACGCTTTTTACTGTCCTTTGTCGATTCGTGGTTTTGTTGTTTTTAGCAAGATGGTAAGGCGACAATACAAGGTTTTTTTCCCTTTCTTTCTTTCTTTCTTTTTTTTTTTTTTTTAACTGTGAATCAGGGCTTTCTAGACCTCAACCTCTCGTTCTTTCTCTATCTCTCTCGCCATGGTTTTGTTGATTTGTGGAACTGGAATTATTAGTGTGATATTATGATTTTTCTTTAATTTCTTACCATGTTCTTGTTTTTTTCCTTTTACATTTTGGGTCATATCAGACCTTCATCTTTTCGACTGTGATTTCCTTGATTAAATCAGGTAACAGTGATGACTTTTCTTCTATCTTTTACAAATTACTTTTATTTTTTTCTTGATTTATACTGAATTATTTCCTTTATATTTTGGTTGTTTCTTTTTTCTCATAATTCAACATAGTATACATTTGGTGAATTTTGGCTTGTGTGGAGGAGTTTAATCCTCTCTGGTCGGCATTTCTTCGGCTATCATTCATTGCTTCATTCTCTGAAATACTCCATAACATGCAATTTATTATTATTATTATTAGAATATTTTGAATTTGAATATTAATATAAATATAATAAAATAATATTAATCTAATATAATAATTTTTAATAATATTTGAACTTTTTATTATTGAATTTTTGGTGGAAGTAATTGTTCAGTCCTTCAAAATTATATCAAGTTTCAATTTATAGTTATTTAGCTTTATGAAATATATTTTTTCATTAATTTTAACATCGTTAATCTTTTTTTTTTTCCATTTAACATCGTTAATCTCATCAATGTAAAATGTTGATTTATTAAATTTATCTTTTTTTTTTTTGCCAGTGAGATTTATTAAATTTATCCAACGATTAAATACTGACAAAAAATACTTTAAGTTGTATTTTAATTCTTTAATATAAAATTTGTATATTTTAAAATTAATTAATTAATAATAATAAAATAGTTATTATTAATTAAAATTAAAAATTAAAAATAAATATAACAACATAATATTTTTACATTACAATAGTATAAAAAAATTAAAAGATAGAAGTTTAATTTAAATAAAATAAAATATTGTCTTAAGGTTTCATTTGGACTCTTTTTCCCGCATGAAATGGATCTAATTTAGGCTTCTCATTGGTGTGTCGCACTCTATCTGAATTTTTGCACTTCTTCCTCAAGCATCAATCAATCAAGATTACCTTTCCTTTGTTCTCATTATTTTTCTTACGTGCATTTATTTTCATTTTTTTGCACAAGCATTTATTTTCTTTATTTATCCTTTCTATTCTTTTCTTTTTTGCTAAATCTACTTCTCTCTGCAGAACATGGTAGAAATAATTATGATGAGCCTCCAAAAGCTGGAGCTCGATATCATTCTATTGTCACGCCAACATCAGCACCGGTGTACTCCTTGTACATCAACCATAGACAGCCATCTACAAAATAATACCTTACCCTGGAAGGATTCAAAGTCTTAGTCATAGCTATTCTTATTTTCTTGTGATTCATTCTGATGTTATTTTTGGCATATGTTGGCATGAATTATCATTCCATTAAATGCCTTTAGCATTTGGGCTGACTTTTCCCCGAACTTGGTTTCTTTTTTAGGTGTTTGGTGCAATTTTTTCCACCCACCCATCCATTTGCCTTCAATTAACCTGATCCTGTTCTATGATGTTGGAATGACTTCATTTTTATTTGTGTGCAATGATCTCATATTATTGTGAACTCATTGGGTGGTGAGAGTTGTAGCATTGAACCTTGAGAGAGAGACAAGTTCATGGGTTTATCTGGTAAAAGAAGAGCAAAATGAATGCATTATTTCATATTACAACCTGTTGGTGCCATACAAATATATAATAATGAATTGCTTCATTTTGTGCAAAACATCGAACCCTAACTAACGAGATGATAAGGAGCCGTTGCAAATTGTAGGCTGAAGACCTAAATTTAGAATAGGCAGCTGAGTTTAATGGCAGCTGAGATAAGGAGTCTTTAGTTATTCAAAGCTGGCTTAGCTATGGGGTTTTAATGTTATTGTTGTTGATAATGACAGAGACTTAGGTCTCTCTCATTTGTTAATTAATGTATCTTATAAACCTGAATCAAATTAAAAGGAAATAAGCTGATTCACATATTAAGACCTGATAGACTCATTGGAATATGAGAATGTAAAATGATGATTGTATGCGTATGATATATTTTAATACAGTAGCAATACTGAAAAGTAATCGTCAAATTCTGCCCAACCTAGATCAACATGTTTTATTAATCCTTCTGTATAGTTATAAGAGGAAGAGATCAAGGTCAACATGATTTAATAATCCCATTAAATCATATATGCCATTAATAGAGTCAATCAATGATAACAATATATAGTGTTCAATTCTATCATTTTGAGGTTGTCATCATGGTTGTCCCACTTTTCTGTAATGTTGCCGATGCATTCTCATCTCCATTTGCGAAATTAGTTTTTAGAAAATAATTTAGAGAAAAAGTGACAAAAATTGATTTTAAAGAATAAATTTTCAGTATTGCAGATTTTCTGAAAAAAGTGGTGTTGACAAGAAAATGTTTTAAGATGGTTGTTATATATCACTTTTTCATATGCAAATTACTAAAAAAAAAATTAACGTGATAAAAGGACAAATTTATATTTATATTTTTGTCTAAAGTCATAAATTAATAAAAAATGTATACACATATGTAAGACCAATTTATTATCTATATAACTAATTAATTAATAATGAATGTGTGTATATATTCACAAAATATAAGATCAAATATAACTTTAGAAAATCGAAAATTCCATGCCGAAGATTAGTTTCACAATAATTCTTTATTGTAGGGGGAAAATGTAATTTCATTGAAACCCATGGTTTTCCATCTCCAAAAGTAGAAAAAATTTTGCTTTTGAAAAATCATGGTTTAATTTCCCACCCCTAATCCCTGCGGTTTTGATGAGATAAGCGCTTTTCCAAAATTTTCAGCTCTTTGGCATCTCTGTCAAAATCATGATTTTAAAGGCGAAAAATGCTTTTTCATCATATCCACCCAAACACAAATGACCCGGTTTTAATAAAATTTTACCACTCTCTGTTTTTCCCCCCACCAGATGATGACAAACGAAACCGAAGTGCTGACAATGACATGTTGCCTTAGCGTATATATAGAAAACATTCTCTCTTTTATCTTGGTCTTTTTCACAATAAAATGTACATGTCATAGATTCTTAAGAAAAGAAGATCCACATAGTTTTAATTTCAAGGTCACCCTCTTCATACAATAATCTTATTAATTATAATATCACTAGAGACTTAACATGGCCAGATGCCTTATAGGAATAATGCATGTGTTTGATTGACAGTGGATCCACACATGTCTTGGCGACTTAAACGCTGAGTTGATTGAGTTATTATTTTATGATAATCAAGGACAACAAGTTTCGGTGCCTATGTTTGCCTGTCTAAGGGATAGGCATTAAGAGATCGTTTTATTTGGATCGTCCTAGTGTAAAATGTTATCTTTGACATAAGTTAAAAAATGTACTAGCACTACAGTATATAGGGTGTAGTAAAAATTGGAGTAACGGAAAATAGATATTATGGCGTCAATTACAAAAGACCTAACACCATAAAAAAATATATTACGACGTCAATTACAAATGACATGAAGCTGTAAAGAAATACAAGAAAAAAAAAACAAATTAGTTTATCTTAGGCGTTGCCACAACACCGGCTAGCCATTGCCGTTCGGCCTACCACATCGCTACCTTTTGTCCCTACCAACTCACCTCTAAGGCGCCTTGTGTCCATGTCAATGCCATGTTAAGTAACAAATTGGATGCATTTTGTGACAAAGGGAGGACTCAAACCCCTGACTTTGCACGCTTGCTGATATGTCTTTGCCAGTTGAGTTGTGATGAACCTACAATCTTTATTTATAAAATTAAAAAATATATATATATATATAAAATATTTATTTTTAATTTTATTTTTTCATGTAATTATTTATTAATTCCTAATATATTAATTATTCAAAAAAAATTAAATATTTTATAAAATAATATTTATATTATATATTATATATTATATATTTTAATTTTGATTTGTGTTTAATATTTATAGTTTTTTTATTTATATATAATATTATTGAAAAACTCACATATTTTAATAAAAAAATAAGCAACAATAATTTTTATATATTTATTATATTATTGTATTTATATTTTAATTTTTATGATAGAATCTGTTAGAAATTACCGACAAAAAAAATTACGTCCCTAACTTCATTTTTTTTATAGTAAAAGGAACTATATTGTGGCGTCGGTTAATAATGACCTAACATAGTAAATGAATAAATGTATTACAACATCATATCCAAATACAACTGATGTCATGATATACAGAAGATAATTATTTAATTGATTATGATATGTGTTCTTGTCTAAATTGATGTCATATTTGCATATTATGGCAACATCTATAATCATAATTGATGTTGTATTAGGAATAGAATTTTTTTAACATGTTAAATTTATATAGTCCCTTATTTGAGAGTCTACTTCATATGCAACCAATTAATGTACAACTAAACAAATTTCCGGCTTAAAAAAGGTCATTTTAATTTAACTATAATATTGTTATTTTTAAAACTTTGTTTTCATTATTTAATTAAAAATTTTAAATGTTATATTTAAAAAATATATATTTTTTCAATATATATATTACAAAAAAATTTCAAAACTTAATTTAAATCCTTTTAATTAAC
Source organism: Inga laurina (assembly GCA_963855925.1). Taxonomy (NCBI): domain Eukaryota; kingdom Viridiplantae; phylum Streptophyta; class Magnoliopsida; order Fabales; family Fabaceae; genus Inga; species Inga laurina. The sequence continues at coordinate 39,470,082 of OY979703.1, read as the reverse complement.
TACGCCATTTGGTGCTTACTAAACTGATGCTATAACTACTAATATGGCATCTATTTGAAGTGTACCTGATGCAAAAATATCATAAACTTAATTACGGCATCAGATAAACTTAAAACAGAAGTAAAAATATGACATATCCATTACTGCTTTGGTTCTTCAAGTAACTTATGAGAAATCATATAGTTAAATTAGTGTTTTGCATTAGTGCCGGATTTATTATTTTTTTTAACTGATGATTTTTAAATAAAAAATATTTTTTTGAAAATAAAAAATTAGTTAACAGATTATCTTTCTTTCCGATTATTTACCCATTAAAATATTTTTTTTAAAAAAATGAAAGTAAAAGAAATATTAAATCTCGATTGTCCAGATCTCATCTGGACGGTCCAGATGAGGCAAGCTCAAAGATAGGCACCGAAACTGGTTTCATTCATAATATGCCTTACATGCTGGGTTTGTTCTTTTTCTATCATTGATAGCCCCGCCAAAAGATACATGGTAGTGATCGCTCATTAAGTAATTAATCCCCTAGTTAATTAGATAGAGCTTCCTACCATGGTCGACCTTGTATTACTAAAATATTTTGAGATGGTAAATTATTCAGTTGTATAAGAAGTGTCGTTACACATTACGTGATAAATAACTCTTCAACGTGTAATTTCCTCTACTTCTATGGATTTAATTCTTAAAGTGACTCTAGAGTAGAAGTGTGAGAGTGCTATAAAGGAAGCAAGCATTTCAAGCACCTGAAGTAAAGCACTACGATGACTCAGAGACTGAGACAGATGCTTGTGACATTTGAGCATCTAGTATTGTAATTAAAATCTAGGATGCTTCTTTGATACCCCAGGAGAATTAACTTTAAACATTGTCTTTTCTAATATATATATATATATATATATATATATATATATATCTATATATATGTTGTGCACCAGTGTTTGCATTCTACTTTCTCCGGCCTTTAATATAAGATCCAATTAACTAATTTGAGGAGATTAAGGAAGTTGAATAATTTACTTAATTATATCATATGTTATATGATCTCTCAGAATTATTATGTGTCTCATTAGTCAGTTTGAAGAAAAATGATAAATATAAATACTTTAAAGTAATTTATTTTTCTTCCTTAGTCTCCCCAAATTAGTCAATTAACTGGGTCTTATATTAAAAACGGGAGGTAATACTATTAAATTAGGTGTTAAGCTCGTGTGGGGCCAACTTTTATTAAATCTTCATATTTGGCATGTTATTATTTTAAAGTAACAATATTCATGTTTTACACTGGAGCATAAATTTTATAAATACTTGAATTCTAAGATATGATATTTTCATAACTTGCAGAAATCAAAGTGCATGGATGCTCATGAGTCAAAGTTTGGGGTCAAATTTCTTTAATTACCCACTTTCCTGCTACACGTTATCCACTTTATTGGTGTAAAGAAACAAAAGTTTATGTCAGTGGGAGGTTTGTGAGTCTTATGGTCAATACCATAAAGAGGATTCAAAATCTATTCTTATTTTTGGTGATTCCTCTTCATGTTATTTTAAGCGTATGTTGGACTGATTTATCGTTATTAACTGTCTCTTTAGCATTTGGGTTGACCCTTTTCCCCATTTAGAGTAATTAGTTTCTTTTTGAGGTGCTTGGTTCAATTTTTTCCTCACTCATCCCTCCATTGCCTTCAACCTGATCCTGATTCTTCTTGACATTGGAATGACTTCTTATTTTCCTTTACCTCTGTATGTATGTGTAATGACCTCATATTATTGTGAACTCATGGGATATTGGGGTGTTGTGAATTGTAGCATTGAAACTTGTGAGAGAGACAAGGTCTTGGGCTTATTTATTTAATAAAAAAGAGCAAAATGAATGCATTATTTCCATATGAGAACCTCTTGCTGCCAGAAAATAATATAGGGAACTTATTCATTTTGTGCAAAACATCGAACCCTAATTAGCAAGATGATAAGAAAGGTTGCAAATTGACCCATAGAAATGATTGAGAAAATTTCCATGACTAATTCCATTGGAAATTGAATTTTTTTTTCTGGTAGGAGCTCATTGAAATGATTGAATTTTATTGGTATTAAATTTAATCACTTTAAAATTTTTATATTTGAATACTTGAGGAATTTGGGGTTCAGATTTGATAAAAAGCCACAAAGAGAGAGAGAGAGAGAGAGAGAGAGAGAGAGAGAGAGAGAGAGAGAGAGAGAGAATTAAAATTTTAGTTATAATTCAAATTTAAGCAGTTTAAAATTTCTACATTTAATTTAAAGATTCGAGGAATTTCGACTTAAGTTTTAATGGTAAATTGAGATTTGAGTTATAATTTAAAATTAGTCTGTTTATAATTTTTATATTATAGGATTTAAGATATTTTAAGTTAGAATTTAAAATCACATTAACAATTTTTGGGTAGTAATTTAAAGTTTTTAAATTAAGGAGATTTTGACACGGACATTTAATCCCTTGTTACGTGGTCTTTTTTATGTTTAATTCTAAGTTATCTAGTCTCAAAATGTTGGTTTAGTGTAAGACCCTTGAATCTGCACAACCCTATTAAGAATTCTGTACGTATGAATTTTTCACTTCATAATCTTCCATGTATGTTATTGAGTTTATGTTTGTATAACTTGTTACGTTATATAAACTTTATATAATAAATTAATTTTTTTTATCATATATATAACTTTATAGAAAGTTGTATTATTTCTAAACCCTGGTATTTAAACATACTACATTAAACTCTCCAGTTATAAAATACTCGAATCTAAATTTCAAACATAAAAATTCATAAAATCCTATAAATTTTGGGTCAGTGGTACATTACCTCCAAAACTTTTAACGTTAAAATTAAGAAACCTAATATTTCATGTTTTAACTTAAAAACTCCTCTATAATTAAAATCACTGTTAAATTTTATTGTTTTCCTCGTGTCATAATTTTTAAAATTTTTATTATAGATCATTTGAAAAAAAAAACCTTGGCATTTTACAAGTAGATGATATGCAAGTGTCCCAAAGTTTCAGAGGATTTTGTGTATTTTAGCCAATTTAAAAGGATCATTAACCAACGGAGGTTGGCGTAGATTATAATGACCCAATTTGAGATTAATGGCTAATGACTTCGAGATTAATTATAATTAGTGTAATTAAACACTTTTGGAGAAATGTGATGCAAATTTAATATAAATGTTTATAGTGATGATTTAATAATCATAGTGAAAACCAGGGGTAAAATGGTAAAATTGAAAATTTACCGACCAATTGATCAGTTACTAAAGAGGAAACTCATTGGTGATTAGAGATCAAGGGTTGAGATCTATTGGTTATGGGTCGGGATCCAATGCTTTAAGCTTATGTGAGCTCATGGAGGGAGTGAACAAGATGCTGACAAGTGGCTTACTGTGGACTATAGGATGATGCCAAAAGCCAAAAACTCACTTTCTCTCTCTCTTCTCTCTCCTATTCGGTTTTGGGGTTATGGACTAAGGGAAAATTGTACATCATCATCATCTTCTTCATCATCTCTCACCATCTCTCTCCTCCTTCTCCATTTTTCGGTGATCAAGGTGGAAAGAGAAAGCTTGAATTTTTGGTGAGTAATAGTTCTCATATGCTCAAATCCTCTTTATTAAACTTGTTCATAGTATTAAGAGCTCTATTTTGGTGGTTTCAAAATTTTGAAAGGTGGTAGTTTGGGTGTTGGAGCAAATTGAAAGTTTAAGAATCAAGGTTCTGGTTTTGGCAAAGTGAAGAGGTAAGGATTTTATGCTTTTTGGTATATTTATTGTGATTTTTGGTTAATGTTGATAAATTCTAGAATTTGCCCTGGTTTTATGCCAATTATTGAATGTATGAGTTTCATGATGAATGATGTTGGAATTAGTTCATTGTGAAGTTATTTAAGTGTTGAATATGGTTTTGAATTTTGGGAAGTGAGTTGAATGAATTTGGGTATTATGTGTGTTATAGAGACCCAAGAGTATGAATTATTGTTAGGATGGGTTTTGAGTGTTTTGGAGGTTACCAATGGGTTCCTTATGCAATTTTAAGTGGGGAATGAGCTTTGTGTTGAGTTTAGGAACCATTGGGATCAGTTTTGGTAAATTTAGGAATTTCTGTCAGTTGCTGCGATCTAGCAATCTAATAAGCCTCACTCGAGTGAGGATGAGTCTCACTCGAGTGTTGTGCATATTTTTTCCCAAGTTCTTTCAGTTCTTGTTGTACTTCCATGCCAAAAGCGAGAGTGCACTTCTTAACCCGCGAGTGATATTGATGGTAACTTGAGTGAGCATGGGTTCACTAGTGTGAAGCTATGAGTTCATGTTAAAGGCTGCATATCGTGTCCTCACTCTCTGGCCAATTTTCAAGAGTGTGTTCTGACTCTCACAAGTGTGGTCTTCTCACCCGAGTGCCAAGGGTTGCGCTCGAGTGAGCTTCCTTCTCTGAAGTTGTCTGTGCTCTCGGGTTGTCACTTTTTGTGTTGCATTTTTGGGAGCTCGAGTGAATTTGTAGTTATCACTCGAGTGCGATCCCCATGCTCGAGTGTTGTGAGCACTTTCTGGTCATGGTTGTTGCTCACTGTCAAACACTCACGAGTGAGAGCCATTCTCACTCGAGTGCAAGCCTCTTATCACTCGAGTGAGGTCATCTTCACTCAAGTAAGTCAGCCAAAAATCAATGTTCTGCTTCCGAAAAGGGGTCTTCAGGGTAGTTTCTTCCAACCCTTTTAGCATGTGTTTAGGCCTCTAATTGTTATCCCAACGAGTTTAAATGATAACCAACTTAGAGTATTATAGAAATAAGTATTTGTAAAAGAAATTGATCGGTTGTTCCTAATTTGGTTATAGGATTTGACATTTGTCAGACTCCTGAGCCTACTGTGCCGAGGAACATCAAGAAAGAACAAGGTAGTGACTCTTTCTCTTATACTGTGTGTGAATCATTGTATGTATGTTTGTCATGCATTGTGTTGTTGCTGCTTTGTGATGCCTTGTGACACTTTGTAGAGATTTGTGATACTTTGTGCCTTGTGATGCTGCAGCATAGTGTTTACCACGAAGGCGGGCATAGTGATTACAGCGAAAGATGGCATAGTGCATTGTGATTACAGTCGTGAGTGTTGTCGTTTGTGGCGCAAGCCATGAATCATTGAGTTGTAACTGAACATGATAAACTTACATGCTATGTGTTTATATATTGTATGAGTGATTTGTTACTAATGGGAGTCTTTAGAATCTCATTCTTTCCAATCACTAAAATTTCAGACAGGGCATGTGGCCAAAAGGGAAGCGGACAACCCAAAGCAGTTAGGATCTTTTAGAGACACTTTATATGGATTGTTGGTTATCTGTTATGGTTTGGGATTACTGTATGTATATGGGATGTAAATATAATTTTTGGATATGTAATCCCCATGTTGGGAAAATTTAAACCCATTATATATATACATGTAAACTGGGGTTGCCAGGATTTTAGTTACGCACTATGATATTTATGAATGTGATTTAATTTCGCCGGTAATTGTATCCGAAAGTGAATGTGAGATAAGATGAATTATGTTTTTGAACTATTTTTTGGGATACCCCATCTTGAAGATGAGGGATTATAAATGTTTTTTTTTATCTTATTGGTCTCTATTTCACTGAAATTTCATAATCCGGATATAATTACGGTAAGGGGGTTACATTTTTGGTATCAGAGCTATAGTTCCTGACAAGGGTAGAGTTTGCTAGGATAGCTCCCATAGTTTCGCCTTAGTGATAGAAGATCATTTGTGAATGACTGTTGTATACACATATGTATTCTTGGTATGTGAATATATATATATGATTTGTGGAATTATGTGTATACCATAATTGTTGGATTAATGGGGTGAGTTATTTATTGAATGAAAAGAGCAACAAAAGCTCGCCCCATAGTACAACAAGTAAATCCCAAGGTAAAGATGGTTAATGATAATCCACCGGACTCGTTGCAAGAAATGATGGGGTTGATTCGGGATCAGAGGGAAATGATAGTTGAGCTACGAGAAGAGCTCAGAGTTGAGGGAGCTAAGAACAATGAGGGTCGGGGTCAATCTACTCAAGAGGGGACCCATATAGAAGAAAAGGCTGAAGGGTCGGTGTGACCACTTGAATCACCTCCTCGTGCTAGACCAAACCCTGAATCATATGGAGTTCCAGCTAGAGAGGAAAGAGATCTTCAGTTTTGGGTCTCCAAATTCTGTAAACACCTGCCTCCAACATTTAAAGGGAGATTCGATCCTCAGGTGGCTGAAGATTGGCAAACCGTCTTGAGAAGATTTTTGAGGTTCTTGAGTGCCCCTTAGAAGTGAAAGATCGACTAGCGGTGTATAAGCTTGAGGGAGATGCGGATCGCTGGTGGAAGAATATTGCTTTGTCATTGCGGAGCAAAAATATATCATTGACCAGTCAGTGAGACTTGAGAAGGAGACTGAGTTCTTGAACATCAAGCAATGGGACATGGAGTCTTTTGTTGAGTATTGGTCCCGTTTCATCCGCTTGTCTCGGTATTCTTCCTATCTACGGTAGATGGACAACGAGGAGTTAAGCTCGGACATGCTAGTAAGGGGTTTGAGGCGTGATATAAGGAAGATATTAACCACCCATTAGTTTATCGAGTTCAATAAGGTGGTTGAGGAATGTCGGATCACAGAGAACAATCTGAGAGAGCTATATCCGGCTAAGGCTATTGTTGGTCATAGTGAGCCCAGTAAGGGCAGTGCCTCTCAGAAGTAAAAGGACTCAGGATCATCTTCATATAGAGGCAGTAGTAAGAAGCCCTATCAGTCTGGGAGTCATGATCAGTAGAGAGCTCCTACAGTATGGACATGTCCTTGTTGTAACAAGTTACATCATGGCAAGACTTGCGATAGTCGTGTGATCTGTTTCAATTGTAAGCAAGTGGGGCATACATCTATTGAGTGTGGACAACCACGACAAGAGTAGAGACTAAGGGCTTAGGGTCGAGTATTTGCTATGACTCACAAGGAAGCCCAAAAATCCCCAGAGCTGATATAAGGTACATTTCTTCTCAATGGATATGTGTTACAAGCATTGTTTGACTCGGGTGCAAGTCACTCTTTTATCGCATATGATTGTGTGAAGCATCTGGGTATGAATGTGTATAAGTTACCATTCGATCTGATTGTGTCAACGCTGATGAGTGTTAAGGCAGTGACTATAGAAGCTTGTTTAAATTGTGTTGTAATCATTAAGGGTCATAAGTCTGTGGTAGATTTGATTTGTTTACCGCTCTACCAATTGGAAGTCATTCAGGGTTTTGATTGGTTGAGAGCAAATAACGTATTGTTGATTGTGGGAACAAGAGGATAATGTATCCTGTTTCTCAAAGCATTGAGGACAAGAATGTCGGCCTAAATTTTCTTTTAACAGCTAAGGCTGAGAAATATTTACAAAAGGGTTGTCAGGGGTATATAGTTTTCTTTTTTGTCCAAGGAGAAACCAGTGAAACTTTGAGTAATATACCCGTAGTAAGTGAATTCCCTGAGGTATTTTCGGATGACCTAAGTAGGTTGCCTCCTAAAAGGGAAGTTCAATTTCCGATTGAAATTGTGCCTAGAGCTGGTTCTATATCTAAAGCCCTATATTGTATGGCCCCAAATGAAATGGTGGAAATAAAGAAACAGATTGAAGATTCGCTTGAAAAGGGGTTTATTAGACCCAGTGTGTCGCCTTAGGGAGCTCCAATTTTGTTTATGAAAAAGAAAGATGGGAGTCTTCATTTGTGTATTGATTATTAAGAGTTGAATAAGATTACCGTCAAGAACAAGTATCCTCTCCCCAAAATCGATGACCTTTTAGATCAACTATCTGGTTCATGTGTATTTTTGAAGATTGACATAAGGTCAGGGTATCATCAGCTATGAGTGAAAGCGGAAGATGTTCCGAAGACTGCTTTCCGGACTAGGTATGCTCATTATGAATTCTTAGTGATGCCGTTTGGGCTAACCAATGCACCTGCGATTTTTATGGATTACATGAACCGTGTTTTTCGATAATACCTGGATTAGTTTGTTGTGGTATTCATTAATGATATTCTGATATACTCTAAGAGTATAGAAGAGCATGAGCATCATTTGAGAATTGTGTTGAATACATTGCGTGAGAAGCAGCTCTATGCTAAATTGAGTAAGTACGAGTTTTGGTTATCAGAAGTAAAATTCTCAGGCCATGTCATCTCGCAAGAAGGGGTTTTTATGGATCCCAGTAAAGTGGAAGCAGTACAGGACTGGAAGAGGCCAGAAACTATTACGGAGGTACGCAATTTTCTGGGTCTTGCTGGTTACTACCGGAGATTCATTCAGAATTTCTCCCGTATTGCATTGCTGATGACAAAGCTCACGAGAAAAGATCATCCATTTGTGTGGGATGAACATTATGAAAATTGCTTTGTGGAGCTGAAGCAGAGGTTGACTACAGCACCTGTGTTGATTATACCTGATCCCAGTTTGACATATGTTGTGCATAGTGATGATAGTAGGCAGGGATTAGGGTTTGTCCTTATGTAGCAGGGACATGTGGTGGCCTATGCCTCTCGATAGCTCAAACCTCATGAAATGAACTATCCCACTCATGATCTGGAGCTTGCGGCCATTGTGTTTACATTGAAGATTTGGCGGCATTATTTTTATGGTGTGACGGTAGAACTATACAACGACCACTAGAGTCTCAAGTATCTGTATGATCAGAAAGAATTGAATATGAGACAACATCGCTGGATGGAGTTGCTAAAGAACTACAACCTGGAAATCAAATATCATCTGGGTAAGGCAAATATAGTCGCTGATACTCTTAGTCGAAAGATAGTGCTTGTGGTAGCTATGATGATATAAGAAGGAAAGTTAATTGCTGACTTTCAAGATTTGAATTTGTCGAACCAAATCATATGTGCCAACTATACTGTTTCCCAAAGGAAAAGTGACTTGAGAGCTGAGATTAAAGAGGCTAAAAGGCAAGATGGCTAGATAAAGCACAATTTGGCCAGAATCAAATAGGGAGAAGCTCAGGGCTATTATTTGTCGCCTAGTGGACTAGTTCGTTATTAGAAGAGAATTTGAGTTCCACTTAAGGCGGAGTTGACACATAAAATCTTAGATGAGGCGCATAAGAGCAGTACACTCTTCATCTTGGTATGACCAAGATGTACCATAATTTGAAATTTGTGTATTAGTGGTCAGGATTGAAGAGTGATGTGACGAAATATGTGGCACAGTGTTTCACATGCCAGAGGGTAAAGATCGAGCACCAAAAACCGCCAGGGTTGTTGCAAAGTCCTGAGATTACTGAATGGAAATGGGAAAGTGTGACCATGGATCTTGTAGTAGGATTGCCTAGGATCAGGAATTATGATGCGATCTGGGTAATTATGGATCGGTTAATGAAATCGACGCACTTCATACCGATCAATGCTAGTTACTCTCCAGACAAGCTAGCAGAGATTTATGTTCGAGAGATTGTGAAGCTCTATGGCATACCGAAGAATATTATTTCCGATCGTGATTTACTTTGAGATTTTGGAGGGCGTTGCATGAGGCATTGGAACTCAATTGAGATTCAGTATAGCCTATCATCCTTAGACAGACAGACAGTTAGAGAGGAATATTCAGACATTGGAAGATATGCTACGTGCATGTGTCCTTGACTTTAAAAGAAGTTGGGATCGTTTTCTTCCACTTGCTGAATTTGCCTACAACAATAGCTATCATGCCAGCATCCAGATGGTGCCGTATGAAGCGTTGTATGGGAGAAAGTGTCAATCACCATTGTGCTGGAATGAATTGTCTGAAAGGAAGCTTTATGGGCTGGAGCTTGTTGATTAAACCTTAGCTCAGCTCTGAATCATTCGTAAGAGGCTTCTTGCGGTGTAGAGTCAACAGAAAAGTTATGCAGACAAGAGGAGAAGGTCTCTAGAGTTTGAGGTTGGTGATCATGTGTTTATGAGGATATCACCAGTTACCAGTATCGGGAGAGCTATCAAGAGAAAGAAGCTGAGCTCGAGGTATATAGGTCCTTTTGAGATCCTTAAGACGATTGGGCTTGTTGCATATCGAGTAGCCCTACCCTCAAACTTGAGTAGACTCCACGATGTGTTTCACGTTTCCCAGCTGAAGAAGTACCAACCGGATCCATCTCACATTATTGAGTATGAGGAAGTGTAGTTGCAAGATAACTTCACGTATGTGGTGGAGCCAGAGCAGATTATAGATCGTGAAGAATGTCGGCTCAGACACCGAAGTATTCCTTATGTGAAAGTGATCTGGAGGGGAATGGCCCAGAGAGAAGCAACTTGGGAAGCGGAAGAGGAGATGCAAAGACGATATCTGGAGTTTATGGCTCAAATAGTTTGACCAATTTTGAGGGAGAAATTTATTTTACGGGGGGAGAATTGTAATGACCCAATTTGAGATTAAGGGCTAATGGCTTTGAGATTAATTGTAATTAGTGTAATTAAACACTTTAGGAGAAATATGATGCAAATTGAATATAAATGTTCATAGTGATGATTTAATAATCATAGTGAAAACCAGGGGCAAATGGTAAAATTGGAAATTTACCAACCAATTGGTCAGTTACTGAAGAGGAAACTCATTGGTGATTAGAGATCAAGGGTTGAGATCTATTGGCTATGGGTCGGACTCCTATGCTTTAAGCTTATGTGAGCTTATGGAAGGAATGAACAAGATGTTGACAAGTGGCTTATTGTGGACCATAGGATGATGCCAAAAGTCAAAAACTCACTTTTTCTCTCTCTTCTCTCTCCTATTCGGTTTTGGGGTTATGGACCAAGGGAAAATTGTACATCATCATCATCTCTCACCATCTCTCTCCTCCTTCTCCATTTTTCGGTGATCAAGGTGGAAAGAGAAAGAGAAAGCTTGAATTTTTGGTGAGTAATGGTTCTCATATACTCAAATCCTCTTCATTAAACTTGTTCATAGTATGAAGAGCTCCATTTTGGTGGTTCCAAAAGTTTGAAAGGTGGTAGTTTAGGTGTTGGAGCAAATTGGAAGTTTAAGAATCAAGGTTGTAGTTTTGGCAAAGTAGAGAGGTAAGGATTTGATGACAAAGAAGAGGAGAAGATGCTTGTCTTTTCTTTTCACATGATTAATTTTCATTTTAAAATATAAATATATTAAATTAAGTAATTAAAGAATTGAAATGTAAATATACACTACTATAAGAGATAGATTTTACTCCTCAGAAAATGTCTGTTTTGCAAAAAGGAGAGTAAACAAATAAAGGCGGTAACATATTTTTAATTTTGTGCAGGAATTTTGATATATAAAAAGGATGTCAAAAGTAAATTTTCGGCATCCCAATAGCAAATTAGGACACCTAAAGTACTAGTTCAGACATCTCAATTCAAAAGGGACACCAAAGCAAGGCTCTTGGTGCCAAAAGATCTAGGGCCCTTCTACAACAACCATATTTCTTTCGCCTTTTGAGTTTTGAAGCCGTGACCTGAGGGCATAAGTACACGCTCACCAAGACTCAAGTACCATTGCTCGGTAAAGCGTGTACTTATGCTCTCAGGTCGTGACTTCAAGACTTGGAAAGCAAAAGAAATGCGATTGTTGTGGAGGGGCTGCAGGAATCTTTATAAGTCCACGCCCATAGGCCTGGAATTATATTTCATGTGGGGTGTGACATTTGACATCCTTTTTGAATTTGGGACGTTAAAAGTGGGCTGCAAGCATCCCGAATTCAGGTTAGAATACCTAAAAGGATACTTAGGCCCAATTAAAAAGGGACGCAAAAAGCCAAAGCACTACTTTTATCCTTTTCCTTTTCCTCCACCAACACACAAAAAGTAACCTACTTTTACTAATATTATCTGAAAAATTGGAAAGTCAACTTCTCATCCTTTGTCCTTATCAAAATTGCTTCTACTTTTACCTCCATCTGCCCTACCGTTATACAAGCTTCTGCTAGCTCCGACAACTACAAGCCCGACCAAGATCGTCTAAAAATTTCGTCTTCTTACTGGTAGACTCCGATCTTCGGCTGGTCTTCTGAAATTGACTACATTGATTCCAACAACAAAGCTGTAGATCTCTCGAGGGAAATCCGAGTCCATTACCGCATCAAAATCAAATTCTGGAAAACCAAGATTCGCCGTCTCCTTCACGGAGGATAAACCAAGGCAGCTCCACTTGATGAAAATGGAGACTGAGACTTTTCATGACACCTTGTATCACTCGACGATCGCTACTTGAATGGCCTCCAACTTCAAGACTCACTCGGATCTATAAATCCTCCAGCTCCGAACATCTAACTTTGCATATCTTACTAGCTAGATGAATTTTCCTTCCCTTTTCATTGCTTGTTTTTGTTTTGCGTGTCAAAATTTTAGTCATTAATGGCACTGCTGATGATGAAGAATGTATAGTACTTTAGATAATTATGCATATAAAATCCAGTTTGTTAGTGACCTGATCTCGTTCTTGTTGTTTCTAGATTCAAAAGGGAATGACGATGCATCCATCAATTACTAATTCAAATTAGTTGCTTACGGCGTCCCTAAAAAACGATAGGGACACCGTAAGTTATAGACTTATTGCGACCGTTTTAAAAAAGGGACGCCGTAAGAAAACGAACGTTGTTTTCAGACTTTATTATGGTACTCACATAGGTGTTTATCTTGAAAGGGATATAGAAAGGGCCTAGAAACGAATGTTGTAAGTGCTTTCTGTAGTAGTGATACTTCTTAGCATTTAATTGCATAATCATCACTTAGGTTTGTTGAGTCAGTATTTTCCATTAAAGGAGACTAACGGCGTTAAGGTTAAAGGTCTAAAAGTGCACTTTACAAACTTAAGGACTAAATTGAAACTTGATGTAAATATAAAGGATTAAATGTATACTTTAGTCTTTTTATTTTTTTTTTCTCAAAATTTTTTTTAATGTTTTAGCATTAGGATATAGATAATTTGAATAAAAGGCAAGATTATTGGGTAATTTACTAATTCAAAAGTTGTCAAAAAAAAACTCCTATGATACCAGATAATTCAGAAGGCAAATGCCAAACTCACTGTGATGATTATTTATTCATCACCTCTAATACCATGTTATAGAAACCTTGTGTCAAAACTTGGTATTGGGTAGGTTGCATAAACCCAATGTGCTATAAATTAAATTTTGCATTTTGTGAAGAAAGAGCAAGGCACCCGCCACCACTTCAAGAAAAAGGATAACTGGGACTCCTATGATACCAGATTCTGCCCATCATGTTTTGATACCAAGCTTTAAGAGTGTTCTTAAGACGAGGTGGGGTCGAGAAATTCTATTTTCGATCCCAAAAAGGGCTTAGAAAAGGTTTTCATTCCCAATCCTAAAAATTTCTTGTCCCAAGTTTTCTTTTCTTTTTTAAAATTTCCCATGTATTGAATTTTTTCCTGTGTTTCTTTTAGTCTAGTAAAAATATATAATTTTTTCAATATTATATTGTACCAAATTAGTCCAATACAAATATTTAAAGTAAATTAAAATTACAAATTCATCAATAATTCAATATTCCCAATCTTTCAATGTTTTGCTCCCTTTGACATAGATCATAGACCATACATTTGGATATTTAAAAAAATAAAAAAAATGTATATATATTCTGGATCGGGAAGTCCCATTCCCGATCCCGATCCCATCCCAAATGTTATTTTTACCATCCCAAAAATTTTTGGGATGGGAAATTCCTGTCCCAATTTGCTTGGGATCAGGACTGAATGACCAAGACAGGAAAATCTTGAACACCTCTACCAAGCTCTTATATCATGTTATTAAAACATGGTTAGAAATTGGTATCATACTAGGATACATGAAACCCATCTTGGTACGAAGTGATGGAACCAAGCGATATATTCTTTGATACCATAGTCTCTCACATAGTCACCCACACAAACCCCTAATGACCAAGGTTAGTTTTCAAATACAAGGTTTCTAATAACATCAACAACTCTCTTCATAAGACTAGTAAGTGCCAATGGATTGCCACAGTTCTTGTGCCTCTTGAAGAAATCGATAAGATAGGTTTCTAATAACATCAACTTAGTCTTTCCCATAATCACACACACAAACCCTTAATGGCCAAGCTTAGTTTTCAAATGCAAGGTTTTTGATGACATCAACAACTCTCTTTATAAGGCAATGCCACATGAATATTCTCAAGGGAAGTCACATGTCACTTCCATAGGAGGCCACCTAATCGTCGGTCCCTCACCGAATCGCCACGTGTCATCTCCTGCAGCCATCATGGGTCCCTCCTCTTAATTCTTGAATATGTAACTTCTCCCTATGCATGCGCGAGCCAGTTGAGTTGCAATGCACATGCGTTATTTTATTACAATACAAAATTATATATATAATTAATTAATTATATATAAATTTATATCCTTGTTATATATATAATATTATTAAAAACTAATAATAAATTAAATAATAATTTGAATTCAAATTTATATATTTATTATATTTTTTCAATATAAATTAATTTCAAATTAAATAATTTTTAAATCTTAAATAAATTTTCTTATAAATATATTTTAACCCAATTTTTTTAAATTTTATTTTATTTTTAATTAACATTAATTAATAATTAATGTTATAATATTATAAATATTTTTTTAATATAAAATTTATTATAAATATAATAAAGTTTTGATTTTTATGGCATAGTTAGTAAAAAAAATCTGTAAAAAATGATCTGAAGGAGTTAGCCATGGGAAAGAATTCCTTGGTTAATTCTATTGGAAATTGAGTTTTTTTTTTGCCTGTGGAATGCTTTTGAAATGGGAACAAGTTTTGAGAATTTTGTCATTTGCCCTTGAAATTTCCACTAAGAAACTTCATGCCTATTGAATCATGTACATTAAATCTATAGTCGATGAAAGCCCACTTCATATGTGCAATCTACAAGATACTTTGAGGAATAAATTATAAATTTCAGAGACAAAATGAATTAAAGTACTATATAGAATTAAAGTACACCTTTTATCTAACTTATATATATTAAGGATTGGAGGGAGTAGTTGGCAAGTGCTATCTTTGTTCACAACAAAAGACAATGCTTCAAATTAGAAGTGATATCTTTAACATGACAACCAAAACTAGCAAGTTCTCTAGAGATTTCAAACCTGGATCCTCTATTTTTTATAGCAAACAAATTAATACTCCCTCCGATTTTTAATATATGACCTATTTGTAGAGTTGATCTTGATCTTAAATATAAGACATATTTACAATATTGGTCAATCTTTTTCTAATTTACCCCTATTGATGCTCGCTCAACAATAATCAAGGAGGAGAGAGAAGGAAAGAATTAAGGAAGATGATTAGGGTGTTTTAGAAAATACATGTCATATTAACTAACTTAACTACTTCCTTAATCTAACAAATTAGGTAAATATGTCCTATCACTACTACAGATTTGGGCTTTTACAACACCTAATATATAACAGTTACAACTAATAAATGTCATGATTATCGAGGTGGAGGTCACGCAAGGATATATAATGTTTAAGCGTAACGGTTAATTATGCGTACTGTCATGTATTGCCTGGCAGAATTCGTGAAAATACAAAAATAACTTTTGTAGTTAATAACAATAATTTATTTAGTGATAAAAGTGACAGTTCTTTTGAAACAACCGCCATGTAACACTTACAAATGATTCAACTTCCAACCTCATATATCAGTGAAGAAAACATATCGGTCTTCAGAAACAGCCATTATGTAACACTTTCAAAGATCTAGCTTCCCTAAGTACTAGTTCATTGGTCATGACCCTTCATAATGTCATCAAACTTTCATAAGTCATAACCCTTCGTAACATTCGTTGGACCTCTATTTAAACTCACCTATCCCTTATGATTCTTACTACTTTTCTCTATTGGCCTCCTCCTTCTCTCCATCATGTTGACATCTCAAGGAGCTCCTCCACCACTGCTACTACCTCCTCTTCCACCACTACCACTATCTCCTCCTCCTCCCCCTCCTCCACCTCCTCCTGAAATGGAGGCTCTTATGCCACTGTTGGTAGACCTTGATTGCCATAGGAGGCATTTTACTGCATATGGCAATAGGCTGACTAGGAAGTTGAACCTCATACTTTATCACAATGAGGTTGAATATGACATGTAATTAGACCCTTCATCTCCTTCTTCCAATGATGAGAATGAAGAGGAGGAGGACAACAGTAGTGGTGGTGATCATGATTGAACACCACTATCGTGCTTTTAAAATATTTTTAAAAAATAAGTTAAAAAAGCAACTTCATACTTCAAGGTTATTAATTAATAACCTGAAAGTATTCCTTTGCTATGGTTCCAAAAAACCAACATACTTAATAGTTCTAACTTAATAAATGTAAATTAAAGCTTACGAAACCTTTCCTCTTGCCTTTGCTGATCGACTCTAGGTGCCTCCTCGTTACCCAATGATCATCAGGAGAACTAGGTACCTTTTCATTATGTCCCGTTCAACTTCCACTGTGTCCAATGATGGTTCTTTTATGACCTTTCATTTGTTCCCAATGTCTATTTAAACTCCTCATTTTCATTTATTTTTCATAAGTTTTCTTTATCATCTCCTCTTTTTGTTCCTCAATTAGAAAGATGAAATGTCATACCAACAATTGCCAGAAAGCTTTTAGCGTCATCATCCACCTCTGCCTCTTCCTCCTCCTCCTCCTCCTCTACCGCCTCCACATCCTATGCTTCCACAACTAGAGGTAATGTTGTGGCATGTAGAACACATTGACCATGCCATGAGGAGGCTTTCTTTATACCTCTCAAGTATGAATAGGAAGGCAAATCTTCTACTTGATGAGTTTGGGATTATCCATGATCCCGACAATGATCCTAGCCACTCCTCTGTTAAAGAGTAGCCTAATGAACCTGCCACTGATCTATCTTTTAAATATAAAACAATGCTCATGATTATTATAAAACAACTATTATTAAATATGATAAATAATGGGTCGTGAATTGTTCTTTCGAAACAACTATCATGCTTCGTAGGTAAATAACAATGTTTACAAAACAATTGTCATGAAACTCATGGCGTAGAAAAAACATTATATAATTTCTCAGACTGATTCCTCTTCAACTTCCATTGCATACTTCACTTTCAATCTATTTAAACTCCCTATTTTCATACGTTTTCTTCACCATCTTCATCTATTCTCCTCATCATCATGGTCATGCGATGTGCTAAAGAAATGCTAGATATTCGTCTTCTGCAACCTCTACCTCCTTCTCCTCATTATGCTGCTTCTGAAGAAATGCTAGAGATTCATCCTTCCAACGTGCTCCTTTGCCTACTTCTCTTCCTCCACCTTTCCAACCGACTCTTTCGACTGCTTCTCTTCCTCCTCTTTCCCAACCTACTCCTCCTCTGCCTACTATGCTTCCTCCTCCCACCAAACCACCACACCTTCCTTGTGCTTCTCCTTCCCAACCTACTCCTTCACCTCCTCATCGCTACCGCTTCCACATCACTCGTATTTACCTTTCCATATGATTCAGATCACTCATCTGAGGATGATGGGTATGTTTTATTAATTTTTGTTTTAAAGTTTTATATATAAAAATATATTAATGTAATGGCTCAAACAAATAAAAAAATATACCTTACTGTTGTTATTAAAGATCCGTGATAAACATACCTCTTGGTAAATTAATTAAAATAACTGTTTTAAAGGTAAAAATATAATTAGCGGTTCTTACCAACTAACTATTATGTAAGACCTTAAACACTATGGGTTTGTTAATAAAATACCTCACGGTTACTTGAATATAACTATTAGAAAAATAATACTATTAGTGGTTTTTACGAACTAACCGTTATGTAAGACCTTAAAATCTACAACGAGGGTTTGTTTGTAAAACATCCAATCAGTTTAACATTTGAAAACTTTTATGCTTGATTAAAAGCTCTAGCTCTTTCAGCTCTGAGAAAGTTATCCGTTCAACCTTAGAGTTTTCTTTCTTTAACTTTCGACCGGGTTAACACATGGTTCATGGTTTTTCTTTCATTGTGCATTTTCATGAATTTATTCTAGTCATGGATGATTATTGGGCTTTCATTGGGGGGGTTTTTGTTTCTACATATTTATGCTAGATGAGGCCTTTGAATAAGCAATGGATGTATGCCAATCGACTAATGAGAGACTATTGGGATGGGGCAACAAATTTCCTTGAGTTTACATTTGCGCATAATCCCCTAAAAGATGATTTGATGCTTTGCCCCTATATAAAGTGTGGCAATGTACAATAGGGTTTTCGAGAAACTTGTATGCTGCACTTAGTGATTTATGGAATTAATCCTACTTATATATGTTGGAAAAGGCATGGGGAGACAATTAATGGGGTGGTTGAACATATAAAAAGTTGTGCATCACTTAATTTTGACATAAGTACATTTGACGTTGATCGTCTCAATGATATGTGCAAAGTATTAGAAGAAGGCCTTTGTATGAAGGGTGCACTGAGTTTACTTTATTGAGTGATGTGTTGATGTTGTACAACTTCAAGGCAAGAAATAGGTGGTTTGATATGAGCTTCATAGAATTTTATAGAATTACTCGAGGGTTTGAATAAAATGCTACTGACATAAAACATGCTTCCGCCCAAAGCATAAGTTGAAAGAAGTTATTGTGCTTCATCGGCCTTAGATATAAGAAGATACATGCTTGCCTCAATGATTATGTCTTGTTTAGGAACGAATATACATCGTTAACACATTTTCCCATGTATGAGGAGCCATATTACCAACAGAATGGGAAGAGCTTGAATAAGGAGTTATGGTATTTCCCTATTATACTAAGACTTAACACCTATATAGCAATCCTAATGATGCAAAAAATTTGAGGTGGCAAGCAAATGAAAGGACAAATGGCAGTAGGCTTTGACATTCTGCTGATTCTCTAGAATAGAAGAAGTTTGATATGAACCACCCTAGATTCGCAAAAGATGATAGGAACCTATGCCTTGCAAAGAAATACTCATAACACATAGCTGATAATATTGTTTATATATAATCTTCCTTTATGGCTCTGCACGAAGCGTAAGTACTCCATGTTGTCCATATTAATCTCAAAGCCCAAGCAACCTAGGAATGACATAGATGTCTACCTGGCTCCACTAATTGAAGAATTGAAGTGCTTGTGGGATTATGGGGTCATGGTGTATGATGCTCATAAGGAAGAAACGTTCAACTTGAGAGCCATGCTCTTTGGTACTATTAATGACTTTCTTGCTATAGTAATTTGTCAAGATACAACATTAAATGCCAATTTGGATGTCCAATTTACAAAGAAGGTACGCATTCAATTAGATTGAAGCATGGTATAAAGAACTCTATATGCCAGGGAAGACTAAAGATGGCATAAATGATAGGCTAGACATGGTTGATATAGGAATAAGGGAAGAATTAGCATAAGAGGAGAGGGGAAGCCGACATTTCTTTATCTCGTGGCTCACACACTATCAAAGGAAGAAAAAAACTAGTTTTTGTTAGTTCCTTGCTTCAATCAAGGTGCTAAAGAGTTACTCTTCAAATATTAGAAGACATGAGTCAATGAAGGACTTAAAACTGATGGGATTAAAATCTCATGACTACCACGTCTTGATAGAAAATTTGATTCCGGTAGCTATACGAGGTATCTTGCCTTTTAAAGTGTGAGTTGCAAGACCAAGTTATGTTTATTCTTTAAGTCACTTTATAGTAAAGTGATAGACCCTAAAAATTGCTGAGGTTGCAAAATTGAATCTTACACACATTGTATGAGCTTAAGATGTATTTTCCTTCAACATTCTTTGAGATCATGGTCCATTTGATAACTCACTTGGTTATAGAGGTACAGCTTTGTGGCCTAACATATTTAAGGTAGATGTACCTGGTTGAGCATTTTATGAAGATATTGAAAGGGTTTGTAAAAAATTAGAGTCATCCGGAGGGTTGTATTATTGAACGATATATTAGTGAAAAGGCCGTTGAATTTTTTGCCATATACTTAAAACATGCAAGCAATATTGGGCTTCTTGTGCCTTGGTATGAGGGAAGAAGGACTGATAAGGAAGGGATTATGGGCAAGAAAGTTGAAACCATCTTAGACTAACAAGTGGAGCAAGTACACCTATATTTGTTGCACAACTCTAAGGAGGTTGATGATTATGTCCACAACTATATGCATCAATTTTAGAGGGAAAATACCTATAAAGAAGAAAGATGGTGTGCTTAACAACACAATAAACATTTTACAACATGGTTTGAAGATAAAGTCTTTCGTGAGTATGGAGCTGATCCAAAATTAGTGTCTAGCAAATTGAAGTCCTTAGCATACAGCCCAAACAATCAAGTGACATCTTACACAAGCTACATCATCAATAGGTTCACCTTTTACACCTAAATTAAGATTATCAAAACAAAATGAAAAAAGTGGTGTAACTCTTGTAGTTAACACCATGCATATATCAAGTTCCAAAGATAGAAATCCTATCTATACAAAGATGCCATACTTTGGGGTGATTGAGCATATCTTGGGAGTTCAATTATATTGGCTTACATGTTTCCATTTTTTGTTGCAAGTGGTTTGACAATAATCACGACTTGAGAATTGATGACTTAGGCTGTAATGATCCAAAAATGGGATTAAGGGCTAATGACCTCTAAAATAGATGTAATTAATATTAAACAAACACTTTTAGATAATTTGATTTGAATTGTGATTAGAATGTGTAATAGTCAGTGCCTAGGCCCGTTATTTGAGTTCAAGTATGGATTAATATCTAAATTGAGTCAAAATGGAAGGGAGGGCGAATGGCTAAGAGAAATATAGTAATGAGATATGATTTGGTAAGTATTGTAATAATCAGTGGCAAAATAGGAAATTTGTCGACCTATTAGTCAGCTACCAAAGAGGGAGTTTAATAATTTGGTTGGAGCTATTGTGAAATGTTAGTTGGTTAAGAGATTGTCATGGAATGATCCAATGCAAGCATGTGTATGGAAAGTTGGGAGGTGAATCAAAATTATGACAAGTGTTTAAATGAGGGCCCTTGATTTTGGTCAAACTTTCAAAATTTATTTTTCCTCTCTTCTTTCTCCCTCCAAGTCAGTTTTAAGCATGGGAAAAGGGGGAAAATTTGATTATCATCTCCATATCATTTTCTCTTTCCTTAACCTCCTTTTTCGTTGGGAATGAAGGAAGAAAGAGAAAGGGAAATGTGAGATTTTGATGTAATTATGGTTCTCTAATGCTCAAATACTCTTCTCTAATATTGTCCACCTTGATGTGAGCTTTATCTTGATGGTTGTAGAATTTTAAAAGGTGTTTTAGAGTTTGAACAAATTCAAAAGTTGAGGAATCAAGAAACCAACCTTAGGAAGAGTTACAGGTGAGTATTTGATGTATTTTGACATGTTCATGTGAGCATTGGTTAAGTTTTGGAAATTTGTGATTTTGCCTTGACTTTGGTGTAATCTTGAAATGCATGAATTAGCTAATGTATGGTGGTGGAATTAGTGACATATTGTGTCTTTAAGCCATTGGTATTAGTTTGAAACTTTAGAAACCAAATTGGTTATTTTGTGGTTTTGGAGTTCAATGTGGTTAGAAATGTAGAATATGACATTGTGATGGGAATTTAGTTGTTTTGGTATGTCTAATGAGTTCTTTATCCAAATTTGTGTGGGGAAAGGTTGTTTGGGGAAATTGGGAAGTCATTGGACACTTTGGACAAAATATGGGAAAATTCTGTCACTTGCTGCGTTTTGGCTTATGATAAGCCTCACTCAAGTGCACAGGGGTGTCACTCAAGTACAACATCTTGTTTCCTTTTCCTTCAGTTGTTAATCACACTACCATGCCAGAATCCAAGAGTGCATGTTCTCACCTACGAGTGATATGGGTCATCACTCGAGTGTAAAGGTATTCTGCACTATGAGGTCGGGTCTCGAGGAAACACTCACGGTCAAATTGTTAAGAGTGTGTGCTAGCACTCGCAAGTGCTAGCCTACCAATCGAGTGCCAGAGCTAGTGCTCAAGTGATCCCAACCCTTTAGGCATATGTTTAGGCTTCTAGTAGCCACCTAAAGAGTTCAAATGATAACCAACTTTAAGTGTTATGAAGATACGAATTTGGAATAGAAAATAACCTATCATCCTTGATTTGGTTTATAGGCTTTGACATTTGCCCTGATTGGGAGCGATTGGTGCCAGAGCACGTTAGGAAAGAACAAGGTAGTGACTCTTTCCCTTATACTATATGTGATACATGGTATGTTTGATTTATCATTGTTTGTGGGTCTATCACCTACAGCCCATTGGCATTGACGGTGGGAGGATCGTGCGTTCAGGGTGGTAGAATACGGGGGATGAGACTATGTGATTGTGTGCATATATGGCAACTTGCTGCTTGATGATGTCATTACATGCTTTGTGATTTTGTATGGTATGATTGATTTGTTACTACTGGGATTCTTTATAATCTCATTCTTTCCTTTGACTAATCTTCAGACAGGGCAAGTGACTCCAAGGGGAAGGAGACGACCAAGGGCAGATAGGACTCCTTCAGGATATTTATATTTTGGTTGTTGTTTATCAGTTTTGGTATTGGGATTACTGTATATAAATTAGGATCTAAATTTTGGATATGATTTTGTGTAATTCCCTAGATGG
This sequence comes from Inga laurina, assembly GCA_963855925.1. NCBI lineage: Eukaryota > Viridiplantae > Streptophyta > Magnoliopsida > Fabales > Fabaceae > Inga > Inga laurina. Next base: position 39,447,354 of record OY979703.1, on the reverse strand, counting down.
GAATTTGTAAACCCATAGTACCTATATGAAATCCAAGGATTGCCTGGATTTTTGTTGTAACTCTGGTATATTAATGTGATTTAACTGTGCAGGGTAATTATATTTGAATTATGAAATTTGAGACCAGGATAAAGCAGAAAATTTTGAAAGAATTTTTAAAAACCCTACTGTAAGGAAGGGATAGTAAATGAGTTTGATTATTATTGGTCTCTATTTCATTTTAATTACGCCTTTTCAAATTAAAATTACTAGTTTTAAGGAAGGGGGTTACATAAGCTTGATATAATTGAATTTGAATAAGGAAGGGAATAAAGAATAGCCTTTCATTTTGGCTTCTTGAGTTTAACAAGTGTTCTATGTCCATGATCCTTCTAAACATGGATGGTCTATTGTTTTGGTAACAAATAAAGTGATTGATGAGGAGAATGATGGAGTTGAGGACGATCCATTCAATTGGAGGTTACTTGAACAATTAAATTTGAATGAATAAGATGCTTTATATGTCAGGCATGATGATAATGAAGGCATTTATGTTTTGACTATGTATTGTTGTTTTCCTACTGTTGGGCTGGGTTAATTTCTATATTTTTATTGATGGTCTATTGTATTATTGTTTTTTAGTTGTTGTTTATAAAAGCAAGTGGAAATCGATAGCAGTACCCCTTAATTTGTTTTTTTTTAAAGTTGCAGATATTTAACGGTTATTAGCTAGAATCCGTAATATATGTTTTGAAAATACTTAATGGTTTCTTCCAATAGCCGTTATATATATAACAACAGAGCAATATATTATAGGTGATATAATTAAACCATTATAAAGTTAAAATTTCACCTCTATTTAAATGTCTCTCTACTTCTTCATTTCATTCATTATTACACTTGTCTTAGCCTCTTAGGTCAAATATAACTACTCTAATTGTCTTTTTTGGTCATCGACTACAATTTTTAGTTGAACTACACCATCCACAAAGCCTTCCTCGAGCTTTTCAACTAGTGCCTGATCGAGTCACTACACAAGCCTTAATACGCGTTTTTGTTTGTATCTCATGTTTTTGTTCTTTAGACCTAGCCAGGTCGTATTTTTCTACGTGGTCTGTTGTAATCATATAGAGGTAAGACTTCCCTTCTTTATATTGCATTCTCCATTATTATTCACTTCATGTTTTATAGCTAGGTTTTGACCTAAGTTGTGCTCATATTTTTTTCTTGAAAAATCTCTGATCGAAGTTTCCTCTCCTATTGTTAGAAATCATTAAAGATTTATAAAGATTTTACTATGTTGAGTGTGTGACAGATTGCCCCAAGCAGTATATGATTGCTACAGGCTACATGTATAACTTACAGGGGGAGAACATGATTCATACCTGTCTATACATGATACATGTGTAATCTATAGCAGGATAACACAATTTACAACTCACTCTCCCTTAGAATCATGTTAGCCTAGAGAGATAAAGGCCACCATCGATCCAAGTTAGCTCTTCCTGTGTCCGCTATAGAATGCTCATAGAAGGAGTTGTATGCTGTATGGTTGAACTTGTTGCTTGGCCTTAACACCTTATTGTCATACCATTTATGACAAAAATGGTATAATGTGAGTTTGTGTGTGCAAGTGCACCCATTAGATAGAGCTTCTGCTTAGCTTTGGTTGTTGGATTTTGGTATAAGCTTATATAATATATAAATTTGTGTACAATTTCGTTCTGCATGCAAGGGCGAAAGGAGAATCCCACTTTTTTTTCACAAAAAAATTGCCTCAAAGGTAAAAAATTATTAAAAAATAACCGTTATATATTTATACACTATATATGACTTGTTTTGTTAAACCTATTAGCATTTTATAGCAAATAAATAACGGTTGTTACATACCGTTACGTATGCTAAACTTTTATATAGCAGCTACTTTGAAGGCACCGTTATATATATTATAGAATTTTATAATGGTTGCTTACTTGAGACCGTTATTTATTATACAACAGCATTACGCACAACATAGCTTCACCATATCTCAACACATAACAGGTGTTATATTACAACCGTCATAATAGGTCCGAAATAAATAATGGTTTGCAGCCATAATGTATCTCCATCGAGCTTTTATAGTGCCTGCATATATGATGGTTCTAAACCGTGGTGTATAACAGTTAATAACCATCATATATCATGATTTTATGTGGTAGTGTATTAGTTAACAAGAGGCGGGAGTATATACATATATATTTCTCTAGCTAATTGATTAGAATTATAATGCGTACAGTGCCAAAAATAGAATTTTAATTTATTAGAATTATAATAAATATAGATATAATTTCTTGGACCACCAAGTACATATATGCTCCAGCTAATTGATTAGAATTATAATGCGTACAGTGCCAAAACTGTATATCCTTTCAAAATAATTGTTGAATAGGATCTTGCAATAAGGTAGGATGCAAAATACAAAATTAAAATGTTAGATATTCTAAAATAGGAATCAATAATGACAACAAAGCAATTGCGTGAATGAGAAGAAGGGCTGTTGCAACCCACAAGCTAGGAAGAAGGTGGTAATCAGAGTTGTAAGTGAGTGTAGGAATAAGAGGATAATGAGAAATAGTAAAGTTCTACTATTTGGATTTCAGATCTATCTTTTATGTCACTATTACAAAATATAGATTTTATTACCCCAAAGGATGTTCATTTTTTAAAAAGGGAAATTAAAAATAAAGGCAGTGGCATTTTTGTAAATATAGGAGGGAATTGGGTATCTTTAGGTGTCTCAAATTTGAATTGGGACGCTTAAAGTCCATTTTAGGCATCCTAAACTTAAATTGGGATATCTAAGGTCTTGAATTCTGCCTTTAAAATATTGAATTTCGCGCAAAAATGACACCAGTAGCAAACTTCAGGAGTCTCCATTTCTAAATACAATTGTGTAAGGGCCAAACTAGGGACACCTAAAGTGTGGCCTCGACAACACAGGACATGACCAATGCATGTGGCCGTGTGTGAAGCCATTAGGCGTCCCTAGAAAAACTGGGGATGCCTAAAGTAGTTTTAGGCATCCCTAATCAAACTAAGGACACCTAAAACTACTACTAGGGATGCCATGCCTAATATTATCTTTAGGCATCCCCAGTTCAAACTGGGTATGCCTAAATGTATTTAATTTTTTTTTGTTCAAATTTAGTCTCACTAACATACACTTGCCTGACTTTTTCTCATTTTGCCATCTTCTCTTTCTCTCCTTTCTCCTTTTTTTGTCTTCTTTTTCTTCTTTCTCCAAAAAGTGTTCACATTATTGTCTCTTCTTGCTCCTCTATCATCCATCATGGCTACCAACTAAGAGAGCTCCACCTTCTGAGGTCATTGTTGCCACTGTTGTGGTTGCATCGTCATCTCTTTGTCCCTCTCATTACTACTATCGTCCTCCTTCTCACCACTATGGGATATCTCCTTCTACAGGTTAGCTTTCACAGCCGCTGGTGTATAGCTTGCACCACCATCTCCCTTATCTCTATTTATATATGCTTATAGTATTTATATATGCTTATGGCCTTAGACCATATCCTTGCCTTGTGTCCCTTGTCATGTTATCCTTCTCTTGATTCATCAACACTCTAAGCTTTCCTTCTCTACTTATAATTAACGGTCAAAATTATTCTTTCATTCTCAATATTTGAACTAACTAAAATAGTCTACCTCTTGTAGGGGATATTTGAACTTAGTGCATAATAAAAAACGTTAACTAAAATTAATTAAGAAAAAAGAGATGAAAATATTCTTTGAGTATTATTGTTGATTCATGTTGTAACCCCCTTAACGATTAAGGCCGAGATTTAGTTCATAAACACGTAATTGTTGTAGAATTGGAGACCTTAGATGATTTTGGGACTTAAACAAAATCAAACTTCCCAAAATCATGGCTTACAAAAACTTTTACAAAACTTGTTCATGACGGTCTCATATTCACATTTCAATACAGGTTGATTTCATTCACAAATATCATAGTATAAAGCAAATTCCCGACACACTCGGGTTCCATTCATTAATAAGGGTTTTACAAAGGCAAAAAGCCCACAATTCATTAACCTTAACTTGGGGATTACACAAAACTATACCACCAATCCCATTATCTACAATTGTTTCCCAAAAACATCTAATAGATATACATGATAACCAATAACCCAAAATATACTTCTAAACCGGAGCTCTATCCGCTCTTTGTCGCCCGCTTTCCCTTTGATCCTTCTGCCCTGTCTAAAACATGGTTTTTGGGAGAGTGAGATTCTAAGGAATCCCCGTAGTGTCAAATCAATCATAATATGTACAACAAAAAGGCATGAAATCAAATCATTATCCACACAAAGCAACTACAATAGTAGTTACAACGGCAATGGTTAGTATGACACATGTCATCTCTTACGATTGTTCACGCTGTATTGCATCACAACAATCCACACAATATATTTCACCATAGCTGGGATTCATATAAAGCATTTCATCACACAAGCCATACAGGTCAGATTCAAACTCACAGCCTACGGCTGGATTAACAAACGCCGCCCCACGGGTCAGATTCACAAAGTTCCATGTTGATTACAACTGCAGTTCAACGGCCGACCTAGAGATGACCAACGTCAATCCTTACATGGCTCACGCTGACCTGCGCTGTAATGGACCATGGTACATGCAATTCATAGTTCAATGATAAGTTATGCATACCAAAACATCATACACAATATGAGAGAAAAGTCACTACCTTGATCCTTCCGGGTGTACTCTGACACCGGTCTCTCCCGCCTAGGGCTAATGTCGTATCCTAGAATCATGATTAGGGACAAAGAGTTATATTCTATTTCAAGGCTTAATTAACTTGAAACACTTAATTTTGGTTATCATAATTGACCCTTAAGAGGCCATAAATGCCTCTAATAAAAGCCCTAAAAGGTTGGAAAACAATAGGTTAGAGATCTTCTTTCGAAAACTCAAAGTGCTGGAACACAGGGGTTGGTCGCGGCCAGCCCTTCCTTGGGCTGTGGCAAAAATATGGTCAGAAGGCCACTGGCCACAGCCAACCACTCATGGGCCACGGCCAGAATCAGGCCAGAAAGGTTTGGGCCGGGGCCATCCACCTTGGGCCGAGGCCAAGAAATTCCCTGAGTCTTAGCTGAACTTCCAAAATTCATAACTTATCCTAGAAAAATCAAAACAAGGTGATTCTAAAGCCAAAAGAAAGGTATTTAAGTCCTATTTCAAGGAAAAATATGGCTTATCACTGGAAATCACTACACAAATACAGAATCACCAAAAACTAAATACTACTCCAAAACAGAGTTCTGTTTCCATCCCAAACTTTGGACAATCATATCTCCCAGAAAACTAAACGAAATGACACAAAATATATATCCAGTTTGAAGCTTGGGATGTGAAATTTAAGACTGGAAAGTTTTATTATTTTCCAACACCATTTGGTCATTCAAAACGCTTATCCAAACTGACTGCGCAAAACAGAGCTCAAACAAGACAGATTTCCAACTTTTCCCAAGTGATCCAAATGAACCCAAAACCCCAACCAAAGCTATCCCCACATAAAATCACTCAAGGATTCCAATGGAAATGTCAAAATCACCAAAATCCTATTCCATTATCATGCTTTGGTTTTGGGTAACATTAAACACTAAAATCTCAAATTCTTCAAACTTAACAATTTCAAACCCAATCAATTCTATCGATCCAAAATGCATTCCAAACATACCAATTCCATACCAAACACATACCAAACTCCCAATGGCCCTCATTTTTGAATATGGGCCAAACATTCCAGAAAATTCAAACTTAACCAATGGCTACAAAACCTATATAGAAAGGTTTGTCTTACTCACCTCTATAACTTTTCCAAAGGAGTTTCTTGATTCACCCAAGTCAAGAATTTCGTGAGAGCTCGAACACCATCAAATGGACAAACTAAAACCATGAAAATGAAGCCCTCAACACAAGGAACAACTTTATAGAAGAACATTTTTCCATTAGAGGCCATTAAGAGGGTCAAATACTCACCTTTTTCACAAGCTGCTTCTTCTTCTTCTGCAGAAATGGAGGACGCATGAGAGAGGAAAATGAGAGAGAGAGAGAAGGAGGTTGAAGATGAAATGATGATGGCACACACCCTCCCATACTCTCTTGTTAGAAAAATGGAGGGAAGAAAGAGAGAGAAAACTGAATATTTTATGGTTAATTGACTTCCCATTACCTCTCTCCTCATCTCCACTTGACATATGTCAGAATTTGGTTTGTTCTCATAAAGTAATCATCCAATTAATCACTTTAATCCCTCCATTAGCCATTTAATCACACTTCTCATTTTTCCCATAGTTAGTAATTAATTTCTCCATTAATTACTAATTTATGGCCCATAATTCCATTCTTCCAATTTTTCACTAATTATGACATATTAATTAATGTTGCCATAAAACACGTAATAATTCAAATTAAATTCATAATTATCCACAATAATCATGATTTTCCCTTAATCAAAAATTGGGATATTATAGATGTGTTCTTCATTCTGGTCAAATTGATTGTTGTAATCTTAAGAAATGTAATGTCCAACAATTAATAGTATCCATGGAAATTATTTAATGGTGACTAAATTAAAATTGAGCTATTGGTGACCATAATTAATAACTATACTTTTCCTACATAATATACTAGCTAAGTAGTAATCCAAATAAAATATTTTGACGGGAAATTATATTGATTTAGCCAAATATGTCATTGAATATGAGCCATATTACTAGTAAAAATTCTAGCAATTGTAGTTTTTTTCTTAACAATATAATATACAAAAAATCTTAGTGAATTAAAGTTGTAGTTATTAACTATGCGTGGCCATTGTAATTTTTTCAATCACTTGATAAATTGACGTTTTTATTTGTTTAATTATTATTGTTTCATTTTTTTCTTTTTTATTTCAAATGAAAAGCATGTATTTAATTTGACTTCAAAGTTTCATTCCTTTAATGAAATTGTTGAATTTGAATTGCTGATATTGTTCTGAATTGCTGATATTGTTATGAATTGCCTTAATTAGTTATTTTTGTTTAAATTTAGCTTAATAGTTTGTTATTTTGATTTTGGGCTGCCTCACTTTTAAGGGAAAATGCTGCCAAAAGTTTTTAAAAGAATTAGTAAAAGGCAATCACATTGTTGACAATGTCATAGATCCTATGAATAAAACAAGTGTTTTATGTCACAGATCCTACAAATAAAAAAATGTCTATTGTACTTCAAAGTTAAAAACAGAAGTATGGCGATTCTACCTTCAACCTTGATGACACACTAGCTTTCATAATAAATCCACCTAGAACAAGTGAAGTAGAATTAGTAGATGATGAAGAATATGTTGTAAGAAATTATCATGGTGATGGAATATAGGAAACAATTTAGAGTAAGACCTTAACTTATAAAATAGTACCGTGTGCTTTTTATTTTAATCCTTGTTAGTTTATTGATTTAATTGCAATTTATTTACCTATCTGGTAATGATTTTTGTGCTTATAAGAATATGAACAATTCTAATGACTCAAAGTGATAGGGATGATGAAATGGATAGACGTGAACCTGTTGCGAGAAGGGTTAGAGGCAATATAAAGATGGGAGCATTGGCAGCATGTCATCAACATTAACAGGAGAGGCTGCATGTGGACTTCGTGCTAATATGAGTCTAGTTGGTCTTGAGGAAGACCATTTCATTAGCTTTTTAGGCTATTTAGGTTGAAGCAAAGTTCACATTATCTATGATAATTGGAAGTTGGTTTCCCCTAAAATGAAAGACAAAATTTGGGAACAACTTTTGGTATATAAGTTTTTTGATACATTTGCGTTTATAGCTTTATTCCTATTGCTTCAAATATAATTATCTTATGTTTTACTTTACAACAAACATACGATGTCCCTGACACCGCCATGATGTACAAGCACTGGATGAGGTAGGTTTGTCTACGATGGAAAGATTTCAAGAATAAGCTTGCAGCAAAGTACATTTGAGGGGAACTGAGGGCTCAGGATCTATGTCAACATTATTCATATTTGTCTCTAGAGGATTGGAGGTTGTTTGTGGCATCACGGGAAGATCCTTAATTTTTGGTAAAGTTTCTTTCATCATAGTATAGAACTTTTTATTTGAATATACTTGACATCATTGATTCAGTTTTTGTTGTTTTCCTTTTACAGGAAGTAAGTGCAGAAAATGCACAGAGGCAAGCAGCAAAGAAGTATCAGCATTAAATGTCTCGTGGTGGTTATCAGAAGCTTGAGCAAAGGATGATGGAAGAAGAGTTAAAGAAAATGAAGAAAGCAACCAAATCAGATCCTATCGTTATTGTCCAGGCCCCGAGTCCTCCTTCATATCAAAAAAAATGGAAATCGAGGAGGATTAAGGGTGGGAAGTACATAAATTCAGTTGTTGCTGAGATTTCTGCAAGGATTGTAAGTAGTTAAGCATATGTACGTAAATTTTTTCATATTGGGAGTGCTTAATTTTCATTTATGATAAATTGTATACTACAGGATGAACTAGAAGATCATAGTAGTTTAGGTTCGCCACTTCAAGTGGACGGATGGACATCTTGTCAATGGCCATTGGGAAGGCACATCACCCCGGTTGTGTTCGAGGGGAGATAGGGGGAGTTAGTGTCACGAAGTATTCTAGACAAGCCTCACATTATTATTGATCAAAGCTGAACCCAGTAGGGAACTTATGGCCAAGATTCGTGAGGAAGCCGAACAAGAGCTTGAGGCCAAACTTCACGATAAGCTCTTACAAGAGCCGCTACTGGAGCTAGTCTTGAAATGATGAACATGTTTGAATCGCAGAAGGCAAGTGATGAGCATAGAACCAAAGAATCCCAACCTTCCCTAACACCAAAAGAAGTTACAACCCAGTGGAAGAACCACTTGGTGACCCTTTTCTTACTCCAGCGCTAGGAGAACCTTCTATCCTCTATTTAGATACCCCATTGCTGCGTGTTGTTATTGATGCTCTCGTTTACACAGAAGCTACCACCTATCATCATAAGCAAATTCCATAGCATTTATGTAGGGTGACTGTGAAATGTGTTCAAGAGGGGGAAGAATTTGTAGCAATCCCTGTGTTTGATGAAGAGGTTACCACGATAGGTTAGGCGATAGGATCTTTCATCCTTTGGCCTCAAAATCTTATTAGCTCAGCGTAACCCTTCCAGTGGTAGGAACTACCTTACTTTTACTTGAGCTTTGTTGGCATCCTATTAACGATATGTTTTTTATGTTCTAAAAGGATGTGTAAGATGTAGGAAAAATGCCCTCCTTGGCATGACTGTAACAGCTCTATAAAGGCATTAGCCAGATTAACTTGCACATGCCTCCAGGGATTGTGGGCCTAACATTGGAGTATCCCTTTATGATTAACAGGAAATATCTCAAGGAGTTCATTAAATTAGAGGAGATAGATGTAGGATGGGTTAAACTTTTATTCTTGTAAGTTTTTTTTTCATTTTTTCCTTCAATTAATGCAGTGGTTTTTTTGGTTTCATACATTCACTAATTCATTCATCATTTTAATTTTATTATAGCTCCTTCCGCCATATATGCATCGACATGGGAAGACATGATTTATATTGCCCCAAATTGTGCATAAGGGCTAATTACTCCAAAAGTGAATGTAATTAATGTAAAACAAACTCTTTTGGAGAATGCAATGTGAATTATGACCCGTGTGAGTAGCAGACAATGCATAAACCATGTATATAAGCTCAATTATGGTGGCAAAGCTTAAATTGAATTAAATTAGAAGGGAATGGCATATGGAAGAGGAAAGTGGAATCAAATAATATGTTAAGTAGTGATTTATAAGAAACTACCATAGTTAGGGGCAAAATGGGAAGAAAGAAATTTAGTGGCCAATTACATAGCAACTAGAGAAGCAATTGATTGTCAACTAAAAGAGTAAGTAGTGTGACTAAATGGCTAAGTGAAATAGTTAGTGTGACCATGTAATTACATGCTTTATGAGAGGGCACAAAAGTTTGACACATGACACCATAAGAGTAAGTCAAAAAGTCCAAGCAATTATTTTATTCAACTCTTCCCTTTCCCTCTCTCTTTCATAGTCGGCTAAAGAGCATGGGAGGCAAGGAAAAATTGATCCATCCTCATCTCATACACACTCTCTCTAGCTCTCTCAAGTTGTCTATGTTGGGGAGGAAAGAGAAAGAAAATTCTTGACAAGGTGAGATTTCTTCTTGAGTTTTGGCCATGTAGATGACCTCAAATACCAAAAACCTCTTATCTAATCTTGATCATCTTGATGAGAGCTTTATTTGTATGGTTTTAGATTTTCAAGAGGAGGCGTTTCTTGAATTCAAGAAAACTTGAGGTTGGTGAAGCAAAGAACAAGCTAGAGATAGTGAAAGAGGTGAGCAAAAGCAACTCTTTGATATATATATATATATTATGGTCATTGGTTGAGTATTTTAATTTATGGATTTTTTCCCTATTTTTGTGTAATTAGGGTGTTAGAGGGTTATGATATTTTGATTGTGGAAATGGTGTCTCGTGGTGTCCATTGGATGTTTGAAATTGATTTGAAGTTGAATATAAAGTATAGTAAATCCTGGATTTTATGTGAATTTCTTCCCTTAAACAAAACTTATGAAAGGAATGTGATTTTGGTTGTTTTGATTTTTGTGCTGGATTCTATGCAAAAAATTGTGTAGGGAGTAGCCCTAGTTGTGAATTTTGACCTTTGCAAACATATGTTGAAAATTTGGAAGTTTTGTTGTTGAAAACTCTGTGCTGGGCAGCTAGTTTGCATGATAGTTTTGAATGTATAAATGGTATCTAAAAATTCTAAAACTTTCTAGTTGAATATAATGGGTGTTTTTTTTATGTGTGTACTGGAAGTTATGCATTTCCAAAGTTTGAGGTTGAAACTGGACTTAATTTTGGAGCAGTATGGAAATTTGTTAAATTCTGTATTTTTGTTGTTGTAGATGGTAGTTATTCATATTTTTCCTATAAAGAGGACTTAGAAAGCTTGAATTAGGACTTGGAATCACTCCATTTCGATATTTGTAGATTTAGTTATGAGTTTTGGAAGTTCAACTAAGAAACAAGTATTTCCTTGGCCACAGCCAAAAACCCTCTAATTTGTTTTTAGCCGCAGCCAAAGAATTCATTGGCAGTGGCTAATCCCCAATTTTAGCATTTTGTACTTTTAAAAGGTGGTCTTTGGTATAGTTCTTCCCAACCCTTAAGGAATTTGTTTGGGCTTCTGGTAGCCACCTAAAGGTCTCAAATGATAACCTACCCTAAGTGTTTGGAGTTAAGAATTGAATAGGGAATAACTCATCGTCCTTGATTATGATTTATAGGGCTTGATATTTGCCCTGAGTATCTGAAAATGGTGCCCAAGCAAGGATGGAAAGAACAAGGTAGTGACTCTTTCTCTTATATTATGTATAATGCTTTGTATGTATGTCTTATCATTGAATTGTGTTGATTGCAAGTGTTGTGGTGTATGTTGCTATGAAAGCTTTGTGTATATAGCCGTGAGAGCTGTCGTTTGTGATGCAAGTCACACATCATGTGGATACAACCATGAGAGTTGTCGTTTGTGACGCAAGTCACGCATCATGTGGATACGGCCGTGAGAGCTATTGTTTGTGATAAAATTCACACATCAATGTGATTGTTGCTGCGTTGTGATTTACTTACATGCTATGTTATTATATATTTTGGGAGTGAATTGTTACTACTAAGATTCATTTGAATCTCACTCTTTCTATTGACTAACCTACAGCCAGGGCAAGCAGGTCTAAGGAAAATCAAGCGACCAAGGGCGGCTAGTGCTCTCAACTAGGATTTTCAGTTTTGCTAGTTGGTTATCATATTTTTGGGATTATTGTACATATTATAAATTTCATAAATTTGGATAGTGTGATGTAATTACCAATATGGGAAACTGAAATGGGCGAATATGCCCTATAAACCCTTATGGTAAATAGATGAAAACTGAGAGTCATCGGGAATTTTGTTATATACTCTGATATTTATGAATGGAACCAAACTACACAGGCCAAATATATTCGAAGGTTGAATGTGAGACCGTATTGAACAAGTTTTGGATTTTCTTTTGAAAACCCACTTTATCACAGGACCGAACCCTGTCTTGAAGTTGGGACTTTCAATAAGTTTTGAATTATCCATTGATCTCTAATTTAACATAATGAAGCATTTTCAAACTATAATTACGGATATTAAGGTAGGGGTTACATATATGGATTCTTATGTCTTGCAAATACAATAAGGGATGCTAATACTTTGGAAGCAAGGGCAAGCTATGCGGGCTACACAATGGGACAAACCAAATTTCGTTGTTATCTAGCACTAATTGTTCAAGGGTACGTCTTTAATAATTTTGTCTATTTAGATTTTTAATAAATAATTACTTTGTCATCTAACTTTATTTTAATCTATATATGTTGTTATAGTTACCATTGGAGTTTGTGTGTTCTCTGTCCTAAGCTCAATATAGTTTATTGGTTTGATCCCTTGCATAAAAGGCTAGACAAAGAAATAAAATCTGTCTTCAACACATAAGTTATTTTGTTTGTCTTTCATTGATTCTTGAGTTAAATGAATTGTTCTAATTTCTGTTGATTTTCATTTTAATAATAGTGTGACCTAGACATATAATCCTTGGCAAGTCATGCGAGGGTAAAATTATTAGAGACTCGACGTGGTTTTATTGAAAGGTAAGTAGTTTCAATTCAAGTTCTTTTATTGATGATCGTTTTATATATGCTTTTATTGATTTTAACCATTTGCTTTTGATTAAAGTGCCCTCGACAACCTGGCAGTACTGAATGTAGATACTATGTTTTACTTTATATGTATAACAACATTCAGAGTGGAATTACAAACGATTTTGAACAAGTAAACACTTCTTTATTCTCAAATGATAATATTTTTAGTGTTGTAATTGAATGCTAATTAATTCATTCCCTTGATTCATTTCATCTAAGCTTATTTTCTAATTTGCAGGTTTTTGACAATGAAGAAGCCTACTTATATGAAGACATCAATTTGATCAGAGACCTTTTGACTGGACATCTTCTTCAACATATAGATCAGTAAAGTTTTTATTTATTTTAGTTAATTAGCAGTTGTGTAATAGACAATTTTCTAAAAATCTGTGGTGGTTATTGTATATAGAATTAGGTAGTAGGGGTTGTTGTTGTACATAGTATTAGGTTGTTAGAGTTAATAATTTAATTAGATAGTGCAGGATGTTTCCTTACCATGTAAGGTACATTGTGGGTTTATGAATAATTCTTCGATCCTATTTCTGCAGTTTTAATTTGCTGAGCAGTGATGAATATTTAAATGGTCATTTTAAAAAAAAAATTAATGCCTGTAAAGAAAAAGAAACCCCTAAAGTAGACGCATTGATACTTTAGATGTCCCTTTGAAAAATAAGGAAGTTTAAAGTCGGGATTTTAGAATTTCCTATTTTAAAAAATTGACATCTAAAGTGTCAGTGTATCACTTTAGATGTCCCTTTTTAAAATAGAGACATCTAAAGTGCAGACTTTGTGTCCCTTTATTAGGATGTTATTGTCATTTTTTATTATATCGCTCACATTGATGTCCCCCTGTTTTTAAATGTTAAAAGGCCTAAAAAAGAAATGTCAAATGTGTTTTCTGTAATAGTGTGGGCCAAAATATGAAATTGTTGGTTGAATTAAGTAATGTTTTTTTTGCCAACGAGTATTTAGTGTAAAATATCAATTAAATTAGTTTGATTGAATAGAAGATCATATTTGAATTAATCTTATCAAAATCCATAATATTTTATTTATTAAAGATATGCAAAAGTAGTTGGGTGATATATATAATATCAATTACAACCACTTAACCAATATTCCAAAGATAGATATAAGATATGAGATAATTCCGATTGTAAATATCCCACACATCCATTCTATAAAGAGATATAATGTCATTTAGATCCTAACCAAGAGAAATAATATATTGACAAGTCTCATAACTTATTAATCGTAGCTCTTTCACTTGTTACTGATAGTTTTTCACCTATCAATAGAAACTTTTCTAATATTATTTTTCTTAGTTGGGACCTTAATGATATTTTCACTTCTATAAATAGGGATAGTCACCATGAGTCAAAACACACTGAGTGAAATTCTCCCTTCTCTATTTTTTTCTCATAAGGTGTATCTGTTGTGCCTGAATAGAATAGTTCCTAGTAGTCGATTAACGCTTCAAACTTGAATATAGTATGTCTCTCTCCCCCATTTATTTTCTAACAGTGGCATCTGTGTTAAATTTATATCTATATATGTATAGGTGTGTGTATATCCTAGATTAAAGAATATCAAAATTGGGTTATCAAAATCAAGACTTTTTTTTGGTGAAAAAGGAGGGTACCATCATGTAGAGGAGCTCGAGACTATTCCAAAGGCACCTAAATTATAACAAAGGTTGATGAAGGAAGGTGTATGACCCAAAAATGAAGGGGAACTATAAGGATAAAAACAAAAACAAAAGATATTCACCCCTTTATTTTGCATGAATTTTCCTCCCAAACCTTATCGAAGCATGTGGGGGTCCTTTGAGGGCATTGCTTCGTCTTAAAAATCCCAAAAATTATTATCTAAGCATTGATATACTATTTACTTGATTTTTTTTTTGTATTGAGTTGCGTGTGTTTTATGCGTTTTTGGGCCAAAATTGACTTATTTTTCATTTAGAAAAAAGTCAAAAACTCCTATAATCGTCATAATTGAATCTAAGCTTATTTTTGGTTTTAGAATATATATAATTTTGGAATCGTCTCCCTGCTGGAATCGTCTCCCCAATATAGCATACAATCATTTGGGCATGCATCAATCTTTTCATAATTCAACCCCAGCCTGTTGATAATCTTCTTGGCCTCATAGAACGTTGTGGGATTCTCAGCGTCGGGGAATGCATCGTGTAATAAGTCGAGCAACATCGATATTCCCTTATCTGTGATCCCACACAAGCACTTGATATGATATAATTTGATCAAGAAAGATAATTTAGAATATTTGCGACAACCTTGATATAAAGGATGATATACTGCATCCATCAAGCTGAAAAAATCCTGAGCTGCTTCATTCCTCATAAAAACCAACTCAAAAA
The DNA here is from genome assembly GCA_963855925.1 of Inga laurina. Taxonomy (NCBI): domain Eukaryota; kingdom Viridiplantae; phylum Streptophyta; class Magnoliopsida; order Fabales; family Fabaceae; genus Inga; species Inga laurina. Next base: position 39,432,147 of record OY979703.1, on the reverse strand, counting down.
CGTGCACTTCTTCATTGAAATTGTCGCCTTGAAATCCAAACGCATCACGTACAGCATCATTCATAGGATCAACTTCATCTACTTGAACGCCTACTTGAGAACTTCGAGGAAGAGCATCGTCATATATAATGCTGGCCTTCTCACCATGAACTGCCCAGAACGTAAAGTCCTCAGGGAAAGGCTTCACAAGCAAATGTTCCTTCACAACATTTCGTGCATGCCACTTCTTGAACTTGCATCTCCGACATGGACAGATGAACTTGTCGTTACAGCTGGCATGAGTGAATGTGAAATCCAAGAAACTGTTTAATTCGTACAAATATTCCATAGAATTGCACGACAACCTGATCCATGATTTATCCATAGCTACTAGTAAGAGAGAAGAAAGTATAGAGAATAAGATGAGTGAGTAGAGAATGACAAATGCCAAGAACCTTATATTCTGAAATTCCAACATTTCCAATTTTGTAGCGGTTCTTAAACCACTACACTAACCGCTATAGTTCTTAAATATTTGTAGCGGTTATATGTATAAAACCGCTACTAATTTTCAAGCCGTTGGAATATTGCACACATTGGTGGGAAATTCAAAATTTAAATGTTGAGTATTTGTAGCGGTTATATGTATACAACCGCTACTAATATTAAAGTTGTTGGACAACAAAATTAAAAAATTATTTTTAATTTGTAGCGGTTATACATAACATAACCACTACAAATATGCACAAAGGCGGCAAATTTCAAAATTCAAATGATGAGTATTTGTAGCGGTTTTTATTATAAAACCATTACAACCATTATATTTGTAGCGGTTTCTATTGTAGAACCACTACAAAAATATATATGGTTGTAGCGGTTTATATTGTAGAACCGCTACAAAAATATATATGGTTGCAGCGGTTTTTATTGTGGAACCGCTACAGCCATATATATGGTTGCAGCGGTTTTTATTGTAGAACTGCTACAACCATATATATTTGTAGCGGTTTTTATATAAAACCGCTACAAATATATATGCTTTATTTTTTTCATTTTAGAAATATAAATAATATTGTTTCAATTAATTCACAAATTCAACAACGCGTCTAATAATATAAATATAATTATGGTAAACACAATAAGAATTTAAGTTCTGAAATACAAACTTATATATATATATTTACAAATGTTTCAACAACAAATAAAAAAAAGATGTCATAAACTAAGTAGTTGGGGGCTGATCATCTGGTGCTCCCTCAGGTGCTGCTGGATCGGGCCGCTGCACAGAGTGAACTGCACCATCATCATCAGCAGGAAGAGGAGGAGGAGGAGGAGTAGTAGTAGTAGTCAGGACGATGTACCGAGGGACAGGGGGAACCTGTGGAAGTGGCTCGTCCTGGAATAGGCGACTAGATGACCGCTTGAGCATGTTGTTCGCGATATTACGCCACTGCGTCTGCTGAGTGTAGATCATATCAGCCTGCATCTGTAGCTGGTGCATCTGCTGCTGCTGTTGTGCCATCTATTACTCCAAGTCTGACCGTAGCTGGTCAATAGACTTGTCCCTCAGACGTCTGACCCCTCTAGAGCTGCCAGCCTCAGAGGCGGTGCTCCTGCCATAGACTATGCTAGGTTTGTCACCTATCCCCATCCCCTGCACGCGTCCGAGGTGCTTAGCCTGACCCAGACCCACCTTCAAAGGAGCCGTCGGGTCCACTGACCCCTGTGACTCCTCGACCTGGGTCTGTTGTAACTCAGCTTGCGATTGCTGCATCCGCTTCTGCCATTTTATGAAACAATTACTAATTAGCATTTTTCATTATTAAGTTGGTTTTATAAAAATTATAATAATCAAATTACTTACAATGGCCACCTCTGCCTGCTAAGAGGTCACAGTCCCCTCACGGTGTCTGTGTGTGATAGCGTACAACTCCCCATAGTCGGTCTGACAGTTCTCCTGCTGTGCCTTCTTCTCCTAAAACAATTACAAAATTCAATTAATTAGTATTATGAAATAACCAGCTAAAAGTCAGTGATATTTTGAAAAGTTACCAGCTCGCTGTAGGTGACAGCAAAGGTCTTCGATCCTGCTGTGCACGGATCCTGGTATTCCTCTGAGAAAGCTCCTGAAAAAAAACAATATTAAATATATTAAAACAATAAAAACATTTAAAATTAATAAATTTCAAATTAAAAATAATTAAATTTAAATTATAATTTAATAATTAACAATTAAAAAAGTATATAAATAATCTAATAAATACATTACCTGCCCCTCAGCGCTCCTCCTAAACTGGACGAAACCCGCCCAGTCGTTCGGCAGCACGCCGTCCGGGACGCTCTCGATCAGCTACTCTAGAGGCATCGTCCTGTCCTTATCCACCCTGTGGAAGAGACAGTTCCTCCAGTCGTCACCCATCTTCACGAGGGTGTACCTCTTCTGGTTGGGCCCAACGACAAACCGCAGCTGTAAAAAATTATTTAAATATCATTAATTACAAAAAATCATATTAAAAAATATTAATTAAATACTATTAATTACCTGAACCACCTCCTCCTAAGCTTGGTCCTTCAGCCCCTTCGGAACGTGCCTCCACATCCTGAAGTGAAGGGGGAACCGCATCCAATTCGCGCCTTGGTTGTTCAGGAAGCTGTTGAACAGGTGACCTCCATTGTCGATGGGCTGGTCAGTGCCCTCATTCCACAGCACTATAACTCGTAGGGTCTGGTCCATGCTGTTCAGACCGGCTACGTCCAGCCTCCTCGTCGACACGTTTCCCTGCTTATCTGCACAGTTTACCGCACGTTAGATAACTTGTAATTCAAAGTTAACATTTCAAATTTAAATAAATAATTTATTAAATTAAAAAATTTATTTACCTTGGACCTGCACCTCAAACCCAGTGGACTGCGAAGACAACCCTCATGGGTTGTTCTGCTCCTAAGCCTCCTCCTCATTAAGGAACTGCTCCATCTCCCTGAGCCCAATCAAGATCTTGAAGTCCTCCTCGTCCTAGTCCTCGACGCTGATATCTGCCCCCCAAAACTCAGGCACCTCTGGTGCGGTCGTCTCCTGTGAGATCGTATGCGGTGCCTGTGGTAGGGCCGACTCCTGTGGGGGGATGGGCTGAAATTCCGTGGTCGCCCTGCCTCCACGCTGCCCCTCCCTCTGCCCCCTGCTCGGCTGCTACCACCCCGTCAAATAGGTCTGGGGACCTCAAGGGCCTTCCCCTTATCCTCTCTTGAAGCCATATCAACTATAAAAATAAAAAAAAATATTTTAGTCATATTATTATGCAAAAATATAATACAAATACAAATTCAAATAAAATACATGTTATCTACGTACCTCAAGTGCAAATACTGAGAAATACTGTAGTAAAAACTCCTTCACAGACGTCTGAACACTCAAATCTAAAAGAAATCACTCAGAGAAACTCTAGGAAACAAAATGAGCAAACGGAAAAAGGAGGGAGGCGGCCTCCTTAAATAGGCCAGTAATTTGTAGTGGTTATTCCAATAACTGCTACGTTAACCACTACAAATCACCTAGGGTGCCTTAAATTTGTAGCGGTTTTATAATAACCGCTATAAATTACAAGAACCTTTGAAATTTTGTAGCGGTTATAGCCCAGAACCGCTACAAACTTGGAGACTCTTGAAATTTTGTAGCGGTTATATCCCTATAACCGCTACAAATACTTGATGTTTGGAATTTTGTAGCAGCTTTATTGCTATAACCGCTACAAATAACCGCTATACTGTTGGCGGGTCTTGGTCGCGCCAAGTGGCGAGAATATTGTAGCGGTTTTTGTTTATTAACCGTTACAACTGAACCACTACAAGTTTTAGCGGGAATTTCGCGCCAAATTTCTAACGATTTTGTCTACCTAACTGCTACAAAAGTCGTTGCTAATCTATCAAACCACTTAGCGCGTACCCTGCTGCTACAAATTTGTAGCGGTTTAGATTAAAATCGCTACAAATACTATAATTTGTAGCGGTTTGATATAACCGCTACAATACCACCGCTACAGAATACCATTTTTTTTGTAGTGATAAAAGCCAAAATGGTCTTCGTGTGTATTATTGGTGTCTCTTGAGAAGGAGAACATCTTCCCAAGGCTGCACTCCAATAAATTTATCAAGTTAGTTACACTAAATTAGGCGATGATGCTACATGCTTTAGAATCCGTAAGCTACATGTATTAAACAAAAGGTAGGCAAATTAAACAAAAAGAAATGAAGAATGTTGTTTATTCCTTTTTTATTGATGCATGAGTTCTCTATGTCATCTGTACTTTAAGTTCTTACCCAATCTCTTTGTCATGTATGTCATACTTTAACTTGTTTTTTTTGTCTTTTAAGACATAAAAATTATGTGAGCAACAACAAAAAAGCGATTAAGGAAACTAAAATGAATAATATTTTCAATTTTTTCATGTAACTTTTAACTTCTTACCCATTATATCAATTTTTCCATCTATACACACTAGTGGAAAAATGGCATTTTAGACCGGTTAAAATTGACTTTTTAGACCGGTTTTAGATCCTGTCTTGATATAGCCAGTCTTAAAAGTATGTCACTTTTAAGACCGGTTTGGTAACTGGTCTTAAAAGTCTTACTTTTAAGACCAGTTGTATTAATAACCGGTCTAAAAGTAACAATTTCAAGACCGGTTGTCATGAACGCCGGTCTTAAAAGACTAATTTACATAACATTTTTAAGACTGGTTATAATTATAACCGGCTTTAAAAGTTATTTTAAGACCGGTTTCATATATAACCGGTCTTAAAAATTTTAATTTTAAGACCGGTTGTATATAAAAATGGTCTTAAAAATGTAATTTTAAGACCGGTTATATGTGTAATCGGTCTTAAAATAACTTTTAAAACCGGTTATTTTTATAACCGGTCTTGAAAGTGTTATATATATATATATTTTTTTTTTTTAAATTGTGTGTAATTAGTTTAGTTACCAGAACGCATTCTACAATTGCTACCTCCAATGTCTTACTTATTAAGTGCTATATGATATTCAGTTTACTTCCACTTACGATGTCCTTTTGCTTTAACATTCCACTTACCATTTCCTTTTGCTTTAACCTTCTCATTGAATTGGGAACTTGTAACATATCATATTCCTCATGTATAATGATTTGTGTTAAAACAATCATATATATATACATAAATGAATTCAACCATGTCATATCATGTAACCAACAAGTCAATTCATCAAAATATACAAAATCTATGTTAAAACTAATAAACATGTCAAATCATGCAACCAACAATATTTGAAACAACTAACATGTCAATTCATCAATATATACAAAAAAATTCCTCAGTTTTATAAAAACTCACTATTGTAAAAGTTCATAAATGAATTCAGCACAACAGTTGCAAATGTGCTCAATATCTTCTTCTGGAAAGGGGTATGCAAGTTCAAACATCTGAAACACCAAAGCCAGGCAAAACATTAACTTCACTTAAAAAAATAAAAGTAATACAAAATTTTTGAAATATATATGTATTTACCTCTTTAGTAAGTTCTGTCATGCTTAGGGTAATAATATTATACATGTGCCTCAGAATATACAACCCACACAAGTTGGACCCCGGTGGTTGCCTATAAGTCTGAAAAATAATATGATATCATTAAAACAAGTATAAAATTAAAGCATGGCTTATTATTGAATACATTCTTAAAACAAACCAATATGTAACTAAACTTTGGCAAGATCTATGTAGGGTATTTTACCTCACGCATGTGCCTACGGGCCGGTGGGATTACGGGGGATTGACTATTCAGCTTGTGTGTTTGTGGATCTTTCACCTGCGACCCATCTAGGGTTCCGGTGGGAGGACTGTACCTACAAGGCGATGGGATTACTGGGGATTGACTATTGTAAGCCTTACGGCTATGTGACTTACAGTGCATGCATGTCAGTGTGAGCCGTCGTAGGGAGAGACGCTGATCATCTCAACCTCGGCCGTTGATATACCATTATAAATATGATTGAAAGTCGAGAAGCTATTGTGAGCCGGAAAGGCTATGTGAATAAGCTGGGATTAGGGTGTGGTTGTGTAACAGAGCAGAGCTAGTTCAGCTGATGGCAAATTCAACTACATGATCAGGGGTTCTCATTTATGAGGGTATTTACCCTGGCATGGCTAGCATGGCTAGCCCCCAGGCTAGTTGCACTGGTGTTGACCTAAGGTCGAAAGGCGATTTGTAAAACTTGAGTCTGCTGTGAAGTTATATGTATATGTGACTATGCCAATAGTCCTCCGGTAGCTAGTAACAACCATGGTGACGGTGAGTGAAAGAGGATGAGGATGGGGTGGGGAAATTGAGACTCCCAGCCAACCACCTGGATAAAAGAGACTGAGACTCTAAGTGGACCGTTACAATAGGGTGCTTTGAATAGAAGAGATCAAGATTCTGGAGTGGCCCAATGTTGTTGTTGATGCCCAAAAGTCCTGGTTACCACTAGCAGAGTTACTGGTGGGTGTACGGGTAAGGGTAATGCTGTGAAAGTGGATATAGTGAAAGCTGAGGTACTTGTGAAAACAACGTAAGCTGAGGTATCGGTGAAAATAGTGAAAGCTAAGGTATATGTTAATATAGTGGAAGCTGTAGTTTATAAGTAGTAAATCAATGGTACTTTGAGTTACTCCCAGAAGGAGTGACTAGATTGAGCAAAGTGGTGCCATAAGCCTCCCAACTGCTGAGGTCTTATGAAATGAGCTAGCTACTCATGATTTGGAGCTTGCGATGATTGTGTTCCTGCAACGATGGTGTTCGTATTGTGATGGTGTGTTGCAGCAGTTGTGTATAGTGGCAATTACAGCCTTGGGACAATTGTATTGTGTTGATATGTGAGTCAAAGTTATGGTGCTATTGCCTGTATGAGATAACGATAGAATAGCACGACAACCATTAGTGTTCCAAGTAACCTAGAGATGAAGTATCATCTGGGTAAAGTTAATCTCGTCGCGGAAGTATGTAGTCGTAAGGCAATGTGGACTGTTGTGTAATGATTGAGAAGTGTCAAGATTTAAATCTCTCAAAACATATTGTATGTGTTAAGTATAGTGTACCCCAAGGGGAAAGTGACTTGATGTCTAAGATTGAATAAGCTCAAAGCCAGAATGGGCGAGTGTAGTCTATCCGAACCATGATCGAATGAGGTAAAGACCTCTAGAGTTTGAAAACGGAGATCACATGCTCGTGAGAGTGTCTTCGGGTATGGGAATTGATAAAGTGATTAAGAGAAAGAAACTGAGTACGACACGCTCGTCTATTTAAGATCCTTACGGGAATTGAACTTGTAGCATACCGTTTGTGCAACTAATCTAGAAGGGACTGTCCCAGTGAGAAGTAACTTGTGAAATAGAAGCCGTCTTGAGGAGGCATCTAAGGATTATGTCCCAAGATGTGCAACAAATTTCAAGGACAAAATTTACTAAACGGGGGGAGAATTGTAACGCCCCAAATTTTGATTAAGAGATAATAACCGTTGAATGAATTGTAATGAATGATTTTATGAATATATAGTTGATTTGGGATTGTTGTTGAATATATGCCAAAAACCAGAACATATAGATGGAGTGAGAATTTGGTTGTTTTGATGTTTCCATTAGTTTCCTTGTGGAAAATTGTGTGGGTGTAGTGTTAGATATGAATTTTGAACCATTGGTAACTTAGGTTTAAAGGTTGCAAGTTTTGGTTAGTGAGAACACTGTGCAGGCAGTCAGTCTGTATGGACGTTTTGAATGGAATTATGGTCACTTTTCAGTCTTAGAGTTCACATTCCAAGCTTTAAAATGGACATATAATTCATGTCATTTCGATTTGTGAGCTAGGAGTTATGATTTTCCAAATTTTGGGGTTGAAACTGAAAGAAATTCTGGAGCAGCGGTCAAAAACTTAAAATCTGGGAATGATATGCTTCAAGCTAGTAAAATTTCATATTTTTCCTTGAAACTATACTCAATAAGGGTTCCGTAGCCTTTGGAATCACTCCAAAATGATGTCTACAAAATTAGTTATGATTTTTCAAAGTTAGGGCAGAAAATCTGCCAGAAATTGCATTATTCCGAAAATTGAAGGAATAAAGTAATCTTCCGTTTTCTCTTAATTATTTTAGAAATTAGGGATCAATAAGGAGAAGATAAGAGTCAAAATCCAATGAGACCAAGTGACAACACCACATGAAGGATGATGGAGATAATTGTCATGTCATAAGTCCTTACTTATGTCATAAGGTTAGGTAGTCAACTCTTGTACCAATTGACTTGAGTAAATGGAAGAAGCAATTGGTGTAGTTGGAGCATGAGGGAGGCACGGTTTTCGTGAAGCAAGACAAGGGAAGAATTTAGTCCAATAACTAAAACCTAATGGGGCAAGTAAGTCAAAAGTGAAGAAGTATGGGCAAAGGCATGGGTGAAAGCATGGGTGGAGGTATAGTAGAGGACATGTGTCACCATGTCAACCCTTGATGAGATCAATGGTGTAGGATGAAAGGAGGAAATGTTATGAAGTCATTTCCTTCCTTTTCCCTTTGTTCATTTCGTCCTAACATACGAAGAGAAGAGAAAGAGAGAGCTTTGAAGAGTTCTTGAAGGTTAAAAGAGAAGGAAGAAGAAAACCTAAGGTAAGAGATTGATCTCTTGAGCTCTTCTTGTGTTCTTGCTTAGAAAACCTCCTCTAACCCTTTTTTCTTCATGAATCTATGATTTTGAAAGCACATCTTGAGCTCAAGGAGAGAGAGAGGTGGATTCCTAGAGAGAGAAAGTCCAAGATCTCAAGAGATAACTTCATAAAGCTTAGATCGACACAAATATGAAGTTGTTGTTGAGGTTTGTGTTTGGTTTTGGTGATTTATGTCAAGTTTGTAAATTTGGAAAGCCCAAATCCTAAAGGTTTATGCTACCCAAATTCCTTTAAATCATTATTAAGAAGTGTTTAAGTGAGTTAACTAAGGATTAGAAGTGGAAAAGTACAAGTTTTGAAAGCTAAAGCACAAAGCTCCATTTTTTTTCTATTTTTGCTTCAATATTTTGGCTAGGAGCATAACTGGTACTAGGAGTTGGATTTTCATGAAATAAATGGTTCCATTGGACTCAGTGGGCAAAAATAGGTGAGGTTACAGTTGGACACTTTTCCGATAGAGGCCGAAAAAGCATAATTACGAAAACGCCACTGAAATCCCTAAATAGGGGCTGTCAAGTGCATTTTTGTAGTTTGACAGTGAATTTGGTGATTTCAAGCCCGGAAATGGATTCCTTGGGTGAAAATATATCAGAATAGTGTTGGTCAAAATTTCGGGAAAACGTGCCGTACCTGGTTAGAGCCAGGGTCCCACGGGCATTTTGGTAAATTTGCACCATAGGCTTATATAACCACAAGAAACACTATGAAAGAGTCTAAAATGATACTTGGATAGGTTATGACCTATTTCTTGTATATTTAATATTTTAGGACCGATTCGAAATCTAGAAGCGGCACATTTTACGAGGCACACTAAAAACAAGTGGTCTTTAAGATAGTACTTGTGAGTGTGTATATCATTTTTTATAATATATATTTAATATATATTATGGAATATTTCATTTCATTTTCTTATTAGAACTAAATATTTATTATTGATTAATATATTATTTTTTTCAAACAATTGAAAAGTATTATTTATATTTAATTGTTTATCTGTATTTAATATTTGAATTTTCTCTTTATATATAATATATTACTAAGAATTTCAAATATTTTATACTTAAATTTCAATTATATATTATATATTTTCATTATATATCATTTTTAATTTAATTTTTTATTATATTATATAAATTATTATAATATTATAATAAAAAAACTATAAATTTTACCTACAGAATTATTCTATCAGTAAATTCCATGGGTAATCCGTTAGAAAAATCCGTTGCTAAATTTTACAACAAATTACAGTCAGAATGTTGTTGGTAATTATCAACGAAAAAGAGTTCCATCACTAATTCCGTCTTAATCTATATTTTCATATGGAATTTTTCCATCAGTAATTTCATGTCCTTTCACTACCAAAAAAAGTGATTTAGTAACGGTTAAAAATGGTTATTAGTAGCTGTTTTAACCGCTACAAGAAACATTAGTAGTGATTTATAAAACCGCTACTAAATTGTATATTGTAAGCGAATTTGTAACGTTTATATAAAACCGCTACTCAAGCAAAATAACCGCTATTTTACTTGTAGCGGTTCAATCCCACTGCTACAACATCACCATAAACCATAATCCTTTTTTGGGATATTTGTAGAGGTTATATAACCGCAACAAATATCAAAAAGAAAATTTTCAAGGCGGGAAAAGAAAATTGAAATTTTTTTACTTCTTTGTAGCGGTTTATAAACCGCTACTAATATGAATTTCCTATAATTAGTAGCAATTATAGAACCGCTATTAATTTCATCCAAATTCAAAATTTGGGCAAAAAAAATTAATTTTAGTTTGAAAAAGGCGCGTTAATTAATAGTGGTTTAATAACCGCTACAAAAATTAAGAATTTTTTTTAAAAAAAATACAATCATTTGTTTCAGTTTTTTAATATTAAATTAAATAGTTTATTTTTTTAGTAGTTTAGATAATTTAATTAGCTTATTATTCAATAATTTAACTCATTTATAAATTAAAAGAAATAATTTAATTTAGTTGGATAAGTATAAAAATTGTATTGATAATATTATTAAGGATACGTAGATAATAAAGAATTATTATGTTGTCTACTACAATGTAATTGTGTGTGAAAAATAGATGAAAATGAGATAAAACTCTGAAATATCTGAAAAAAAAAATGGTAAGAATAAATTTTATACTAAGGAAAGAAGTAGTGAAATAAAAAATTAAAAAACTTGTTATCATATTTGATCGTATTGTTAAGCTCCTCAACTCATACAAAAAAATTTGTAAATGAGAGTGATACGAGTTCAGATGATCAATTAAATAGTGCAAGTGTACACAGTCGTAATCAAGTAATATAGAAGTGAGTAGAGTATCGTTTCCACGAGGATTGATCACTAAGTACCAAAATGAGCAATTTTAACTCTATTTAGTCGATCGATTAGTTTGTGATTGAGAGTACAAAATAAAAGAAAGACAAGTAAACATGATTGCAGATGATATGAAAGTAAATATGAGAAAAAGTCCTAGGGATTAGATTTCACTTCACAAATTTCGGATTGAATCACTTATCTATTCTAGCCCAATTTATTCCACATGATTGATAGTCGAGTTTCCTTAATTTAATTACCAGCCTCTTCCAAGGTCAAACAATTCTATAATCAATTGCTAATTCAATATATTCCTATATGAATTTAAGCAATTAATTATGCATTAAGATTTATGGAACACAGTAAGACTACACAACTCATATGAATATATTCCTATTTCATATGCAAGTCATGGTTTTAATTATAGCGTCTACACACTTGTATCTCCTTCTAGTCTCAACATGCATATTGAAATCATTCAAAAGATGGCCAGTCAATCAAAAGCATTAAGGATAATAATTAAAACTCAATCATGAAGGAGAAATTCAAACTGGATTTAATAAGTTAAGATTCAATCCGTTATTAGTAAGCTACGTCATCACCCTAGGAAAATGAAAATTTAGCTCATGATAAAATTAAAAACACAACCAAAATAAATTGACATTATATAAAGCTAGAATGAAATCCTCAAAAATACTGTATAAACTTGAATATTAAATTCTCAAATATAAATATACAACCAAAAGATGCATGAAAAATGAAGAAATCAAGTCGTCCATTTAGGAGGTAAAACTTTCCATGTAGACGGTATACAAAATAAAATAAAATCCTAAGCCTTCCAAGATAGAGGCATGCAGAATGTACTAAAATCCTAAGCCTTCCAAGATAGAGAGGCATGCAGAATGTAATAAAATCCTAAGCCTTCCAAGATAGAGGCATGCAAAACGTAATAAAATCCTAAGCCTTCCAAGATGGAGGCATGCAAGAATTGATACAATGAATGAAATTAAATCTAGAAAGTAACACACTTTTTCTCAGAACCGTCAGAGAAAAGATCTCTCCTTGTTAGAGAAGGGCCTCTAATTGTCAGAAAAGGACCTCTGATTCTCTTCCTCTCTTCTCCCTTTAAGCTTGGCATTGATCTCTATTTATAGGGGAAAAACGTGTGCTACAGTACTGCTACAGTGATCTGGCGGCTGCTACAGTGCCCCTGGCACCTGCTACAGTGCCCTGATAGCTGCTACAGTGCTGTTGACTACTACAGTACTTTTATTTTTATTTTTTACATTTTTTTAAAGCTGTTTATTCCAAAAACAATATTTATTTATCAATCACACCCAAATTTATTATATTAAACACAAATATCGTCTATAAAATCATCATATAAGGGAAAATAAATATGCAAATATTTTACTTATCAAATTCCAACACACTTGACTCTTGGACGTCCTCGGACAAGAAGTAAATAATAAGTGCTTCCAACAAAATCAAAAGTGTCAGGTCATAAGTAAGAACACAATTGAAAAATAAAGAGATCATAATATTAATGAATCAATGAAAATATAAACTGGTAACTTTAATTGAAAATGAATAAACTGAGTTCGTACTTGTAGCTCATTCTCTCAATCTCTCAAGTGTTCAAGGGTAAGTGTTTCGCTCAAATTCAACCGAAAAAATTGCACTACCATAGACTTGCTAAAAATCTCAATCTCCACTACCTAATTCACATGCATAATTCAAATCAAAAGAACTTATTAAGGGTTGTAATGGGGTTAAGGTAAAGGAATGTAAAACATGATATGAAAGGCTAAAGAAATAGAGCAATTGAAAAATGGGCTACTTGTAAATTTATCTTATCACAACAACCCACAATTCAAACACTTAACTTTTTTTTTCTTTTTTTATAATTTTTTCCTTCTTCTTTTTTTTTCTCTCTTTTTTTTTTCTTATTGAATTGCAACTGTAAAGTTGATGATAGATACACCCCCACACTTTGTCAAAAGCCCATTTCACAAAAATTTCAAATGCTCCACTAATCTTCTGAATAAGGTAAAAGCACTTGATATATCATTAAAACGCATGTTAATGGGTTGAAAACAAAGAAACAATCAATTAGGCTCAAAGGGGCTTATCAACGATATAATTGCAAGGTTGGCTATTTGGCTCTGGCTAAAGAAAATGAATGCCTTTATCATTTTTGAAAGTGCATGTGAAATATAATTTCAACAAGATTTAAAGCAAGTTCTAGAGTGACAACTTAATAGGTGAATATCACACACAAGAGAAATAATCATTATAGGCTCAGAAGCTCACGGCTAGGAATTTTTAAACTCAGTTCATTCAATCTCAAAATTCATCACCAATTGCAACAATCAGTTGTTCATTCATGCTATAAAATCTCTAAATTCAATTGATCCATAATTAAAACTTATATACTTCTTAAGATCATTACAAAGCATTTGAAAAAGATGTTCTTTTAAAAAAAGATAAAAAAAATCATGCAACTAATAAAACGCAACTAATGAAATGCGTCTCAAGAGTTAAGAATAACTCCTTACTCTGCCATCTTTTTCCACACCCCATGCATCTAATAGTTTTACTAACTAACAAAAGAAAAAAAAAATTAAAAAAAATTTCTCCTCCCCCAACCTAAATCAGACATTGTCCCCAATGTGTTCTAGAACTTAGAGAAGGTGTTTTTTTTAACATAAACACACAATAAAGTAAAACCAAGAGATTAAGGAAAGTTACAACCTAAGAGTGGTATCTGGGTTCTGCTTCTGACTGCTATTTGAAGATGGCCCACCTATTTGCTTGACGAGTAGATCTAGTTTAGATTCATAAGTTTGCATTTGATCGAGCAGCTGATCAGCAGTTGGTGCAGCAATTATGGAGTGGCGAGTCGCTTGGGGTATAAATCCTGTTTCCACAGCATGATCAAGAAAAACCATTAAAATTTAACAATCCTAATGGTTTTTTGTGATAGTTTAATTTAGCCCAATATGCAACACTAAAAATGCCATCCATTATCTCCAAACCACCGGGTAGAGCAATAAAAGCTTGAGCATAGTGGAACATTGCTCCCATATGTTCAGGTAAGCTCGAAACCTATAACTCTTGTCCTAAGGAAAAAGCATGATCTTGCAACTCCTTCACCCTTACGCTTAAACCCTTGCTTCCATTCATGGATGCAGAAATGACTACACTTCCCTTTAGGCCCTGGATGCCTCCCCCGTACACAATGTTGATTTTTCTAGCAGCTAATGCAATTCCAAGTTCATTTGCTGCTATTATAAACTCTCCTTTCTTGCCCAAATCAGTTTCACCAAAAATGCAAATAGATGTAAATCTACATTTTTGTGAAATATCCTTTTTCTCTTTGTGTCTCTCGGACCATGTACACTACAAGAGGAAAAATTCAAATTTACAAATAGAAGTGTGCATATTTACAAATGAAAGAGTACATATATATAATACTAAAACAACGACAACAACATCACACAAATCACACATTTTTCAAAGAAGTTTGAAAAAATTTCAGACACAAATGACCGGTGGGCCACTGCGTGAAGAATTTAAACAAAAAGAGGAAAGAAACTCAAAAGATACAGTAGAGTAGACAAAAGCTGCCGAAAAGATAAGAAAGATTAGATAAAAGCTACGAAAAAGACTTAACAAATTAAACACAAGCATGATTATGTACAGTAGTTGTGATTTTGGCTCACATCTTCCTCTGGTTTTACGTCCAGAAACGGCTTAAACGCTTTCTATGAATCGAGGATTTGCTTCCCACTTAGTTTTCTTATAAACTGGCAAACAAGGTCTTTTAACTTTAGATTCCCAAGACAATAGCGCTCGTTTTCTCTGTTGAATATGTTTGCTAAATCGAGAAGAATACGATGAATATCACCACTCGGATGCAACTCAAGAGTTTGAATGATATCATCCAGTGACTCCTTACTCAGTCCATCCTTTATAAATTTGATTTTATCTTCTCGATTTACAGAAACCATACCTTTACTCCTACAGCGCTGATCACAATTCCACCTTGCACATTTATGGCAGACCTTCATTCTTTTAGCTCTTCTCTTTTTGGAGTAAGAACTTCTTCCCATTCCTGGCAAAGGTTTAACAAATGAATTATGAATCTCACCTGCTAAACGTACCTTAACTTCAATGATCCAACATACATCCATAGGAAGGCCCAAACGATTGAATATGATCATCCTTTCAAGTTGACTGTTATAGATCTTCCTGAGCACATCTTTAGGAAGAGTGGGGAACCTGTTCTTAAGCTTTGCAAGAGATTCCTCCATGGCAACTTAAAATGAAAATGATGAAATCTAAAATGCTCAATGCAGTGTAGTGTGTTTTGGTGAGTAAGAAAGAAATGAGTGAGTAGGAAACAAAATTGAGAGAGTGGGAAAGAAGTTTTGAGAGAGTAGAAAAGAAATAAGTGAGTAGGAAAGAAAATTGAGAGAGTAGGAAAGAAGTTTTGGGTTGCCTCCTAAAAAAGCCGCCCTTCTTTAATGTCTTTAGCTAGACAAAGATTAAATCAAAATTTTTTTTCTCTGTTTTTTTTTTAAAAATTACTAGATTGAGGACTTACCTGTTGGTTCTGCAAACGTGATGACAGATTTCAAAGTGTTGAGTGCACCTTCATTGTATTCTTTGAGCCTTTGCCCATTCACTTTGAATTTTCGATCACTATCTTAAATCTCCACAGTTCCATATGGCCATACTTGAATCACAGTAAAAGGACCTGACCATCTTGATCTCAGCTTTCATGGAAAGAGCTTTAACCTTGAGTTGTATAAAAGAACCTTTTGTCCTGGTGAAAACTCTCTCCTCAAAATTCTTCTGCCATGCCACATTGTCGTCTTCTCCTTGTATAACTTTGCATTTTCATAAGCTTGTTGTCTGAATTCTTCAAGCTCATTGAGTTGGAGAAGCCTTTTCTCACCAGCTACCTTTAAGTCAAAATTTAATGCTTTTACCGCCCAATATGCTTTGTGCTCCATTTCTACTGGAAGATGGCATGCTTTTCCATAGACAAATTGATACGGGGATGTACCAATTGGTGTCTTGAAGGCAGTTCTATAAGCCTAGAGTGCATCATCTAACTTTTGAGCCCAATCCTTCCGATTGGAATTCACTGTCTTCTCTAAGATCCACTTGAGTTCTCTGTTTGAGATTTCCACCTGCCCGCTAGTTTATGGATGATATGGAGTTGCAACCTTGTGAGTTACTCCATATTTAGCCAATACCGACTGAAGCTACTGATTGCAAAAATGCCTTCCTCCATCACTGATAATAGCTCTAGGCACTCCAAATCTTGTAAAAATATTCTTCCTCAAGAACTTCACAACCACACGATAATCATTTGTAGGAAAGACAGCTGCTTCAACCCACTTGGAGACATAATCAACAGCAACTAAAATGAACTGATTGCTAAATGAGGATGGAAAAGTCCCCATAAAATCGATCCCCCATACATCAAAAAGTTCAACTTCTAAGATGTTGGTTAAAGGGGCTTCATGTCTCCTTGAGATATTTCCCGTTCTTTGACATATGTCACAAGTTGCCACAATTTTGTGAGCCTCCTTGAAGAGTGTAGGCCAGTAAAATCCTGATTGAAGGACTTTAGTAGCTGTTCTATTTGCTCCAAAATGACCACCATATGAGGATGAATGGCAGTGATTTAAGATGCTGACCATTTCTTCTTCAAGAACACATCGCCTGATAATTCGATCTGGGCATTGTTTGTATAAGAATGGATCCTCCCAAAAGTAATGCCTTACATCAGCCAAAAACTTCTTCTTTTGCACTTTAGAAAGTTCATAAGGCATTACTCCGCTTGCCAAATAATTCACAAAATCAGCATACCATGGAGTAGGTTGTGACTGCATGATAAAAAGTTGCTCATCTGGGAAATTCTCCTGGATTGGTGATTCTCTCTTTCTTTCAGGTGGTTCTAACCGAGAAAGATGATCTGCAATGAGATTCTTGGTCCCTTTTTTGTCTTTGATCTCCAAGTCAAAATCTTGTAGTAAAAGCACCCATCTTATCAGTCTGGGCTTAGCATCCTTCTTCTCAATCAAGTATTTGATTACTAAGTGGTCTGTCCAGACAATGACCTTTGACCCGATCAAGTATGCTTTAAATTTGTCGAATGCAAACACTACTACTAGAAGCTCTTTTTCTGTTGTTGCATAATTCAGCTGTGCTTCTGAGAGTGTTCTGCTAGCATAATAGATAGCATGAAAGATCTTGTCTCTTCTTTGGCCTAAAACAGCTCCAACTGCATAATCACTTGCATCGCACATCATCTCAAATGGAATATTCCAATCTGGAGCTATGATAACTGGTGCAGTGGTCAAGGCACTTTCTAGAATTTGGAAGGCTGATAAGCACTCCTTATTAAACACAAAGGGAGTGTTTTTCTCCAATAGAATGCAAAGTGGCTTTGTGATTTTTGAGAAGTCCTTGATGAATCTTTTATAGAAACCAGTATGTCCTAAAAAACTCCGAATGCCCTTGATTAAGGAAGGAGGTAGTAGCTTTTGAATTGTTTCAATCTTAGCTCGGTCCACTTTAATGCCTCGATCAGATACCTTATGGCCCAGCACAATTCCTTCTTTCACCATGAAATGGCTTTTCTCCCAATTTAGAACCAAGATTGTCTCCACACAATGTTGCAAGACTTTTGCCAGATTTGAAAGACAATGATTGAATGATTCTCCAAAAACTGAAAAATCATCCATAAACACCTCAATGAACCTTTCCACCATGTCTGAGAAGATTGCCATCATACTCCTTTGAAATGTGTCTGGTGCATTACATAGACCAAATGGCATCTTTCTGAAGGCAAAGGTACCATATGGACATGTAAAAGTTGTTTTCTCTTGATCCTCCGGTGCAATTGTAAGTTGATTATATCCTGTGTACCCATCCAAGAAACAATAATAGGCTTTTCCAGCAAGTCTGTCAAGTATCTGATCTATAAATGGCAGAGGAAAGTGATCTTTTCTGGTGGCTTTATTAAGCTTTCTGTAGTTGATGCACACTCTCCATCCAGTTACCGTGCCTTGTGGAATCAGTTCATTTTTCTCGTTGGGCACTACTGTCATTCCACCTTTCTTTGGCATAACTTGAACTGGGCTTACCCATTGACTGTCGAAGATTGGGTAGATTATGCCAGCATCTAGCCACTTTATTACCTCCTTTCTCACCACCTCCTTCATATTTGGATTGAGTCTTCTCTGGTGCTCAACTGTTGGCTTATAGTTGTCCTCCATCAAGATCTTATGCATACAAATTGAAGGAGTAATCCCTCTTATATCAGCTATTGACCATCCAAATGCTGCTTTATACTCCCTTAGAACTCTTAATAACTTTTCTTCTTCATCAAGAGTAAGAGCTGCTGAGACGATTACTGGTAATGTTGAATTTTCTCCCAAATAAGCCTACTTCAAGTGGGATGGTAGTACTTTCAACTCCAGTACTGGTGGTTTCTCTGTTGATGGTACCGGCTTACTTGGCCTTTCCCCCAGGTCTTCAAATGGTTTCTTGATAAAAATCGGGGAATTTGCTTCCAGGTACTTAATCTGCTCTAAGACTTCAGGATTAGTAGATTTTGATACATCTACCATTCCTATTGCTAATGGTTAATCCATGTAGATTTTGTTCACCACGTCTTTTGTGCAACTGGACAATGTATCGACTCTGTAGCAAGTGTTACCTTCATTTGGGAAGGATAAAGCCTTGAAAATGTTGAAGGATACTTGATTATCTTGAACTCGCAAGGTTAACTTCCCCTGTTGCACATCTATTAACGTTTTCCCAGTTGCTAAGAATGGCCTCGGAAGAATGATAGGAATTTCTTGGTCTTCTTCCATGTCGAGTATTATGAAATCAGCTTGGAATATGAGTTTGTCCACCTTCACCAGAACATCTTCTAAGACACCCCTCAGATGCTTTATTGATCGGTCCACCAGAAGTAATGAAACTGTGGTTGGCTTCACCTCTCCAAGACCAAGTTTGTTGTAGACAGATAGAGGCATGAGGTTTACACTTGCTCCAAGATCACAAAATGCTCTTTCAAAGTGACATTGACCGATGGTGCAAGGTATGCAAAAGCTTCCTGGATCTTTCAGCTTTGGAGGTAATTTCTTTTAGAGAATAGCGCTGCACTCCTCAATAAGTGCAACTGTTTCAAATTCCTCAAGCTTACGCTTATTTGAAAGAATGTCCTTCATGAATTTTACATAACTGGGCATTTGGGCAAGAGCGTTTGCAAAAGGAATGTTGATGTGCAACTTCTTGAAAACCTCTAGAAACTTTGCAAATTGCTTGTCTAGCTTTGCCTTCGCCAGTCTCTGAGGTTATGGAACTGGTGGTACATATGGAGGAGGATTGTCTGGAAAGTTGATTCTTCTTGGTATCACATCATCCTCCTTCTGTTGTTTTACTTCCTCCTTTTGTTCTTCTCCACCTTCTTTCTTTTCTCCGTCATCCTTCTTTTTAATTAAAGGATCTTTCAATTCTTTCCCACTTCTTAGTGCAACAGCCTTCACATGTTCTTTTGGGTTTCTTTCAGTGTTACTTGGTAGAGTTCCTGGTTGCCTGGAATTAAGCATATTTGCAATTTGGCCCATCTAGATCTCCAAGTTCTTTATTGAGGCATCTTGGCTTTTGATTATTGCATCAGTCCTAGCCATGAATTGAGATGTATTCATGGTTAGTTGAGCCAATGCATCCTCCAAATTCACTTTCTGTTGTGGTGGATTTGGTTGTTGAAAAGCTTGCTGCTGGTAGTTCCCTTGTGGCTTGAATGCATTTTGATTATTCCTCCAACTAAAGTTGGGATGATTTCGCCAACCTGGATTATAGGTGTTTGAAAATGGGTCATTCCTTTGATTTCTGATGAACTGAGCTTGCTTCGGCATGAATGAGTACCCTTCTTGACATTGCGTACTCACATGAGGTCCTCCATATTGATCACAAGCTTCCGTAGGAGTGTTGATTACATTTGCTTGGGTTGTCAATGATCCTACTTGCTTGGATATAGATGCAACTTGAGAAGACAAAGTTGTAAGGACATCTAGCTCATGCACTCCAAGTACTTTCTTTGAATTGCTACGTTCAAAAGGCCATTGATATGCATTGGCTGCCATCTCCTCAAGTAGATTGTAAGCATCATCTATATTTTTTCCCATTAAAGATCGTCCAGCTGCAGCATCTATAAGAATTCTGGAGATGTGCATCATCACACTATAGAAAGTTTGCAGTTGCCACCAATTTGGTAACCTATGATGAGGACATCTCCGTAGCAACTCCTTGTATCTTTCCCATGCTTCATAGAGGCTTTCTTGTTCATGCTGGGTAAATAAGGCAATTTCATTCCTCAATTTAGCAGTTTTTACTGAAGGAAAGTATTTCTCCAAAAATTTGTGCCGTGATCTCCCATGTAGTTATGCTTCCCACTGGTAGTGATTGTAGCCAACTCTTAGCCTTATCCTTGAGTGAGAAAAGGAAAAGTCTATGTCTAATGGCATCGTGAGTAACACCATTATGCTTGAATGTGTCGCAGATTTCTAGGAAGTTGGCTATGTGTGCATTAGGATCTTCTGTTGGTAAACCACCGAACTGATTTGCTTGCATCATCTGGATAATTGCCGGCTTGATTTCAAAGTTGTTAGCTGCTACTGGTGGTCTTGTGATTCCAGAATTTGTCCCTATGATTGTTGGTGTTGCATAGTCACAGAGTGTTTTGGTATCTGTTGTTCCTCCCCCCGGATTTGCCATCAAATTGCTTAGGATTGAAGTAGACTGCTTGTAAACTCTTCGATTTCTTCAAAAAGTTCTTTCGATCTCTGAATCAAAAGGTAATAGTTCAGTCTACTTCGATCTGGTCATACACTAAGCAAAAACCTGAAAAGAAACACAAGACACCAAGAAGAAAAACAAATGTAATATGAAGACCAAATTAGTATTAAAATTACTTGGTATTTATATTAGTGACAACAATCCCTGGCAACGGCGCCAAAAACTTGATACGAGTTCAGATGATCAATTAAATAGTGCAAGTATACACTGTCGTAATCAAGTAATATAGAAGTGAGTAGAGTATCGTTCCCACTAGGATTGATCACTAAGTACCAAAATGAGCAATTTTAACTCTATTTAGTCGATCGATTAGTTTGTGATTGAGAGTAAAAAATAAAAGAAAGACAATTAAATATGATTGCAGATGATATGAAAGCAAATATGAGAAAAAGTCCTAGGGATTAGATTTCACTTCACAAATTCCGAATTGAATCACTTATCTATTCTAGCCCAATTTATTCCACATGATTGATAGTCGAGTTTCCTATGTTAGAGCAAGCGTTTCACCCAAGAGGGGGGTGAATTGGGTGATCTTAAAAATTTCGTTGCAAATATAAAATTTGACGTTGAAATTAAAACAGGAAAGAGTAAGGAAAAATATCACCGAAGTGTACACCGGGAGTTATACTGGTCGGCCACAATCACTTTGACTTACGTCCAGTCCTCAGAGCTTCTCTGAGAGTTTCACTATATCTTCCAAGATTCAGTGGGTTCTTGGCACCTCAGTACAAGCAAGTTCCTACACCTGGACACTCGCTCCCCCTTACAAGTTGTAATTCAATCCCAACTCAAGGTTCCACAACCTTAAGTTACCTCAATAACAAATATTGAGTTTGAATGAAATATCTCTCTAATAGAGTGAATAAGAATCATTGAAGCATAGTATAACAAGTATAATGTCAAAACAGAGTAATGAGCTTGATGATACGTTCGTGAGTGTGTTCTTGTATTTCTCTCTGTTCAGATGTTCCCATATATATATATATACGTTGGTAATGATTGCTGGAACATATTTCTTCATGTCCGTTGGAGCGTGCGCAGCCATTATTGACTTTTCCAGTTTTTGAAAAACATACGTTTGCGGTAGGTGACGGTCGATGACATTTGAGCATTGCTTTTGACTTTCCTTATTTGGTAAGATTTCTTCATTGTTTATTTGTTGAAATGCTAAGAATACTAATATAATGAAAAGTTAATCAAATAGGAAACAAAACAATAACCGTTGGAATGATTTCAACCTTTCTGGGTTTTCTTACTCGAGTAGCTACTCGAGTATCACATGAAGGTTACTCGAGTATCATCGGGAAAACTTTGATCAACTGCAAGTCAACAGACAAATTTAAGATTACTCGGGTAGTACATGGAATAATCAATTTTTAAACCTTTGGAAATGTATGTTTACTCGGGTACCTACTCGAGTAATACACTCACAACTTTATGAGTTACTCGGGTACCAACTTGAGTAAACCTTCAAATAAACTTTTGGTTACTCGATGCTTTACTCCAGTAATGTTGGCAGGATTTCAATGCCGAGAGCACTTACCTTGTTACTCGAGTACTTACTCGAGTAAACTTACTTTTTGGGCACCACTTACTCGGGTAATGACTTGAAGTTTTCCTTGAAAATATCTCTGCATACTTGGGTACCTACTCGAGGAATTCACTTAAAATAGAACATTAAATACTTGCATACTAGAGTAATGACTCGAGGAAAATGAGATAAAAAGAAATCAAGTTAATCGGGTACCACCTTCAAGTTTTTCACTTACTTCAGTGTGTTACTCGAGTACCTACTCGAGTAACATTAGCAGTGGTATAAAGTGCCGAGAGCAACATATTTTCAGAAATGGAGTTACTCGAGTATCATTGGCAACCTGAAGGCAACTGGAAGTTTTTCATATGGTTACTCGAGTAGCTCCTCGAGTAACATTGGCAGGCCGAGAGCAACTCCAAGTATTTACCTGGTTACTCGAGTAGCTACTCGAGTAACATTGGCAGGTTACTGGAAGGTGCTTCTGATTACTTCAAGTTTTGGCTCATTACTCGAGTACCGCCTCTAGTAATGCCTTAGAAAACTTGCTTCTGATCAAGTTTCTCAGCTTTTTCTCTTGGCCTTTCTTCATTACTCCAATGCTTACTTCAAGTGATGCTTATCCCTGTTATTCCTTTGCTCAAACTTATTTATTAATCACTTCTTTTTCATACCATTCTTTTGTTATCATCAAAACATGAGATCTAACATCCTTAATTTAATTACCAGCCTCTTCCAAGGTCAAGAAATTCTATAATCAATTGCTAATTCAATATATTCCTATATGAATTTAAGCAATTAATTATGCATTAAGATTTATGGAACTCAGTAAGACTACACAACTCATATGAATATATTCCTATTTCATATGCAAGCCATGGTTTTAATTATAGGGTCTACACACCTGTATCTCCTTTCGGTCTCAACATGCATATTGAAATCATTCAAAAAATGGCCAGTCAATCAAAAGCATTAAGGATAATAATTAAAACTCAATCATGAAGGAGAAATTCAAACTCGATTTAATAGGTTAAGATTCAATCCGTTATTAGTAAGCTACGTCATCACCCTAGGAAAATGAAAATTTAGCTCATGATAAAATTAAAAACACAACCAAAATAAATTGACATTATATAAAGCTAGAATGAAATCCTCAGAAATACTGTATAAACTTGAATATTAAATTCTCAAACATAAATATACAACCAAAAGATGCATGAAAAGTGAAGAAATCAAGCCGTCCATTTAGGAGGTAAAACCTTCCATGTAGGCGGTATGCAAAATAAAATAAAATCCTAAGCCTTCCAAGATAGAGGCATGCAAAATGTACTAAAATCCTAA
Source organism: Inga laurina (assembly GCA_963855925.1). Lineage (NCBI taxonomy): Eukaryota > Viridiplantae > Streptophyta > Magnoliopsida > Fabales > Fabaceae > Inga > Inga laurina. The sequence goes on along the minus strand of OY979703.1, from coordinate 39,408,362 downwards.
GCCTTCCAAGATAGAGGCATGCAAAATGTAATAAAATCCTAAGCCTTCTAAGATGGAGGCATGCAAGAATTGATACAATGAATGAAATTAAATCTAGAAAGTAACACACTTTTTCTTAGAACTGTCAGAGAAAGGATCTCTCCTTGTTAGAGAAGGGCCTCTAATTGTCAGAAAAGGACCTCTGATTCTCTTCCGCTCTTCTCCCTTTGAGCTTGGCATTGATCTCTATTTATAGGGGAAAAACGTGTGCTACAGTACTGCTACAGTGATCTGGCGGCTGCTACAGTACTTTTATTTTTATTTTTTAAAAATGATGTTTATTCCAAAAACAATATTTATTTATCAATCACACCCAAATTTATTATATTAAACACAAATATCGTCCATAAAATCATCATATAAGGGAAAATAAATATAAAAATATTTTACTTATCAGAGAGAAAATGAAAGAATGGTAAGTTGAAAAGAAATGTGAGAGTGTTTGAAATAAGATGTGGTAAGGGTATTTATAGGGATCCTCGTAGTATTTGTAGCGGTTAATGTATCCATTTTGCAGTGATTTTTAATTAGTAGCAATTATTTTTTATTTTTGTAGGGGTTAAAAAATCGCTACAAATATTATTTTATTTTTTTAAATATTTTTTCCACTTTTTTAAAGACAAAAACATGATTTGAATTGGATTATTCATCCTCGCCATCGCTACAGAAATTAAGAAGAAAAATTATTGTTAGTGATGTATTATTAAATTTAAAAAATTTAATTTAAACAATGTGGACTTAAAAAAACGCACTGCAGTAGAGGTAAATTGTCATCACCTTTAGGGAAGTAGTTTTCAAAATTGGCTGGCTGAAATGACTCACTCTTATAGGCAATGTTATCACCTTCACTTATGTCGTAAAAGTCTCGTGGCTTTAAATGAATGACCATGTGCCAATTCTTGTGCCTCTCATCCTCGACATAATAAACCTGATGTGCCTCTGAAGCAAGAATATAAAACTCATCATCTTGAGAAATACAGTATGAATTGGCAGTGAGAAATTGACTAATGTGATCCCTATGTCGTCAGTTCTCAGTCTCCGAGAAGTAGTGGTATTTTCCCACTAACACTTGAACAGCATCACGGTGAAACGACCTTGATAATTAAGTTTAACCACATCAAGAAGCTTTTCATAGTAAGGGATGCCTTCGAACTGCATGTTGGCATCACTGCTGCTCGCATAACTCCTTGTCCCAAATGTGTGATAATCACCCGAATTTTGAGTTTGCAATCCTTGATCCCGTGAAACCGTGCAAAACTTAAAACCATTGACATTGTATATTGTAAACCTTTCTGGATGATCAAGAGGGCAAATTGCTAGAGCTCTGAAATCTGGTGAGTGTGGGTTGTGGTCATATAGTATTATGCACGCAAACCAAGTCGAGAATTCTCTGTGGACCTTTTAGTCAACTTTCGAGGATGTTTGTGTACGGATCCTGAGTTGACGCTTAACATGACTTCTGAATTCCCTACAATTAATAATGGAAAGGCGATAGTGAAATGAAACTGAAAAATGTTACGAAAGATATAGAATAACATGTGAGTGTACAATTCTTACTGTATGAAAGGTTCAACTTGAGTGCAATTAATCAAAACATGTCCATGTGCTTGCAACTTCTCTGTTGCCGTTAGTTTGAAGTTCTCAGTTCCTCCAATTGGTTTACCAACACGAGGGATAAATTCTTTTGATGTTGGTGCAAGTTTAAGACAATCATACACGAGGTGGGCGGTTGAAAGCTGTCTCAAGGCCATCAAAGTACCTTGAACAAAAATACAGCACCTCATCCCCTATATAGCCTTCAGCTATAGAACCTTCTGCCCACGCCTTATTCCTTACATAAGATTTTAATTTCCTAAGGAACCTACGAAGTAAAGAAGAGAAAATTAATACTAAATGCTAAAAAGGACGACTAGCAAACATAAGAACTAACAATGAAGCACATATTTAAAATGAGTACCTCTCAATCGGATATATCCATCGATATTGTACTGGGCCAGCGAGTTTTGTTTCATGAATGAGGTGGACTGTAAGGTGAACCATTCCAGTAAAAAAGGACGGAGGAAAGATCATTTCCAAGTGACAAAGTGTAAGAATGATTTTGGACTGCAGTTGATCGAGCTCCTCAACGATCAAAACCTTAGAACACAACTTCTGAAAGAAAGAACAAAGTTCCACCAAAACGATGGAAACATCGGGAGGAAGTGCATTCTTTATAGCCAGAGGGAGTAACTATTGCATAAGAACATGTCAGTACATCATGAAATGTTGTTTGAACACCCATCAGGAACTTTTAATTTCTTCAACGTCGTGAGGAAGACTTCCTTGTTCGGTTTTGTGAGGGTAAACTTTTCTGGTTGAAATTTGTCATGCTCATCTGGCCAAGCGTCTTCACGAACTCCCATGGCTCATAAATCTTTCCTCTCTTGAAGGTGATTTTTTGTCTTTCTGGGTTAGTTAAGCAACATATATAGCACATTATCGCAGACATTCTTTTCAATGTGCATGACATCAAGATTGTGGCGAAGTAAATTAGATCTCCAATATGGAAAAGTGAATAAACTACTTATCTTCTTCCATTGGTAAGGCACCGAAGTCCTGTGCTTCTTTTGGCGAGTTTGTGCTGAATTGTCGCTTTTTCCAAACTCGAAGTCAATATGCTCAAGCTACTGTCAGATATCTATACCGGATAAAGTCTGAGGTGGTCCTCTTTTTTCTGGTTTCCCGTTGAAGCAATTCTGTTACAATCTGAACTTATGCCTTCTATCGAGAAACCTCCAATGCCCCATAAAGCACCACTTTCGGCTGTGGGGAAGGCGAACTGCGTCAATGTCAAAATTGCAAGCTGGATACACCAACCCAGTATGCATATTCCAACCAGATAATGTGCCAAGGCCAGGAAAGTCACTAATCGTTTACATCAAGGCTGCACGCAACTTGAACAAAGTCTTCCCGTAAGCTTGTACATCTCCATGTCGACATTCCACAGATCAAACAATTCCACAATAAGCGGTTGGAGATACACATCGATGTCATTGCCCAGTGCCTTTTTTCCTGGAATGATCATAGACATAATGAAGGAGCTTTGATTTATACACATCCTGGGGGTAAGTTGTAGGGAACTAAGACTACCGGCCAAATACTGTAACTTGTGCTAAGATTCCCGAAAGGATTGAAACTGTCAGTCACCAACGCAAGCCGAACATTTTTGGGGTCAGTCGCGAAATCTGGAGAGTCATTGTCAAACATTTTCCAGCATCTGCATCCCGGGAATGTCTTAATTTACCATCTTCATTCTTATCAACAACATGCCACCTCATGTGCTCCACAGTTTTAAACGACATAAATAATCTTTGTAGGAGAGGTTTGAAAAGGAAGTACCTGAGAATCTTTGCATGTTTCTTCTTTTGTGTTTTCCCCTTCCGAATTGTCTTGTACCTCGATGTATGGCATCTCTTACAAGTCTCCTTGTTGAAATCGTATCCCCAATACAACATACAATCATTGGGACATACATCAATCTTTTGATAATTCAACCCCAACCTATTGATAATCTTCTTAGCCTCGTAGAATGTTGTGGGAATCCCAGCATCGGGGAATGCATCTTGTAATAATTTGAGCAACATCGATATTCCCTTATCTGTGATTCCACACAAGCACTTGATATGATACAATTTGATCAAGAAAGATAATTTGGAATATTTTTGGTAACCTTGATATAAAGGATGATTTGCTTCATCCATCAAGCTAAAAAAATCCCGAGCTGCTTCATTTTTCATGAACACCAACTCAGAACCGTGCACTTCTTCATTGAAGTTGTCGCCTTGAAATCCAAATGCATCATGTACAGCATCATGCACAGGATCATCTTCATCTAGTTGAACGCTACTTGTGAACTTCGAGGAAGAGTATCATCATATCTAATGCCGGCCTTCTCACCTTGAACCGCTCAGAATGTATAGTTCTCCGGGAAAGGCTTCAGAAGCAAATGTTCCTTAACAACATTTCATGCATGCCACTTCTTGAACTTGCATCTCCGACATGGACAGACGATCTTGTCATTACAGCTGGCATGAGTGAATGCGAAATCCAAGAAATTGTTTAATCCATACAAATATTCCAGAGAATTACGTGGCAACCTGATCTATGACTTATCCATAGTTACTAGTGAGAGAGAAGAAAGTATATTAAAGAAGATGAGTGAATAGTGAATGACGAGTGCTTGGAACCTTATATTCTGAATTTCCAACGTTTAATATTTTGTAGTGGTTTATAACCGCTACAGTAACCGCTATGGTACTAAACATTTGTAGTGGTTATATGTATAAAATCGCTACTAACTTTCAAGCTGTTGGAAATCAAACTGAGGAATTAGTTTTAAACTTGTAGTGGTTATACATAAATAATAGCTACAACTTTTGCACAAAGTGGGGGAAAATTCAAAATTGAAAATTTGAATATTTGTAGCGGTTATTTATATAACCGCTACAAATAGTCAACAATTCAATTTTGAATTTTGCCGCGCATATGTATTTACATTTGTAGCAGTTTTTGCATTAACCGCTACAAATATGGAACTATATTTTAAAAACTAATATATATAAATATAAATATAGATATATATATATATATATATATATGCATATATTTGTAGCGGTTATATTATAAAACCGTTACAAATATAATAAAATTACATCTGTAGCGGTTCTTGTATTAACGACTACTAATATATATATATTTGTAGCGGTTTTTCATATTAACCGCTACAAATATAATTTTATTATATTTGTAGAGCTTTTATAATATAACCGCTACAAATATATAATTGTTTTTTAGTTTTAGAAATATAAATAATATTTTTGTCATTAATTCACAAATTCAACAACGCAGTCTAAGAATATAAATATAACTATGTTAAATACAATAAGAATCTAAGTTCTTAAATAAAAAATTATATATATTTATTTACAAATGTTTCAACAAGAAAAAAATAAATATGTCATAAACTAAGTAGCTGGGGGCTGATCATCTGGTGCTTCCTCAGGTGCTACTGGATCTGGGCACTGGGCAGAGTTAACCGCACCATCATCATCAGCAGGAGAAGGAGGAGGAGAAGTAGTCTGGACGATGAACTGAGGGACAGGTGGAACCTGTGGATACTACTCCTCCGGGAACAGGCGACTCCACGACCACTCGAGCATGTTGTTCATGATATCACGCCACTGCGTCTGTTGAGCATAGATTAAATCAGCCTGCAGCTGCTACATCTGCTGCTGCTGCTGAGCCACTGTAGCTTGTGTCAACTCCAAATCTAATCGCAGCTCCTCAACAAACTCGTCCCTAGAACGTCTGATCCCTTTAGAGCTGCCAGCCTTAGAGGCGGCACTCCGGTCGTAGACCATGCTAGGTCTGGCACATATCCCCATCCCTCGCACACGTCTGAGGTACTTAGCCTAACCCATACCCACCTTCAAAGACCCCTGTGACTCCTCGGCCTCGGTCTTTCACAGCTCAGCCTGCGACTGTTGCATCCGCTCCTGCCATTTTATGAAACAATTACTTATTAAAATTTTTAATTATTAAGTTGGTTTGATAAAAATTATAATAATGAAATTACTTATAATGGCTACCTCTGCCTGCTAAGAGGTTGGAGTCCCATCACGGTGTCTTTATGTGATTGCATACAACTCCCCATAGTCCGTCTGATGGTTCTTTTGTTGTGCCTTCCTCTCCTAAAACAATTACAGAATTCAATTAGTATTATGAAATAACCAGCTAAAAGTCAGTGATATTATGAAAAGTTACCAGCTCACTGTAAGTGACAGTAAAGGTCTTTGATCCTGGTGTGTGGTGGATCGTCTGTTGCCTACGGCACCTAGTGTTCCTCTGAGAAAGCGCCTAGAAAAAAAACAACATTAAATGTATTAAAATAATATAAAATATTTAAAATTAATTAAATTTAAATTATAATTTAATAATTAACAATTACAAAATTATATATAAATAATCTAATAAATACATTACCTGCCCCTCAGCGCTCCTCCAGAATTGGACGAAACTCACCCAGTCGTTCGGCGGGACGCCGTTCGGGACACTCTCGATCAGCTGCTCCAAAGGCATCATCCCATCCTTATCCATACTATGGAAGAGACGGTTCCTCCAGTTCCTCCAGCCGTCACCCATCTTCATCAGCGTGTATCTCTTCCGGTTGGCCCGGACGGTAAACCGCAACTGTAAAAAAATTAGTTAAATATCAATAATTAAAAAAACCCTCTAGAAAATATTAATTAAATAGAATTAATTATAAAAATATTAATTAAATACTATTAATTACCTGCATCATTTCCTCCCCAGCCAGGTCCTTCGGCCCCTTCGGCACGTGCCTCTATGTCCTGAAGTTAAAGGGGAAACTGCATCCAATTTAAGCCTAGGTCATTCAGGAAGTGGTTGAACAGGTGAACGCCATTGTCGATGGGCTGGTCTGTGCCCTCATTCCACGACACTTCAACTCATAGTGTCCAGTCCATGCTGTTCAGACCGGCCACGTCCAACCTCCTTGTAGACACATTCCCTTGCTCATCTGCACAATTTACCGCACGTTAGATAAATTGTAATTTAAATTTAAAATTTTAAATTTAAATACATAATTTATTAAATAAAAAAAATTTATTTACCTTGGACCCGTACTCAAACCCAGTGATCGCGAAGACGACCCTCGTGGGTTGTTCTACTCCCATGCCTCCTCCTCATCGAGGAACTGCTCCATCTCTCTTATCCCAATCGGGATGTCGAAGTCCTCGTTTGCATCATAGTCCTCAATGCTGATATCTTCCTCCCCCAAATCAGGCACCTCTGGTGCGATCGTCTCTTGTGGGATCGTCTACGGTGCCTGTGGTAGGGTCGACTCTTGTGGGGGGATGGGTTGAAATGCCATGGTCTCCCTCCCTCCGCGCTGCCCCTACCTCTACCCCTTGCTCTAATGTTGCCACCCCGCAAAATCGGTCTGGGGACCTCTGGCTCCTTCCCCTATCCTGTATTGAAGCCATATCAACTACGAAAATTCAAAAAAAAATATTTTTGTCACATTATTATGCAAAAATATAATAAAAATACAAATACAAATAAAATACGTATTGTCTCCGTACCTCAAGTACAAATAATGAGAAATACTACAGCAAAAGCTCTTCCATAGACATCTGAACACTCAAATCCAAAAGAAAACACTCAGAGAAACTTCAGGAAACAAAATGACCAAATAGAAAAGAGTCGCGGCTTTTGTAGCGGTTCTTGAAATAATCGCTACACTAACCACTACAAATAAGCTAGGGCGGCTAAACTTTGTAGCGGTTCTATAATAACCGCTACAAATTACAAAATCATTTGAAGTTTTGTAGCGGTTATGGTACAAAATGGCTACAAATTTTGAGACCTCTGAAATTTTGTAGCGGTTATAACTTTATAACCGCTACAAATAGGCGACCTTTTGAATTTCGTAGTGGTTTAATTAGTTAAACCGCTACAAATAACAGCTACATTATTGGTGCGTTTTGGTCGCGCCAAGTTGTGGCAACTTTGTAGCGGTTATTATTTAGTAACCGCTACAATTTTACTGCTATGAGTTTTGGCGGGAAATGTGCACCATATTTGTAACGGTTTTTTATGCTTAACCGCTACAAAAAAAACGTTGTCAATCTATCGCGTCACTTGGCGCGTAGCTTGTCGCTACAAATTTGTAGTGGTTTAGGTTTTAACCGCTACAAATGTTAATATTTGTAGCGGTTAATTGTAACCGCTACAAAATGCCATTTTTTTGTAGTGTTTGTAGTGTATATTGCGTTAATTAAAATGTTAATGATTCTTATATTTACTATTTTTCTCTCTCTTAGTTGCTTCCTTATTTATAAGGGCATATTTGGGAAAAAAATTATTTCAAATATAATTATTATTTTTAACTAATTTTAATCGATTTGTTAAACTGCGTAATTTGGTTATTAGGCTCTTATAAATAGTGCTGAAGAGAGTATTATTTATGAGAAAATATAGAATCATTATATTAATGAATTAAAGTGTAAGCATGATTTGTGAGTATAATGTAAATGTATCATGTTGCATTTTCTAAAAAGTAATTATGAATAATGTCAAGTATGCTAGACTTTATATAAATTATTGAGCATGCACCTCCTCAGTTGTAATGAGGTTTGCCTGACGTATGCTAATGGTAGCTTGAACATTAACAAAATCAGCTTTTTCAACCAAGCTCTTTTGGCAAAACAGGCATATAGCAGGTTCTTGATAGTGAGGACTCCCTTTTGGTAAAATTATGAGAAAGATCAATATGTGTTGGTGCACCATCCCACTTTTTCGTTAGAAAATCTTCTGAATCGAGGATTTGAAGATCGGAAATGGGGAAATCATTTCCTTGCTAGTCAGACTTCGATGGGTTCTCATATGTGATGAACACAGAGTGCTTGTTGCCATGATGCGGTCTTAACCGCTCAAAATTTAATATGAATGGCCTAAATGTAAAAATTTTAATAAGTGTTTTTTAAATATGATAAATTCAATATCTTTATTTTAAATTTTACGCATATTAAAATAAAAAGTTACTTAAATTATAAAAATTAAATTAAATATGGACTGTCCAAAATCAATATAGACTGTCTAGATTGATCATGATGAACACAATGAGGAGGCCTACCATCTATTAGGAAGGTATTTGACCTTATATTGGGCGAATCCCATCCTTGGAATACTAATCTTCTTCTTTCTACCCTTCATCAAATGTTAACAATAAGAAACATCTTATAATTGCCCATTCCAATCTATGATAGAAAAGACCGATTGTTTGGATTAGTAATAAAGACGGTACTTAGTACTTTACGTGATGGGTATAACTAGTTGATCCAGAATACAAATGCCTCTGCTCCTCAAACTCAACCAAGAATCAAGATGCTCCTTTGGAAGATTATGAAAGATAAACTACCAACCACTCATTTTCTTAGGATGCATCATTTAAAAGTCATTGAAATTTGTCCTTTCTGTGGTGACAACACTGACTCCATGAACCATCTATTCCTCTCATGTCCTTTAACCATATCTTGTTCGTTTGGATCTATTCTGGATTTTAAACTGGATTTTGATTCAAATAGATCCATTTTTTTATTGGATTTCTTTTTGGATTTTGGGATATATATACCAAAAGAACAAAACCATGGCTCAATTGCCTGAGTTGTTACCCTTTTATATTTTGGATTCTTTTTGGGATTATCACTCACCAAAAAAGTTGGAACCCTTGTGGCATCAGATCTGGAAATGGCAAATACCTGAGAAGGTTAAGATGATGGCAAGTGTCTCATGAGAAGCTCATCACTAACTCATTCAGAGCTAAGTAGAGTTGGTAATTCAGGTCGGGCTGGCGGGCCAGCCCGACAATTTTAAATGGGTTCGGGCTGCCGAAATGGCAGCCCGATTAAAAACGGGCTAAACGGGCTCAGCCCGTTTAGCCTGCGGGTTGACGCGGGCCAGCCCACGGGCTGGCGGGCTGTCCCTCATAATTTTTTTTTTTAATTTTTTTCTCAAATATCTTTGGTCCCTTATCTCATTTCTTTTGATGATGTGTTTAATTAATTCCTCATACCTTTTATTTGACACTTATTTTCATATTATATTTATTTATTATACTATTATTAAATTAAAAAGAGATGTATTTATATAGTTTTGTGATGTAAATAGGTGAAAAAAAGGAAAGTAAGAATGAAATTGATTTCTTAACACAAATATATAAAAGAAAATAAGTGCGATATGAGCGGGTGAAAGAGAAAAAGATTAAAAATTTAAAAAAAAAATTGGCAGGCTGGCGGGCTGAACGGTTTGCCAGCACGCGAAGGGGGCAGGCTGGTGCAGCCCGCCCCGCTGCAACCTGCAACCCGCGGGCCAGCTTGTTTTCCCACTACTAGAGCTAAGAGAGGGATATCAAACTCCAGTTTATGTCCTTTTAATTATCTTGTCTTGCATATTTTGAGAGTGCGTCATAGAGTGAGAGAAATGTGGGAGACTATTTTGAAACCTAACTTTGTATCTAGATTCTTTTATGGAAATTTGAAGGTATGACTATCATGGAACTCGAGGCCAAGTCCTGCTCGTGGAAAATTCAGAACTTGGACATGGACGAGGGTCTTTAGCTTGGTAAGCTGGCTTTTAATGACAGCTTGATTCGCTCCTTGTTTGAAGGGGTACACTACTCCACCAAAAGAGGTCATACATCGATGCTATAATCTTTTGATGGAATGTGTCATTAATAGCAAATGCAGACATCAAATCTTTCAGGAGGTGAGAGGTTAGAAGAAAGATGGACACCACCTGCGAGCGGCACTGTAAGATTGGATGAAGATGGATCAGTATAGGCTCAAGACCAAGGTGCGGCTTGTGGAGGTGTGATAAGAGACAACAAAGGAGAATGGATTATGAGATTTCAGAAGGATTTGGGGAAACGATCAGTCTTAGAGGCGGAGCTGATGGTTATCTGTACAGGTGTACAAGTTTACCAACATTTGAATTGGCACAAGCTAGTGCTGTACACAGATTCATTAGATGCATACATCTTATTGTTGCAAGACTGTGAACCTGACCATCCTGTGTGACCTATCATCATTGATGTTTGAGAGATGCTCTTTGGGGTTTGGCACGTAGAGATCCATCACACTAGCAGAGATATTATTTGTTGTACAAGTTATCTAGCTCGAGAAGGTCATATTGGATCAAGTGTGACGGTTTTATTGCTGGTCATACCCAATGGATGTTTAGGGATGTTTTTTGAAGGCAAGCAGTTCATCTCGTGAATGCTTAATGTTGACTACTGTTTTGTTGTAATATATTTCAAGTTAAGCTTGCAATTGTAATGAAAAAAAATGGTTAAAGAGGAATTTTGTCCCAGAAATTGTCACAGAGGGCAATTTTGCCCTAAAAGTTTTTCACAGGGGTTAATTTTGCCTCATAAGTGTTAAATTTGGAGCAATTTTTCCCTAACCGTTATCCCAATTAAGTTTGACCATTAGTTAATCAAATATGTTAACAAGTAGTCCACATGATTTTTGTTAAGGTGCAAATTTACCCTGAAAAATTGCAAATCGTAGCAATGTTTTCTTGACAATTATCTAGGCTAAGTTTGATTGTTAATTAATCAAATCTATTAAGTTAGTAGCGTGAACAACATTGAAGAATAAGTTACATATGGAGGAGGAGCTCACATTCGCTAGAGAGTAATGAAGAAAAAGATTCAATCACTAGATGCATAACACACTATGGAAGATTGCTGAGAACAAGGCCATCAAAAACTCTCTTCTATCATACCCCAATGATGCCGAGATAAGCAAGTACCTCTTTGATTGTCTCTAATCCTTCAAATAGGATGCATTTTTTTAGAAAAAAAATATTTATTTTTAAATCTAGCTTTGAAAACAACAATGAAGTAAATAACACATGGACTTTCCAAATAAGCATATTTGGTTAACTAATGGGTAAACTTAACTTGAATAATAGCCAAGGTGAAATTGCTACAACTTAAAAACTTCCGAGGCAACATTGCTTATGAGTGAAAAATTCCAAGGTAAATTTGCATTTTAACCTAAAACAAAAGTAACGTGGACGACACATGGACTTCTAGCTTAGTATATTTGATCAACTAATTATCAAATTTAACTAAAGTAATGGCTAGGGCAAAATTGTTCTAGATTTGACACTTTCAGAGAAAATTGATCCTCAAAAAACTTCTAGGGCAAAATTTCTCTTCCATGACAACTTCCTAAGCAAAATAACTTCAACCAAAAAAACAAATGTTTGCACGGAGAGAAGCACTATTATTTCTTTCATCTCAAAGCCATGTATCAAATGTTTTTGACATTCCTTTAGGCTCAGATCTTCTGATCAAGTCCTACTATAACTTTATTGTCAATAAGGCAAAAAGACTCCATGGTCTTGCCAGACACTTGAGGAAGACATTGGAGTCTTTTTAAATAGCTTTGTATTTTTTTCTTTTTATGATTTAATATCATTTTCTTTCCAAAAAAAAAATTATTGAGTCTGCTTTATTTTTTAACTTCAGCCTGCTTTCAAAAAAGTATATTTACTTTAAATTATATGCTTATAGTCCAGATTCTTTTTTTCAATAAAGTATAAAAAATAAAAAGAGAAAATGGATAATTTTGTATATATTTCTTGTTCTTCAAACTCATATTATTGAAATGAAAACATAAAAATACACACTCATGTAGCACGCATTATGTTCATATATGATAAGCTAAGGAAGAAGCACTTTGATCAAGACTCAAGAGTCTTTTAATTGCTACAATTGTTTATCAATATTGTTAAAAGATCAGAATGACCTTCTGTAAGTAAAAAAGAAAATTGAAGGCATGTATATTTGTAATTGAAAGTACTAACATTATAATTTAATTAAAATATTCAAAATCAAATCTTTCTAGTTTATTTGAATTTTTCACTGTTTTAATCCATAAAATCATGGAAAATCTCTTATTAATTAATGTAAACTATGAATCAAAATTATATAGTTTTTTAATGAAGAAACTTATATCCTTTAATATTAAAATATAATCAAACTAAAATTTCATACTTAAAAAGAAATATAGAAACTAATGGTTTCATTGATAGCTCCTATTTCTTAATGTAGCATTCGGGATCATCTGATGTAGTGTTTTTCAGATGCCATCTTTTCTACTTGTGCTAAAAAATATTTCTCTCTAGTCCTTTGAGCAAGACTTATTTATCTAATTTGAGAAGATTACAAAAGCTAAATAAATCACTTAATTATAACATGTGTGGCATGATCTCTCCCTAAAATACTTCTTTATAATATATATTATATATCAATTTATAAGTTAAACAAATTAATTTGAAGAAAAATTATAAATATAATAAATAAGGTGAGAAAAAGGTCTTACAATTACGATTGAAATTCACCCGATCAAACTAAGTCCCACGTTGAGGACAGAGACAGTATGATTATATTTAGTTTGCATGTTGGGGATTGATTATTAACTCATGACTTCTGTATAATGGGATATTCTGAAGCCGGGCTCCACCTATTTTGCGGAAGGCAATGACTGACATATTCAAGGGCTCTATGAGGTTTGCTGCTGATAAATAGAGCGGTATTTGGAGCAAATGAGCCAGCAAATTTTGGGGTTACGTTAAAGAGGATAGCAATATTTATTTAGTTGAATATTTTGAATTACTTAAAGGTGTTGAGGAGTGATTGCTCAAAAATTAAAAAGAAAAAAGTTGTTGAGGAGTGACTTTAGCGTCGGAAAGCGCAAAAGCTTTGCATATATATATATATATATATATATATATATATATAGAGAGAGAGAGAGAATGTGGGTTTTTCTTTATCTTTTAACTACATAAGAATAATTTTATCTTTCAGCAACACTAAGATATCCTTCATTAGACTTTTTGACCTAATTAGGAATTTGTTAAAAATATAGCCATGAATATAGATTTTGGCATTTCAAGAGGGTTTAATTGAGATTTTCTCTAAATTTCATTTTATTGAGCAAATATTTTTAAAGTTTAATTGAACACTAGGGATAGAATTTAATTGGGATGAATGGGCATAGGGCTGATGTCATGCCCTAAAAATTAAACGGTAACCGGCACGGAATATGAGTGGTGTAACACCTTACTTCTGAAATCAATCTGATGAGTTTTTCGCGGTGAATTCAAGCCACTAAGCGGTATTCCTTTGTAAAGTTCTTTCAATTCTCAACCTCAAGACAGGACTCGAACTTGTAGTTGAGTGGGTTTTTCCAAATAATTTAAAACTTTTCAAAAACTATCATGAAGTGGTTCGTAACTCATCGTTTTTTAATTCTCTTTATTATCATAATCAAAGTGATTCTTTGCTCATTTTTATGTGTGGAAGATTTCTTAACTAATAGGCTTGTACTGTGCAATTATCCATTTCTAATTCAATTACCGTGCCTAGGAAATTCGACTTATCTATGATACAATGATATACAATTAATCACTCAATGTTTATTACACAACAGTTCAATGCGTGAATGATTCTTCTCCTTCGTTGCAACTTCTTCTCCTGGCACAATGTCCTACACTTCTCTTCAGTGCTTCGCTACCTATATGGTTGGTTGAGTTAGGGGAAGATTCGGGGGAATCTCAATACTAAACAATACCAACAATGCATGTAAGATAAATGTAAGTGCATGATATATTTGCCTTAAACAGGCTCATGTTAACATAATGACATATCTGCATGCCCAATGCTTTACATTTCTTGCATATGGCCATAGCATCAACAGAAAACAGAGCTTCAATTATTCAACTATGTTACGCATAAACAAATAAAGCAATCACGCACATCAACACAAGCATACATATCAATACACACAAGTAGAGTAAGTTCACTACCTTTTATCTTCGAGTTCCTTTTTTTGTACCTTTTCTTCAAACCATTGAAGTTGATTCCTTTGCCCTTTCTTTGTCATCTCATGGCCCTAGATAAATGGTCATATTATTAGAGTCATGATAAATAAATGTCTAATGTGGCTACAATAGCCTCTAAGACATGTCCCTTATCTTGGGGCCTATACTTGTCCCAATTTTTAATAATTCAGAACACTTAGGTGTGTTATCTTTAAAATCCATACTTTAGGCCCAATGTGTAGATAATGGGCCCATACTAACTCCAAGTGTTTAATTTAACCCGTAGAGTGCCAATTTATTACAAAAATACCCTTACGTTTTTGTTTTCCCACTTTTCTACAAAGCTAGCAGATTTTTCACTTAACTTTAAAAAATCATAACTTTATCTAGAAAACTCCAATTGGGGTGATTCAAAATCCAATGTGTCATTTATTAAGTCTATTTCATGGGAAAAATGCTTCCCACTACCACCTGTCCACGTACCATTCCCAATTTCCAATTTTACCCTTACTACCAAAAAATCTTTCCAGTTTTAATGGCATGACTTCTAAAATTCATAACTTAATCTCTAGAACTCCAAATGGGATGGTTCAAAATCCTATGTGACCCTTTTTAAGTCTATTTTCAGGAAAAAATATTAACCACTACCAATTACAGGGCTAAATTTTCAAGAATCATCAAACAACACAATTGGTCCAAAAAAGGTTCTAGATTCAATGCCTAACTTCAAAAATTCATATCTCACATTCTACAAACCCAAATGATACATATTATCTATCACATTAAAGCTTATCATGTCTACTTTAATTTTGAAACTTTTCATGGCCATTGGATAACATTTGGTTAATTAAAAACTCATCACAAATCAACTGCTTCCAGAAAACGAAATTTGGCAACACCTATACAAAAATCCCAACTTTCGGTTTTTCATTCCAATTCATTTAAGACTATAACTGGGATTTATTCCCACACTATTTTTAATGTTGAATCCATTAAAGACTTTAAAAATACCAAAATCATATTCTTTCTCCAAGTCTGGTTCTGGCAAAAAATTAAGGGTTCATTAAAACTCAACAAAATCTCATAATATTACCTCTACTTAATTCCATAGCCGATTCTTGATTTTGGCAGCATCTCCATCATGTAGCTGGCACCAAACACCTCTAATCAAGAATCTGAAACAGTAGAAATGTTGCTCTCACTGAAAGGAACAACATTACAAAAGACTCTAGGAGCTGGTAATACCGAATCAGAGGTGAAATTGTCTCTAGAACTTCAAGATTTTCACTATTCATCCACCTTCTCTCCTCTTCCGTTTCCTCTTTGACTTTTCTCTATTTTTTTCCTCTTCCTTCTTGGTTGGAAAAAATGTTCATAAAAGGGGGATGGAAGAGCTTGATTTTTGCCATGTATCTTGCCCTTTTGTTCTAATGGTTTCATGGCGTGACAAGTGTCATGTGATCAAATTATAAGATGCCAAGTGTCCTCCTCTCTCCCTCCTAGGTGTCCTTGATTGGTAAGGGGGAGGTGTGACAATTTTTCTGGACTCCTAGGTTTGGTGTTTAGGAAGTCAAGTACGTGATCGGCAGGAGACCGGTGGATTTCCCTGACTTAGGTGACATGTGGCGCCTTGTGAGTATGCCAACACAAAAGGAAAAAAGGTGGTATAATGATTAGGGACACTTGTCACCTCCTTGTTTGGCCAACACAAAAGTGGCTTTCATCCTTTATCATGATTAAGGGACATATGTCATGCTCTTATTTAGCCAACAAAAAAGTTGTCATCATGAGTCATCATTACTTACTTTATTAAAGTTACTTTAACTATGCTTACTCGAGATTCTATTTGGGAGTTATTTGGGGTTGCTTTTCGTATACCGAGGCCAGCCAAATGATGTCAGATCAAAGTATATATGTGGGCTCCACATGGCGCCACATACCGACATCTACTCCAAAACCACAGGGTACACATATCTGTCCTAAAAGTGCCATGTGCACACATATACCGGCATATTTCGCTTGACCAATCAATCTCATACCTCATGACATGGCTAGGCAGCATCTTTCTACTAACCAAATTGCATCGTATACGTGTCTTGCGCACATCTGCACTAGCACTTTGATTCTACAGCCTACACATACTGAGCTCTCTGTTGGGTAGGACCAGATTATATAGTCCCTGAGAGTCCTTCTATCTCTTATCATTCTTAGGATTCTTTTCAAAATGGGCTTAATCATTTACCTAATACAGGCTTATCCTCAAGTATCTAGTCCCAAAGTTTAGGATATTACAAGTAAACTCTTATTTCTTAAGCTTTGAACTTATAAATGAATATTAAATAATACTCATAATACCATTAACAAAATCATATTTAGCACAATAATCCTAAGCATGCTTACATCATTTTAAATTTATATATAATAACATACATCATATAATCAAAATCTTAAGTCTCTTGCAAAAAATTTTGGCAAAGTCTGATCTATAAATCAGACTTCCCAAGAATTCTACAATGACCTAAATTTTCATAATAGCATTTGGAGCTCTACTCCACTATATACATATACATATATTCAAAATTATAAGCGACGTGACAAGGATCCTACCTATAGATTACATGAAGCGACTAAACTTCAAATATTAAACTACAATATAAATGTATATATACATTAATTAGCTGTTGTTCCAAAATACATCTACAAACTTGAGCAACAATAAAGGTCTTCTCTATTCAATTGGAGCTGTAAGGCCAGCTGTACTATATGAGGCCAAAATAACTTTCCGGTGAATAACGTCCTATTTATATAATTTAATAAAATACAAGAGAAAATACCTTAAATAGATTTAGTCTTGAATAATAATGATATAGCAATAAATTGCAATTTCTATATCATGCGCCATAGATATAAATAAAACTCTATATAGGATAATCAACCAAATAAACCCAAATATGTAATAAATTGTTTTATTTAACAAAATCAGCTTAAAATATCAAATCTCAAATCCCAACTATTCGTAGGACTTCTATATAATGGATAACAAGCATAGACATATAGTCTATGAGGGAAAGTAACCAAGCGTGGCTGGAGGCCATGAAAAACAAGTGTGGACATATAGTCCACAAGGGTGAGCAAACAAGCGTGGTTGGAAGCCCCAAAAAAAGTGCAGGTACAAAATCTATGAATAACAAGTTGTTAGATTCCAAGTTTTGATGATAACAAAAGGTAATTATGTATAAAGTATGTTTTTACAAGTCTAAAGAATGATTGCAAAGTTACCAAATGTATATGGCAAAGTTTAGAGAAGTCTGCTGTCAGTTTTTGCTGATGCACTCGAGCAACAGAGCTAACACTCGAGCATAAACCTCTTTTGCACTGGAGCACTTGCAAGTGTTGGACAAGAAGGGTTTGACAGAGAGCAATTACTGTCAATTTTACTAATGCACTCAAGCACTATAGCTGCTTTGCACTTGAGTATATGAAATGTTGCACTGAAAGTGTTTGACAGAGAGGCAAAGTTAAAACAAGATATCAACACTTCACTCAAGCACTAGTAAGTAAGGGACTGCAAATGTTTAGCCAAGAGTCATGCAGAACAGAGAAGCACAAGCATGCCCGAGTGAGAGCTCATATGCCCGAGTGATACATCAGCACTCGCGAGTGAGAAATCTAACTCTCAATTCTAATGCAAGTGTTGAAGACAAGAGTATATTATAGAAGAATATTCTTCTCCCTCGAGTAGGAGCATGTATGCTCGAGTGAGGGCCCACATCACCTGTGAGTGCAAAATCACGCTCTTGATAAAACTGGGTGCGAGTGTTGTCCAGAGATATGGCTCATGGTGTAAAATGAAGTAGTACTCGAGTAAGAGGACCAGTGCTTGAGTGAGGACCCACATCACTCGCAAGTGTGAAAATGCACTCTCTCAGAACCTGTGGATGTGCAAGTGTAAAACTGAAGCAAAAGGTGAAGATATGGTATTGCACTCGAGTGAGACATGACAGTGCTCGAGTGATACTCTGCCAGAAGCCAAAACGCACCAGTCTTACAACATTCAATCCGAATATGGTTTAATGATATTTATTCATTATATTCTCACTTATTATTCTTATATAACACCATTTAACATGTATTATAAGTGTGATACAGGAGTTTGAACGTTTGAATTAGAAAGACACAAAGGAAGTTAAACAACGGCAGACAACATCATTACGACCATCCAAGCACGTACCTACCGCGTTCAAAGATTTCAAACGTACACATGTCGTTCCACAGTAACATGCCCCCTCCACAATTATCATTATTCAAACGGGCAAAAACAAAAATCTATAAATACAGAGTTCCAGAGATCATAAAAAAATAATGAAGTTCAAGAATTCACACAAGCAAATTCACGAGTCTCTGTTATTCACATTTTCTCTATATTCATATCGTTTTTCAGTGTTTATTGTATTTACTCTATAAGAGAGTCTGTATACACTTCAAATTCTATTTTCATTTGATCTCAATGTATTGGGACCTTGAGAGGGGAGATTTCCTTACAAGAGAAGTAGTGAGAGAATTCCTAATAGGACTTTCTGCTCATAAGACTTACAAGATACAAGCAGAAGAGAACGTTGCTGCTCGTTAGACTTACAGTGGTGTAAGCAGAAGAGAACGATATTGCTCATAAGACTTCTATACGTAAGCAAGAGAGAAGGGTCATAGGTTTATTTTTCTGCACATAAGACTTGTCGTAAGGGGGAGAGAAATTTCTAGTATTTCTACTCATAGTCCTTTCAAGGACGGTTGTTGTCTTGTGGCCCTCTGAGAGCCCACTGAATCTTGGAAGAATAGTAAACATCTCAGTAGGTCTTGATCTTTGAGGACTGGACGTAGGCCTAGCTTTTGGCCAAACCAGTATAATTCTCTGTGTGTTTATCTTCTCAACTCTACTCTAGCAACAACAATTACTATATCACCACATTAACCGAAAAATTTATCACATCACCCAATTCATCGCCCTCTTGGGTGAAGCTTGCCTCTTTCATTTGGTATCAGAGCAAGGTCTTCTTTAAAGAACCTAACAGCTTGAGAAGGATCCGATAAATGGCAATAATGGGTGAAAACATTCTTCCAGAGGGAGCTTCAATCACTAGACCTCCGGGTTTTACTAGAGAACATTTTTCATTCTGGAAAGCTAAGTTCAGAGTGTTCATGATGACTAACGACTACGGTTTATGGAATGTGATATAAGATGGTGACTATGTTTCAATGAAGAAAATCAAAGATAGAGTCATTAAAAAGAGCTAGAGGAGTTTGACGAAGATGACAAGAGGTTAGTAACATTGAATAGTAAAGTTATTTTAATGATAAAGAGTGCTCTTAGTCATAAGGAATATTTCCAAATCTGTACTCTACCAACAGCTAAAGATATGTGGGATGCTCTTGAAATCGCTCACGAAGGTACATCTGAAATCAAAGAAAATAGAGTTAATACTCTAATTACAGAGTATGATCTTTTTCATATGAAACCTGGAAAAGGAATATCAGAATTCGAACTCAGGTACACTCATCTTGTTAATCAACTATCTGCACTTGGAAAATCTTTTGATCAAAATTCCCAGGTAAGAAAGATTCTTAATATTCTTACGAAAGAATGGGAAGCAAAGGTGATAGCCATCGAAGAAGCTAAAGGAGAGTCAATGAGATTTGTAGCTGCTCTCTTTGGTAGCCTTTCTGAGTATGAAGGGAAGTTGAGATTCAAGAAGGAACTAGAAGAGTTTGATGATAAAAATAAAAGAGGAGATGCACTTAAAGCTATCAAGGAAGAAGAATCTTTCGAAAATGAAGATGTTCCTAATGATGATGATATGGGAATGATCATGAGAAAATTCAAGAAGTTCTATAGAAGAGGTCAAAAGAACTTCAAAAATTATCAAGGTGGACCAAGCAAGAAAGAAAACAAGGAGCAACAAATAGTATGCTATGAATGTGGGAAGCCTGGACACATCAAATCTGAGTGCTTCAGAAACAAAGACAAAAGGAAGCAGAAAAAGAAAGCATACATATCATCTATCTGGGGTGATAGTTCGTTGGATGAAGAAAGCGACAATGACGAAGTGGCAAATCTATGCTTGGTAGCCAAAGAAAAAGAATCGGATTCTGAGGTAAGTGATTCTAAACTTACTTATGATGAGTTATTATCTGAATATAATGCATTGCATACAGAATTCATCAAGGTAGCTAAAGAAATGGTTAGTTACAAGAAGAAAGTAAAGGAATTAGAAAATACTGTTATATCATCATGTGAAGTATGTGAAGAGAAAGATAAGAAAATAAGAGATTTAACAAAAATTGTGGAAAAATTTACTAAAGGAAGTGAAACTCTTAAAGTTATTCTAAATTCTCAGAAAGTTTCCTTTGATAAATCTAGAATTGGATATAAGTTCGATCATGATAAAAATAGAGGAGATAAGAAAAATAGCAGTAGAACTTATCTCAAATATTTCAAGAATTATGTGCATACATCAAATCCATTCACATCATATAGCTATTATAATAGGAAAGGACATTATACTTCATCATGTTATTTTAGAAAAGGACAAGTTATTAGCACGTATAAATAGGTTCCGAAAGGGACACATGTATTACATACTAACCACAAAGGACCCAAAAAAGTGTGGATACCTAAAACTTGATCACCTTACTCTAGGTATGTCTCAAAGCATCACGAGCAAACAAGTGGTATATTGAGAGTGGATGCTCAAGACACATGACTGGTGACAAAAATAAGTTCACCATGCTGGAAACCAGAGAAGGAGAAAAGGTAACGTTTGGAGGTAATCAATCTGGACATATTGCTGGAATTGGTGAAGTGGGAAAATCCAATGGTGTTCAAATCAATAATGTATATTACGTTGAAGGATTATGCCACAACCTCTTGAGTGTAAGTCAAAGCACTGACCAAGATAACTGGGTGATCTTTGATTCAAAAGAATGCTTGATAGTAAACAAGAAAGATCTACCGCTTAATAAAGATTCTATCAAGGCAAAGATCAGAGCTTAAAGGGACGGTAACTATTATACTATTGATTTAAATTCAAATTCTTTGGAAAATTGTTTTCTTAGCAGATCAGAGGAAAGTTGGTTATGGCATAAGCGTCTGGCTCATGTTAATATGAATCAACTTGATAAACTGATTAGAAAAGATTTAGTTATTGGTCTTCCTAAACTAAAATTCACAGATAACATGATTTGTGAAGCTTGCTAAAAAAGTAAACAAACTAAATCGTCATTCAAAACAAAGTATGAGATTTCTACTTCCAAACCTTTACAATTACTTCATATGGATTTGGTAGGTCCAGCAAGAGTAAAAATTTTTGGAGGAAATCTATATACTTTAGTAATCGTCGATGATTTTACAAGATTTACATGGACTATACTTATTGCATCAAAAGATGAAACATTTGTTGAATTTATTACATTTGCTAAGAAGGTCCAAAATGAGAAAGGTATTTCTATTGTTTCTATTAGGATAGACCATGGAGGGGAATTTGATAATCAATTCTATGAAGACTACTGCAGCAACGAAGGAATAGATCACAACTTCTCTGCACCTAAAACACTCCAACAAAATGGAGTAGTAGAAAGGAAGAATAGAGTCCTCACAGAAATGGCAAGAGCAATACTTAATGAAAAAGAAATGTCACAAGTGTTCTGGGCAGATGCAATAAGTACTGCATCCTACATTTCAAATCGAGCATATATTCGCAAGTCACTTGGTAAGACGCCATATGAACTCTACAAAGGAGGAAAGCCAAATCTTTCTCATCTACACATCTTCGGATGCAAGTGCTTCATTCACAACAACGGTAAACAAAACTTGGGTAAATTTGATTCAAAGTTTGACGAAGGTTTATTTCTAGGATATTCTAATAGAAGTAAAGGATCTAGAGTTTTTAATAAAAGAACATGTACGGTTGAAGAATCTATTCATGTTGTGTTTGATGAACTTAACTCTTAGACAAAACATGTTGATGAAGAAGAAATGGATTTGATAAAGAAAAACAAAACTATTTCAAAACAGAATCATTTTGAAACAAATGATTTTCAAAATATAGAAGATGTCAATGATCATGCTCAACCAAAAGCATGGAGACATTAAAGATCATCCGATTGATCAAGTAATTGGAGATATTCACGAAGGTGTCAAAACCAAAAATAGAATTCTCAATAAAGTAACTTTCTCTGCTTTTATTTCTAAAATTGAACCTTCTAATATGGAAGAAGACTTATCCAACAATGATTGGGTGATTTCTATGCAAGAAGAATTAAATCAATTCCAAAGAAATGAAGTTTAGGATTTGGTTCCTCGACCTAAAGATCACTCGGTTATAGGGACCAAATGGGTTTTCAAAAATAAACTTGATGAATCAGCAATTATTGTGAGAAACAAAGCAAGATTGGTGGCCAAAGGCTATAATCAAGAAGAAGGTATTGATTATGAGGAAACATATGCTCCAGTGGCAAGATTGGAAGCAATACAAGTACTCTTAGCCTTTGCTTGCATTAAAGGTTTTAAACTTTATCAAATGGATGTGAAAAGTGCTTTTCTGAATGGTTATATTATGGAGGAAGTTTATGTAGAACAACCTCTTGGTTTTGAAGATGAAACAAAGCCTGATCATGTTTTCAAACTTAAGAAAGCTTTATATGGTTTGAAACAAGCACCTAGAGCTTGGTATGAAAGACTAAGCAAGTTTCTTCTTGATCAGAATTTTGTCAAAGGAAAAGTGGGTACAACTCTTTTCATCAAACATAACAAAGATGATATCCTAATTGTTCAAATTTATATTCATGATATTATTTTCGGTACTACTAATGAATCTATGTGTCAAGAATTTTCCAAGATTATGCAGGGAGAATTTGAGATGTCCATGATGGGAGAATTAAATTTCTTTCTTGGACTTCAAATTA
Source organism: Inga laurina (assembly GCA_963855925.1). Classification (NCBI taxonomy): domain Eukaryota; kingdom Viridiplantae; phylum Streptophyta; class Magnoliopsida; order Fabales; family Fabaceae; genus Inga; species Inga laurina. The sequence continues at coordinate 39,384,911 of OY979703.1, read as the reverse complement.
AGAAAAAGAAGAATGGGATATTTGTATCTCAAACAAAATATTTGAAGGAGTTATTGAAGAAGTATGGATTGGATAATGCTAATAAAGCTGATACTCCAATGAGTTCTACAACGTTGTTGGATGCTGATGTAAAAGGTCCTAGTTACAACATCACTAAATATAGAGGAATGATTGGTTCATTACTCTATCTTACAGCAAGCAGGCCGGATATTCAGTTCAGCGTTGGAATGTGTGCAAGGTAACAATCTGATCTTAAGGTATCACATGCAGAAACAGTGAAAAGAATCTTCAAATGCTTAGGAGACACTTCAGAACTTGGATTATGGTATCCAAAAAGAGGAAACAAATATTAAATGACATATTCAGATTCAGATCATGGAGGATATAAAACTGACAGGAAAAGTGCTAGTGGTCAATGTCAATTCCTTGGAGGTTCTCTAGTATCATGGTTCAGCAAGAAGCAGAATTCAGTGTCATTATCTTCTACTGAAGCTGAATATATTGTTGTAGCAAGTTGTTGTTCTCAAGTACTATGGTTGAAGCAACAACTTCAAGATTTGGGAATATACTTAAAAGAGATTCCAATTTATTGTGACAACACTAGCACAATTAGCTTGGCCAAGAATCCTGTGCAACATTCAAGGACCAAACACATAGATATCCGACATCATTTCATTCAAGATCACGTGTAAAAGAAGGATGTAAAAGTAGAATTCATACTAACACATCTTCAACTCGCTGACATATTCACAAAACCAATAGCTAAAGATCAATTACTATATATTCGAAGAGAATTGGGAATGGTTAATCCCAATGAGTTGTAAGTTTTCTTGTTAATTATTATGTTTAAATGAGTTTTTGATGATAACCATACTAACTTTGGCATCAGAGTATTAGAAATTGTTTTTGCAGGTCTGTCACTCGAGCATAGGAAGTGTTACTCGAGTGATAAGCTCATTCTCACTCGAGTCAATCAACAATGCTCGAGTCCAAAACTATAGCATATACTCTGCCCCAGGCTATGAAAAACTGGGATTAATAGAGTATGTAAGAACTCCTGAAACTCATTCAAGCATACCAAGAGTGACAGGTCTCACTTGAGTGAGGAAAAAGCTTCACTCGAGCATGAAATGAATTTACCTGAAGTGAAGCAAGAAAACTCGAGCAGAAGGAAGAAGTTTATGTAAATATTCATTCAAAGCATGGTTACTCAAATGATTTTGGAGGATTTGAGTACAAAGATGAAAAATATAACAAGCTATATTTAAATCAGGTACGCTTTTTCATGTTTTAACAAATTTGTCTGAATATCACTCGAGCACAGTATGAGTACACTCGAGCACTAGGGTTGTAACTCGAGCATTGGAACTTATATCAATTACACAATAGCTCAAACTGTCACACTTCTTCCTCTCACTCGAAGCGTTGCGTCACTCGAAGGTCGTCTCCCTTCACCTCCGACCATTACCCATCGATTAAACGTCTCATTTTGCTTCAAATCACCGTCACAACTCTTCAATCTTCTTTATAAGATGAGATTTGTCCTCAAAGTTTCTCATTTCGCGCCTTAAATTTCTAAAACTTTCTCACTCAATCCTCAGAAAATATGTGATTCCTGTTAAGTTTGTTTAGTTCTTCAATGGCTAGAACTAAGATTCCTATTGTTTCCCATTCACCTTCACCCACTCATTTAGCCACTAGTGTCTCAGAAACTCCGGTGGCCTTATCTTCATCTCCTACTCTTTCTCTCTCTTCTACACCTACACCTCCTCCTAAACCCAAAACCAAAAAAAGAACCCCAGCCAAGAAACCTCATCCAAAGCCTCAATGGCTAAGAAGGATCAACCTCCACAAAAGAAACAAAAGGGAGTGGTTTTCAAAGAACCAATTATGACTAGGTCTCAATCTAAAGAAGTTAAAGGAAAAGGAAAGAAGAAGGAAATAGAGCAACCACAACAATCTTCTTCCTCCGATGACTCCTTCAATCGACAACTCTGGGAAGTAATGGAGAAATCAAAGCTTGACACATTGGTTGGCAAAATTTCCTCACAAGCCAACGCCTCAAGTTCACATCAAGTTGGCCAGTCCAATGTGGCTACTTCAAGGGTTCCTTCCAATCACAGGCTCCAGAGGAAGAACAAGTCACAAATCCTCCTGAAGACTTCAATGTTAAGGAACTGAAGGCATTTAATCAGAAGGTATATGATTCTTAGTTTGACATAGACAGTTTTGTCCCATAGTATATGTCGACTTAGATTTTCTGCTAAAGAGCTGTGGTTTAGATTTTCATCCTTTTCTTGGATTTTATGCTCCCTGGTTGAATGTTCATATTCCTTATTCACCCTCTATTGTGAAAACTTTCTATTACAAGATGAAATCCCACAAGATAAAATCTAGGACTGGAGAATTGATTGAGAAAGCAATATCTACCACTATTAGAGATCAATTCATTATGATATCTGCTAGTATTATTAATGATTTACTTAGATATGTCGTACCTCCTTTTGATCCACCCACTCTGTCAGCCAATAAAGCCTTTCGGCTTTTGAGACGAAATGACCCAATAGGCCTTCTCAACTTTAAGCCTATTGACATGCCTGATTCTAATCGTGCCCTTCACTATATTTACTCTCATAGCATTGTTAATAAATCCAAAAATTATACTCATTTTGCTCAGAGAGATTACTATCTGTTGGCCTCCTTCCTAGCCGGTCAACCAAAAAATGTAGGGAGATTATTTTTAATGAGATGAAAAGATTTCAATTTTCTGCATTAAAATCTGCCACCATACCATACCCACAAATTGTGTCTCTCATTCTGAAGAAAAACAAAGTGTGGTATTTGGAGGGAACTGAGAGGGTAACCATTCCAAAGTTTGGTAAGACTCAATTGACACATATAAGTATCAATCTCCTAGTGAGTCAAACCAAGGCTACATCTCATAAGGAAGCCACTCCTTTGAGAGGTGATAAGGCTCAATCTTCTGCTCAAAGTTTGATTCCACCTCCATCTTTCCTAAATGCATCACTTTCCACTCATCTGACTGAAGTGATCAATCAAGTTGTGTCTGGTATGAAAAAGGAATTGATGCTGAGTATGAGAAGTTGGTAAACACGATGGAGTTACAAGTCTTAAAAGTTGGTAGACAAGGCTAATACCAACTTTGACTTGATGTTCAAGACTCAAGATGATATGTCTAGAAGAATCACTGATATGGAGATCTTCTTACGCACTTATTTTTCGACTACGTCTTCTGAGGTGCCACCAGACACTACTCCTGCCTCGACTTCACCTCCTCATACACAAACACATGTTCTCTTCACCGATTTGGATTCCAATGTTGAAGTCACTTATGACCAGTCGCCTTCACCACCTACAGCCTCTGTTCCTTAGCCATCATCTCCACCCTTTGAGTCGGAGCCTGTAGACCCTTCCACTGCCATGGTACTCTTTACCCCACCATCCGATCTCACTTTTCCTCAGCCTCCTTCTGATGTTGACAAAACGGGGGAGAAGGATCTATGATGGTTTCTGAGCTGATAGGATTAGATTTGGGTGTATTTAGTAGTTTTTCTGTATTGGGGTAGGCTTTCTGTTGTTTTTTTGTTTTACTTTTGCTGACATGGTTGTATATGGGTTTTTATGGGTAGATGTTGATTCAAGTTTACTATTGTACTTTTCAATTTCACTAATGGTTATTCTCAAGATTGTTAAGTTTTACGTTCAGTTCTAATGATTACTGTGATACGATGACTTATCTTGGTGTTTAAGTGTCCATTGGAAGTATTGCAGAAAACATATGAGGTTAACTGCAAAAATCTGAAAATGAATCTAAATCTTTTTGAAATATGCATTTGAAAATGTTAATAATGTTTTTCACAATTTTTATTCTAATCAAGATTTTTCTTAAAACTCATCACAAAGGTTTTATCATCATCAAAAAGGGGGAGAATGTTATATTCCAAGTTTTGATGATAACAAAAGGTAATTATGTGCAAAGTATGTTTTTACAAGTCTAAAGAATGATTGCAAAGTTACCAAATGCATATGGCAAAGTTTAGAGAAGTCTGCTATCAGTTTTTACTGATGCACTCGAGCAACAGAGCTAACACTCGAGCATAAACATCTTTTGCACTCGAGCACTTGCAAGTGTTGGACAAGAAGTGTTTAACAGAGAGCAATTACTGTCAATTTTACTGATGCACTCGAGGACTATAACCAACACTCGAGCATGAAGATGTTTTGCACTCGAGCATATGAAAGTGTTGCACTGAAAGTGTTTGACAGAGAGCAAAGTTAAAACAAGATATCAACACTTTACTCGAGCACTGGCGAGTGCGGGACTGTGAGTGTTTGGCTGAGAGTCATGCAGAACAGAGAAGCACAAGCATGCCCGAGTGAGAGAAGCACAAGCATGCCAGAGTGAGGGCCCACATCACCTGCGAGTGCAAAATCACACTCTTGATAAAACTGGGTGCGAGTGTTGTCCAGAGATGTGGCTCATAGTATAAAATGAAGTAGCACTCGAGCAAGGGGACCAATGCTTGAGTAAGGACCCACATCACTGGCAAGTGTGAAAATACACTCTCTCAAAATCTATGGAAGTGGAAGTGTAAAATTGAAGTAAAAGGTGAAGATATGGTATTGCACTAGAGTGAGACATCACAGTGTTGAGTGATACTTTGCCAGAAGCCAAAACACACCAGTCTTACAACGTTCAATCCGAATATGGTTTAATGATATTTATTCATTATATTCTCACTTATTATTATATAACACCATTTAACATGTATTATAAGTGTGATACAGGAGTTTGAACGTTTGAATTAGAAAGACACAGAGGAAGTCAAACAACGGCAGACAGCATCATTACGCCCATCCATGCACGTACCTACCGTGTTCAAAGATTTCAAACGTACACATGCCGTTCCACAGTAACATGCCCCGCTCCACAATGATCATTATTCAAACGAGAAAAAACAAATGTCTATAAATACAGAGTTCCAAAGATCATAACAAAACAAAGAAGTGCAAGAATTCACACAAGCAAATTCACGAGTCTCTCTTATTCACATTTTCTCTGTATTAATATCGTTCTTCAGTGTTTATTATATTTACTCTATAAGAGAGTCTGTATACACTTTAAATTCTATTTTCATTTGATCTCAAGGTACTGGGACCTTGAAAGGGGAGATTTCCTTACAAGAGAAGCAGTGAGAGAATTCCTAATAGGACTTTCTGCTCATAAGACTTACAAGATACAAGCAGAAGAGAACGTTGCTGCTCGTAAGACTTACAGCGGTGTAAGCAAAAGAGAACGTTGTTGCTCATAAGACTTGTATACGTAAGCAAGAGAGAAGAGTCATAGGTTTATTTTTCTGCACATAAGACTTGTCGTAAGGGGGAGAGAAATTTCTAGTATTTCTACTCGTAGTCCTTTCAAGGACAGTTGTTGTCTTGTTGTGTTCCGAGAGACCACTGAATCTTGGAAGAATAGTAAAAATCTCAGTAGGTCTTGATCTCTGAGGACTGGACGTAGGCCTAGCTTTTGGCCGAACCAGTATAATTCTCTGTGTATTTATCTTCTCAACTCTACTCTAGCAACAACAATTACTATATCACCACATTAACCGAAAAATTTATCACATCACCCAATTCACCCCCCTCTTAAGTGAAACTTGCCTCTTTCACAAGTGTGAGAGAAAATCCCACAAATATCAAGTGTGGCACTATGCCTATTAATGTCAGGCGAGCACGAGATTAACCATTGCGCACCAAAAACTAACAGAATTGTTGTTGGTAATCAGCATTCTATATTTAGTCCTCTAAAAAATGTTTCACAAGCACGCATGGGGTCAATTTAGCATTAGTAAGTGAAATGATCTTGTTCTGATAATAAAAGCTCGTAAAGCATATTCCATTACAGAAGGTCTCCTTAGCATGTTCATACATAATCTTGAATTTTATATGAAGTAATATGAGAAGAGTAAATAAAAATTAATAAAATCATCAATCTATACTCATTTTAATATCAATAAGAGCATGAAACATATCCGATAAACTTTTATTGGAAAAATCATACTTGTAAAGATGATAATTAACATGAAAGTATGGTAAGTAGTAAAAACATCATTTATGAAACAAATCATAATGGGACATTGTTTACTTACCTGTTGAGTTTTCTACCTATCTAACTTTTTCTTGATCTTTGGTTCCTACTTGCTTCCTTCCTCCTTTTCTACTGTTCCAAACAAATTTATCATTACTCCAACTAAAACTTCACACAAGATTCTTATAATATCTCATTCAGTAAAACTCCTCATTTTTTTCATATTGACCTTTCTTGGTTTTTAGCATAATGATTGTATAAAAGCACATTGAAATACCCTCCCTTCCTCCTAACACTTTATCAAACACAGTATGCTTACTTCACAACATCTCATAAAGCAACGTTACATCTTCATATAATTACCCAAATAACTTTAAAATAGAAGAAAACTTTAACTTTAATCCCTTTTATGAATGCTAAATATAAACTCAAATAAGAGTAGAACTTAACCACCCTCATGAGAACATTCTCTACTTTTGTTTTATTTTTGAATATGCTTCAAAGTTCAATTTAATAACCATGACTTAACAACCCCCATGCGCGTGCGCACAAACACTCAAGCAATCATCTACCCTTTTCTTTCTTTCTTTCTTTCTTTTGTTTTTTGATAGTACATGGTATTCTACAACCTCCTCAAAGACTATCCTCCTGAGTCAACATGCAATCTCGACCTTTTTACATCAGTAAATAATAAGCTCGCAATAGCTTTAGGAGGCGAATACGTGACATGGAGTCATACACACATCTCATAAGCTATTGTCAACGGCAACTTGTTCTTAATCTCATTGTTTGAACGATATTCTTCAAGTGCACCTATAGAAGTTACAAATCCAATCACATCTGCAAAACAACAAATGCAAATCAGAATGACATACAGATTTTAACCAGATGAAAGAATCTGTACAAACAGACTAGCTAACACTTTAAGAAAATTACCAATCAGATAATCAACACTGCTTTTCTGGGTAACTTCAACTATATCAGCAATTGGGAGAAACATATAAGAGTACTCTGGTATATTTGCATTTGACCCAGTTACATATGTTTGAACACCGACTGAAATTTTGAATGGGTGGTTAGTAGCCCTATACTCCTTGTTGTTCTCAGATACACCAAAATTGGCCATAAAATAAACACTTCCTTCACACAACTTGTCATCAAATAGAGAGAATAGACCCTTGTTGTGGATGGAAGCCTGAATTCTGCTTCCTTCTGCATCCACCAGCATCATTGAGATGCAAAAGAGGTCATTTGGGGTGGTCCTTCTGGTACACATTCCATCTCCGTATGACCCTAACCACAACCTTCCACCTATCGGTGGAGTCATTAAGGTCCTTGAGCATTGACATTTTGCATAGGGCCATTGCAAACAGATTGACAAACTATGGGAAACTCTATATGCTTTAAGAATGGATCAGTGTTGTGATTAATCCAACATTAAATGTGTAGGTATTTATAAGCACAACAACAGGAACTTGTGGAATTTTGGGAATTCTGGGATTACCATTACCATTTTGAAAGAACACTAAAGGTGAAACTAATAGTCCAATAGGCATACCTTTGCAGCACGTTTATGTACCAAAAAAACTAATGGGTTCTTGCCAGTATCACATATTTCAAACTCAAACTGTCACCTTGATATCTATACTTGACGGTTATTAAACCTCACCATATTGAAAAAACATCTTGAAATAAACCCTTTGATATGAACTTCACACCTACAGCTATGTAGGTAGCCTTTTCAGCTCTAATCAATCCAATGAAAATTGAGCCCCGAGCCCCTCCCTACAAGCCTACAAATATATGATGTGCATTAGGAGCAATTTAAGGTTTTAGTCTGTTTTTTAAATTTAAGATGAAGATTATTAACATTAACCACCCATGCTTACATATTAAGTTAAAAGACTAACAATGGTTTAGTAATAGCTAATGTAATATGATTGCTCATGTTGGGGACCTTACAAGGCGATTTCTAACTTGGAAGTATACTCCTTATTTGATGTAAGCTATTGCAAAATAACCTTATTCAACTTTCATTTTTTGCAAATCAATTATTTTTTATTGCTTTTATTTTCCCCCCTTATTCTAGGAAGTCTCACAAAATTGTGTTTGATTTCTTCAATGAAAAAAGGGTTGTTTCTATTGCACATAATATATCTTCCTAAATCAATTACAATGTTTTTCTGCCAAAACTTGGGTGCAATTTTTTGCTCATTAACTCATGGACCAAATTTCTTAAAGAAATAACTGCAACAATCTGATTTTTTTAAAGATGTGACTTACAAGATGTGAACTTCACTCTCACATGATAGGTGGCCTTTTCAACTATGATCCATGAACATGAAAATTAAGCCTCAAGCCCCTCACTCACAAATTGCTGATGATCAAACTAAACTCACCACATTAAACCCTAAAACAAAAAAAAACAACAGCTTACTATTTTGCGCACTATATGTCATAATACATAACTCAAGTACCTAAAAACATGTTTTAAGTTTAAAAGCAAAAAATCTAACGTGCTATCTATCTGATCTGACCATAACTCAGAACCCAACAATCGCCATATCTCACAAAATGTCAGCAATTGGGAGAGCACTACTTTCCCAACAGATAATATTGCTTCCAAGTATAAAACAAAAAATTTTGTCATGATTACTTTCTGCTATTAACTACAGACGGTGCGTATGATGAAAAATCTTGTGAAAACTGACTACTAAGTTGATTTCACATGCAATAAGGTCTTGCCTATGTGTCACGATAGCTGTTTCACCAATGGCACCAAATCAGCACGTGACCCTAAACTGATATAAACCATTGGTCAAACAGCTAGACCTTTGGAAAAAATCAGACCCCAAAAAGACAGATTCTGTCTGTTTGCTTAGATGATGTAGTAATATATTACTAATATATGGGCTCAGTGACCAATGTCAATATCATGACAGCTCTATTATCTATCACTATTACTCCACTTGAAAATAAACTTTAGGTACCCTATAGCTTACTATTTTGCGCACTATATGTCATAATACATAACTCAAGTACCTAAAAACATGTTTTAAGTTTAATATCAGCTAGCACAACATAAGCAACTACAGATATCTCTAATAAGCAAGGACGCAGAGCTTGTAAAACATGGATTGTAAAAGGCACATTTTGTAAAAGGAAGATGTAAACATTACCCAATTATACAACCTGATAAATGAAAACCTTTAAAAGCAAAAAATCTAACATTCTATCTATCTGATCTGACCATAACTCAGAACCCAACAATCGTCATATCTCACAAAATGTCAGCAATTGGGAGAGCACTACTTTCCCAACAGATAATATTGCTTCCAAGTATAAAACAAAAAATATTGTCATGATTACTTTCTGCTATTAACTGCAGACAGTGCGTATGATGAAAAATCTTATGAAAACTGACTACTAAGTTGAGTTCACACGCAATAAGGTCTGAACTATATGTCATGATAGTTGTTTCACCAATGGCACCAAATCAGCACGTGACCCTAAACTGGTATAAACTATTGGTCAAACAGCTAGACTTTTGGAAAAAAGCAGACCCCAAAAAGACAGATTTTGTCTGTTTGCCAAGATGATGTAGTAATATATTACTAATATATGGGCTTAGTGACCAATGTCGATATCATGATAGCTATATTATCTATCACAATTACTCCACCTGAAAATAATGTTATCTTAAGCTCAAAAGCAACTCCTAAACATCATGGTAATTTGCATGTACCTGATAATAGTTGTAGTCCAACAGCTAGCCCATTGGATATTGAGTTTCAATCCTTCTAACATACCAGTACTCAAAAGCCACCACGTGCCTCAATTATAAAATCCTAAACCCTAAACTCTAAAGTAAATTTTGAAATTTTTGAACATCTTGTGAACAAAATGGTAGCCCTAATTATACAACCTTATTAATGAAAACCTTTAAAAGGAAAAAAACTAAAATCGATAATGACTAACTAACAACATCTTTATATATACGGCAAGCATCTTAACCTTGAATGGCTACCTATTGAATCATTTGATAAATGTTGAATAGCATTGAACCAACACCTTTGGCTGTGTAATTGTATTTTCCACGTATAACTTCAAGCAAGTTTGTTTCAAATTTTATTCTTTTAATTAGTAATATCCCTGTCCTGATTTTTAAAAACGATGAAACCAAATGCCTCAAAACATAAGAGACAATTAAACTGACTCTTCATAGTGAAACCTTTGTTAATCAAACCTTTGTTAACAATATCTTTATATATATGGGGTTTTCTTAACCTAATATAGGGTTAATTGGGTAATGTTTATATATATGGTTTGTTTCCTTGAATGATATACTAAATGTTGAATAGCATTGAGCCAACACCTTTCATTGTGTATTTGTTATTTCCACGTATAACTTAGAGGAAGCTTGTGTCAAATTTTATTCTTTTAATTAGTAGTATCCCTGTCTTGATTTTTAAAAACGATGAAACCGAATGACTTAAAACCTAAGAGACAATTAATGAGTCTCTTCAGAGTCAAACCCTTGTTAACAAATTTAAACCATTAATATAATATCATAAGCTTACATATTACATAACATTGAAACCAGACACCCACTTTACACATTCTAGTGCACTCTATAAACCAATTACAATAACCATTGCAACCAACGACCACATTCATTACCAGACAACGTAATATGAAAAAGTTAACCACAGAAAATACATAACTCCCAAACACATTTAATAATGGTAGGCAACTACTTCGGGCCCTCCCTGCTCTTGCAAGTAATTCCCTCCTAACTGCAAGAATGTCATTAAATGTAAGGTTCCAGAAAAACCCTAGTTGCGTAGTTGTAGTTTCCAATCAAAAACTCATCTGCAAAAGCGAGTAAAGAACAGTCCATAAGCTACTTTATTAGTGCACATATGTTTTAACAAAATAGTAGTACGTTATATGTGGTACCCCCTTGAATCTTGATCAGACCATATTGGACAATGCACACTAGCTGTTGCATTGTCCTAAAATGTTGAAATTCCAGCCATGCATAAACAACACTGTCACCTTGCAAGTGCACAATGAACCTGTTCCCACTGAGCAGATGTGTTGTAGGTTAGAGAAATATGATGTAAATATATAAAAACCGTAGGCTAGAATAACTCAACTGCTTATCCTCCAACTGGAAACTTATCTCCTGTGTTATGAGGCCTTGGATTCGCTCCCAACGAAACTTGACAGGAGAAGAAAGAATTCCACAGACGTCTGATATAGTTATTTTTTTAAAAGTATAAGTATTGATATGATATACAAAAAAGGAGATTAAATAACTAAACAATCTGAAGAAACTAACTCTTCAATACCTGTTGCTAAAAATGAAATCATTGAACCTTTCCGGATGTCAACAACATCCAACATTTTGAAGTAATGCTCAGGAGTATCAACAATGTACTCCTCCATGTTGTGTTTGGGAGAGCCACAACATGGTACTTGTCATGAATGCCTTGACATCCCTCTACCACGATGAAGTTTCTGACATAAAATATCTTCCCTGGCTTCAGAACATTGGCAAGCCGATCAATAACCTCATCAGTACCCAAACGAATTAGCATTTGTAAGCCCTGATGTTTTCCAAACAAATCAAGTATAATAAACTGAAACTACTGAAAGAAAAACATAATATATGATAACACACCTTCTCGTCGAAGACAATAAGATCAACACACAAAACCATCTTCGGGTAGCAAAATTCCAACTCATACAAGTCGTAGTCAGTCCTTGGGAATGAGTGATCCACCTTCACCATTATCTCCAAGCTGATGAACCGGGTGAGATATTGTCAAGGTGACTGTATGGTCCAGCCATTGAGAAAATGTTGGCGAAAGGTAAGGACAGAAACAATATGAAAAACAGAGAGAAAATCCGTCAGGGAGTTTATATTATTTGTGTGAGTAGCTGACAATGGGGTGGTCGACTATTTAAATTGAAAAGCATTTGTGAACCCCAAGCACATGTTGTTATTTTTACATATATGTTGCAAAACAACACAAACCACATGTTGTTATTTTTTCTACATTTAGTATATTTTTCTTGTTCATTTCGTTTACACTACCAATGTTGGTGACACATGGCTCAATCCGCTGGACATCCAGCAATGCAGATCAAACCAATAGTTGAAAAGCTCCCAGGAAAGAAATCCGGTAAATGGCTAATTATAGCAACACGTGTTATGAAGCAATAGACCACTATAACTTTTTACATATATGTTGCAAACAACACAAACCACATGTTGCTATTTTTTCTACATTTAGTGTATTGTTCTTGTTCATTTCGTTTATACTGCCAATGTTACTGACACATGACTCATTCCGCTGGACATCCAGCAATACAGATCAAACCACTGGTTGAAAAGTGCCCAGGAAAGAAATCCGGAAAATGGCTAATTATAGCAACACATGTTATGAAGCAATAGACCACTGTAACTTTGCTAAGGTTGTGAGTGAGTCATTTGTTAGCACCTAGCATAGCAATATGGGTATAGAAATATAATTGATTAATTGTCACTGTATAGGGTGGTAAATTATTTAAATTGAAAAGCATTAGTGAACTCCAACCACAAGTTGTTATTTTTACATATATGTTGCAAACAACACTGACAGCATGTTGCTATTTTGTCTACAATTAGTATATTTTTCTTAGCAATTGTAGAGTGAACGATGAACTAATAGTTATATACCAAATGGATGGAATGTACAGGAAATTAAATAAAATAGTCTCAAATACACAGGGTCATTCACGTGCATGGCACGAAGCCCAATGTTAGCTAACACTGTTCATATGAACAGTGATTTAAGAGAGAAGCCAGAAGAAAAGTGGCTCAGCTCGGCTAATGAAGCATACAGATTTATATTGTTAAAGGAATCATGATGGATTTGGGTCCTCTGTATTTTGCAAGTTAATGGATGGGTTTTTTTTGTTATTCCTCCTGGTCTTAAATATAAGATAAAATTGATTTGCTTGGAGAAATTAAGGAAGTTAATTAAATTATTTTAGAGTATTTTTATTTTTTTTCTCCAAACTAATTAATTTGACTAATAAACTGATATATAATATAAGAATACACAATATTTGATATAACTAAGTAATTTATTTAACTTCCTTAATCTCTTTAAAAAAAAAAAATCAACTTTATCTTATATTTAAGATCAGAGAAAGTATTACTTAGCTTTTACAATTTACGAGGTAAATGTGTGAGAGGAGTTTTGTCTCGGGTTGCGCAAACATAGGTTTAAAAACTTCCCAAACACCCACTTAGTTGAAGATTGTAGCTATTGAGAAAATAACGAGGGCCTGGTTTCTCAGAACCGAGAAACAGCTGCCTCTGCTGATCTTGATCAAATATGGATGGGCTAGTTCTTTTATTTCTATATTATTTTATTTATATTATAAATTATTCCGTTGATAATTGACAGTCAAGAGACCATTTCTACTCTGCATTTTGCATCTTTTTAAATTAAAATAACTTTTAAGATATAAACAAATTATGCTTTGAAATTTGGAAAGTTTATGTTTGATTGGGATAGTCCAAATCTGCTAGAAGCAGAGTAGCCGGATCCAAAATAAGTAGTAGTTGAAAAGTGAAGTGAGCCTACACACTTTATTTGTGTCACTCTCTCTCTTAAATGCATATTGTGTATTATTGCAGAGGATCCCAATGTAATTATGACTTGGGGCAGGAGGAGCATTTTTTATGAAGTTGGTAATGTGATGCTGAGTTGTAAAAGTTGTCCAGAACCTAATACCAAATGCCGACAAAAGATTAGCTAAACCTAGAATCAGAGTTAGGTTACTCTAATTTGGCATGTTATTTTCATATACTCAGACTAGGATTTTTGAACTCAGATATGGTTATATTTGGATATGGATCTTCTAATACTACTTAATAAAAGCTCATGAGCTTTTGACATGCTGTATTTGATCAAGAGTCAAACTTAAGGCAATTATGTTTCTGCAAACTACAGTTGATGCTGGAGAAAGATCAAACCATGGAGATCCCTGCAAATCAAACAATGGAGAGGCAGGAGACACCAAATAGACACAGTGAAGAATACAACGCAGCATTGCAGAGGGCCGAAACACTTTATGTGCCTCATGCTGATACTCTGCCATCACAGTATGGTACTTTCGGGGGTGAAGAAGGGGAGAGCTCGCAAGAATCACAGGCAGAATCATCTTCCGAATGGATACTTTTTGAAGAGAAATTTGTTGAATTTGATTTTGTTAAATAAGTATCCTCTGTCAATATGACAATAGTGTGCGAGTGGTGAAGAAGTGACCTCTTGATTCTTCACAACCAGAAGCACACTTTGAAATTGCATGGCCACGTACACTCACTTAATTTGACTACCTTTGATTTTGATGGCTATAGGAAAGATCCTTAGAATAGATCCCTTGAAGTATGCAGAATATGAGAAGATCGTTTTCCTATTTGCTGCTTGCCTTGTTATCTTGCTGACTGTAAGTCTTTGTATATGATGGTAATTGGCTTGGATCGTTGAGGTGCCATCAAATTATTAATATATTGGTAATTGGTAATATGTCACCCCACTATTGATAGGATCCATTGCCCCCAATGGCTCAACGTACGTCTCCTGTGGTGTATTAATTTTCCGGTTTCAGAAATATTCATCCAATCCTTAATATGAGATTTAATTGGGAAGTTGATATTAATCCTATATACTTTGTTAAATCCTAAATATAAGAGTCAATTAATCTTTTTAGAAAAATTAACGAAGCTATTTAAATTATTCTAAAATATTTATATTTATTTTTTTCTTCAAACTAATTTGTCTCACTTATAAACTGATATATAATTTAATCATATACAACGTAAGATATGATTAACTTATTTAACTTCCTTGATCTCTCAAAAAAAAAATAATCCAGATCTTATATTTAGGATTGAAGGTAGTAAAAGACTTGTTTCACATATTTATCAATTTTTCCCAAATTAACCCTATTGACATTCATTCAACAATAATTAAGAGAGGGAGAATCAAGAGAGAGAGAGAGAATTAAGAAAGATTAAAAGGTATATTGGGAAAAAAATGATGCCATATTAACTATTTTAACTAACTTTTTTAATCTAACCAAACTATAATGTCCAACAAACCTGGAAACCCACTTCTGCCATAGGCCGGTTAAGCACCTTCAATAACCGTCGTTCAATTTGCATGAATGACTCCAGATCAATTATAAATCCAATTGCCAAACCAAACCATTCACCTCTAGCCCACTGACAGTGAAAAATAAATGCTGTCTAGTTTCAGGTTCAGATTGACATAAAATACACATTTAGTCAACAGAGAAGTTAAGGCATGCTATTGCTTTCAACATTTGTGACATACCAGTCAACTTACCCCTTTGCGATCTGACAGGCGTAGCGCCAATTCCTTCTTGGTCACAATGTGACCCTTGTTCAATCCAACGAATAAACCAGTACTCGGCTGGTTTGGAGCCATTGCCTGAAAATAAAGTGCTTTGTTTAGGACAATGAACACTTTCTTGTTGAAAGAATAACGAAAGAAAACAGGGTAAAACAGAATCATAGATTTGAACGCGCCTATCCACGGCAATAGTTAAACTAAAGAAGTTGCCGCGAAGCAGGGTAACACGAAAACCGCAAGCACAGAAACAAAGAAGCTTATGACGGACAACGGACAATTATCGAGCAAGTACCAGAAATCGACGAAATTGGCAGCAGCGTGCCCGGACCTGCCTCTGAGGTTGGAGATGAAAAGACAAGGGTTTACGTTTTTGTAGTTTTGTACTGAAGCCGCCGGTCAGGGAATGGGATGAACAACCGAGCCGTGGAAAAAAAGGGGGTTTAGCATTTCGGTTCTGATCGGCCCCGGTCATTCGGCCCAAATAGCATACGTTCTGTTTCTCTAAGAAAAACCTTGTTTTATTTTATCAAAATAAAAAATCAATATACTTTTTTATTCACAAAAGTAAAATCTATAATCCATTCATCCATTCAATTGATTGATTGATAAGGGATCAAAGTGAAACCGGCAAACTTCGAGTACGACCTTTGAGTTTGACTTTGAGGTGAAGGCCGTTGCTATATATTTAATTTGTTCCCGTCTTTTTCTAATTCGACTTCTTTAATGAATAATGTTGTGCAGTATGACGAGCCAAACCGGCTTTGTTCGTCTTCAAGTATCAGAGGCTCACCTGGTTTGTTTTCCGGAGACGATAAAGTCAAATATTCTCCTTGTTTGCTCAGAGGGTTTGATGTTCAGTCCCAAAGTTCATCGATCAAAACTGGAATTGTTTCCATTTTGGTCGTTGTTTCTTGCTCTTACCCAATGAAGTGTATAATTTGTAATGAATTGAGTATCTTTGACTGAGGCTTCGCAGTTGCCTAGCATAATTTTCAGATTGTGCATATTCGGCAATCACGTTGTGGTGTAAACTTCTATTTTCTGTATAGTGTTCTTCATATCACATTGGCTGAGGCATCAACTGTCTTCTTCTGGTTTTGGTCATCGAGCAAAATTATCTGGTTTTGGATTACCAGAGCCCATCTACTCAGTTGACTTCTCACTTCGTGTCTGATTTCCTTTCTCAGCCATAGAGCAGTATATTATTTGTCTTCTGTGAAACAAAAATATTTTATTTCATATCTTGCTTGAAGAGATTGGACAATTCTGTACTATTGGAATAACCTGTTTATTCGTTTCAATTTCTGTACAAAAAGTTTCCCATTTATATAAAAGCAATGTCTATTCTGTGTGTGTATTGCCTGGCATGTGCTCGCTCGGCTTGGAAAGGATGTCTTCATACTGCTGGCCATGACAGTGAAACCTGGGGTCTTGCTACAGCTGAAGAATTTGAGCCTGTTCCTCGCCTTTGTCGCTATATTATTTCTGTCTATGAAGATGATATTCGGCACCCCATGCGGGCACCTCCTGGTGGCTATGGAATTAATCCTGATTGGTTAATACACAAGAAGACATATAAAGATACACGAGGGCGGGCACCTCCCTATTTATTGTATATTGATCATGATCATGATGATATAGTTCTTGCTATAAGGGGTTCAAATTTTGTAAAGCGGGGTGACTATAAAGTTTTATTGGATGATAGCTTGGGGAAGAGGAAATTTGAAGGGGGCTACGTTCACAATGGGCTGCTGAAGGCAGCGGGATGGGTTTTGGATGCTGAATGTGAAGTTTTGAGGGAGTTGGTAGAGAAACATCCAAATTACACACTGACTTTTGCTGGTCATTCTCTAGGATCAGGAGTAGCGTCCATGTTGACGATATTGGTGGTGCAGAACCGTGATAGGGTTGGAAATATTGAGAGGGGGAGAGTCAGGGGCTATGCTATTGCACCTGCTAGGTGTATGTCACTGAACCTGGCAGTCAGATATGCAGATGTTATCAACTCTGTTGTTCTCCAGGCAAGTTATCGGAAACATATTTTTTGGTTGGTAGAAGAATCTTGGATACCCTCTATGATATTTTTGCATCCTATGGCATATGGCAGACATCAAATTTATAGATTAGTTGCAACAGAATATGGTCTGCATCTAGTTGTCCTTTGTAATAGTCGTTTATGATAAGTTATTTAAAGGAGAATAATTGCAATGGGAAGAGAAATTTAATTAACGTATATTTCATGGTTGAATGGCTCCAATTTTACTTCGTTGTCAAAGGAATGTAACTAACCTCGTTTAGTCGGATAAGATTTATTATTAATGATTAATAACAATACAGGAATCTCTTCAGATATAGATATAGATGCTTTTAGTTAGTTGCATTAGTATATGTAGTGAGACAAGGACATCAATGGAAAACCACAATTTCTATTCGCAAAAAGTTACATTTGTATTTTTGGGTTGTATGCTAAGAATTACATTTTCTGTCCTGTTTTATTTCACAATTTTCCTGATCATTTTTTTTTTTTTTTTTGCCCCCATGCAGTTGCCCTTTTTTTCCCGCCCCCGGGGGGCATGAAAAAAGGTGGGGGCACTCATTTTGCCACTGAGCCAACATGGGTGTGATATTCAGTCTCTTAAAGAATTATCACATCCGTTCTTAGAGTTATCTTGCTCTGAAAAAGAAGAATGAACTCTTTCATATGATAGAGAGAAGCAATTTACATTGGATTTTCTGACTGTTCATCTGTCCATACAAACCAGGATATACGTGAAGTTTGTCATACGTTCATGTTGATGAGTTTGTATATGATCTGTAATTTATAAATGGTATATGGCAACATGTATATGCTTAAGATAAAATAACATTATCATCTAGTGGCGGCTGCGTGTAAGTTAGATCCTACTCTGTTTCTTTTCTCATGGTTATGAAGATAACTAAACCAGTCTGTACCATGTTCAGGATGACTACTTGCCAAGAACAACTACTTCACTAGAAGATATATTCAAGTCTCTCTTCTGGTATATCTTCAGGACCTGTATAATTTTATCTCCTTTTTTATCACTTTTGTTATTCACGAGAGAGTCTTCTGCGATTTTAGCATAGTCTGGCCTGCACATTCAATTCCTTTCCCATGCCCCTTCAACATGACTCACTATTGAATGACTGATATAGCCCTGATACCTTTCTGGCAAATTGAATAGAAAAATGTTGTGCTCATTTGAACAGAAGGTTCCTCCCTTTTATCAATACCATAGTAAATTCATTTGTTTTGTTATTGAAAGATTTTATTTTTGATTAGTTATAACTTAAGTTAGTTTAACAATGATTCTATTTATTGTTGAAATTTTGAGATAATGTATTGATGAAAGCTTTGGTTTACTGTGTTTGGCAGTTCGACATTCCCATTGTGCTTAAGAGGCATGAGGGATACACCTGTATCGGAGGAGACGATGTTGAAAGATCCCAGGAGACTCTATGCACCAGGCCGCCTCTATCACATTGTTGAGAGAAAGCCATTGAGGTATAGTTAAGGAGACCAAACAAAAATTATGCAAAAGTATTAGAGCCTGTTTGAATTACTAATGGTAGAAGTGATTTTTTTTTTTTTTTCAATTTGACAATAGAAGCTAGATAGCTTAATATGATTTTGTATTTGGATTTGTGGTAGCAAAAGTAAGCTTTTTTTTTTTTTTTTTTTCAAAATGAAACTTATTTGGATAATTATTGGAAAAGTAAGTTTAGGTGAAAAATGATTGAAAAAGACAAGAATTTTATTAAATAATATATAAATATAATATATATAATGATAATTTAAGAAAAAAAATAAAATTATATTTATAAAAATAAATATAGTTAGTTTGTTCTTTGGAAAATTTTGAAAATAATAAAATACTTAATTAAATATATTTAATGGATAAAAATGTCTATAAATTAGAAATCATATAATATAACCAAAATTGTTGATTAGGCATCTTTACTTGATTAGGAATTTGTAAAAAATGTGAGTTTTAATTTGGATTATGATATTTTTATAGGATTTAAATAGAATTATTTTACCTAATTTTTATAATAAAATAATAATCATAAAATAAAATTTCTAATTGCAAAATAAAAAAATACTTATTCAAAATTATAACGTTAAAATGAAATTTTAAACTTACGATCCAATTATATTTTATAAAGTACCATACTTACATTAAGATCCTTATATCCATTACATCAAGTTTTCTAATCACACACGATCATGTGTCCTATTTATTAAAAAAAAATAAGACACATGGTCATGTGTGATTGGAAAACTTGACAAAATGGATATAAGGAACTTGATCTAAATATTTTCCTTTCATAAATGTATAGTTTTTTCAATTCCACTATTTTATGCTATTTGAAGGAAAGGACATTGGGAAAAAAAAGAGCAGCAAGGAAAATTGTGCAGGCATACATTAGGTAGCCACATGCATGAAGCCAATCCCATTCAGTAGAATAAGGGTTATTGTTGTTATTGTTCATTAGGTAAACACATGCAATTTAAGCTCTATTGCATGCGTTTCTATTGTATGGAATGTTATTCTCAGTTTTATTGCATTATAAAATATTGTTACTTCACGGAGAAAAAAGAGAGGTACTTATATTATGTGGCCTTTGATTCTGGTTCAACATGAACATACACCTCTACAGAGCGAAAAAATTTCCCCCAGTTGTCAGAACAGCAGTGCCAGTAGACAGGAGGTTTGAGCACGTTGTCCTCTCTTGTAATGCCATCTCTGATCATGCCATCAAGTCGATAGAGGGAGAAGCCCAAAAGGCTTTGCATGTAAGCCTTTCAGCCTCATTATTGTTTAATCTGTTCACATGTGGCAGTCAAGTTGAAACAGAATATATATTTTTGTGATGGAGTTCTTTGATAGAATCATGATGGATTTGGGTCCTCTGTATTTTGCAAGTTAATGGATGGGTTTTTATGTTATTCCTCCTGATCTTAAATATAAGATAAAATTGATTTGTTTGGAGAAATTAAAGAAGTTAATTAAATTATTTTAGAGTATTTTTATTTTTTTCTCCAAACTAGTTAATTTGACTAATAAACTGATATATAATATAAGAATACACAATATTTGATATAATTAAGTAATTTATTTAACTTCCTTAATCTCTTTAAGTAATTTATTTAACTTCCTTAATCTCTTTAAAAAAAAGTCAACTTTATCTTATATTTAAGATCGGAGGGAGTATTACTTAGTTTTTACGATTTACGAAATAAGTGTGTGAAAGGAGTTTTGTCTCAACTTGCACAAACATATGTTTAAAAACTTCCCAAACACCCACTTAATTGAAGATTGTAGGTATTGAGAAATTAACGAGGCCTGGTTTCTCTGCACCGAGAAACAGCTGCCTCTGCTGATCTTGATCAAATATGGATGGGCTAGTTCTTTTATTTCTATATAATTTTATTTATATTATAAATTATTCCGTTGATAATTGACAGTCAAGAGACCATTTCTACTCTGCATTTTGCATCTTTTTAAATTAAAATAACTTTTAAGATATAAACAAATTATGCTTTGAAATTTGGAAAGTTTATGTTTGATTGGGATAGTCCAAATCTGCTAGCAGCAGAGTAGCCGGATCCAAAATAAGTAGTAGTTGAAAAGTGAAGTGAGCCTACACACTTTATTTGTGTCACTCTCTCTCTTAAATGCATATTGTGTATTATTGCAGAGGATCCCAATGTGATTATGACATGGGGCTGGCGGAGCATTTTTTATGAAGTTGGTAATGTGATGCTGAGTTGTAAAAGTTGTCCAGAACCTAATATCAAATGCCGACAAAAGATTAGCTAAACCTAGAATCAGAGTTAGGTTACTCTAATTTGGCATGTTATGTTCATATACTCAGACTAGGACTTTTGAACTCAGATATGGTTATGTTTGGATATGGATCTTCTAATACTACTTAATCAAAGCTCATGAGCTTTTGACATGCTGTATTTGATCAAGAGTTAAACTTAAGGCAATTATGTTTCTGCAAACTACAGTTGATGCTGGAGAAAGATCAAACCATGGAGATCCCTGCAAATCAAACAATGGAGAGGCAGGAGACACCAAATAGACACAGTGAAGAATACAACACAGCATTGCAGAGGGCCGAAACACTTTATGTGCCTCATGCTGATACTCTGCCATCACAGTATGGTACTTTCGGGGGTGAAGAAGAGGAGAGCTCGCAAGAATCACAGGCAGAATCATCTTCCGAATGGATACTTTTTGAAGAGAAATTTGTTGAATTTGATTTTTGGTAAATAAGTATCCTCTGTCAATATGACAATAGTGTGCGAGTGGTGAAGAAGTGACCTCTTGATTCTTCACAACCAGAATAGATCCCTTGAAGTATGCAGAATATGAGAAGATCGTTTTCCTATTTGCTGCTTGCCTTGTTATCTTGCTGACTGTAAGTCTTTGTATATGATGGTAATTGGCTTGGATCGTTGAGGTGCCATCAAATTATTAATATATTGGTAATATGTCACCCCACTATTAATAGGATCCATTGCCCCCAATGGCTCAACGTACGTCTCCTGTGGTGTATTAATTTTCCGGTTTCAGAAATATTCATCCAATCCTTAATATGAGATCTAATTGGGAAATTGATATTAATCCTATATACTTTCTTAAATCCTAAATATAAGAGTCAATTAATCTTTTTAGAAAAATTAACGAAACTATTTAAATTATTTTAAAATATTTATATTTATTTTTTTCTTCAAACTAATTTTTCTTACTTATAAACTGATATATAATTTAATCATATACAACATAAGATATGATAAACTTATTTAACTTCCTTGATCTCTTAAAAAAAAAAAAAAATCATGCATGTCTTATATTTAGGATTGAAGGTAGTAAAAGACTTGTTTCACATATTTATCAATTTTTCCCAAATTAACCCTATTGACATTCACTCAACAATAATTAAGAGAGGGAGAATCAAGAGAGAGAGAATTAAGGAAGATTAAAGGGTATATTGGGGAAAAAATCATATCATATTAACTATTTTAACTAACTTTTTTAATCTAACCAAACTATAAAGTCCAACAAACCTGGAAACCCAATTCTGCCATAGGCCGGTTAAGCACCTTCAATAACCATCGTTCAATTTGCATGAATGACTCCAGATCAATTATAAAACCAATTGCCAAACCAAACCATTCACCTCTAGCCCATTGACAGTGAAAAATAAATGCTGTCTAGTTTCAGGTTCAGATTGACATAAAATACACATTTAGTCAACAGAGAAGTTAAGGCATGCTATTGCTTTCAACATTTGTGACATACCAGTCAACTTACCCCTTTGCGATCTGACAGGCGTAGCGCCAATTCCTTCTTGGTCACAATGTGACCCTTGTTCAATCCAACGAATAAACCAGTACTCGGCTGGTTTGGAGCCATTGCCTGAAAATAAAGTGCTTTGTTTAGGACAATGAACACTTTCTTGTTGAAAGAATAACGAAAGAAAACAGGGTAAAACAGAATCATAGATTTGAACGCGCCTATCCACGGCAATAGTTAAACTAAAGAAGTTGCCGCCAAGCAGGGTAACACGAAAACCGCAAGCACAGAAACAAAGAAGCTTATGACGGACAACGGACAATTATCGAGCAAGTACCAGAAATCGACGAAATTGCCCGCAACGTACCCGAACCTGCCTCTGAAGTTGAAGATGAAAAAAGTAGGGTTTACGTTTTTGTAGTTTTATAGTGAATCCGCTGGTCAGGGAATGGGGTGAACACCCGGACCTGGCTTCCCTCTACACTCGGTCCGTCCGCTGCCCCTCCTATTTTTTTTGTAAGCACACCGTTTTGGTGCCGTTGTGAGAAGAAGATGAGGCTGGATTTTTTTTTTTAATCTAAAAAAATGGTATCTAATATTTTAAAATATATTTTTGGATATATCTAATTTTTAGAGTTAAAAAAATATATTAAGGGTACAATTATAATCAATTTATTAACACATTGGGTACAACTAAAAAAATATTTTAAGGGGTTAAAAGCATTAAAAATTATTTTAGGATACTGTATGCTACTTAAAAAATATTTTAAGATATTAGATATATCCAGAAAAAAACTTTAAAATACTAGATATCATTTTTTTAAGAGAAAATAAAATTCAGCCCCATCCTTTTCTCAAAACTTCACCAAAACGGTGTTGTTTTAAAAAAAAGGAGGGGCAGTGAACGAACCTAACAATGGAGGGAATCCAGGTCCTAAACAACTAGGCCGTGGAAAAAAAGTGGGTTGAATATTTCGGTTCAGATCAGATCGGCCCTCTCATTCGGCCCAAATAGCATGAAGTTCAATTTCTCTAAGAAAAAACCAAGGAACGAAAAATCGGATCGGGCAATGAATCGATTACGGTACAGGTTCAAGGGTTAATGGGTCAATCGGGGTTTAACCGGTAGTTGAACCGGTCATATTAAAATATTATAATATATTAGTGGCAATATATATATTAATATATTTTTAAACTTCTATAGATAAAAATGAAGATTTTTAGAAAAAAATTGCTTAAAATCTATTAGTATTAGTTATAATACTTATACTTATATAATGATATCTCATTTCCTGTAATTATTATATCCTTTTAAATAATTTTTTTCATTTTTTTCTTCATTTTTTTATATTTATTCTTTCTTTATCTACTTTTCTCTTCATTTTGGTCTTCAATTTTCCATTTTTTCCTTAAAAATAGCACAAAATAATAATTAAAAAATAAAAAAAAATGAAAACCGGTCCAACTGGTTTCAGACCGGTTTGACCAGTTTCACGGTTTGATGGTTAGATTGGATCGGACCACTGATCGATTCCTGGTTCAACCGGTTGAACCGGTCGGTCCGGTCTGATTTTTTATTCAATGGAAAAAACTAGTTTTATTTTATCAAAATGAAAAATCTATATATTTTTTTATTCACAAAAGTAATATTAACTATAATCCATTCATCCATTCAATTGATTGAAAAGGGATCAAATTGAAACCTTATTAAGAAGCTAGATGACTACAAGTGTACTTTTACATTTTTGATCGAGTACAAAAGAACAAGGCCTAACAAAAAATTAGACTGTTAAGATCTTCGGTTATATTTATTTAAAATTATCAGAGGCGAATTTTACAAGTTACATGTAAGAAAATAATTTTATATAGGGTGAAAGTGCAAGTTTAGCAACTAACTATTTTTCTATAAGCACCCAACACAATTAACTATTTTCTGGTGCAAAAATAGGCATAAACAATTTATATAGGAGCATATATAGCAATGCCGTTATAGAAATTTAACTTTCTTGACTTTTTATACTATAGGTCCTACCAGTCTTCTCACTATTTATTATTTTAATATATTTTTAAAAGGGTTTAGGTGCACATTTAGTAATAAATTATTTCCCTAAAGGCATCCAACACAATTATTTTTCATAAGAATATTTATAAGACAAATATGAATATTTACATTAATCCCCTTACTTTATTTTTTTATAAGAACATTTAAAAGACAAATAAAGGGATTTACAAGAATACAGTGAGTTAAAAAAAATTTATTGCACCACATTGGGTCCAAATAAAATTAAGTTTTACTAGTGGAAAGACAAATATGGGCTTTTATAACACAAATATATGAATGAACAATTTTTTTTAACTCCCTAGATACGTTTAAATCCCTTTATTTGTCTTGTAAATGCCAATATTTTTCTTATAAATGCTGTTATGAAAAAAAATAAAGTAAGTGCATTAAAGTAAATGCTCTTATATAAATAATCATATTTATCTTGTAAATGCTCTTATAAAAAATAATTGTATTGAGTGCCTATAAAGAAATAATTCATTGCTAAATTTGCATTTTAATCCTTCTAAGAATATATTATAATAATACAGAGTGATAAGACTGGTGGGACTCACAATACAAAAAGTAACAAAAGTTAACTTAGTTTAACGACGTTGCTATGTCTACTCTCAAATAAATTGATTATGTCTACTTTTGCACCCGAAAATAGTTTGTTGTGTTGGATGCCTATAGGGAAACAGTTGCTGCTGTATTTGCACCTTAACCCTTTTATATATTATATTTGTGTTGTTATTAATGAAATATCAGCTATTTATATTCATTAATAGCCCGTTTGGTTTAATTCCATGAAAGAAGATTACATGTAATCCGCATGCAATAAATCAATTACGACATTTGGTTGTACTTATGTAATATAAAGAGGATTATATTTTGTAATACACTGTTAAGACTAATGAATAGGGATGAACATATCCTACAATTAAGTAAAAAAGACATGTCCATTATACATATATGTGTAGACAAGTTCAATTTTGTCTCTTGCTATATTATTCTCATGTTCAATATAATCCAGCCAACTATTTTTGTGCATATACATCATCTTTCCTTAATGACGAACCAAACAAATTCATGTAATCATTATTACAATACATTCCATTACATTATATTATATGTCATTACATTGCATCCAATTTCGTGAACAAATGGATCGTAAGGAATTATTTGATAAGAAATATTATATTTTAAAATACAAATAGGAATGAATTTTTATGAAATAGTTATCTTTTACATACACCTATTCCCCAAAGCCATGTTTATATTTTATTCTAATTAGTGATTAGTGATAGTAATACAAACATATAGGCAACTGATTAATCTCGCCCCTAGTGCTACTCTTTCTCTCTTCTCTAAGAGTCTCTTAGGGTTTCTCCTCCCTTTCCTTTTCTAAGGTGTCTCAGCTCTATGCTGTTTCTTTTCCTTGTCTTTTCGAAAACCAAAAATAGCTTTTAGTTTATGTGGAATTTGAGTGAGTAAATTTCTTAGTGAGATTGAAAAGAGCAGTAGAGTAAGAAGTCCATTGTGGTTCTTTGCGATGTAACTGGTTGATTTTGCAAGTAAGGATCTCAGTATTGAATGGTCTGGGTGTAATGCCTCAACTTGGACTTAAGGGCTAATAACTTCAAAAGTAATGTAATTATTGTTAAATAAACACTTTTAAAGAATAAGATGTGAATTTCAGCTTGAATATGAAATGGAATGATATAATGTGTTTGGTGGTGATTTGGTAAGAATTGCCATAATCAAGGCAAAATAGGGAACTTGCCGATCAATTAGTCAGCTTCTGAAGAGGGGATTTACTAATTTGGTTGAAGTTATGGTGAATGTGTAGTTGCTTAAGAAATTATGATAGAGTTATCCCACGTGTGCATATGCAAAGAAAGACTTGGAAGAAGGAGCAAGATCTTGACAAGTGGTAATATGAGAGTCATGGGATCATGGTAAAAAATTCAACCCAGTTTCTCTTCCCTCTCATTTGTCAAGTCAGTTGGTGAGCTTGGGAATAAGGGAAAAACTTATCATCATCATCACCATCTCATCTCTCTCTCCCTAACTCCATTTTCGTGTGCTTAAGGAAGGAAAGAGAAAGTGAAAGGTGAGGTTTTGATTTGCTTAATGTCCCCTTTGGCTTAATTTATCTTCATTAATGTTGATTATGGTGATAAGAGCTACATCTTCATGATTTTAGATTTTTGAAAGGTGGTGTTTGAGCACTTGAACAAATTTGAAAGTTGAGAAATCAAAGAAAGATCCTTGGGAAGAGGAAGAGGTGAGTATTAGTTACATTTTGATATATTTGTTGTAACCATTAGTTAAGTTTTGAGGTTGGTGGATTTTGCCCTGATTTTTTAGTCATTTTGAAATAGACAAATGGCCTAGTGTATTGTGGAGGAATTAGTGTTATAATGTGTTTCTATGTCATTGTGATTAGTTGGGAATTGAATTGAGAAGTTTGGTAAAATGGAAGTTGTGTTGCAGTTTGGTAGAAAACTAAATATGTGTTGATAGGATGAGAATTTGGTTGTTTTAGTATTTCTAATGGTTTCCTTGTGAAAATTTGGGTGGGAATGAACTTTGGATTAAGTTTTGGAACCATTGGAATTATAATTGTCAAGTTTGGGAAAATTTAGTCAGCTGCTGTATTTTAGCTTCTGATAAGCCTTACTCAAGTAAGGTAGGGTCTCACTCAAGTGCAACATCATATTCTTCCTTTTCCTTTAGCATTTCGGTTAAATTCTCAGGCAAAAACCAAAAGTGAACTTCCTCACTTGTGAGTGATATGGGTCATCACTTGAGTGAACCTTGTCTCACTCGAGTGCAAGGGTGTTTTGCATTATGAGGCTGCGTCTTGGGTTAGCACTCATTGGTCTTTTTTCAAGAGTATGTGCTAGCACCCACAAGTACTGAGTTATCACTCGAGTGCTAGAGCTAGTGCTCAAGTGTACTTCTCTTCTAGGGTTTTTGTTGCTCTCAGGTAGTCACTTCTTGTGCCTTACTCAATAGGACTTGGGTGTGTATGAGGCTATCACTCTAGTGTTGTGAGGATTTCTTGTCTCAGTTGTTGCTCTCGGCCAAACACTCGCACGAGTGAGCTCCCATGCTCAAGTGCAAGTTGCTCCATCACTTGAGTGAGGTCTTCTTCATTCGAGTGCATGACTTAGAAATTAGTGCTTCACCTTCAAAAAAGGGATCTTTGGTGTAGTGTTCCTAACCCTTTAGGTATGGGTTTAGGTTTCTACTAGCCACCTCAAGAGTCCAAAAGATAAACAACTTTAAGTGTTGTTAAATTAAGAAATAGGAGTAGAGAATTAACCTGTCGTCCTTGATTTGGCTTATAGGATTTGATATTTGTCCTACTCGTGAGACATCTGTGCCGGAGCACCAAAGGAAAGAACAAGGTAGTGATGCTTTTCCTTATACTATATGTGATACATTGTATGTTTGATTTATCATTGGTTTGTGAAGACTTCGTATGCTGCAAAGCTTGTGGATGTGAGCCCTAAGGCTATTTGTGAAAGCCGAAAGGCTATTTGCAAGACGAAAGGCTATTTGTAAAAGCCAAAAGGCTATTTGTGAATCAAAAGGCTATTTGTGAAAGCCGAAAGGCTATTTGTGGGCCGAAAGGCTATGTATATGCACTGTCACGCCAATAGTCCCTGAGTCGCTAACAATGGTTCGGGTAAGGATTGCGTGCCTTCCCGTCGATAAAAGGGGATGAGGGTGGGGTGTGATATGTGTTCGTACTACTATTCTGCGTGATGATTTACTTGCATGCTATATGATTACATGTAGTATGAGTGATTTGTTACTACTGGGGTTCTTTTAAATCTCATTTTTTCCTTTGACTAACCTTCAGACAGGGCAAATAGCTCTAAAGGGAAGGAGACGACCAAGGGTGGATAGGACTCCTTAGGAAGATTTTTATTTTGGTTGTTGGTTATCTATTTTGGATTGGATAGCTGTATATTCGGTGCGTATTCTTTTGGATACAGTTGTGTAATCCCCTAAATGGGGAATTGTAAACCCTTGGTATATATATATGAAACCCGGGGGTTGTCGGGATTTTTGTTGTACACTCTGATATATGTGAATGTGATTTAATTGCACAGGGTAATTATATTCAAAAATTCAATCTGATTCCAGGATAAGGGGAAATGTTGAAAGAATTTGTGAAAACCCTACCGTAAAGAAGGGATTGGAAATGAATTTTAATTATCCATGGTCTCTAATCCATTTTAATTATGTATTTTTGAATTATAATTACTATTTATAAGGCAGAGGTTACATTTTTTGTATCAGAGCTGTAGTTCTTGGCAAGGGTAGAAATTGCTAGGATAGTTCCCTTGGTTGGCCTTAGTGGTGAAAGATAATATGTGTTAGATATTGTGTATACACATGTATGTCTGTGTTCTGAATATATACACGAGCTTTGTGGACATATGTGTATACTTATTTGTGATATTAATGGGGTGAGTTATTTGTAGAATGGAGAAAACAAAGGAGCGACCTAGAGTACAGCAAGTAGACTCTGAGGTGGAAGAAGTTAATAACAATCCTCCAGATCCTATACAAGAGCTGATGAATCTGATTAGAGATCAGAGGGATATGATTACGAAACTAAGAGAAGAGCTTAGAGTAGAGAGAGCAAATAATAAAGAAGAACCGATTCAGTCTACTCCGGAGAGACCTAAGAAGAAACTCGCCACGAAGAAACTGCAGAAGGGTCAGCACGATCGTTAGAGTCACCCCCTTACACTAGACCAAACCAAGAATTACATAGGGTTCTAGTTAGAGAGGAAAGGGATATGCAATACTGGGTTTCAAAATTCTGTAAGCACCTGCCTTCAGTATTTAGAGGTGGATTTAATCCCCAAGCAGCCGAAGATTGGTTGAACAGGCTGGAAAAGATCTTTGAGGTCCTTGAGTGCTCAGATGAGCTGAAGGCACGATTGACAATATATAAGCTCGAGGGAGATGTAGATCGTTGGTGGCGGAATATCACCCTAACATTGAGAAACAGAAATGTGCCACTGACCTGGGAATTGTTCCAGCAACAATTCAACGAGAAGTACTTTCACAAGTCGGTGCGGCTCGAGAAGGAGACTGAATTCCTCTCCATCAAGCAGGGTGATTCAGAGACCTTCGATGACTACCTGTCTCGTTTCATATGGCTATCCAAATATTCCTCTTATCTACGGAAAATGGATAATGAGGAATGAAGTTCAGATATGCTCATCTGTGGGTTAAGGGGAGAATTGAGGAAGAGATTAGCCACCCACCGATTCTTTGAATTCAATAAGGCAGTTGGGGAATGTAGTATCACTGAAAATAACTTGAGAGATATATATCCTGTAAAAGGTACTAGTAGCCACAGTTATCCGAATAAGGGTAATACCTCTTAAAAGCGGAAGGGCCACGGATCCTCTTCGTCCTGGGCTACTGGTAAGAAGCCCTACCAGCCCAGAGATCATGAGCCTCAGAGATTTGTGACAGGGTGGGTATGTCCTCATTGTAATCAACCACATTATGGCAAAAATTGTTGGGGCGAAATGATCTGCTTTAATTGTAAATAACCGGGACATCTTTTTAGAGATTGTCAGTTGCCGCAGGCAAAGCAGAGACTAAGGACTCAAGGCAGGATATTTGTGATGACTCATGAGGAAGCCTGGAAGTCCCCCGATATCATTCAAGGTAACGTCTTTCTTAATGGTAATGTATTGTAAGTGTTGTTCAACTTGAGTGCAAGTCACTCCTTCATTGCTTATGATTGCGTGAGGCGTCAGGGGTTGCATGTGCATAGATTTCCATTCGATTTAGTTGTGTCGATGCCAATAGGTGTCAAGGCTGTGCTTGCTGAAGCCTATCTAAATTTTGTTATAACTGTGGAAGGGCTTGAGTCTACTGTGGATTTGATTTGTCTGCTGCTTTATCAATTAGAAGTCATATAGGGTTTTGATTGGTTGACGGCAAACAATGTGTTACTTGATTGTGGGAACAAGAAAATTTTGTATCCTGCTTTGCAAAATGTTAATGATGTAAATGCCAGTCTAAATTTTCTCTGAACAGCCAAAGCTGAGAAATATCTAGAGGAAGGTTGCCAAGGGTATATGGTGTTCTTTTCCGTGCAGGGAGAGACTGAGGAAACTCTAAGTAGCATACCCATGGTAAATGAATGTCTTGAGGTATTTCTAGATGATCTGAGCGAATTGCCTCAGGAAAGGGAAGTTCAGTTCCCAATAGAGATTGTGCATGGAACTGGTTCTATATCAAAGGCCTCTTATCATATGGCCCCAAATGAAATGGCGGAGTTAAAGAAACATATTGAAGACTTGCTTGAGAAAAGGTTTATTAGACCTAGTGTGTCGTCGTGGGGAGTTCCAATGTTATTTGTTAAAAAGAAAGATGAGAGTCTTCGTTTGTGTGTTGAATACAGAGAGTTAAATAAGATTACTGTAAAAAACAAGTACCCTCTCCCAAGAATCGATGACCTTCTAGATCAACTATCTGGTTTGTGTGTGTTTCCGAAAATTGATATAAGGTCGGGTTATCATCAACTGCGTGTGAAAGCGGAAAATATTCCAAAGACTGCTTTCAGAACCAGGTACGGGCATTATGAGTTTTTGGTAATGCCATTTGGGCTGACCAATGTACCTTTGATATTCATGGATTACATGAACCGTGTCTTCTGATAGTATTTGGATTAGTTCGTTGTTGTGTTTATTGATGATATTTTGAAGTACTCTAAGAGTAGGGAGGAGCATGAGCATCATTTGAGGATTATGTTGAACATCTTACGTGAGAAGCAACTCTATGCCAAGTTGAGTAAGTACGAGTTTTGGCTGCCAGAAGTAAAATTCTTAGGCCATGTTATCTCGCAAGAAGGGTTCTCAGTGGATCCTAGTAAGGTGGAATCAGTACTGGACTGGAAGAGGCCATAAACTGTTGCTGAGGTACGTAGTTTTCTGGGTCTTGCTGGTTACTACCAGAGATTCATTCAAAATTTTTCTCGTATTGCTTTGCCGATAACAAGCTCACGAGGAAAGATCAGCCATTTGTGTGGGATGAGCGTTGTGAAAATTGCTTTGTGGAGCTGAAGGAGAGGTTGACTATGGTGCCTGTATTGATTATACCTGATCCCAGCTTGACTTATGTTATGTATAGTGATGTGAGTAAGCAGGGGTTAGGGTTTGTCCTTATGCAGCAAGGACGTGTGGTGGCCTATGCCTTTCGACAGCTCAAACCTCATGGTGTGACAGTAGAACTGTACTGCGACCACAAGAGTCTCAAGTATTTGTATGATCAGAAAGAGTTGAATATGAGATAGCGTCATTGGATGGAGTTGCTTAAGGACTACAACCTAAAAATCAAATACTATCCGGGTAAAGCAAATGTAGTCGCAGATGCTCTTAGTCGAAAGATGATGCTTGTGGCAGCGATGATGATATAAGAGGGGAAGTTGATAAAAGACTTTCGAGATCTAAACCCGTCTAACCAGATCGTCTGTGCTCGTTTCAATGTGTCCTAAAGAGAAAGTGATTTAAGAACTGAGATTGAAGAAGCTTAAAGGCAAGATGATCAAGTATAGAGAATTTGAGCTAGAATCGAACGGGGAGAAGCTCAAGACTATGACTTGTCGCCTAGTGGATTGGTTCATTACCAGAGAAGAATATGTGTTCCACTTAAGGCGGAGTTGAGGCAAAAGATTCTAGATGAGGCACATAACAGCGGTATACTCTTCACCCTAGTATGACCAAAATGTACCATAATTTGAAATCTGTGTATTGGTAGCCAGGATTGAAGAGTGATATGATGAAATATGTGGTGCGGTGTCTTACTTGCCAGAGGGTAAAGATTGAGCACCAAAGACCACCAAGGTTGTTGCAGAGTCTTGAGATTCCAGAATGGAAATGGGAAAGTGTGACCATGGACCTTGTTGTGGGATTGCCCAGGACCAAGAACTATGATGCGATCTGGGTGATTATTGACCGGTTAATGAAGTCGGCACACTTCATACTGATCAATGCTAGTTATTCTCCAGACAAACTAGCAGAGATATACATACGAGAGATTGTGAAGCTCCATGGCATACCGAATAATATCATTTTCGATCGAGATCCTCGATTTACTTCGAGATTCTGGAGAGCTTTGCATGAGGCTTTGGGTACTCAGTTGAGATTCAGTATGGCCTATCATCCTTAGACAGACGCACAATCAGAGAGGACAATTCAGACTCTGGAGGATATGCTGCAAGCTTGTGTTCTCTACTTTAAAGGAAATTGGGATTACTTTCTTCCACTTACCGAGTTCACCTACAACAATAGCTATCATACGAGCATTCAGATGGCTCCATATGAAGCATTGTATGGGAGAAAGTGCCAATCACCTTTGTGTTGGAATGAGTTTCTGATAGGAAGTGTTATGGGCAGGAACTTGTTTATCAAACCTCAACTCAAATTTGAATTATTCAGAAGAGGCTCCTTGCAGAGTAGAGTCGACAGAAAAGCTATGCTTACAAGAGGAGAAGACCTCTAGAATTTAAGGTTGGTGATCACGTATTTTTGAGAGTGTCAACAGTTACCGGCATCGGGCGAGCTATCAAGTGAAAGAAGCTGAGCCCGAGGTACATAGGTCCTTTTGAGATTCTTGCGAGAATTGGGTCTGTTGCTTATCGAGGAGCCCTACCACCAAATTTGAGCAGGCTCCATGATGTGTTTCATGTTTCCCAACTAAAGAAGTACCAACCAGATCCATCTCACATTGTTGAATATGAAGAGGTCGAGCTACAAGAAAACTTCACATATGTGGTAGAGCCAGAGCAGATTATTGATTGAGAAGAGTGACGGCTCAGGCACCGAAGCATTCCGTATGTGAAGGTGATCTGAAAGGGAATGACTCAGAGTGAGGCAACTTTGGAAGCAGAAGCTGACATGCAAAGGCGTTATCTAGAGTTTATGGCTCAAGTAGTATAACAATTTTTGAGGATGAAATTTATTTTTGGGGGGAGAATTGTAATAGCCCAACTTGGGTTTAAGGGCTAATGACTTCAAAAGTGATTTAATTATTGTTAAATAAATACTTTTGAAGAATATGATGTGAATTTTGGCTTGAATATGAAATGGAATGATATAAGTGTTTGGTGGTGATTCGATTAGAATTGCCATAATCAAGGGCAAAATAGGAAACTTACCGATCAATTAGTCAGCTTCTGAAGAA
The DNA here is from genome assembly GCA_963855925.1 of Inga laurina. Lineage (NCBI taxonomy): Eukaryota > Viridiplantae > Streptophyta > Magnoliopsida > Fabales > Fabaceae > Inga > Inga laurina. The sequence continues at coordinate 39,350,765 of OY979703.1, read as the reverse complement.
GGGGTTTACTAATTTGGGTGAAGTTATGGTGAATGTGTAGTTACTTAAGAAATTATGATAGAGTTATCCCATGTGTGTATGTGGATAGAAAGAGTTGGAAGAAGGAGTAAGTTCTTGACAAGTGGCAATATGAGAGCCATGGGATCATGGTAAAAAATTCAACCCATTTTCTCTTCCCTCTCATTTGTCAAGTCGGTTGGTGAGCTTGGAAATAAGGGAAAAACTGATCATCATTATCACCATCTCATCTCTCTCTCCCTACCTCCATTTTTGTGTGCTTAAGGAAGGAAAGAGAAAGTGAATGGTGAGGTTTTGACTTGCTTAATGTCCCTTTTTGCTCAATTCATCTTCATTAATGTTGATCATGGTGATGAGAGCTACATCTTCATAATTTTAGATTCACTTGAAGCAATTTGAAAGTTGAGAAATCAAAGAAAGAGCCTTGAGAAGAGGAAGATGTGAGTATTGGTTACATTTTGATATATTTGTTGTGACCATTAGTTAGTTTTGAGGTTGGTGGATTTTGCCCTGATTTTTTTAGTCATTTTGAAATAGACAAATGGCCTAGTGTATTGTAGAGGAATTAGTGTTATAATGTGTTTCTATGTCATTGTGATTAGTTGGGAATTGAATTGAGAAGTTTGGTAAAGTGGAGGTTGTGTTGCAGTTTTGTAGAAAACTGAATATGTGTTGATAGGATGAGAATTTGGTTGTTTCAGTATTTCCAATGGTTTCCTTGTGAAAATTTGCGTTGGAATGAACTTTAGACTAAGTTTTGGAACTTTGGACTAAGTTTTGGAATTGGGTGTGAATTGGGTGTATAATAAAAACTTAAGAACTTTGGAAATCTTTTCGCATCTTAACAAAAGCGATAAGTATGAAGGTTTATAAATCAACAGTTAGATTAAATAATATATGCTGGAAAAATAAGAACTTATGGAAGAGAATATGCAAACTGTGAGTTATCCTGGTTCGGTCCAATCTGTGATGGCCTACGTCTAGTCCCCAGGCTCCTCCTGAGATTTTTAAATCCACTATCTTCTTGTTTAATCCGGACACAAGAAAAGCCTTTACAATCCCACAAGTTTAGCCAGGTACTTGTGAAACCTTTTACAAATCTCTCTTTGAAATACTCCCCCTTACGGCAAGTCTTACAAGCAGAGCAATCCCGAAGATCTTCCTCTCCTGCTTACTCGTGCAAGTCTTACGAGCAGCAACGTTCTCTCTTGCTTACACCCCTGTAAGTCTTATGAGCAGCAACGTTCTCTACTGCTTGCACCTCGTAAGTCTTACGAGTAGAATGTCTTACTGGTAATTCTCTCTATAGCTTCCCCCGTAAGGAAATCAACCCTCTCAAGGTCCCTCTACCTTGAGATCAACATAGAAATATAGTTGAAAGTGTTTACAGACTCTTGCACAGAGTATATATAATGCTCACTGAAGTACAATACAAATAATCACTCTCTCAATGATAAGTAATATAGAAACTGAAAAACAGAGAGTGTTTCGGTAGAAGCAGAGGATTCATATTTCTATCATTTTTCTCGTACTTGCTCGCTGTCTCAGTTTCCCATCGACGTTGAATGCTCTCTCATTTATAGTTGATGAAGATGATGACCGTTATGAGCATTCGTCCGTTGGAGTCATTTTGACCGTTGAGCATATTTGAAAAGTGAGCCACTATGAAATGGTCGTTGCAGAGCGGAGCGTCCCATTGAAGAGTCGTATGTCTAATTATGAGCTATACATCACGTTGTGGAGCGGGATGAATACGTTTGAGTTTCCAGACAATCTCTTATGGTGGGTCAAACTTTTGTCGTGGTAGGTAGCTGATACTCGGTGTGTAATGATGCCGCCTGCCACAATTGACTCTTTCATTTGAATATGTAATCTCAACGTTAAATTTCTTGTTTCACACTACAAAATACTTAATCATTAATATGATGAAGAGTTAGTTATGGGTATGTTGGATCATTGGTCAAAAGCTAAATTTCTGGCTTCTGGGACTCATCACGTTGAGTGAAGTCTTTTGCCATACGTGACCTCCATTCTTGAAGATGCAATCCAAATGTTTAATCTCCTGTTTTACACTTGAAATATATGTTAGTTAACCTTTAGGAACAATAACAAGTGAAAATATAATGAATGTATAACATTTAACCACATTTGGATTGATGGCTATGAGAGTTTGAACTTTCTACGTTGGTTCTGTCAGGACTTCACTTGAGTGCAAAGAAGCCTCACTCGAGTGCATGTACAACTTCACGTTCTGGCTTCCTCTCGGGCAAACACTTTCTGTCCAACACTCGCATATGCTCGAGTGCAATTATGGTCATCACTCGAGTGCAACCAATCCTGCTCGAGTGTGCCTCTTGTTTTCACGTATATGCTTCTTCTCGGGTTAACACTTTCATGTCAACACTTGCATGTGCTCGAGTGTGGATCCTAGTGCTCGAGTGTTGTAAATTTCTTCATGCTTCAGCTGCTTCTGGACAACACTCGCATAACATTTTTCAAGAGTGTGTTTTTGCACTCGTGAGTGATGTGGGGCCATATTGGACAAAATTTATTTATTTGCTTCTAATGATGTATCATAAGAAAGATCTTGTCATATGTATTCCAATGCAAAAAGAATCAGCTCCAAACTCCTTGTATTCTGCAAGTTATGATCGAAAGAGTGTCTATCGCACTAGACTGCACAAGCGTCAACTTCTAGAAGGCATAGCTCCTAGAATATAACTTCAAATTAGGAAAATTACCTATCCATGGAAATCCCTTTGAGTCTAGTTTCATACGGCACTGGTCTCGTCTCAATCCGATGTGTCGTTTTTGAGTTATGCTCAAACTACCGAACCTGTGTTGAAAAGTGATGGTGATTTCACTGTCAACTTCCACAAATCATAGCTCCTTCATCTGAGATTCTTTAAATATGATCTTGGTGTACATTTTACGTGTTGTGAGTTTTCTTTCATATGCCACCATTTTTGGCTCAATCCGACATGTAGTTTGAGAGATATGGCCAAAATACCGGATCTCTGTCAGGCTGAACGTAAAATAGAGTAGCCCCCCGACACTCGAGTGTGTTCATCCCGTGCTCGAGTGCAACACCTCTGGCACTAGAGTGTTGAGCTCACACTCGAGTAAAACTCCTCTAGAAGTGTCATAACTCACATATAAGTCATCTTAGCTTCGTATTAACCTATTCCAACCATCATTTGATCATAGAAGCCTCCGGTATCATCATAGAAACCTCCAGTATCACTTCTAACAGCTTGAACCTTGATATTCTCATTAGATCTTATAATTTCTTCTTTCTTCCATATATTTCTTCTTGATTTTCCTCTTGATAATAATTCTCCATAACCAAAGTAAGCATCTCCTTGACTATCTTCAATTTCTTTCTTCTTCTCCCTCTTGTTCATTTTCATTAATTCAATCTTCTTCATTCTTTGCTTGACTAATCTACAAGATATGTAACATTAAATATAGTAGTTAGTCAAAGAAATACATTATATAAACTTTTTGCTCTTATCATTTCATATCTATATTTGACATTATCAAAACTAATCATATCTAACAATCCCTACCGCAAGGAAGGGATTGGAAATGAATCTTAATTATCCGTGGTCTCTAATCCATTTTAATTATGTATTTTTAAATTATAATTACTATTTATAAGGCAGGGGGTTACATTGGGGGAGATACTGAGGAGTATGATGAAAAACGTTTAGTGGGGCATGTGATTTCGAAGACTAGACTAGGAATAGGTGTTGTTCAAGAAAATGTTATCGCAACTTGGAAATTGAAAGAAAACCAACTGGAGATGTCGAATAGTGGCACCAACTATTTTTCTTTCGACTTTAAAAAGATAGAGGATGCCTGGGGGGTGTTGGCAGAAAATCCGTGGGTGGTGAGGCATAATGTTCTAGCGCTTAAACATATACAAGATTATGTGAGTGATTGTGAGATCCAAATCAACAATTGCCCTTTTTGGATATAGTGACATAATATGCCTCTAAAAGGTAGAAGCCTCTCAAACTATCGCTCACTTGCATTAAATGTTGGAAAAATCATAGAAGTAGAGGATCTATGGAAGGAGCAGATTAAAATTAAAAGATTTGGGAGAGTGCACATGGATATTAATATTGATGAACCACTAGTCCTTGGCTTTTACATTGAGCGACCAGTGAAAAACACTTGCAACAAGAAGATAATGTGGATTCAGGTTAAATATGAGAGATTGTTTATATTTTGTTATGCCTATGGCTGATTATGGCATGAAGTTTTTATTTAATTTTTATTTAAAAATTTTAAATTATTATTTATGAATTCTATTTTTTATTTTATATTCTAATATTTTAATATTGAATTTAATTATTTTATTATTAGAATTTAGAATTCAATATTAAATTAAATAAATTCTAAATCTAAATTAAATCTAAATTCTAAATAAATATCAATATTTAAGGGCTGTGATGTAGATGTGAATGAGGTAGGAGGGGCCAGTTGATAATCAAAATATTTACATATTTATTTTCCCTTATATGATGATTTTATGGATGATATTTGAGTTCAATTTAATGAATATAGGTGTAATTGATAGACAAATAAGGATTTTCACATAAAATATAATTTCTTGAAACATACTAAATCAGACCCTGTTTCAGTTTTCAGGCAATATCTAGAGTTCTAGAAGGCGGATTGGAACATTCTTTATATGGATAAAAAGCTAAAAAAGAGCTCTACAACTTTTATGTTGAGACCAAAACCCAATTCTCTCTCCAAGAGTTTCGAATTTCGCTCGGAAGTTGAGAACGCGATTTGATCATAACTGGAGCTGTAAATATTGAAATGATGAGTTTTCACTTGCATCTTCAAGCTAAGATCTAGAGCTGCAACTTTCATGAAGACCAGAATGTGAAATTCCACCAACCATTTCAGCTACCATTCTACCTACCGTCCTACCTACCATTTCACCCACCACTTCATCTTCCATTTCACCTACTCTATTCTTCTCTATATATAGCCATCCTCTCCCTCACATTTGACACACACAATTTCATATCCATTACTCTCCTCTCTTCTCCACTTACACACCTTTTCTTATCCATTACTCTCCTCTCTTCTCCACATACACCATCATCTTAGAGTTAATTTCATACATTGTATTTGTTTCTTTCATTCCTCCAACATGGAAGGTTTTACCTCCTGAATGGAAGGCTTAGGTAGTCCTCCCTTATGGATGGTTTAGGTTACCACCTACATAGAAGGTTTAACCTCTTATATGGAAGGGTAGATTTATCCATTTTCATGCATATTGTGGTTGTATTTTTATGTTTTAGAATTTAATAGTTAAGTTTATTGCAATGTTTATGAAGTTTCATTTTATTTTTGTTTTTAATTTCATCATGTGCTAAATTTCATTTTCCTAGGGTGATGACGTAGTTTACTAATGACAGATTGAATCTTAACTTATTAAATCTAGTTTGAATTTCTCCTTCATGATTGAGTTTTAATTATTATTCTTAATGCTTTCAATTGATTGGCCACCTTTTGAATGATTCCAATATGTATGTTGAGACCTGAAGGAAATGCATGTGTATAGATCTTATAATTAAAACCATGACTTGCATATGAAATAGGAATATATTCATGAGAGTTGTGTAGTCTTACTGAGTTCCATAAATCTTAATGCATAATTAATTGCTTAAATTCATATAGGAATAATTGGATTAACAATTAATTATAGAATTGCTTGACCTTGGAAGAGGCTAGTAATTAAATTAAGGAAACTCGACCATCAATCATGTGGAATAAATTGGGCTAGAATAGATAAGTGATTCAATCTAAAATTTGTTAAGTGAAATATGACCCCTAGGGCTTGTTCTCATAGTTGTTTTCATATCATTTACACTTGTATTTAATTATCTTTTATTTCATACTCTCAATCACCAACTAATTGATCGACTAAATAGAATTAAAATTATCTATTTTGGTACTTAGTGATCAATCCTTGTGGGAACAATACTTTACTCACTTTTGTATTACTTGATTACAACAGTATGCACTTGCACTATTTAATAGACCATTTACACTCGTAACAAGTTTTTGGTGCCATTGCCAGGGATTGTTGTCATTAATATCAATATCATGTAATTTTAATACTAATTTGGTCTTCATATTACATTTGTTTTTCTTTTTTGTGTCTTGTGTTTCTTTTCAGGCTTTTGCTAGTGCATGACCAGATCGAATGTAACTCCCTTCAAGAATCAAGCCGGGATTAACGTTTAAGCACATTTAATTATCGAATGAGAAATCCAGAACAAATAAAAACTTTTTAAAACACCTGTATAAATGGATCTCCATTCATTTCATTCATTAAAACAAATGGCCTGTTTGGTCTGTTACATATACAATATCAGAGTAAGCACAATTCCCGACGTTCACCCGGGATAATAACATTAATCCAAAGGTTTATACAGGGCATCATTGCCCGTCTCAGTATCTATACCGGGGATTACACAAAACTATACCACTACAATTCTATTCAATATGATTACATCGATCCAAAATGATAACCAATTCGATATAAAACCAAAATATATAGCTAAGACTACCGCTGGCAGTCCTAATCATCCTTTGCCACTTGCTTGCCTTTCGATCAACTTGCCCTGTCTAAAAATGTTATTTGGAAAGAATGAGATTCTAGAGAATCCCAGTAGCAATAGTTTATTTATATGATGCATATATACAAAGCAAGTCACATATATCACAATGCAGCAATCAATATTCGAGACCGGGCTTTCGCCACGTTCCCTTCACTATATACGAGGTCGGGCTTACGCCACGCCCCATCACTTTATCACTATTCGAGTCCGGGCTTTCGCCACGTCCCCTTCAATTTCACTGTAATTGAGTCTGGGCTTTCGCCACGTCCCCTTCACTTTCACTATAATCAAGTCCGGGCTTTCGCCACGTCCTCTTCACTTTCACTAGATTCAATGACTAATGCAACCATGCAATGCAATACACATGATATAGGATAAAGTGTCACTACCTTTGTCTTTCCTTCCTTGAGCAGGCACAGGCCTTCTATGCTCCGGGCAGATATCAAATTCTAAAGTCATAATTAAGGACGAAACATTATTCTCTATTCCAATACTCAATTAACTCTTCAACACTTAGATTTGGTTATCAATAATGACCCTTAAGAAGTCACAAATCCCTCTAATAAAACCCCTAAAAGGTTGGGAAACAATAGGTTGAAGATCTCTTTTCAAAAACTTAAAGTGCTGGAACACAGGGGTTGGCCACGGCCAAAATATGGTCAGAAGGCCGTGGGCTGCGGCCAGAATCAGGCCAGAAAGGCTTGGGTCCCGGCCAGCCACTCATGGGCCGCGGCCAAGAAATTTCCTGACTCTTGGGTGAACTTCGAAAAACCATAACTAATTGTAGAAAAATCAAAACAAGGTGATTCCAAAGCTAAATGAAAGGTATTTAAGTCCTCTTTCAAGGAAAAATATGGCTCATAACTTCAAGTCATGACAAAAATACAGAATCATCCAAAACCCAACATTACTCCAAAACAAAGTTCTGTTTTTGTACCAAATTTTGGCAAAGCATAACTCTAAGAATACTAAACGAAATGACACAAAATATATGTCCATTTTGAAGCTTGGGATGTGAAATTTAAGACTGGAAAGTTTCACAATTTTATGAAATCATTTGGTCATTCAAAACGTCCACACAAATAAACTGCCCAGACAGAGTTCACATTGACAGCATTTTCCAACTTTTCTACCAAAGTGTTCAATGACTTCAAAATCATTGACCAAACATATTCCCATACAATTTTCCACAAGGAACACAATGGTAACCTCAAAATGACCAAATTTACAATCTAAACACATGCCCTATTTTGACCAATACACCAAAACCAACACAAAGTTCACAAACTTTACTTTTAATGATTCAAACCAATCCATTTGTCCAAAAGACATCACAATATACCATTTCCATGATCACAACATGCCAAACTCACTAAGACCCTAATTTTCGAAAATAGGGCAGAAATTTCCAGAAAATCAATACTCAACCAACAACCACAATATATATATATATATATATCAAAAGGGAGTTAACACTCACCTCTTTCACTTTGCCAAAGAGATTTCTTGATTCTTCAACTTTCACAATCTCTTGAGGTCACAAACTAACGCCAATGAACACATTACAACCATCAAAATGAAGCTCTTCATTCAAGGATCAATATTAAAGAAGGAAATTTGAGCAATAGAAGCCATTTTTCTTACCTTTTTGCAAGCTTTCCCCCCTTTTTTTTCTGCAACAATGGCGAGAGAAAGAAGGAGAGAGAGGACGAGAGAGAGAGATGGACGTGGAGTGAAGAAAGTGAGAAAATGATTATACTCCCTCCATTTCAGTTTCCAGCGCACAAGAGGGAAGAGAGGAGAGAAAAATGCATTCTTTAATCTCATTTGACTTTTCTTTATCTTCCTCTCACACCCACTTTGCCACATGTCATTTTCCTATTAGCTCTCACACACTTAGTCACCAATTAATCTCTCTAATCCTTCCATTAGCCATTTTAATTACACTTCTCATTTTCTCTTAGTTAGTAATTAATTTCCGCATTAATTACCAACTTATGCCAATAATTCCATTCTTTCAATTTTCCAACAATTATGACATATTAAATAATATTGTCACCAGTATACATTAATTTAACTTTAATCCACTCTAAATCACAATTACCTTCTCAAAAATCCTCATTAGCCCTTAATCAAAATTTGGGGTGTTACATCGAAGGAGACTGAACTACAACCTTTTGATTTTGAGATCGAGAGTACTTGTCAATGAAATCGAAGAGTTTGAAAGCGGTCTACTTCAATGCTAAGGAATCCGATGGCAAATTCGGAGGGAGAAATAACATATACCAAAACATTCTGTGGCTATGCAACACCGATAGTCATGGGGAAAAATTCTGGAATCAGCAAACTGCCAGTAGTAGCTAACAACTTTAAAATCAAGCCTGCAGTTATCCAGATGGTGCAAGTAAATCAGTTCGGTGGTTCTCCAACAGAAGATCCTAACACACATATAGCCAAATTCCTAGAAATCTGTGACACATTCAAACATAATGGTGTTACTGATGACGCCATTAGACTTAGACATTTCCCTTTCTCACTCAGGGATAAGTCTAAGAGCTTGTTACAATCACTACCAGTGGGAAGCATAACTACATGGGATATCATGGAGCAAAAATTTTTGAAAAAATACTTTCCTTCAGCAAAAACTGCTAAATTGAAGAATGAAATTTCCTCATTTACCCAGCATGAACAAGAAAGCCTCTATGAAGCATCGGAAAGATACAAGGAGTTGCTAAGCAGATGTCCTCATTATGGGCTACCAGATTGGTGGCAACTGCAAAATTTCTGTAGTGGGATGACGCACATCTCCAAAATTCTTGTAGATGCTGCAGCTGGAGGATCTTTAATAGGAAAAAGTCTAAAGGATGCTTATAATCTACTTGAGGAGATGGCAACCAATACATAACAATGGCCTTTTAAACATAGCGGTTCAAAGAAAGCACTTGGAGTGCACGAGCTGGATGTCTTTACAACTTTATCTTCTCAAGTTGCATATATATCTAAGCAAGTAGGCTCATTAACACACCAAGCAAATGTAATCAACACTCCTACTGAAGCCTGCGATCGATGTTGAGGACCTCATGTGAGCATACAATGTCAAGAAGGATACTCACTCATTCTTGAGCAAGCTCATTATGTTGGAAATCAAAAAAATGATCCATTCTCAAACACTACAATCCAGGTTGGTGAAATCATCTAAACTTTAGTTGGAGGAATAATCAAAATGTGTTTAAGCCGTAAGGGAATTACCAACAACAAGCTCTTCAACCAGCAAATCTATCACAACAGAAAGTGAATGTGGAAGATGCATTGGCTCAACTAACCATGAATACATCTCAATTCATGGCTAGGACTGACGCAACACTCAAAAGTCAATAAACCTCAATAAAGAACTTGGAGATCCATATGGGCCAAATTGCAAATATACTAAATCCCAAGAAACCAGGAACTCTACCAAGTTACACCGAAAGAAACCCAATAGAGCATGTGAAGGCCGTTGCATTAAGAAGTGGGGAAAGAATTGAAAGGTCCTATAATTAAAAAGAAGAATGACGAAGAAAACAAAGAAAGTAGAGAATAACAAAAGGAGGAAGTACAAAAAATAAAGGAGGATGATATGATAGTAGGAAGAATCAGCTTTCCCGATAATCCTCCTCTATATGTACCACCAATTCCATACCCTCAGAGACTTTTGAAGGCAAAGCTAGACAAGCAGTTTAGCATGTTTTTGGAGGTTTTCAAAAAGTTACATATCAACATTTCTTTTGTAAACACTCTTGCCCAATGCCTAGTTATGCAAAATTTATAAAGGACATTCTCTCAAATAAGTGCAAGCTTGAGGAATTTAAGACTGTTGTACTTACTGAGGAGTGTAGTGCTATTTTACAAAAGAAGTTACCACCAAAGTTGAAAGATCCAGGAAGCTTCTGCATACCTTGCACTATAGGTCAATGTCACTTTGAAAAAGCACTATGTGACCTTGGAGCAAGTGTAAACCTCATGCCTTTATCTATCTACAAGAAACTCGATCTTGGGGAGGTGAAGCCGACCACAGTTTCATTACTTTTAGGTGACTGATCAATAAAAAAATCTGAGGGGTGTCTTAGAAGATGTTATGGTGAAAATGGACAAACTCATCTTTCTAGATGATTTTATAATACTCGACATGGAAGAAGACCAAGAAATTCCTATTATTCTTGGGAGGTCATCCTAGTAATTGGGAGAACGTTAATAGATGTGCAACAGGGGAAGTTAACCTTGTGAGTTCAAGATAATCAAGTATCCTTCAACATTTTCAAGGCTTTGTCCTTTCTAGATGAAGGTGACACCTATTACAGAATAGATACATTGACCAGCTGCACAAAAGACGTGATAGATGAAATCTGCATAGATCAACCATTAGCAATGGGAATGGTAGATGTATCAAAATCTACTAATCCTGAAGTCTTGGGAGCAGATTAGGTACCTAGAAGCAAATTCCCCAATTTTTATCAAGAAACCATTTGAAGATCTAGACGAAAGGCCGAGTAAACCGGTATGATCAATAGAGAAACCATCAGTAGTGGAGTTGAAAGCACTGCCATCCCACTTGAAGTATGCTTATCTGGGAGGAAATTCAACATTACTAGTAATTGTCTCTGCAGCTCTTACTCCTAAAGAAGAAGAAAAGTTATTAAGAGTTCTAAGGGAGTATAAAATAACATTTGGATGGTCAATAGCTGATATAAGAGGGATTAGTCCTTCAATTTGTATGCATAAGATCTTGATAGAGGACAACCACAAGCCATCAGTCGAGCACCAGAGAAGGCTCAATCCAAATATGAAAAAAGTAGTGAGAAATGAGGTAATAATGTGGTTGGATGCTGGTATAATCTACCCAATCTTTGACAGTCAATAGGTGAGTCCAGTTCAAGTTGTGCCAAAAAAAGGTGGATTGACAGTGGTGCCTAATGAGAAAAATGAACTAATTCCACAATGAACGGTAACTAGATAAAGAATGTGCATCGACTACAGAAAGCTCAATAAAGCTACTAGAAAATATCACTTTCCTTTGCCATTTATAGACCAGATGCCGAATAGAATAGCTGGGAAAGCCTATTATTGTTTCCTGAACGGATACACATGATATAATCAAATTACAATTGTACCAGAGGATCAAGAGAAAACAACCTTTACATGTCATATGGTACCTTTGCCTTTAGAAAGATGCCATTTAGTCTATGTAATACACCAGCGACATTTCAAAGAAGTATGATGGCGATTTTCCAGACATGATAGAAACGTTTATTGAGGTGTTCATGGATGATTTTTCATTTTTTGGAGAATCATTTGATCTTTGTATTTCAAATCTTGAAAAAGTCTTTCCACATTGTGTGGAGACAAACTTGGTTCTAAATTGGGAAAAATGCCATTTCATAGTGAAAGAAAGAATCATGCTGGATCATAAGGTGTCCAATCGAGGCATTGAAGTAGACTGATCCAAAATTGAAACAATTGAAAAGCTACTACCTCCTTCTTCAATCATGGGCATTCAGAGATTCTTAGGCCATATGGGCTTCTATAAAAGATTTATCAAGGACTTCTCAAAAATCACAAAGCCATTTTGCATACAGTTTGAGAAAAATACTCCCTTTGTGTTTAATGAGGAGTGCTTGTCTGCCTTCTAAACTCTAAAACTTGCCTTGACTTCTACACCAGTTATCATAGCTCTAGATTAGAACCTTCCATTCGAAATGATGTGTGATGTAAGTGATTATGCAGTTGGAGTTGTTTTAGGCCAAAAAAGAGACAAGGTCTTTCATGCTATTTATTATACTAACAGGACACTCAAACGCACAGCTGAATTATACAACAATAGAAAAGAAGCTCCTAGTGATAGTGTTTGCATTTGATAAATTCAGAGCATACTTGATCGGGTCAAAGGTCATCATCTGGACAGACCACTCAACAATAAAATACTTGATTGAGAAAGAAGATGCTAAGCCCAGATTGATCAGATAGGTGCTTTTGTTACAAGAATTTGACTTGGAGATCAAAGACAAAAAAGGGACTGAGAATCTCATTACAGATCATCTTTCTCGGTTAGAGCCACCTGAACGAAAGAGAGAATCACCAATCCTATAGAATTTCCCAGATGAGCAACTTTTTGCAATGCAATCACAACCCACCCCCTGGTATGCTGATTTTGTGAATTATTCAGCAAGCGGAGTAATGCCTTAAGAACTTTCTAAAGTGCAAAAGAAGAAGTTTTTGGTTGATATAAGGCATTATTTTTGGGAGGATCCTTTCTTATACAAACAATGCCTAGATCAAATTATCAGGCGATGTGTTCCTGAAGAAGAAATAGTCAGCATCTTAAATCATTTCCATTCATCCCCATATAGTCATCATTTTAGAGCAAATAGAACAGCTACTAAAGTCCTTCAATTAGGGTTTTATTGGTCCGCACTCTTCAAGGCTACCCATAAAATTATGGCAACTTGTAACATATGTCAATGGACAAGAAATATCTCAAGGAGACATGAAGCCCCTTTAACCAACATCTTAGAAGTTGAACTTTTTGATGTATGGGGGATCAATTTTATGGGGCCTTTTCCATCCTCATTTTAGTAGCTGTTGACTATGTCTTCAAGTGGATTAAAGCAGCTGCTTTTCCTACAAATGATTCTTGAGTGGTTGTGAAGTTTTTGAGAAAAAATATTTTTAGAAGATTTGGAGTGTCTAGAGCTATAATCAGTGATAGAGGTAGGTATTTTTGCAATCAGCAGCTTCAGTCGGTGTTGGCTAAATATGGAGTAACTAATAAGGTTGCAACTCCATATCATCCACAAATTAGCGAGCAAGTGGAAATCTCAAACAGAGAACTGAAATGGATCTTAGAGAAGGCAGTGAATTCCACCTGGAAGGACTATACACAAAAATTAGATGATGCACTTTGGGCGTATAGAACTGCTTTCAAGACACCAATTGGTACATCTCCATATCAATTGGTCTACAGAAAAGCATGCCATCTTCCAGTAGAAATGGAGCACAAAGCATATTTGGCAATCAAAGCCTTAAATTTTGACTTAAGGCGGCTGGTGAGAAAAGGCTTCTCCAACTCAATGAGCTTGAAGAATTCAGACAACAAGCTTAAAAAAATGCCAAGTTATACAAGGAGAAGACAAAAATGTGGCATAACAGAAGAATTTTGAGGAGAGAGTTCACACCAAGACAAAAGTGTTTTATACAACTCAAGTTTAAAGCTCTTTCCAGAAAAGCTTAGATCCAGGTGTTCAAGTCCTTTTACTATAATCAAGTATGGCCATATGGAACTGTGGAGATTCAAGATGGTGATTAAAAATTCAAAGTGAATGGGCAAAGGTTAAAAGAGTACAATGACGGTGCACTCAACACTTTGAAAACTGTCATCATGTTTAAGGAACCAACAGGTAAGCCCTCCTTCTAGAATGAATAAATAAAAAAATAAAAAAAAAGAAAAAAAATTTTGGTTCGGTTTTTTTCTAGCTAAAGACGTTAAAGAAGGGCGGCTATTTGGGAGGCAACTTAAAACTTCTTTTCCTTGCTCACTTCTCTTTATTACTTACTAAAACACATTGCACTACGTAAGAGATTTTAGTTTTCATCATTTTCATTACAAGTTAACATGGAGGAATCTCTTGTAAAGCTTAAGAATAGGTTCCCCACTCTTCCCAAAGATGTGCTCAAGAAGATCTATAGCTGTCAACTTGAAAGGATGAAGATATTCAAGTGTTTAGGTCTCCCTGAGGATGTACGCTAGATCATTGAAGCTAAGGTACATTTAGCATGTAAGATTCATAAGTCAATTATTAAACTTATGCTAGGAATGCGAAGAAGTTCTTACTCCAAAAAGAGAAGAGCTAAAAGAATGTAGGTCTGCCATAAATGTGCAAGGTAGACATGTAATCAGTGCTGTAATAGCAAAGGTATGGTTTCTATAAATCAATAAGATAAAATTAAATTTATAAAGGTTGGACTGGGTAAGGAGTCATTGGATGATATCATTCAAACTCTTGAGATGTATCCAAGTAGTGATGTTCATCATATTCTTCTCAATTTAATGGATATATTCAATAAATAAAAAGAGCGCTATTTTCTTGGAAATCTGACATTAGAAGACCCTAAGACAGGAAGCAAATCCTCGATTCATAGAAAGCATTTAAGCCGTTACTGGACGTAAAATCAGAGGAAGATGTGAGCCAAAATCACAACTACTATTCGTAATTATGCTCTTGTCTAATATGTCTTTTCTCTTTAGTAACTTTTGGCTTTCCTTCTTACTTTGTTTAAATTTCTTCACGTAATGGCCTATCGATCATTCATGTCGGAAATTTTTTCAAATTGTTTTTTTTTTGAAAAATGTGTGATTTGCATGATTTGGTTGTCATTTTTTTAGTATTATATATATGCACTCTTCCACTTGTAAATATGCACTCTTCCGCATATAAACACAAATGGTATGAGAAAAAGAAGAGAAAAAGGGTATCACACAAAAATATTGATTTATATCTATATGCATTTTCGGTGAAACTAATTCGTGCAAGGATGGACAGTTTCTAACTGCAGTAAAAGAACTTGGAATTGCATTAGCTACCAGAAAGATCAACTTTATATATGGGGGATGCATCAGGGCTTAAAGGGAAGTGTGGCCATTTCTGTATCTATCAATGGAAGCAAGGGTTTGAGTGTAAGGGTGAAGGAATTAGAAGATCACACATTTTCCTTACGACAAGAGTTATGGGTTTCAAGCTTGCCTAAACAAATAGGAAATGTTCTACCATGCTCAAGCTTTTATCACTCTACCTGGTGGTTTGGAGTCGTTGGATGGGATTTCTGGCATGGCATATTAGGCTAAGTTAAACTTTCACAAAGATTCATTAGGATTGTTAAATGTTAATGGTTTTTATGATGATCTGTTGTCTTTTTTAATCATGTTGTGAAAACAGGATTCATATCCTAAGCAACTCGATACTTCATAATTTCTGCACCAACTGCTGATCAGCTACTCAATCAACTGCAAACCTATGAACCTAAACCAGATTTATTAGTCAAGAAAATAGGTGGGCAATCTTCAGATAGCAGTCAGAAGCAGAATCCAGATACCACCTTCGGTTGTAACTCTCCTTAATCTCTTGGTTTTACTCCTAGCATTTTGGTTTAATTTATTATGTGTTAATGTTTGTGGGAAAAAACTTTCTCTAAACTCTAGAAGACATTGAGGACAATGTCTGATTTAGGTTGGGGGAGGAGTAGTAAAAAAAATTATTTAGTTTGTTAGTAAAACCATTAGATGCATGGGGTGTGAAAAAAAATGGCAGAGTAAGGAGTTAGTTCTGCCAATATGTTCTTAACTGAAAGTAAGGGCTAATATTACAGAAAATATTCTAAAAGGATATATTTGTTATAATCTTGTGATTACTTTTTAAAATTTGAATTTTGAATGAATATATTATAAGATATTGATTTGAATTGTAGGTCATTTTGGAAAATTGGAGATAAAGGACCAAAAAGTAAAGATACAAAAGTGTCAGTTTGTTCCAAAATTTCGCAAAACACTGTTGAAACTGATTCTTTTGGCAACTGATTTATGGGAAATCTGATTTGAATATATTCCTATAGGGATTCTGCCTCAAATGGAGGTATTCTAATGAGATTTCGGATCCAAGGAAAATAATGAATGAATTAAAAGGATTGAGAGCCTTTAGGTAGAGATCATCGGCACTTTAAAAGCAAGACCTGGAAAAAAAAGAAAAGGGAGGAGACACCTGCAAGCAGCTGCGAACGAGAGAGAGAGAACAAGAATTCCTTCCTATCACCAACATCGACTCTCTCCTTCTCTAATCTATTCCTTCTACCTCAGTTCCATGGATTCTTGGTGTCTTCAAAGAATGGTGGCTGTGATAGACTCTATGAGAGGCTAAATTCTTTCGTGCTTTTTGGGGATGGAAGATTGGTTTGAGCTCTAGAGATACATTCAGGGGAGCTATTTGTTTTAATCTTTTGATTTAACTATGTAACAGATTTCCTGAGTTAGGATTTTATATTATGTGGTTAATTTATTGAGATTGCGAGTTTTTTTATCTTAGTTTGGATTGAACAATTGTGATTTAGATTATATTAAGTGGTTTGAGATTTAAATTTATATATTCTCTTTTTGGTTTAATGTGGTTATGCTATTCTTTCATAGTTTGAATGAATATTGTGACTACTTTAATCTTGTTTGAATATCTCAGTTGAGTATTCATTGCCTAAAGAAACAAGTTCCATAAATCCAATTCTAAATTGCACACTAAGTGGTATTTAATAGTGTATTAAGAGGTAATTATCTAGTTAGAGTTCTAGGGGTAATCACTAATTAATATAATTAGACTTAGCGAGTTGCTAAGGTTTAATTTATGACTTAGTGAGTGGTTTAACTCCCAAATCATTTTGAGCAAGGATAACCTATATTCCATTTTTCCAAGAAGCATTCATCATCAATTTGTTTAAATCACAATTTCATTAATTATCTCAACAAATTCTCAAAAACCCAAAAAAAAAATAGTAGTCTAGGTTATTTTCCATTATTAAAAAGAAAAAAAAAATCAATTTAAAACCCATCTTAATGTTTTTGTCACTTAGTTAGCTTAGGAATTAAATAAAAGGCTCCTTAAGAGAACACGACCCGAGTTGTACCCTTCACTGCATAATTTGGTTTATTTTGATTTAACATGAGGCGACTAAAGGCTTTAAATCAATGGTGCCTGTAAGAATAATTGGGCGTACCTGGAGTGCGACCGTTTCTCCCTTATACCCACGCTAATCGTATCACAGTAGCGGAAGCGATTATGACGCACAGCAAATACACCACGAACGGAAGAAGAAAAGAGAAATATAGTAGAGGGAATAGGGATTCACAATGACAGAGTTTCTGTATGTTAATTCAAGTATCTTTCAATTGAATCCCTTTACGCCTATTTATAGGGTTCTATGCACCCCTTCCTCTTCTACTAACATGTCCTTCCATCAGAGAGACAATATATCCTTTCGATTGAGAGATATGTTGTTTCAGTGAAACAATGCCACTTGAAGAGTCATATTGCATCGGACAAAAAACATGACTCATAACATTTTGGATAATATTACATATATCCACCCAAGCATTTATGTTATTTATACTTTAACCCCAATCTTATGGGGCTTGGGCCCAATCCACCAAGGGTGGACTAGGCTATTTTCCAATATCTCCCACTCATACTTGGTGAATTAGATATGTCTCTTTTTCTTCCTTCTTTCATACTAGGTGCTTTGCCGTGACCGTGTAGGCATGACATCTGCATATAGGTGTATGTACTAGAAATCTCTTTTACAGAGACCAACACAAGACAACCTTCATTTGTGTAGCTTGATTTTAATATTGTGCCTTAAATATCCTAGATTCACTTATATACACTTTCACATAGCTAATATAATCCCTTTTGAGTCAGTATAAAACTCAGATTGCCTTTCTAGTATGCATAGTATCCACATTTAAGAAATTATAAAAAATAATACCATAAAAGGACATGTCTCAGACACTAGCATATTTGTGTATATTTCAAGTAATCTTCCTTTCGCCCAGATATCACTTCAATATACATCAGCCGCTTTCCTAACATAATACCATAGATCGCATATATCATGATCGTAGGACATATGCTAAAGTGGCAGATGCTGAAGCACACCTCTGTGATATTGTCAAAGTCAGAGGATATGATTGAAAGAATTAGAAACTTCCTGGGACTCATACAACAATTAAGCAGGGATCATCTTACTTGCTTCCCTTTTGTGGTTCTTTAGCACATGTGGTATGAATCACATGCTACAATGTTACTCTTACACCATAAGAGCGCACGTCGTTTTGCATTTTGTTATTAACACTGTACAGACTTAAGTCTAGATACTCCCAGCATCTAAACTCAAATTCTTCCTTTCTACTCAGACGTCAATATTGAAGAATTTGTTATCTGGCTACAAGCATCATGGAAGTGGATATCCATGGTTCGATCCATACTAATGTTCATGTTTATGGATCTCATCTTGACACGCTACACTGTTGTCAAGGCGACATAGTTTGTGTTTCTTCTCTACCATATCAGCATTCTAGCAACTTTACCGGTGAACACAATTGTCTCATCTTTGCACACCCCTCCTGAGTGTCAAAGGCGGTTGCTCGTGTGAGAGAAATAACCTCACAAGCCTGTACGACATACTAGACATTGTATACTTTCACACAGACATTTATACTAATAATGATAAGTACTTCAATTAATCATAAATGTAATAAAGTCTGAAATTTTTACATTTTACGTACACCAAGTGCCCTCACATGTTTTTCAAATGTTTCCTTGGCAATTAGTTTGGTCAGGGGATTAGCGACCATACTCTTGGTCGAAATATGTTGTACAGCAATAATTTTCTGTGCTATATAATCTCTTACAAAATTGTACTTAATGTCTATATGCTTGGTCTCACTATGATACTTAGGATTTTTAGTATAGGCTATGGCTGCAGTGTTATCACAATGCATTAATACTGGATTGGTACTCTCATTGCCAAATCCAAGATGTTCAATGAACCTCTTCAACCATAATGCCTCTTGTGCAGCTGCAGTGCATGCTACAAACTCGGCTTCCATAGAATGTAAAGCAATACATGTTTACTTCTTGCTACTCCAACATATGGCGCCATTATTCAATAAGAAAGTATAACCTGAGGTCGATCTTCGCTCTTCCTCATCTCCGCCTAAATCAGCATCGGAATATCCAACCAGGCGTAGATCACTTCCTTCGTAGCATAGTGCATAGTCAGAGGTGCCTTTTAAGTATCTCATGATCCTTTTTACTGCTTTCCAGTGACGCTCACCTGGGTTGGACTGGAACCTACTTACCAATCCTACCACAAAGCAGATATCTGGCCTTGTACACATCATTGCGTACATTAAACTACCAATAGCACTAGCATAGGGAACTTTCATCATTTTCTTTTGATCAGACTCAGTTTTGGGACACATCTTTTTGCTTAAGGTTACACCAGAAGCCACTGGGGTATCCAAGGAATTGCAGTTGCTCATGTTGAATCGTTCGAGAATCCTTTTAATGTAATTTTCTTGTGAAAGATATAGGATTCTTTTTGAACGATCTCTTTGGGTCTTAACTCCAAGTATATACTCTGCTTCACCTATGTCTTTCATTTCAAAATTCGATGAAAGCCATTCTTTAATAGCTATAATCGAGTTCAGATTATTTCCAGCCAATAGTATATCATCTACATATAAGGATAATAAAACAAAATTACCCTCAAACCGTTTGATGTAGACACAGTGGTCCTCTTCAATCATTTGGAAATCATAAGAGGTTATTGCTTTATGAAACCTCAAATACCACTGTCTGGATGATTGCTTGAGTCCATAAATAGATCTTTTAAGTTTACAAACTTTATTCTCTTTTCCTTTTTCAATGAAACCTAATGGTTGTTCCATATAGATTTCCTCATCCAGATCACCATTCAGAAATGCAGTTTTAACATCCATTTGATGTAATTCTAAGTCAAAACTGTTTACTATTGCTAGAATAATTTTTATAGAATTAAATCGTACCACGGGTGAGAAGGTATCTTTATAATCTATACCTTCTTGCTGTGTATACCCCTTTGCAACTAATCGTGCCTTATACTTATCAATTGACCCATCCACCTTTCTTTTAATTTTGAGAACCCACTTGTTCCTAATGGCTTTTCGCCCTTTTGGTAGGTCAACCAATTCCCAAACTTTATTCTTTCTCATTGAGTTCATTTCTTCATCCATTGCCTTTTTCCATTCATCTTTAGCAGGACTGGATAAGGCCTCTAGTACCGAACGTGGTTCATCATCCCCATCAGGAGTAACCATAAGTGCTTCACTTTCTATTTAGAAGCATCTTTTAGGGATACTTCCTTGTTACTCTTTCTTGTAGGAGCTTCTTGCCTTTGTCTTTTCTTTTGTCTAGGTCTTTGTGTTGACCTTTCTAGGCTCCCACTTAGATCGACATTTTGGGATGATTCAGGCATACCAAGAGGTTCTATACTTATTTGTTCCTGTGTCTTATAAAGAGATACAGTGCGGTCAATATCTCCCCTTTTAGGGAATTCATTTTCTAGAAATGTAATATCTCTAGATTCAATTTCAGTTACCGTTCCATCTTCATTTTCACCTATGAAGACATATCCTTTAGATTGTTCAGAGTACCTTATAAAGATACATTTCTTTCCTCTAGGACCTAACTTGCCATACTTATGAGAATTATCATGAATGTATGTAGCTGACCCCCATGGTCTAAGGATACTAAGATCTGGCTTGCGTTTTGTGCATAACTCATAAGGTGTTGAAGTAACTAATTTTGAGGGCACACTATTAAGTACGAAGGTAGCAGTCATTAAAGCATCACCCCAATATGAAATTGGTAGATTTGCTTGTGCCATCATTGACCTAACCATGTCTAGAAGCATTCTATTTCTTCTTTCAGCAACTCCGTTCTGTTGGGGAGTGCCAGGGATAGTTAGCTGCCTAATTATCCCTTTTTCTTCACAGAGCTCTTTAAATTGATCAGACAAATATTCACGTCCTCGATCAGTACGTAATACTTTAACTTTATTTATGTATCGTCTGAAGCACTCAAGAGCCTCAGACTTATGTGTGATCAAATAGACATGACCGTATCGTGAATAGTCATCAATAAAAGTGATAAAATACCAAGCTCCATGCCTTACCCTCACACTTATAGGACCGCAAATATCAGAATGAATTATTTGCAATGGTTGTTCTGATCTTCTTCCCTTACCAAAAGGTTTTCTAGTTGCCTTACCTGCTAGACAACTTTCACACAAGGACATTTCCATATTGGATATGGATCCTAGCAAACCTTCTTTTGCTAGTTTAATCATTTTATTTTGATTAATATACCC
This sequence comes from Inga laurina, assembly GCA_963855925.1. NCBI lineage: Eukaryota > Viridiplantae > Streptophyta > Magnoliopsida > Fabales > Fabaceae > Inga > Inga laurina. The sequence continues at coordinate 39,329,118 of OY979703.1, read as the reverse complement.
TAGTCTAGCATGCCAAATAGCCATATCAACAGTTGAATCAGAAGAAGTAGCAAAGCAATCATGTATATTATAATCATCAATAATATCCATTATAAAGAACTTCTTTGAAAGGAAAGCTAAACCATAAAACACAAAATTATAAAATATGTCTGCAACTTTGTCATGAAAGTTTACATTAAACCCATAGTTTACAAGATATTTTACAGAAACTAAATTCCGTCGGATGTCAGGAGCATGAAACACATCATGTAGGATCAAAGGCTTTCCACTACGCAAAGTTAATTTGCAAGTTCCAATGCCTTTAACTTCAATCTTTGCATTGTTGCCTACATAAAGCCACTTACATTTGTCAGGCAACCGACGGTATTTTACATAGGATCCTCGATCCCTCGTCACGTGGTCTGTTAAAACTGAGTCCAAAATCCAAGAAGAACAGATATTCTCTGTTAGGAAAATAGTGCTAGAAACATAGGAAACATGTGAATTTACATAATCCACTAGTACCTTTTCACTCTCATTTCGCTCAGTGCAATCCCGTGCGAAATGACCCATCTTTTGGCAGGCAAAACATTTGACCTTCTTTAAGTCATTTTTCTTCTTCTTCCCGCCCTTTTATCCTTTCTTCTTGAATTCCTTTTTGCCTTTTACAAATTTATTCTTGTCCTTGTTTCCATTCTTTTGGAATTTATTCCCCTTCTTGGAATCGGGTTTTGTATTAGAAGGACCTACACCCTTTGTATAGTAGGCATGGCCAGAGGACTTGTATGCCTCCAAGCGCTCGTCCTCAAGTTCCAAGTGTTTACCCACATCATTAAGATTTTTAATGCCTTCATTATGGGTTAGATTAACCTTCATGTGCTCCCAACTAGATGGCAATGATCTTATCACTGCATGAACTTGTTGTTCATCAGACACAGTATGCCCAGCTTCCTTCAATTCTCTTATCATATTTGCCATCTCTCTTAGATGTTGTTTCATGGAAGTATTTGGCCTAAGCTTATACGTATCAAACTTAATAGTTAATCGTCTAAGCTTAGAGGTAGATGTACCACCAAACCTGTCTTTCAACGCTGCCCATATGGCTTGCGCTGTTTCATTTTTCTCATATTCACACATGAGGTCATCTGCCATTGTACTCAGCAATGTAATTCTTGCAATGCTATTTTTCTTTTTCCAAGCCTCATAGACCTCTTGGTCTCTCCTGTGTTGGGCCGTATTCCCAGCAGCAAGCTGTGCTACAACTGTTGTTAGAGGCTCCATTACCTCTTGTTCCTCTAAAATATATTGAACTTTTCAGTGCCAGATATCCCAATTGTCACCATTTAATTTGTCCCCTTTATTTAACTCAGCGATAATGTTCTTAGTAGCCATTTTCAATTCTGGAGACAAATCTATTCCACATTCAATATGTCTCTCTAAAAGAATTAAACTATTGAACATATCATCGACAATATATATAGCACAACACAGTATACAATGTCATGTACTTATATTATTCTTAACCAGAAAAAATAGTAATACTACTAAATTCATGATCAGGAGTATACGTTTGTATCTCCCATCACATAAATATTAGCAACATTACTAAAATTCTGTCAAGAATTATATATATGTACTTTAACAACTCCAACTTTTAGGATTAACAACTCCTAAAAGCTCCTACTTAACAAAAACATATAATAATATAATGAATTATCAACTAAAACATGCTTCATTATAATATAAATAAGACAATATTCACTCTATAATATTTGAAAACATGTTCAAAACACATTTAAATATAACAGAAAAATATTGAAATCAACAAATGAATTTTAGAAGTTTTAAAACGATTTAAAACATTCGTAAACGCACTTAGAATATCATAAACATATATAAATTAGCGTCAAAACCAATCATATAGCATATCATATTAAAGATCATGAATTTAGGGATTTTTAGGAATAAACGGCGTCTTATTCTGACATAGCACGCGCCCCCACGCGCCGTGAGAATTCAGAAAATTGGGGAAAATAAAAACAAAGAAAAACACACGCACACAGCGGCGCGTGTACAACACGCGCCACCTTCCGAAAAGATTCCGGCAACACGCGCCGGATCATCAGCAACCACGCGACGAGATCTGTCGAATGGTGCCCACCACGTGTCAAAAGAATATGCCACATGGGCTCACGCGCCACGTGGCTTTTTCTGCAAAAAAATTTTTTTTTAAGTTTCCGTTTTTTTTTGGGTTCGGCCCTCACTCATAGGGCCTGAAAGATTGGGCTTGGACTGAATTCCTTTTTTTTATTTGGGCCTCTTTTTTTTTTTTTAGGCCTCACTGTTTGGGCCTAATGGTTGGGCCTGAAATAACCAAGGTTTTTTTTTAAAAAAATTCCCCTGCCCAGACGCTTTTTGAAAACAAAAAAAAAACTTTTTTTTAAACGAAACGACGTCGTTTGGGAGGCTGGAGGTTGTCTTCAACCTCCATCCGGGTCGACCCGGACCCGGTTTCAGGCGTGAGTCGGGTTCGTCGACTCAGAAGCTTCTCTCCTCCGTATCTCCTTCGTCCGACGTCCGTTTTGGGTGTTCTTGGTGTCTTTTTCAATCGTTTTTTTGAGCTCTACGCAATGGGACTAATTTTAAATCCTAATTCTCTGATTTTAAAATGACCCAATACCAAAAACAATTTCGTTTTTCATGCTTTCTCTCTCTAAGTTCTTTTGTTTTATGATTCTAAATTTACATATGCTATATCTTTATGCCTATACGAAGAGCATACTCTCAAACTCAAAAACATAGTGGAAGCATTATACATATATTATCATGTGAATCTCAAGAACAAATATCAATAAGTTCCCGCACGCATATATATGTGACTATAGAAAAAAATCATATAGATCTTTGAAAATAATAACATACACATCATATCATCATAATATGAGGATTACAATCTCATACAGGCTAAACCTGGCTCTGATACCATGTAAGAATAATTGGACGCACCTGGAGTGCGACCGTTTCTCCCTTATACCCACGCTAATCGTATCACAGTAGCGGAAGCGATTATGACGCACAGCAAATACACCACGAACGGAAGAAGAAAAGAGAAATATAGTAGAGGGAATAGGGATTCACAATGACAGAGTTTCTGTATGTTAATTCAAGTATCTTTCAATTGAATCCCTTTACGCCTATTTATAGGGTTCTATGCACCCCTTCCTCTTCTACTAACATGTCCTTCCATCAGAGAGACAATATATCCTTTCGATTGAGAGATATGTTGTTTCAGTGAAACAATGCCACTTGAAGAGTCATATTGCATCGGACAAAAAACATGACTCATAACATTTTGGATAATATTACATATATCCACCCAAGCATTTATGTTATTTATACTTTGACCCCAATCTTATTGGGCTTGTGCCCAATCCACCAAGGGTGGACTAGGCTATTTTCCAACAGTGCCTTTGTCGGGGAGTCAATTTATTTGACTCCTTGTTTAACTAAGTGTCAAATAAAAATATTATTAACTGGGTTAATCTTTTGTGCACCTTCCAGTTAACTAGTTATAGTTTCTTGCATTCATTCATCATATAGGTTTTTGTTTGCATTAGCATCACATATCATACATTTTGCATATTGTGGTTGAATTTTGTGTGCATGCCCCGAGGTAAAAAAGTTATACCTAGTGATCTTGATCTTGACATCACTTTAAAATAGCTTAAGAAACAACTGAAAAAGGGTAAAGGAAAAGGAACAAAGGATACTGGTAAAATTCCCTTAGGACATCACATATTTGTTGAACTTAGTGCCTTTAGGGAACTTCATTCTGACATAGGTGATCAATTTAATCAGAATTTAGATATGGAGAACCATAATAAGGATGAAGGGGAAAATAATGGTATTCCACATAGAAGAACAATTAGGAAAGTCACTACTTTTGGTATTGATTTAAATCATCTTACTAATGTTGGACCTAACATGCATGCTGATTTTGAGATTAAAGGTTTATTGATAAATTCATTTCCTAAGTTTTATGGTTTGTCTTTAGAGGATCCATATCTACATTTAAGGGAGCTCTACTTGAATTGATCGAGTATGAAGCCAATTAGAGCTTCTGTAGAGGACGTCATGTGGAAAGTCTTTCACCACTCATTGGAAGGCAAGGCAAAGGAATGGTACATGAGCTTATCAAGACATATAGCTTATACATATCAAAGTTGGCAAAACTTGTAGAAAGCCTTTCTTGAGAAGTACTTTCCTGCATCTCAAACTTCTGCTATGAGAAAAGAGATCAATTCAATTCTCCAAGATCTAGATGAGACCTTATGTGAATATTGGAACCATTTTGAAGACCTCTTGGTTCGGTGTCCATATCACCAAATTCCTGATAAGTAGTTGGCTCAAACTTTCTATGACTGTTTGAAGGAGAAAGATCAAGACAAGATTGACACAAGTGCTGGTGGTGCTATTATTGATTTCATTGCTCCTGAAGCTTGGGAATTGATTAAAAAGATGGCCCTAGCTAAGCAAACCTATGGGGAGGCAAGAAGGAATGCTAGAGGACTTTATAATGTTAACTTTTCACCTCTATACATTCCTTAGCTTGACACCTTCACCGCTCAAATCTCTGCTTTGATGATAAAGTTAGACCGGATTGCTTCTAAACCATCCCTTCAAGAAGAAGTCAACTCGGTTGGTAAGGAATTGGCAGCCCCAAGTTGTTATCTTTGTGGCTCATTTATGCACATCTCCTACAATTGTTTATCTCAGCATGAACAGGTCTCTGCCATGTATCAAGGCCGCCCTAACAATCCCAAGTGGAATCCCTACTCAAATACATATAATGAAGGGTGAAGGCAAAATCCTAAATTTAGTTGGAGAGACAATAATAATAGAAGACAAAATCTTTGTCAACAAGGGAATATTGGAGCAGGTACTTCTTCCTTGTATCATAGGACCAGTTAACATAATTGCTGCTTTGCTATATTTAGGGGCTGCAATTAATGTGATGCCTAAATCTGTTTACACTACTCTAGGAATCAAAGCTATTAAGCCTACCAATGTTGTGTTACAACTAGCTGATAGGTCAATTAGGCATCCAGATTGTATCTTAGAGGACATCTTAATCAAAGTCAAAGATCTTGTGTTCTCCACTGACTTTTATGTTCTAGATGTGTCTAGTGAATTAACTCATGATTCAACTCTCATTCTAGGCAGACCCTTCCTTAGAACAGCAAATACCATCATATATATGAAGGAAGGTGCTATAACCATGGAGGTTAGGGATCATAAAATCTGTTTTAATATGTATAAGGCCATGAAACACCCTTATGAGAATTATTCCTTCTTAGGCATTAATGCAATTGATTTGACCATTGACGATGCTAGAGATGAATATGAATTTAGCTTGCATGATGATTACTGTTCTCATATGTATACTAAACATGATTCTTTTGAGATTGACGATGACATAGCTGCTTATGATGCATATTTTTCATCTCTTCCTTCTATACACTCTTTTTCTGATTCGTAAAAATTTCTGATATCCCTTGTAGCCACACGCAGAATTTTATTTCTGTTTCAGTCCTTATAAATCTTTACTTTTTGGTCCTCAGCTCCTACTTTTCTAATGTAACCTACAATTCAAATTAAATACCTTGTAATATCTTCATTCAAAATTTAAATTTTAAAGAGCAATCACAAGATTATAACAAATATCTCTTTTTAAGATTTATTTTCACACACTCACCTTTAATTCAATTTAATCATAATAAATTTTATTTAGCCCAAAATTAATAATAAAATCCCTAAATATGATATTAAATATTATGATAAAATCGGGACATATCAAATTCCCCCACACTTGGACCTTTGTACTCCTGGACAAAGATTATCAATTCAAAACCATCCAAGATGAATATCAATACAATTTAAAGATGAGCAATCTCATAGTATGGAAAGCAATAAATCAATTAATTAAGCTCCACAACTAGCATAAGTTATAAAACAAAGCAATGCAAAGGGATTAGTCAACTACACAATCAAATGTAATTGAAATAAGCAAAAGAGAGCTCTCTAGGATATTAGTGTTTACGCTCAGCTCTCCTCATTAGGTTCATCTCACTCTGGCTCACTTAACTATCACCTTACCATAGGCTTGTAACAACTCTAACATCTCTACCACTAACAACTCAACTCCCCAGTAATGGCGCCATTGATTTAGAATCTTTAGTCGCTTCGAGTTAAATCAAAATAAACCAAATTATGTAGTGAAGGGCACAACTCGGGTTGTGTTCTCTTGAGGAGCCTTTTATTTAATTCCTAAGCTAAACTAAGTGACAAAAACATTAAGATGAGTTGGAAATTGAATTTTCTTTTTTTTTTTTTAAATAATGGAAACTAACCTAGACTACTATTTTTGATTTTTTTTTTTGAGAAATTTTTGAGATAATTAATAAAAATTTGATTTAAACAAATTGATGATGAATGCTTCTTGGAAAAATGGAATGTAGGTTATCATCGCTCAAAATGATTTGGGAGTCAAACTACTTACTAAGTCAAAAATTAAACCTTAGCAACTCGCTAAGTCTAATGATATTAATTAGTGATTACTCTTAGAATTCTAGCTAGATAATTACTTCTTAATACACTATTTAATAGCACTTAGTGTGCAATTTAGGATTGGATTTACTTGTTCCTCTATACAATGAACACTCAACTAAGATATTCAAACAAGATCAAAGTAGTCATAATACTCATTCAAACTATGAAAGATTAGCACAACCTTATTAAACTAAAAAGGGAATATATAAATTTAAATCTCAAATCACACAATCCAATCCAAATCATAATTGTTCAATCACTACTAAGATAAATAACTCACAATCTCAGTAAATTAACCACATAACATAAAATCCTAACTCAGGAAATCCATTACATAGTTAAATAAAAAGATTAAAACAAATAACTTCCCTGAATGTATCTCTGGAGCTCAAACCAATCTTCCATCCCCAAGAAGCAAGAAAGAATTTAGCCTCTCATAGAGCTTATCATGCCACAACTCTATCAGACTTCAAGAAACCCATGAGAGATGAGATACTGGAAGGAAAAGAAGATGAAAGTGATGGTGGTTGAATAAGGTTTTGGTGAAGCTTAGTGGTGACTGATGATGTCTCTTCTCTCCCTTTCTTGTGTCTGCGGCTGCTCCTCCATGGATCTATTCTTTTTTTTTTCAAGGTGCTAATCCTCTTAGGTCCGATGGATGCTTCCTTTTTTTTATTTTCTTTTTAAGATTTGAAATCTCCGTCAAATCCCCTCCAAGTTTGGGCAAAAATCCCTCCAAGATTGTATTCAGATCAGATTTCCCTAAATTCTGCATAAGAGGCCAGAAAAATCAATTTCAAAGGTGGACGACGTTGATTTTCGGATATTGGGACCAAATTGGAAATTTGAAAATTCGGGGTTCTTTTCTAAAATTTTCTCTAATAGCCAAATGACTCAGTTCTAGTGGTAATCTTCGGATCTTGGGACCCAACTGGCATTTTCTCGATTTGGGGTAATTTTCTGTCATTTTCTTTGATCGTTTCCCTTCTGAAAGTGATGGCTAATATTACAGAAAGTGACCCTACTTTTTGTCAGAATTCCCTTGTAGCCACACGCAGAATTTTATTTCTGTTTCAGTCCTTGCAAATCTTTACTTTTTGGTCCTCAGCTCCTACTTTTCCAATGTAACTTACAATTCAAAATAATACCTTGTAATATCTTCATTGAAAATTCAAATTTTAAAGAGCAATCACAAGATTATAATAAATATCTCTTTCCAAGATTTATTTTCACACACTCACCTTTAATTCAATTTAATCATAATAAATGTTATTTAGCCCAAAATTAATAATAAAATCCCTAAATATGATATTAAATATTATGATAAAATCGGGACATATCAAATTCCCTCACACTTGGACCTTTGTACTCCTGGACAAAGATTATCAATTCAAAACCATCCAAGATGAATATCAATACAATTTAAAGATGAGCAATCTCATAGTATGGAAAGCAATAAATCAATTAATTAAGCTCCACAACTAGCATAAGTTATAGAACAAAGCAATGCAAAGGGATTAGTCAACTACACAATCAAATGTAATTGAAATAAGCAAAAGAGAGCTCTCTAGGATATTAGTGTTTACGCTCAGCTCTCCTCATTAGGGTCATCTCACTCTGGCTCACTTAACTATCACCTTACCATAGGTTTGTAACAACTCTAACATCTCTACCACTAAGAACAATAATGTAATGAATCAAGAGGACTTTCTGGGTGTGATGATGGAAAAGGCCACACTAAATAATTGAAGAAAAAACAAGTGTTTTGCATGTATATAAGCTAATAACCCTCCACTTAGCATCCAATTTACCACTTGAAGTGCATATGATTATTATATTATCATTTATAGAGATTCCCTAGAATTGCCTTATTTGAATGATTGTTTTTTCTTTTTATTTTCTTTTTTTTTTCTGTTGTTTTTATTATTTTTTTATTTTTTAAATATGTATATACATGGCAATTCAACATTCATAGAAACTAGGGGTGATGACAATTTACTTATAACGAGATAGGATGCAAAGATGCATAAATGATATACACATGCATAACAACTTAATGAAATGCTCAAAGGGGTAAACAATGGATGATTTGAAAGGTTTGTGTTTAGGTTGAAAGGGTTTAGAATTGAATGGCTCTATCCTTTCCATCACATTAATGTAAATATAGCTTTGACTCAGAGTTGAGACAAGTTCTAGAAGATGAAAATCTAAGAAAGCATGCACACATACTAGGAAAAAAATTAGGCTCAAATAACCTTCCAACAAGGGTTTTTCTTAATGCTTACCAAAACACAACTGCATAACAAACTAATCACAAAGCATTTACTTAGTTATTTCTAATGATAGAATTAAGAACAACAACTAATCAAAACATTGCAATTAACCATAATCAAGCTCAACTCTCAAATGCACAACTGACTTTGGAAAAACTTCCATTTTTCAAAACATTCAAGTTCCAAAAATCCAAGTGCGTGTTTTTTTCAAAACACACTCTGCACCACACTTACTCAATACATTGTCCTCAATGTATACAAGGAATACAATGCAACAATCTAACTAATCTTGAATGTAAGAGAGAGTGAGGATGGCATATGACAAGAGAACCAAAGAAACATAGTGTAACCCCCTAATTGTAATTACATCCGGTTTATGAAATTTGAGTGAAATAAAGACCAATAAAACAAAAATAACCTTTATAATTCCTTATCTTTAAGATTGGGTATCTCAAAAAACAGTTCAAAATATATTCAGCCTGGTCTCACATTCACATTCGAATATAATTACTTGAGAAATCAAATCACATTGATAAATATCAGAGTGCATAACTAAAATCCCGGCAACCCCGGGTTACTTGTATATATACACAATGGGTTTAGAGTTTCCCAAAATGGGGATTACATATCCAAAAAATCATTATTTACGTCTCATATACAAACGGTAATCCCAAACCAAAAACAGATAACCAACCCCTAACTAAATATCTCTAAGAGATCCTAACCACTCCTGGTTGTCCGTTTCCCTTTTGAGCCACATGCCCTATCTGAAATATTAGTCATTAGAAACAATGAGATTCTAAAGAATCCCAGTAGTAACAAATCACTCATACAATATATAAACACAAAGCATGTAAGTTCATCATGTTCAGCAGCAACACTATGAGTCATGGCTCGCGCCACAACTAACAGCACTCATAGCTGTATCACAATGCTCTATGCCCGCTTTCTTGGTAAACACTATGCCAGCTTTCATTGTAATCTCTGTTAGAACCGGCTATCACCCAAGAGGGGGGTGAATTGGGTGTATAATAAAAACTTAAGAACTTTAGAAATCTTTTCGTATCTTGACGAAAGCGGTAAGTATGAAGGTTTATAAATCAACAGTTAGATTAAATAATATATGCTGGAAATATAAGAGTTTAGGGAAGAGAATATGCAAACTGTGATTTATCCTGGTTCGGTCCAATCTGTGATGGCCTACGTCCAGTCCCCAGGCTCCTCCTGAGATTTTCAAATTCACTATCTTCTTGTTTAATCCGGGCACAAGAAAAGCCTTTACAATCCCACAAGTTTAGCCGGGTACTTGTGAAACCTTTTACAAATCTCTCACCAAGATACTCCCCCTTACGGCAAGTCTTACGAGCAGAGCAATCCCGAAGATCTTCCTCTCCTGCTTACTCATGCAAGTCTTACGAGCAGCAACGTTCTCTCCTGCTTACACCCTTGTAAGTCTTATGAGCAGCAACGTTCTCTACTGCTTGCACCTTGTAAGTCTTACGAGCAGAATGTCTTACTGGCAATTCTCTCTACAGCTTCTCCGTAAGAAAATCAACCCTCTCAAGGTCCCTCTACCTTGAGATCAACTCCGAAATATAATTGAAAGTGTTTACAGACTCTCTCACAGAGTGGATATAATACTCACTGAAGTACAATACAAATGATCACTCTCTCAACGATAAGTAATATTGAAACTGGAAAACAGAGAGTGTATGAGTAGAAGCAGAGGATTCACATGTCTATCATTTTTCTGGTAGTTGCTTGCTGTCTCTGTTTTTTTTCTGCGTTTTTCACTGCCTCCCATCAATGTTGAATGGTTTCTCATTTATAGTTGATGTAGATGATGACCGTTGTGAGCATTCGTCCGTTGGAGTCCCATTGCTTCATTTGAACGTTTGAGCATGTTTGAAAAACAAGCTCCTGTCCGTTGTGAAGTAAAGTGGAGTGTCTAATTGAACAGCGGGAAGATTCATTTTGAGCTGTACATCATGTTGTGGAGCGTTTTGTGTTTCAGACAATTTCTCATGGTGGGTCATTTGCTTGTCGTGGTTGGTAGCCGCCATTCGGTGTGTAATGATGAAGTTCACTGTAATTGACTTTAAATTTGAATTTGTAATCCGAACGTTTAATATCCTGTTTCACACTTGAAAAATATGTTAGCTAACATTTAGAATCAATAACAGGTGAAAACAAACTGATTTAATAACATGTAACCATATTCGGATTGTTCGCTGTGAGACTTGACGTTTTGGTCTTCTGCAGAATATCACTCGAGCATGAATATGCTCACTCGAGTGATATCAAGATTTTACTCCTTGATCTTCAGTTTTAAGTCTGTGCTCGCATAGGATTTCAGAGAGACAGAATTCTCACTCGCGAGTGATCTACGGCCTCACTCGAGCACAACTCCTCCTGCTCGAGTGATGTTGCATTTTCCACTGTGAGTGTCTTCTCGGGTCGTCACTCGCATACCATTTTAACAAGAGTGAGATTTTGTACTCGCGGGTGATTTGGTCTTTCACTCGAGCACACATACCTCTGCTCGAGTGAGACGCATATTCTCAAGGAATATGCTCTCAAAATCAACACTCGCATCAGGATTTCAGAGGGATGAATTTATCACTCGCAGGTGATGTGGGCCTTCACTCGAGCACAAAGACTCCTGCTCGAGTGAGAAATCATCCAATGCTCGAGCATGAATCCTAGTGCTCGAGTGTTGCAAATTTCTTCACGTTTCAGCTGCTTCTGGACATCACTCGCACGACATTTTCCAGGGAGATAGTTTTTACACTTGCGGGTGATGTGGGGCCACTTTAGAAAAAATTTGTTTGTTTGATTCAAGTGATGTATCATAAGAATGCTCTTGCCATATGCATTCCAATGCAACAAGAATCAGCTCCAAACTCCTTGTATTCTGCAAGTTATGATCGAAAGAGTGTGTATTTCGCTATACTGCACAAGCATCAACTTCCAGAAGACATATCTCCTAGAATATATGTTCAAATTAGGAAAATTACCTATCCATGGAAAGCTCTTTGAGTCTACTTTCATTTGGCACTGGTCTCGTCTCAATATGATGTGTAGTTTGTGAGTTATGCTCAACATACCGAACCTGTGTCAAAATATGACGGTCATTTCAGTTTCATTTTCGACGAATCATATATCCTTCATTTGATCTTCTTTCAATGTGATTCTGGTGCCCATTTTACGTGTTGGGAGTCTTCTTTCATATGCCACCAGTTTCGGGTCAATCCGACGTGTGGTTTGAGAGATATGATCAAAATACCAGACCTCGCTCAAGCTGAACGTAAAACAGATTAGAACAGAGTATACACCCCGTGCTCGAGTGAATCCATCTGTGCTCGAGTGTGTTCTTCCTGTGCTCGAGCATAACACCTTGTGCTCGAGCATAACACCTCTAGAAGTGCCAAAACTCATATATAAGTCATCTTAGCTTCGTATTAACCTATTCCAACCATCATTTGATCATAGAAACCTCCGGTATCATTATAGAAACCTCCAATATCACATCTAACAACTTGAATCTTGATATTCATGATAGATCTACCAAGTTCTTCATTCTTCAATATCTTTCTTCTTAGTTTTCCTCTTGATAATAATTCTCCATAACCAAAGTAAGCATCTCCTTGATTATCTTCAATTTCTTTCTTCTTCTTCCTCTTGTTCATTTTCATTAATTCAATCTTCTTCATTCTTTGCTTGACTAATCTACAAAAATATGTAATATAATAGTTAGTCAAAGAAATACATTATATAAACTTTTTGCTCTTATAACTTAATATCTATATTTGACATCATCAAAACTAATCATATCTAACAATCTCAATGCTAGCTTTCGCTGTAAACACTATGCCCTCTTTCGCGGTAAACACTATGTAGCAGCATCCCAAGGCACAAGGTATCACAAAGCAACAGCATCACAAAGAACAAAGTACCACAAAGCTCCACAAAGCGTCTCAATGCATCATAAAGCAGCAGCAGCAACACAATGCATGATAAGCATACATACAATATATTTACACGAAGTATAAGAGAGGAGTCACTACCTGTATCTTTCCTAACGTTCTTCGGCACAATGGGCTCACGAGTCTGATAGATGTCAAATCCTATAAACCAAATTAGGGACAACCGATCAATCTCTTTTCCGAATGATTATTTCCATAATACTCTAAGTTGGTTATCATTTAGGACTCTTTAGGTGGCTATTAGAGGCCTAAACATATGCCAAAAGGGTTAGAAGAAACTACCCTGAAGACCCCTTTTTCGAAAGCAGAATACTGATTTTTGGCTGACTCACTCGAGTGAAGATGACCTCAGTCGAGTGATAAGAGACTCGCACTCAAGTGAGAATAACTCTCACTTGTAAGTGTTTGACAGTGAGCAACAACCATAGCCATAAAGTGCTCACAATACTTGAGCATAAGGCTTTGCACTTGGGTGATGACTCCAAATCCACTCGAGTCCCCGAAAGTGCAACACAGAAAGTGCATACCCGAGAGCACAGACAACTTTAGAGGAAAAAGCTCACTCGAGCACAGCCCTTGGTACTCGGGTGAGAAGACCACACTTGCGAGTGTCAAAACACACTCTTGAACATTGATTAGTGAGTGACAACCCGAGACGCAGCCCTAAACAAGAACTCACACCTTCACACAAGTGATCCCAAGCTCACTCGAGTGATCATCAATGTCACTCGCGGGCAAAGAAGTGAACTTGAGCTTTCTTCATGAAAACCCAGGCAAAACATAAAGAAGAAAGGAAAAATACACGCAGCACTCGAGTGAGATCCCTCCTCTCTCGAGTGATACTATCAGATTGCCCAGATTGCAACAACTAACAGAAATTCCCATATTAGTCAAAATTACTCCCAATAGTTCCCAAACTCCATACAAAGCTCATTCCTACTTAACATTGCCTAAGGAACACATTGGTAACCTCAAATAACACAAAATCCCATTCTAACCACAATTTAACTATTGGGTCTCTAATTCACACACAATACCCAATTCCAATCAACACACTTCCAAACTTCAAAACCATTACCAACACTCAAATAACCTCACACCATACAAGTTCCAACATCATTCATCATGCAATTCATGCATTCAAAAATTGGCACAAAACCAGGGCAAATTCTAGAATTTATCAACCTTAACCAAAAATCACAATAAATATACCAAAAAGCATCAAATCCTTACCTCTTTACTTTGCCAAAACCAGAACCTTGATTCTCAAACTTTCAATTTGCTCCAACACACAAACTACCACCTTTTAAAATTCTGAAAGCACCAAAATGGAGCTCTAACACTATGAACAAATTTAATGAAGAGGATTTGGGCATATGAGAACTATTACTCACCTAAAATTCAAGCTTTCTCTTTCTCTTTCTACCTTGATCGTTGGAAATGGAGGGATGAGGAGAGAGATGATGAGAGATGGTGAGGATGATGATGAAGCAACACATATTTTCCCTTCCCAAAGCTCACAATCGAATAGGAGAGAGAAGAGAGAGAAAAAGTGAGTTTTTGTCTTTTGTGCATGATCCTTTGGTCCACATAATGACACTCGGCATAATCTAGCTCACTTCCTCCATGAGTTCACATAAACTCAAAGCACATAATTCCGAGCCATAGCCAATAGATCTCAACCCTTGATCTCTAATCACCAATGAGTTTCCTCTTTGGTAAATGCCCAATTGGTCGGTGAATTTCCAATTTTACCGTTTTGCCCCTGGTTTTCACTATGATTATTAAATCATAACCATGAACATTTATATCAAATTCACATCATATTTCTCTAAAAGTGTTTAATTATACTAATTACAATCAATCTCGAAATCATTAGCCCTTAATCTCAAATTGGGTCATTACACATAGGGGGTCTTATTGAATTTAAACACTAAATAACTAATCCTACTGTCACTACTAGGAATGTATCTCCCCCACACTTATCTGAAGCATTCATCTTTAATAAATTTCACAAGCAATTAGATACATGATATGAGAGATTGAGAGAGGAAAGGGATAACCTGGCCTCAAGGCGGCTCAGTACTATCATGGTAGAGCTTGAGGAAATGACTATTAACTTTGAATTCTAACCTGCTAACCTCATCCAGTAACTCTACTGTTCCAAAATCATGCATCTTAGTGACTATGTATGGTCCTTCCCTACAAGAGATCTTAGAGAAGAAGAATGGAAAGGAAGTTAAACAACCTCAAGTGAAAGAGCAACCGCTTCTGGAAGAGGTTAATGAGAAAGCTCCATCCACACATGAGAAGGGTGAATCAAGCATTAAACGAGCCTTAATGCAAAATGGTAGGGAGGTAAAAATTTCTAATATCCCTTTCCCTAAAGCTTACCAAATAAGATTGATTACCTATGTCAGAATGAAGTTCCCTAAAGACACTAAGTTTAGCAGATATGTGATGTCCTAAGGGAATTTTACTAGTATCCTTTGTTCCTTTTCCTTTACCCTTTTTCAGTTGTTCCATAAGCTATTTTAAAGTAATGTCAAGATCAAGATCACTAAGTACAACTTTTTTACCTCGGGGCATGCACACAAAATTCAACCACAATGTGTAAAATGTATGATATGTGATGCAAATGCAAACTAAAACCTATATGATGAATGAATGCAGGAAACTATAACTAACAACTGGAAGGTACACAAAAGATTAACCCTGTTAAAAAATTTTGTTTAATTGACACTTAGTTAAACAAGGAGTCAAATAAATTGACTCCCCGGGAACGACGCATTGAGGATGTTAGAGATGAATATGAATTGAGCTTGCATGATGATTACTATTTCCATATACATGCTAAACATGATTCTTTTGAGATTGACGATGACATAACTGCTTATGATACATATTTTTCATCTCTCCCTTCTATACACTCTTTTTCTGATGCTTGTAGTTGGATGTGACTTGCCTTGATTTCAATATTAGTTGCACTCTTTCTACTTCACAAGTTTACACTTTTTTTTCTGATGATGCTAACTCCACTTTTGCAAGTGATTCTGTTTTGGGAAAAGGTTTGCTTCTTGACTATGCAGATACTTATAATAAGGTGGAAGCTGGGAATCTAGCTGGAAGTGACTGCAATAGCTCTCTTGACCAGGAAGATGAAAAGAGTTTCCTTCTAGCAGTTCCACCCTCTTATACATTTAAACCATAACAGAAGCAACCTTTGTCCAAGAATAATGAGTTTAAGGAGACTCATTCACTTACCACTGCTCCTAAATCTATTATTTCTCCTCATACGTTAAAATATTTGAAAGATATTCTTTCTAGCTATGATACAGGTATGAAAGATGATAAGCCTAAGTTTGTTTCTGCTATCAGTCAACCTCAAGTTGACTCAACACTTGGGAAGGTCAAGGAGCAAGAGATGAATGTAAAGGAGCTTAATGCACACCAACCACCTGAGGTTACAAAGGAAAGTTCTCTTTACTCTCTTCAACTCCCTGAACTAATCCCTTCTACTGTTCAACCCCCTATCCTTGAATTGTAACCTTTGCCTCATAATCTTAGTATGCATTCCTTGGGCAAGATGATAAACTGCCTGTAATTATTTCTAATGCTTTGTCTTATGATAAAGAGTCTAGATTGCTCTGTGTACTTAGGAAGAATAAGGAAGCTATTGGTTGGACATTGGCTGATATACCAGGGATTAATGCATAGTGCTTGGACATTTGATTTCTCAAAAAGGTATTGAAGTTGGCAAGGCAAAAATTGAGGTGATTTCATCATTGCCCTACCCATATTCACTTAAGGACCTTCGATCATTTTTAGGGCATGTTAGTTTCTACCGACGTTTTATAAAAAAATTCAGTAAAATTGCATTGCCTTTGTCTTGATGATACGTGCAAGCTAGCATTTGATGAGTTGCGACATAGGTTACTCACTCCTCCTATATTAGCTCCTCCTAATTGGGAACTTGTGTTTGAGTTGTCTTGTGATGCATCCAATAGTGCTATTGGAGCAATGCCTAGCCAAAGAGATAGTAAGGTCTCTAAGGTCATAGCTTATGCTCTAAAATATTAGACAGTGCTCAGATTAATTACACAACTACTGAGAAAGAGTAGTTTGCAATTGTGTTTGTTTTAGATAAATTTAGATCATATCTAATCAACTCTAAAGCTGTTGTCTTCTCAAACCATACAATTGTCAGGTATTTGTTCAAAAAGCCATAGTCTAAGCCAAGACTGCTTCGCTGGGCTCTTCTTATACAGGAATTTGATATTGAGATCAAGGATCGAGTAGGAGCAGAGAATCATGTTGCGGATCACCTCAGTCGGCTTCTTAATGATACAAGGGGAGTTGATTGTTCTACTATAGTCTATGATAATTTTCTTGATATTGCCTTGTGTGTTATGGAATTAAAGGAACCATGGTTTGCTGACTTGGTTAATTATTTAGTCTTAGGATTGATTCCTGCACATTTGTCTCCGTTTCAAGTGAAGAAATTAAAGCGAGAAGCCCAATACTATGTTTGGGATGAACCACACCTGTGGAAAATGTGCAGTGACCAGATAATTCGAAGATGTGTACCAGAAGAGGAATTCCAGTCTATCCTTTCTGCTTGTTATTCAATGATATGTGGTGGACACTTTAGTGCTAGAAAGACCTTTAGGAAAGGGTTAGAGGCTAGGTTTTACTGGCCTACCCTGTTTAAGGATGCATATTTATATTGTAAGGCATGTGATAAATGCCAATGTTTGGGGGGTTAGGTAAATGGCACGAGATGCCACAACAACCCATGCTTTTTTGTGAGGTATTTGATGTATAGGGCATAGACTTTATAGCACTTTTCTGCCATCATCTGGGTTTACTTATATCTTGTTAGCTGTAGATTACCTCTCTAGGTGGGTAGAAGCCATTCCCACAAGAAAGGATGATGCCCAAACAGTCTCCAAGTTTCTCAAGGCTAACTTCTTTTATAGATTTGGAGTGCCAAGGGCTATAGTAAGTGACAGAGGTACCCATTTTTGTAATAGGGTTGTCAATAACCTATTTGCTAAACTTAGAGTTACCCACAAAACGTCTACTGCTTATCATCTACAGACGAATGAGTAAGTAGAAACGTCTAATAGAGAGGTCAAGTAGATTTTGGAAAAGATTATTAAGCCTTTAAGGAAAGATTGGAGCCAAGGTTGGAAGAAGCACTATGAGCATACAAAACTACATTCAAAACACCAATAGGGATGTCTCCTTACCGGCTTATCTATAGAAAAGCATGTCACATTCTGGTAGAGTTGGAGCATAAGACTTATTGGGCAGTAAAAGCGTGCAATATGGATATGGAAGAATCCGGCTTAGAGAAGAAGTTGCAACTACAAGAATCGAAGGAGATGCGATTGGAAGCTTATGAGAGCTCTTGTATCTACAAGGAGAAAACCAAGCAGTTACATGACCAAAAGATTATGAGAAAATACTTTAAAGTTGGTGACAAGTTTCTACGCTTTAAGGCCTGATTTGCACTCAAGCCTGGAAAACTTAACACCAGGTGGGAAGGACCATACATAGTCACCAAGGTGTATGATTTTGGAATAGTAGAGCTACTGGATGAGGTTAGCGGATCAGAATTCAAAGTCAATGGTCATCTCCTCAAGCTTGACCATGATAGTGCTGAGCCACCTTGAGGCTAGGTTGTCCCTTTCCTTTCTCAATCTCTCATATCATGTATCTAATTGCTTGTGAAATTTGTTGAACATGAATGCTTGAGATAAGTATGGGGAAAGGACATTCCCAATAGTAACAATAGGATTAGTACTTTAGTGTTTAAATTCAATAAGACCCCCTATGTTTCCTTGGTTTTCTTATCATATGCCATCCCCACTCTCTCTTACATTCAAGATTAATTAGATTACTGCATTGTATTTCTTAAATACATTGAGGACAATGTATCGAGTAAGTGTAAGGGAGAGTGTGTTAAGGGAAAAAAACCTGTACTTGGATTTTTGGTACTTAAATGTTTTGAAAAATGGAAGTTTGTCCAAAGTCATTGGTGCATTTGAGAGTTGAGCTTGATTATGGTTAATTGCAATGTTTTGATTAGTTTTTGTTTCTAATTCTAGCATTGGAAATAGCTGAGTAAATGCTTTATGGTTATCCTATTATCTAGTTGAGTGTTTTGGTAAGCATTTGAGAAGAACCATTGTTGGAAGGTTATTTAAGCCTAAAGTTTTTCTTTTTATGTGTGCATGCTTTCTTAGCTTTTCATCTTCTAGAACTTGTCTCAACTCTGTGTCAAAGCTATATTTACATTAATGCGATGGAAAGGATAGAGGCATTCAATTCTAAACCCTTTCTACCTTAACACAAACCTTTTAAATCATCCATTGTTTACCCCTTTGAGCCATTCATTAAGTTGTTATGCATGTTTATATCATTTACGTAGTCTTTACATCCTATCTTGTTATAAGTAAATTGTCATCACCCCTAGTTTCTATGAATGTTGAAATGCCATGTATATACATATTGAAAAAGAAAAAAAGAGAGGAAAAAAAGAAAAAAAATCATTCAAATAAGGCAATTCTAGGGAATATCTATATATGACAATATAATAATCATATGCATTTCAAGTGGTAAATTGGATGCTAAGTGGTGGGTTATTAGCTTATGTATATGCATAACACTTGTTTCTTTCTCAATTATTTCATGTGGCCTTCTCCATCATTACAACCCATGAAAGTCCTTTTGATTCATTACTTTATTATTTTTAGCGGTAGAGATGTTAGAGTTGTTACAAGCCTATGGTAAGGTGATAGTTGAGTGGGCCAGAGTAAGATGATCCTAATGAGGACAGTTGAGCGTAAACACTAACATCCTAGAGTGCTCTCTTGTGCTTATGTCAATTACATTTGATTGTGTAGTGGACTATTCCCTTTGCATTGCTTTGTACTATGACTTATGCTAGTTGTGGAACTTAATTAATCGATTTATTATTTTTCATACTATGAGATAGCTCATCTTTAAATTGTATTGATGTTCATCTTGGATGGTTTTGAATTGATAATCTTTGTTCAGGAGTACAAAGGTCCAAGTGTGGGGGAATTTGATATATCTATATTTTATCATAATATTTAATATCTCAATTAGGGATTTTATCATTATTTTTGGCCTAAATAGCATTTATTATGATTAAATTGAATTAAGGTGAGTGTGTGAAAATAAATCTTAAAAGGATATATTTGTTATAATCTTGTGATTGCTTTTTAAAATTTGAATTTTGAATGAAGATATTATAAGATATTGATTTGAATTGTAGGTCATTTTAGAAAGTTGGAGATGAAGGACCAAAAAGTAAAGATGCAAAAGGACTAAAGAAGAAAATGAAATTTTGCATGTGGCCGATGGGAATTGTGACAGAAATTTGGGGTATTTTCTGTAATATTAGCTCCTACTTTCGGTGAAGAACATATCAGCAGAAATTACAGAATGGTACCCTGAATTGCAAAAATGTCAGTTTTGTCCAAAATTTAGCAAAACACTGCTAGAATTTATTCTTTTGGTAGCTGATTCATGGGAAATCTGATTTGAATATATTCCAATAGGGATTCTGCCGCAAATAGAGGGATTCTAATGAGATTTCATATACAAGGAAAATAATAAATAAATTAAAAGGATTGAGAGCCTTTAGGTAGAGATCATCGGCACTTTAAAAGCAAGACCTGGAAAAAAAAGAAAAGGGAGGAGACACGTATAAGCAGTCATGAACGAGAGAGAGAGAGAGAGAGAGAGAGAGAGAGAGAGAGAGAACAAGAATTGCTACCTATCAATGGGCTTTTGATAAGTATTGGGGTGTATATATCATCAACTTTAGAGTTGTAGAGTTTTTTGCAAAAAAAAAACAGAGAGAGAAAAAAAAGAAGGAAAAAAAATATTGAGTATTTGAATAAAATTAAGGGTTGTTGTGATGAGATAAATTTATAAGTTTGCCCAATTTTCAATTGCTCTATTTCTTAAATGTAGCCCTTCATATCATATTTTACATTCCTTTTACCTTAATCCCATTACAACCCTTAATAAGTCCTTTTTGATTTGAATCATGCATGTGAATTAGATAATGAAGATTGAGATTTTTAACAAGCCTATGGTGGTGCAATTTTTTGTGTTGAATTTGAGTGAAACACTTACCCTAAAACACTTGAGAGATAGAGAGAATGAGTTACAATTAGGAACTCAGTTTATTCATTTCAAATAAAGTTACTAGTTTATATTTTCATTGATTCATGAATACTTTACTATGAATTTGGGTGTAATTGATAAATAAATAAAGATTTTGGAATAAAATAGAATTTCTTGAAAAATACTAAATCAGACTCTGTTTCAGTTTTATGGCAATATTTAGAGCTCTATATGTTGGATTGGGACATTCTTTATATAGATAAAAAGCCAAAAAAGAGCTCTACAACTTTTATGTTGAGACCAAAACCCAATTCTATCTCCAAGAGTTTTGAATTTTGCTCGGAAGTTGAGAATGTAATTTGATCATAACTAGAGCTGTAAATATTGAAATGAGGAGTTTCTACTTGCATCTTCAAGCTAAGATCTAGAGCAGCAACTTTCATGAAAATCAGAATGTGAAATTCTACGAAACATTTTAGCTACCATTCCACCTACCGTTTTACCTATTATTTCAGCTATTGTTCCACCTACCACTTCACCCACCACTTCATCTTCTATTTCACCTACTCCATTCTTCCCTATATTAAGCCATCCTCTCCCTCACATTTGACACACAATTTCATATCCATTACTCTCCTCTCTTCTCCACTTACACACCATTTTCATATTCATTACTCTCCTCTCTTCTCCATATACACCATCATCTTAGAGTTAATTTCATGCATTGTATTTGTTTCTTGCCTGCCTCATACATGGAAGGTTTTACCTCCTGCATAGAAGGCTTAGGTAGTCCTCCTTTATGGATGGTTTAGGTTGCCACCAACATGAAAGGTTTTACCTCCTATAATGAAGGCTAGACTTTTCCATTTTCATGCATCTTGTGGTTGTATTTTTATGTTTTAGAATTTAATAACTACATTTATTGCAATTTTTATAATGTTTTCAATTTATTTTATTTTTGTTTTTAATTTCATCATGTGCTAAACTTTCATTTTCCTAGGGTGATGACGTAGCTTATTAATAACGGATTAAATCTTAGCTTATTAAATCTAGTTTGAATTTCTCCTTCATGATTGAGTTTTAATTATTGTTCTTAATTCTTTCAATTGATTGGCCACCTTTTGAATGATTCCAATATGTATATTGAGACCGGAAGGAGATGCATGTGTATAGATCCTATAATTAAAACATGACTTGCATATGAAATAGGAATATATTCATTTGAGTTGGTAGTCTTACTAAGTTCCATAAATCTTAATGCATAATTAATTGCTTAAATTCATATAGGAATATATTGGATTAGCAATTAATTATAGAATTGCGTGACCTTAGAAGAAGCTAGTAATTAAATTAGGAAAACTTGACAATCAATCATATAGAATAAATTGGGCTAGAATAGATAAGTGATTCAATCCAAAATTTATTAAGTGAAATTTGACCCCTAAGGCTTTTTCTCATGTTGCTTTCATATCATTTGCACTCATGGTTAATCATCTTTTATTTAGTACTCTCAATCACCAACTAATCGATCGACTAAATAGAATTAAAATTACCCATTTTGGTACATAGTGATCAATCCTCATGGGAACAATACTCTACTCACTTCTGTATTATTTGATTGTGATAATGTATACTTACACTATTTAATAGACCATTTACATTTGTAACACCAGTGATGAAAACGGAAGATTTGATGCCAACAAATGTGCTTCACTGACTAAGTTGACCTTCGCCTCGCTGGAACAGATGCCCAACAATTGGACAGCTGAGAGCAAGGTGGAGCATGGGAACATGAAAATATTAATTGCATGCATGGGGAAGGAGGGGTGTTGAGTCAACCGAGGTAGTTGGGGAATATTCTTAAGGCAATAGTAAGACATATTTGGTTGAAAATCTCAAATCTTTCATAAATGAGAATGTGCCAGTTGGTGGGCCAATAGGAAATGAACAAGTGGGAAGTAAGTCTGAACTACAACCTGTGCGTAGGAAAATTGAAGTTACAAAAGGAAGGCAATCGGGTCAAAAAGCTAATAGTTGGGCTGGTTTGAATTGGCTCAAAGTTATGATATATGAAATCAAAAATCAGGGAAGTTTCTTTTCAAATAGGTCAAGTTGTTTTCAACCCAACCTATCCAGTCTAATAGAATAATAATCAGGGTGTGGAATTAGTGGAGCTAAATGAAGATATGGAAGAGGCCCAACCAGGTAATATTGCAAATCAGTATGGAGAAAAGGTGGGTGAATTAGTAATGCAAGTGGAATGTGTAAATTTAAAAGGGGTTGCAGATGATAGGTAGACGTCTTTGTTAGCTAAACAGAAAAAATCCCACTCACAAGAATCCCCTAGGTTTGCGGAAGAAAAGCAACAGGCTGAATAGTATTTGAAAAAAGTGGCTGAAAAGGAAAGGAACTCCTGTAGAAGCGCTTTATTCATAGCTGAATTAAATGAACTAGTTTCGGTAGATGAGGTAAATAAGAATTCATCTGCTAATATTTTGAATTTTTCTCATGGGGTTATGGATCACCAAGAAAGGTGACAAACAAGGGAACAAGGGAAAGCGAAAAAGGTATTATTTCAAGGTGAAAGTTCGTCCTCAGTTAGTGAAAGGGGTGGTAACTGGCCTTGTCTAGTCACTAAGGAACCATGATCCTTGCCTGGAACTGTTGGGGTCTTAGAACCACCTCGACGGTTCAAAATCTAAGGTTCCAGTGTCAAAAGTATAAACCAATGATTTTTTTTATCAAAAACTAAAATACAGAGGGATAGAATTGAAAAAATTAGAAGAAAGTTGGGGTTTGAGTTTGGCACATATTATGACCTTACTAGTAGATCGAGGGCTTAGCTTTATGGTGTAAAGAGGGGATGGAACTAACTATAAGTATGGTGAGTAGATTTATTATACATGTTTAAGAGATATTGATTGATGGGAAGAAGTTTGGATCAATGACCTCCCATATTCCATGGTCAGTATTAGGTGACTTCAACACTTTACTATGTCAATCGGATAAGAAAGGTAGGTATCGAGTTTCAGAAAGGGAATTTGGAGCTTTTGAGACTTTATGTCTGTTTGCGAGTTATTAGAACTGGAGACAAAAGGAAGCAAGCTTACTTGGATGAATATAAGATATCGTGAAGGGCTCATAAAGGAATGTATGGACAGAGCATTCACAAATGGTGTACAAAGAAGGTTGTATCCAAAGGGATTATGTCAAGTTCTGGAGGTTGTTGGATCTGACCATGCCCCTCTTCTGTTACAGTTAGAGTACAAAGATGGGCTATCCCCAAAGATCTCTTGATTTAACCAAAGATGGGTTCAACATCCAGATTTTGAGATTCTTGTGCAAACTGTGCACTAATTGGGAGTCAAAAAAATGCCAATTTGAGTTTAAAGGATTTTGCTGGTAATTTGAAATATTTTTGGTCTGTCTTAGAAAAATGAAGCAAAAAGGAATTTGGGAATCAATATCAATTGGTCAAGAAATTGATGAAGCAAATTAATGAATGTTTGTCAAGAGCTGATAATGATAATCTGATCAAAGAGCTATCAGACTTAAAGAAGCAATTGGAGGAAGCTTGGAAATAGGAAGAACTTTTTTGGGCCCTATAATATCCCAAATTTCGGTTAAGGGATTATGACTCCAAAAAGGGTGTGTGATTATTGGTAAATCAACACTTATGGAAAATGTGATATGTTTTGAGAATCGGATGTGTTATGAGTTGTGCCGACACCCTGTATTTAAGCTCAATTATGGATTAACATCTAAATTGACTTAAAATAGAGGGAGGGCGCCTATTGGGGTTAAAAGGAATAATATGATATGTTTGGTGGTGATTCGGTGCGAATTACCATAATCAGGGGCAAAACGGTAAAGTTACCGACCAATTGGTCAATTATCGAAGAGGAAACTCATTGGTAACTTTAAGATCAATGGTTAGGATTGATTTATGCAAGAGATCAAAGGAAGGAATCTCATGTGTGTAGGATTATGTGAGCTCATGTTGATGAAACAAGATTGTGACACTTGGCCTCTTGTGAGCCATTGGATTTGGTCAAGATTTCAAACTCTTCCCTCTCTCCTCTCTTCCTTCTAGGTCGACTAGTGGGCACTGGAGGAGCTAAAATATGTGTCATCTTCATCCTCTTCACTCTCTCTCTCTTGTTATCTATTTTCACCAAGTTTGAGGGAAGAAAGAGAAAGAGAAAGGTGATGTTTTAGCCTTGTTCTTGTCTCCTTTAGCTCAAACACTCTTCTATAATGTTATTCATAGTGATGAGAGCTTCATTGCTATGATTTTAGATTTGTGAAAGAAGATGCTTTGAGAGCTTAAGGAAATTTGAAAGATGAAGAATCAAGAAACTAGCTTGGGAAAGAGGAAGGGTAAGTATTTGTACCCTTTTGATCTAAGTTTTGTAATTTTTGGTTAAGTTATGTGAATTGTGGAATTTTGCCCTAATTTTATGTGACATGTAATTGGGAGAATTGCTTGTTGTATTGTAGTAAAAATGGTGTTTTAAATGTGTTTTGGTGTCATTAGGATTGTTTGGATAATTGAAAATAAAGTTAGTGAAATTGAGTATAGTGTGTAATAAGTGTGACTAATGGGGAAAATGTCATTGTGATATGAATTTGGGTGTTTTGAGGTGTCCAATGGGTTCCTTGTTTAAAATTATATGGTAGTAGTCTTGTGTTAGAGTTTTAGGACCATTGGAAACATATTGGTTGAGTTGGGAAAATTCTGATATCCACTACGTTTTGGCTTCTGATAGAGCCTCACTCGAGTGAACAGGGGTCTCACTCGAGTGCAACATGATATTTTCCCTTTCCCCTTCAGTTTTGGTTGCACTTTCATGTGGAAGAAGCATGAGTGTGGGTTAGCACTTGTGAGTTTTATGCCCTTACTCGAGTGCTAGAGCTAGTGCTCGAGTGCACTTCTGGCTCTGAGTTTTCTATGCTCTTAGGTGAGCACTTCCTGTGCCTTACTTGGTGGGACTCGGGTGGGTGTAGGGGCATCACTCGAGTGTTGATCTTGATGCTCGAGTGGAATGAGAATTTCTGGTCTCTATTTGTGCTTTCGGTCAAGCACTCACACGAGTGAGCTTTTGTACTCGAGTGCAAGTCATCTCATCACTCAAGTGCGTCATCCAGCACTCGAGTGATGCAACCAAAAATGGGATTGTGAGGTTTCAAAAGTGATCATTGGTCAAGTTTCTCCCAACCCTTTAGGCATGTGTCTGGGCTTTGAGTAGCCACCTAAAGGTTGTGAATGATAACCAACTTAAGTATTTGAAAGTTAAGGAATTGGAAAATATTTGCCCTGGTAGTAGTAGCTGGAGCTGGAGCATAAATGGAAAGAATAAGGGTAGGGAACTTACCTCTTCTGCATGTATTTGATATTTGTGTTGGTGTATTGATTCATGTATTGCTTTGCTTGATTATGTGAAACATATATGAATGATTGTAGCTCTGTTTCTATTTATGCTATGGCCATAAGTATGTTGTTTGAAACATTGAGCTCGCAGATATGTCATTGTGTGAGAATGAGTTAATGTGATACAAGCATGTCATGCATTAAACACTTATCTTGCATTCATATTGGTATTGTTTTCCTACTGGGATTCTCTAGAATCTCACCCTCCCTACCAACAGTTAGACAGGGCAAGCGGATCAAGGAAGGAGCAAGCAGCCAAGGGCGGAAAAGACTCCTTCGGGATGTGATTTTGGTTGTTGGTTATCATAGTTGTGAGTATTCTATATTTGGTATTTGTAATTGGATTTGAATTTGGGAATGTATATTTGGAATGTGTATTTGAGATAAGATTTGTGAAATCCCCAAGTGAGAACTTGTAAATAGGCGTATGTGCCCTGTAAAACTTGGATTAATGTAAGAAAATCGGGATTGCCGAGATTATTATGTTGTGCATTATGATATGTTATGAATGTGATTTATCTTCGTGTGGTAATTATATTCGAAATGTGAATTGGAGACCAGGTTATTTGGATTTCAAAATGTATTTGTGTAAACCCCGTCTGGTAGATGGGTTTGAAATGAGTTTTGATTGATATTGGTCTCTATTTCACTTTAATTGCGTATTTTGGATATAATTATGGCAGGGAGTTACAGGCACAGAAATCACAGGTTTAGTGGATGAAGTATGGTGATCAAAACACAAAGTTTTTCTATCTCACTACAATCATGAGAAGATGTAGAAATTGGATAGCGAGACTAAAAGTGAAGATGATCGGTGGATTAAGGATGAAGAAGCTATTAGCCAATGCTTTAATAGGTTTTGTTCAAATCTTTTTGAATCGTCATGACCAAGAGATTTTACTGATATATTGCAGTACATTAAACCTAGTATTTCAAGTGATGATAATGAAATATTGATAAGGGCCATTACTAAAGAAGAAGTTAGAAAAGCAGTGTTTGGTCTTGGGGTTACAAAAGTACTAAGGCTGAATGGTTTCATAGGAAGCTTCTATCAAAAAAGCTGGCACATCATTGGAGATCAAGTGTGTAATTTAGTTACCAATTTATTTGAATATGGTCTTTTGTTAAATGTCATTAATGAAATAGAACTGGTTCTGATTCGGAAAACTGAAAGACTAGAATTTGTTAAGAAGTATAGGCATATTAGTTTATGTAATTTTGCCTATACATTTTTTCCAAGCTCATGGCAAACAGGTTTAAATCACTTCTTGATAGGCTCATTTCTGAGTGTCAAAGGGCTTTTATACCAGAAAGAGTTATCCAAACAACATTGTTCTTGTCCATGAGTCCTTCCACCATTTGAAAAGTAAAAAAAACACACTCAAAAAGGGCTATCAAGCTTGATACGAACAAGGCTTATGATGATATGGAATGGGACTTTCTAGTTGTTTTAATGCTAAAAATGGGGTTTTCTAGTAGCTGGGTTTTAAGGATATTATGGTGTATATCTTTTGTCTATTTCTCTGTCATGTTATCTAGTAAAAAAATGTTTGAAGTAGGTTCTAGAAGAGGTCTACAACAAGGAGATCCTCTCTCCCCATATCTGATTATGTTGGTGAGCAATGCTCTATCAATCATGATTGATAATTGGCAAGCTAGAGGGCTCATTAAAGGGATCAAAATTGCACGTACTTGTCCACAGTTAACTCATTGTTTGTTTGCGGATGATTCTGTGTTTTTCTTGAAGGCAGAAATTGATAATTGTAGAAATCTGCAACATATATTGAATGTATGATGTCATGTTTCAGGACAGTTGGTAAATATTAGGAAATCATGTTTATTTTTCTCTTACTAAGTCCTGGTTTTACTAAGGAAGGAAATTGGACATATTTTTCATATTGCAGCAGTGGATGTTCCTAGAAGTTACTTAGGCCTGCTAATCATTTGGGGGAGATCTAAGAGGCAAGCTCTAAACTTTGTGATTAATAAAATTAAAAAGAAAATGTTGGGATGGCAAAGAAGGTTTTTGTTAAAGCAGTTGCTAATTCTATTTTGGTATATTCTATGTCCTATTTTTTATTCCCAAAATCTGTTTTGGTAAAACTGGATAGTATTGTAAGTAGATTTTGGTGGAAGGGTTCTGTTAATAGGCAGAAATCCATTGAGTTTCTCAGCAAACTTTAAAGAAACTAAAGGAGGAAGGAGGAATGGGCCTTAGAGACTTTAAAGCTTTTAATCTTGCTCTGTTTGCTAAGATTGGGTAGTGCATTTTGTAGGAACCAAATCAGCGATGGGTTCGTCTTTTGAAGAGCAAATATTTCCCAAGAACCAGTTTTATGGAAGCAAATCAAGGTAGCTCATCCTCATGGGTATGGATCAATATTTTGGCAGGAAGACAAATACTTGAAGGCAATGTGGCTGTGAGTGTGGGGAATGGTCTATCCAAGAGAATTTGGAATGACCCTTGGATTCATAAGCTACAGGTAATGAATTGATTGCACAATGCCCTTTCCTATCTTTTTCTACTCTTAAAGTCATTGACCTAATGAATAATTCTGGGTGGGATTTATTTCTAATAAGGGGATCTGATGTGGAGGCTAATGCAATCAGAAGTATGCCTCGAGTTTTAAGTAACATGACTAATAACTGGATATGGATTAAAGGTTTTAAAACAACATATTCTATTAAGGAAAGATATAAATGGCTTAGTTACAAAAAAAAGATATAAATGGCTTAAGGATACTCATCTGGGTACTAGTGGACTTAATGGATTTGCAATGAATGGAAACAACTTTAATATTTGGAAATATGTGTGGAAATTAAAGCTGCTATATAAATTTTGAACCTTCATGTAGAGAATCCTATCAAATGCACTTCCAACCATTTTGAATTCAGAAAAAAGAAATTGTATGGAATTTGATGAGTATCCAATCTACATGACCAAAAGTGAATCAGTGTCTCATTTATTGTTAACATGTGATTGGGCATAAAGAGTCTAGTATGGTAGCCCTTTTGCTTTTCATACTCAAAGGCCTCAAAATGGTGACCTAAGAAGTTGGCTAAGTTATATGTTTGCACTTCCCTCTATGACTGATTATGATAAAGCACTTATTGTAGTAATACTATGCATATGCGGAAAACCAGGTGCAATTTTGTCAACCAACAACATCCAATGTACACCTTAAAGCAAGCATGACTTTTAGGGAGTTCTGGCAAGCTAACAATTGGAGTTCCAGTTCACTCATGCAAAATACGGCTAATATGGATAATGCATGTAAGGATAAGAGATGGAGATCATTGGAAGGAAATACCTTAAAGGTAAACATTGATTATGCTTTTTTTAAGAATAAAAGTAAGGCTACAATGGCTTTTTGTTGTTTGTGATTCCAATGGCTATGTTCTTGATAGCAAAGCATCTGCGATTTATTAGATCCACAAGTTTTGATGATAACAAAAATTGGATTGCTCCTACAAAAAGTTTTGATAATAAACAAAAGAGATTTGAACAAAGGAACTAAGTCTTTTATGGCAGGAAAAAACCATTACTCGAGTAGGCACTCGAGTAATGAAGAAGAACAGGAATTCAGAGAACAAGAGAAAGAAGCTCTGGCAGATTTCAAAGAAGGTTACTCGAGGGATCACTCGAGTAATGATTCACCATTACTCAAGTAACCACTCAAGTAATAATGCTCTTGGGCTCTCTGCCAAGATTTGTATGGACTTACTCAAGGGATCACTCGAGTAATATAGTCACTAATCTCTCTGCCAAGTTTTTAATCATGTCACTCGAGTAGCCACTCGAATAACCCCAAGTGATCAATCGAGGGACCCCTCGAGTGACCAGGTAAATTTTCAAGCAATGAAGAATTTCTCTCTATTTTGCTAAGACCACTCGAGTAGGCACTCGAGTAATGCTTCTGAATCAGTCCAGTAACCACTCTAGTAATAGATAATGATCACTCAAGTAACCACTCTAGTAATCAAGTCAAAAGTGTTTGACTTAAGTCTCTACCAAGTTTTTCAATGGATCACTTGAATAGCCACTTGAATAATGGATAATAATCACTCCAGTAGCCACTTCAATAATCGGGTCAAATTCGTTGACTTAACTCTCTGCCAAGATTTTTAAGGGCTCACTTGAGTAGGTACTCGAGTAATGAGGCATGATCACTCAAGTAGCC
This sequence comes from Inga laurina, assembly GCA_963855925.1. NCBI lineage: Eukaryota > Viridiplantae > Streptophyta > Magnoliopsida > Fabales > Fabaceae > Inga > Inga laurina. The sequence continues at coordinate 39,298,493 of OY979703.1, read as the reverse complement.
ACTCGAGTTATATAGTACAGAGAGTATACTTCAATCTGTTGTTCATTGATTTGTTATCTATATGATTAATCTTTTATTGTATTAGTTTCCTAAGTATATTTGTAAAAAACAATGAAGAGATCATACATTGAGAGAAAAGTCAAACATATCGTCCGCAACGTCTGAAACGCTCACCTTTTGCAAATGGCTAGTTTTCAAATTTGAAGAACAATTACACGAAGCTGTGCGACTCTAACGGACATGTTTCAAATGCTTCCAACGAACATTACAATTCACCTATATATATGGAGTATTCAACGAAGAACAACACAATAACTGAGAATACGCAAACTCACATCGATCAATATATTCTTACTGCTCTATTTTCTTATACTCACTCTTTATACATAAGTGATTATCTATTTACTCTGTGAGAGAGTTTTTCATTACAAACTCAATATTTTCTATTGAGACAACTTAAGGTTATGGAACCTTGAGTTGGGGATTTGATTACAATGTGTAAGGTGGAGCGAGTATCCGATAAAGGAACTTGCTGTGTACTGCAGTACCAAGAACCCACTGAATCTTGGAAGATATAGTGAAACTTTCAGAGAAGCTCTGAGGACTGGACATAGGTCAAAGTGGTTATGGCCGAATCAGTATAACTTTCAGTATACACTTCGGTGATATTTGTCCTAGCTCTTAACTATTTTAAATTTCTAGTTAATTTTTATATACACATCAAAATTTCTGGTATCACCCAATTCACCCCTCCTCATGGGTGAAACACTTGCACTAACATTTGGTATCAGAGCATAGGTCTTCTTTTTAAGGTATAACAACCTAAGAAGGATCTAATGTCAAGTATGGGTAAAGGAATACAAGTCAAAGACGTATACTACATTGAAGGTTTGTATCACAATTTGCTGAGTGTAACTCAAAGTTCAGATAAAGATAACTAGGTAATATTTGACTTAGAGGAATGTCTAATTGTAAACAAGAAAGCCTTACAATTGTTAAGAAGAATCTCAAGGAAAAGCTCAGAGAAAAAAGGGAATGTAACTTCTATACTCTTGATATCAGTAGAAATGAGTCTGAAAATTGTTTTCTAAGTAATGTCGATGAAAGTTGGCTATGGCATAAGAGGCTAGCTCATGTCAACATGCACCAACTAGGAAAACTTCTCAAAAAGGATATAGTCCTCAATTTACCCAAAGTAAGTATCAAAAATTATTTAATCTATGATGCATGTAACCCCCTACCTTAATAGCCAAAATTATAATTCAAAAATGCTTTATTAAGTTAAATTAGAAACCAACGGGTAATTCAAAACTTATTAAAAGTCCTAACTTCAAGACAGGGTTTGGTCCTGTGACAAAGTAGGTTTTCAAAATTTTTTTCCAAAACCAATTCAATATGGTCTTACATTCAACTTTTGAATATATTTAGACTGAGCAGCTCGATTCCATTTAAAAATATAAGAGTGTATAGCAAAATTCCTGGCTACTCTTGAGATTCATCTATTTACCACAAGGGTTTACAGGGCATATTCGCCCGTTTCAGTTTCCCATATTGGGGATTACATCACACTATCCAAATTTACAACATTTATAATATGTACAATAATCCCAAAAATATGATAACCAACTACCCAAAACTAAAACTCCTAGCTAGGAGCTCTAGCCGCCCTTCGTCACATGCTTCTCTTTCAAACTGTTTGCCCTGGCTATAGGTTAGTTAATGGAAAGAATGAGATTCAAAAGAATCCTAGTAGTAATTATTCACTTATAACATGTACAACCACAAAGCGTGCAAGCAAATCACACAGCAGCAACACATCAACGACAATTCTACAATAGCTTTTGCTATACTTACAATGACATGTTTCACAACTGTATGTTTTACAACTGCATATTTCACAACGGCATGTTTCACAATGGCATATTTCACAATGGCATGTTTCTCAACGGCATATTTCAAAACGGCATGTTTCCGTTCATCACAATTCAATGATAAGACAAGCATACCATACATTATATATAATGTAAGAGAAAGTTTCACTACCTTATTCTTTCCGTTCCTGCTCAGACACTGGTTTCTTATGCACAGAGCAAATGTCAAATCCTATAAATCATAATCAAGGACGACGAGTTATTACTTATTCCAATTCTTTAATAACTCATACTACTTGGGTTGGTTATCACTATGGTCATTTAATCAAGTTATCTAAGGAGCTAAAGTGGTCAATTAACCCAAAAGACCAATTTATAACCTCAAAGTTCAACAATACTACATTATACCATTACATCTTCAATTTTTGCATAAGGGACCAAATTTGCCAGAATTTTTCTTCAAATTTGAAAAATCGTAACTAAATCTATAAAAATCGAAATGGGGTGATTCTAAAGGTTATGTGACCCTTCTTTAGTCTACTTTCAATGAAAAATATCACTTATAACCAATTGGATACACAACATTTGTAGAATTTTCATTTCTTGCACACTCTCAGAATTCAACCCAGTTTTCATGACCTAACTTCAAAAATTCATAACTACCAGTGTACAAATCGAAATGATACAAATGACCTATCAAATTAAAGCTTGATATGTATAATATTTAATTGGAAAGTTTCAGAGTTTTTGAGATCATTGGGTTATCCAAAAACACCACACCAATAGGGTCCCTCGTTGGAATTCTGTTCAGGTAGAAAATCCAGTTTTTCATTTTGAGTTTCAATGACCCAAAATTCACAACCTGGGGCTATTCCCACACAATTTTTCATGTAGAACACAATGATAACATCAAAATGGTCAAATTCCGACTCATTCCCCATGTCCTATTTTGGCACAAAATTCAAAATAAGTTCCAACAATTACCAGCTTCCAATTTCAGCAACAAACTTGTGTCATACTGTTTCTAATCATCATAAACCACCAATAACATAACCAAAACATCATGAATTACACAAACCCTTGTTTGACCAAAATCAGGGCAGATTTATATATGCCAAAATACTCATTCAACCAACACAACCAATAGCTCAAATTGAAGCTAATACTCACCTCTTACTCCTCCTTAAGTTCTTTCTTCGATTATACAACTTTTTTTCTTGGATGATGACTCAAAACACCTCCTCTTGAAATTATAAAACCATAAAAATGAACCTCTCATCAAGAAAAATAATATTTATGAAGGATACTTGAGCCACAGATGAGGTTAAGAAGGTTAAAATCAAGATCAAAGTCTCACCTTTACTTGCTTCTTCTTGCACTCTCTATTTTAGCTGTAAAACCGACATGGAGAGAGAGAAAATGAGTGATTAAATGGTTTGATTTCTCTTCCCTTATCTCTTAATAAAACTAGCCAAAATTATGGACAAAATGGAGAGAAAATTGTGTGGTTAAGATTCCTTCTTGTTGTGTAAAAATTCTATGGTAATTTCTAAGTGTAAATGGGTTAATTTGGGTAGCTTCTTTCCTTTCCTTATTCTTCTACTCTTGGTCGAAAGTTAGATTTGGAAAAGGAGAATGATTTTTGACCAATTTATATCCTATGTCTTGCATTTTTTCCAAGTGGAAAAAGTGGAAGAAACTTTGACTTTTAGCTGTTGTCTTATATTTTCTTTCTTGTATGTTGTTGGCCAAAATTTAGGTGTCAAGAGGTGTCCTAAATAATTAATTCTTCATCCTTTCTTCTCTTTAAAATATGACTGAATATGGAGGCTTGAAAGATGTTAAAAGCCTTATAAAATATCTCTTGCCATCTAATCAATTTATAATATTTAAGTGCCTTTAGTTGCAATTGTTGACTAAGTCATCATCCTTTTATAATTTGGTCAAATTTCCTCCTCTTGCTTTCATTTTGAGTCAAGTATTATTACCTCTTGCTGTTTCTCATGTCCCACACGAAAATATAGCTCTTTAAAGAGGAAAAAAGATATCTTATAATATCTCGTTGAATAATATAGTTTAAAGTTAACTTATCATTTGTAAATTTTGACTTGTTAACTTCCCCATTTTGTGTTTGGCCAAAAATGCTTCCATGTGTCTCCTATTATGGCCAAATAAATATTTCCCTCATATTTCTCTTCCACATGCCATTTTCCCCACTTCTCATGTTCAAATAAGGCCTTTGGTCAGTTTTGACTTTAGTCAAAAAGACTAAGTAGTTATCTCAAGTAGATAGGAACTAAAGTCATAACAAAAATTCTAGAGGTAATTATGTCATTAATCCCACCATCTATTTTGTACATTTAGCCCTTGAGTACATTTTAGGGTGTTACAATTCTCCCTCTATATAATAAATTTCATCCTCGAAATTTGTTATATATTCTAAATCATAAATTTCGAGTAGCGCTTTCGCAAGTCATCTTCCACTTCCCAGGTTGCCTCTCTAGGTGTTAACCCCTTCCAAACCACCTTCACAAATAGAATGTTGTGATGCCTGAGTTTCCTTTCTCGTCTATCAATGATTCGTTCTAGCTCATCCTCATAGGTGAGGTCATCATACATATCAATATCTTCATATTCCATAATATGCGTAGGGTCTGGTTGATACTTCTTCAATTGTGAGACATGAAATACGCCATAAAGTCTGCTCAAGTTTGGGAGTAGGGCTATTCTGTATGCTACTAGTCCAATTCTTGCAAGAATCTCAAATGGACCAATGTACCGTGGGCTTAACTTCTTTCGCTTAATTGCTCTTTCGATGCCTGTGATCGAAGACACCCTCAAGAACACATGATCACCAACTTTAAACTCTAGAGGTTTTCTCCTCTTATCAGCGTGGTTTTTCTGTCGACTCTGTGATGTAAAGAGCCTCTTCCGAATGATTTAAATCTGCTTTATGGTCTGATCTACATGATCCAACCCATATAATCGTCTCTCAGACAGCTCTATCCAACACAAAGGCGATTGGCACTTCCTTCCATAAAGCGCTTCATACGAAGCCATATGAATGCTTGCATGATATCTATTGTTATAGGCGAATTGGGTAAGTAGAAGAAAGTAGTCCCAATTCCCTTTAAAGTCTAGGACATATGCCCTCAACATATCTTCGAGCGTTTGAATGGTCATTTCTGACTGTCTGTCTGTTTGGGGATGATAGGATGTACTAAAGCTCAATTTCATACCTAGAGCCTCATGTAGAGCCCTCCAGAATCTTGAAGTAAAATGAGGATCTCTTTCTGAAATGATACTTTTCGGTGTGCCATGTAGTCTCATTATCTCTCGAATATAAATTTATGTCGGTTTGTCTAAAGAGTAGTTGGCATTGATCGGTATAAAATGTGATGTCTTCGTGAATTGATCCACTATCACCTAAATTGCATCATAGTTTCTAATCCTGGGTAATCTAACAACGAGGTCCATGGTCACACTTTCCCACTTCTATTCTAGAATCTTAGGACTCTGCAATAATCCCAGCGGCCTCTGGTGTTCAATCTTCACTTTCTGACAAGTAAGACACGTGCCACATACTTGGTCACATCGCTCTTCAATCCCGGCCACAATACATAGACTTCAAACTATGGTACATTTTGGTCATTCTAGGGTGAAGAGTATACCAACTCTTGTATGCCTCATCCAGGATTTTTTGCCTCAGGTTAGACTTTAGTGGAAAACAGATTTTCTTTTTATATCGAACCAATCCACTAGGTGACAAATCATAGTCCCTAGTTTCTCCTCGCTCGATCATGGTCTGAATGGACTACACCTGATCATCTTGCCTCTGAGCCTCTTCAATCTCAGCTCTTAGATCACTTTCACCTTGGGAAACATTGTAATTAGCACATAAGATCTAGTTTGATAAATTCAAATCTCGAAAATCTTCTATCAATTTTCCCTCTTGGATCATCATTGCTGTCACTAGCACCGTTTTTCGACTAAGTGCATCCGCGACGACATTAGCTTTACCTGGATGATATTTGATCTCCAGGTTGTAATCTTTCAACAACTCCATCCACCGATGCTGTCTCATATTCAACTCTTTCTGATTGTATAAATACTTGAGACTCTTATGGTCACAGTACAGTTCTACCGTCATACCATACAGATAATATCTCCATATTTTCAATGCAAACATAATCGCTGCAAGCTCCAGGTCATGAGTGGGATAATTTATTTCATGAGGCTTTAGCTATCAGGAGGCATAGGCTACTACTCATCCCAGGTGCATAAGGACACACCCCAATCCTTGCTTACTCGTATCACATATACAACATAAGTCAAGGTGGGATCGAGTATAATCAACACCAGTACTGTGGTCAACCTTTCCTTCAGCTCAACAAAACTGTTTTCACAACTTCATCCCTCTTAAATGCTTAATCTTTTCATGTGAGCTTGGTCATTGACAAAGCAATTCGGGAGAAATTCTAAATAAATCTTTAGTAGTAACTAGTAAGACCTAGAAAATTGCGTATCTCAGCAATAGTTTCTACCCTTTTCCAATCCAGTATTGCTTCCACTTTACTAGGATCCACCGAGACCCCTTCTTGTGAGATAACATGGCCTAAGAATTTTACTTCCAAAAGCCAAAAATCACATTTACTCAACTTGGCATAGAGCTGCTTTTTGCGCAATATCCCCAACAGTATTCTCAAATGATGCTCGTGCTCCTCCTTACTCTTAGAGAATATCAGAATGTCATCGATGAACACCACTACAAATTGATCTAGGTACTGTCGAAAGACCCAATTCATGTAATCCATGAATACCACAGGTGCTTTAGTCAACCTGAAGGGCATCACCAAAAATAGTGCCCATACCTCGTTCTGAAAGCAGTCTTCAGTACGTCTTCTGGTTTCACACACAGCTGACGATAACCCAACCTTAGATCAATCTTTGAAAACACACATGCGATAGACAGTTGATCTAGAAGATCATTGATTCTCAGGAGAGGATATTTTTTCTTAACGGTTATCTTGTTCAATTCTCTATAATCTACACACAATCTCAAACTCCCATCTTTTTTCTTGATAAACAACACTGGAGCTCCCCATGGTGAAACACTGGGTCTAATGAACCCTTTTTCAAGTAAGTCTTCAATCTACTTTAGCTCTACCATTTCATTTGTGGCCATTATGTATAGGGCCTTTGATATAGAACCAGCTTCAGGCATAATTTCAATTGGAAATTCTACTTCCCTTTCTAGAAGCAATCCACTAAGATCATCCAAAAACACCTTAGCGAACTCTTTTACCATGAGTATATTATTTAAAGTTTCTTCTGTCTCTGCCTGTACGGAAAAGAATATTATATACCCTTGACACCCCTTCTCCTAGCATTTCTCAGCCTTAACCGTTGAGAGGAAGTTTAATTTTGCATTCACATCATCATTCCTCTGCGAAGTAGGATAAGCTATTCTTTTGTTCCCATAATCCAGTAACACATTATTCACCGTCAACCAATCAAAACCCAATATGACTTCTAATTGATCGAGCAGCAAACAAATCAAGTCAATCGCGGACTCTTGCTCCACAACGGTTATTACACAATTCAAACAAGCATCAGCAGTCATAACCTTAACACCTATCAGCGTTGACACAACCAAATCAAATCACAGTTTATGAACATGTAATCCCAGGTGCTTCACACAGTTATAGGCAATAAAGGAATGATTTGCACCTGAATCAAATAAAGCTTGCAGTAAACTACCATTGAGAAGGATTTTACCTTGAATCAGGTCGGGAGACTTCCATGTTTCTTTATGCCTCATCGCAAACACCCTACCCTGATTCCTGGGCCTTTGCTCTGTGGTGGCCGTCGGTATTCAATAGCAATGTGTCCCAGCTGTTTACAGTTATAACAAACTACTTGCCCCTTACATGTTCTGCCAGGATATGCCCTCCCACAATGAGTGCATGTCAATATTGTTGGGAGTTTCTAATTATCACGACACTCAGATTGATAGGGCTTCTTATCACTACCCTTAGCTGAGAACCCTTGTCCCTTCTGCTTCTGGGAAGTATTCCCCTTACTAGGCTCACTGCGGCTGCTACCACCTTTGCCTGGGTACAGATCCCTTAGGTTATTTTTGGTGATTCCGTACTCATCCACCGCTTTCTTGAATTCAGTAAACTGATAGGTGCCTAATATTTTCCTCAACTCACGTCTTAACCCTTGAATCAACATGTCGGAACTCCACTCCTCATCATCCATACGTCGCAGATAAGAAGAGTATCTGGCTAGTCAGATGAAGCGAGACAAGTAATAATCAAAAGTCTCTGCATCACCTGGCTTGATTGAGAGGAACTTTAATTCTTTTTCCAGCCTTAATGACTTGGGGAAATATTTCTCGTTGAACTTCTCTTGGAACAATTCCTAGGTCAGTGGCACATTCTGGTTTCGTAATGTCAGGGCAATATTCCACCACCACAGGTCAGCATCCCTCTTTAGCTTGTACAAGCTAAGCGTGCCTTCTCCTCGGTTGGACAATCCAGTACTTCAAAGATTTTCTCTAACTGGTTCAACCAATCTTCCACTGCTTGGGGTTCAAACCTCCCTCTGAACACTGGAGGTAGATGTTTGCAGAACTTAGAGACCCAGAATTGAAGATCTCTCTCATCTAGGGCCGGTACCCCCTGTGACTCCTAATTTGGTACAATATGAGGCGGGGACTCCTGAGCTTGATTCGACCCCTTAGTTATTTGTTCATGTTATGTCTCCTCTTGGGTCTCTTCTTAAGTAGACTGGACCCAATCGTCATCAGGTTTTGCCCTTTCTTCTCTAAGCTCTTCCCTTAGCTCATTAATCATATCACGTTGTTCCCTTATCATACCCATCATCACTTGTATAGGATTAAGTGGGTTGTCATCTATTTCCTCCACCTCTGGTTCTACTCGTCTGACTTTTGGGTGAACCATTATGTCTTTTAACTTTACAAATGATTCACCACGTCAATATCTCATTAATGTATACACATGTTCCTTAAAACTCATATATCAACAAACAGCAGGAACATTCATGTGTATAGTACAAACAATCATAGGTCATCTCCTATCACTCAACCAAAGAACTATGGCAACTATCCTAATAAATCATACCCTTACCAGGAACTACAGCTTTGATACCAAAAATGTAACCCCTACCTTAATATCCGAAATTATAATTTGAAAATGCTTCACTAAGTTAAATTAGAGACCAACGGGTAATTCAAAACTTATTGAAAGTCCTAACATCAAGACAGGGTTCGGTTTTGTGACAAAGTGGGTTTTCAAAAAACTTTTCCAAAACCAGTTCAATATGGTCTCAGATTTAACTTTCGAATATATTTTGACCGTGTAGTTCGGTTCCATTCAAAAATATCAGAGTGTATAGAAAAATCCCCAATGACTCTCAGGATTCATCTATTTACCACAAGGGATTATAAGGCATATTCGCCCGTTTCAGTTCCCATATCGGGGATTACATCATACTATGCAAATTTACAACATTTATAATATGTACAATAATCCCAAAAATATGATAACCAACTACCCAAAACTAAAACTCTTAGTTAGGAGCTCTAGCTGCCCTTCATCACATGCTTCTCCTTCAAACTGCTTGCCTTAGATGTAGATTAGTTAATGGAAAGAATAAGATTTAAAAGAATCCTAGTAGAAACTATTCACTTATAACATGTACAACCATAAAGCTTGCAAGCAAATAACATAGTAGCAACATATCAACGACAATTCTATGATAGCTTTTGTTGTACTCACAATGGCATGTTTTACAACAACATGTTTCACAACGGCATGTTTCTTAATGGCATATTTCACAACGACATGTTTCTATTCACAATTCAATGACAAGACAAGCATATCATGCATTATGCACAATATAAGAGAAAGGGTCACTACCTTGTTCTATTTCTTATGCACAAAGAAAATTCGAATCTTATAAATCATAATCAAGGATGACGAGTTATTACCTATTCCAATTCTTTAATAACTCATACACTTGGGTTGGTTATCACTATGGTCATTTAATCAAGTCAGCTTAGGAGCTAAAGTGGTCAATTAACCCAAAAGACCAATTTCTAACCTCAGAGTTCAACAATACTACATTATGCCATTACACTTCAATTTTTGCATAAGGGACCAAATCTATCAGAATTTTTCATCAACTTTAAAAAATCATAACTAAATCTATAAAAATCGAAATAGGGTGATTCCAAAAGCTATTTGACCCTTATTTAGTTTGTTTTCAAAAAATATCACCCACAACCAGTTGGATACACAGCATTTTGAGAATTTTCATTTCTTTCACACTGTCAAAATTCAACCCAATTTTTATTACCTAACTTCAAAAATTCATAACTCCTAGCGTACAAATCGAAATGATGCAAATGACCTATCAAATAAAAGCTTGATATGGATAATATTTAACTAGAAAGTTTCTGAATTTTTAGAGATCATTTGGTTTTCCAAAAATACCACACCAATAGGGTACCTTGTTGGAATTCTGTTCAGGTAGAAAATCCAGTTTTTAATTTTGAGTTTCAATGACCCAAAATTCATAACCCAAGGTTATTCCCACACAATTTTTCATGTAAAACACAATGGTAACATCAAAATGGACAACTTTCCACTCATTCCCCATGTCCTATTTTGGCAGAAAATTCAAAATAAGTTCTAACAATTACCAACTTCCAATTTCAGCATCAAACTTGTGTCATACGGTTTCTAATCATCATAAACCACCAATAACATAACCAAAACATCATGAATTACCCAAACCCTTGTTTGACCAAAATCAGGACAGATTTACACATGCCAAAATACTCATTCAACCAACATAACCAATAGCTCAAATTGAAACTAATACTCACCTCCTACTCCTCCTTAAGTTCTTTCTTTGATTCTACAACTTTTGTTCTTGGATGATAACTCAAAATACCTTCTCTTGAAATTTTAAAACCATATAAATGAAGCTCTCATCAAGAGAAACAATGTTTGTGAGGGATACTTGAGCCATAGATGAGGTTAAGAAGGTGAAAATCAAGTATTATTTGTAAATTTTGACTTGTTAACTTCCCCTTTTTGTGTTTGGCCAAAAATGCTTCCATGTGTCTCCTATTGTGGCCAAATAAATATTTTCCTCATATTTCTCTTCCATACGCCATTTTCCCCCCTTCTCATGTTCAACTAAGGCCTTTGGTCATTTTTGACTTTAGTCGAAAAGACTAAGTAGTTATCTCAAGTTAATAGGAACTAAAGTCATAAAAATTCTAGAGGTAATTATGTTATTAATCCCACTATCTATTCTGTACATTTAGCCCTTAAGTACATTTTCGTGTATTACAACGCATGTCAAAAGGGTAAACAAACTAAATCATCTTTCAAATCAAAAAATGAGATTACAACAAACAGACCACTTCAATTACTACATATGGATTTGGTTGGCCTAGTGAGAGTTAAAAGTCTTGGTGGCAACTTATATTCATTGGTCATTATTAATGATTTTTATAGATTTATATGGACTATTTTCCTATCATCTAAGGATGAAATCTTCAGAGAATTTATAGTTTTTTCCAAGAAAGTGCAAAATAAGAAAGGTAAGTCCATTATAGGTATCAGGACAGATTACAGTGGAGAATTTGAAAATCAGGCATTTGGAGACTACTATGATGCCAATGGTATTGATCACAACTTTTTTGCTCCAAGAACACCTTAACAAAACAGAGTCTAGAATGAAGGAACAGAGTTCTTACTAAAATGGCTAGAGCAATGTTGAATGAAAAGAATGTGTCTCAAGTTTTCTGGGCAGATGCAATGAACATAATATGCTATATTTCAAATAGAGCCTATATCAGAACAAAACTTGGAAGGACACTATATGAACTATACAAAGGAAAAAAGCCTAATCTTGTCATCTGCACATCTTCGGCTACAAGTGTTTTATTCATAATAACGAAAAAGATAACCTAGGAAAATCGATTCTAAATCAGATGAAGGAATATTTCTAGGCTATTCTAACCAAAGTAAAACATATAGAGTTTTTAATAAATGAACATGTGTTGTTGAAGAATTAATTCATGTTGTATTCAATGAATTTGAATTCTCTGACAAAATCATTGATAATGAGCAAGAAATTGTTTTAAGTAAGGAGAATGGTCAACCTAATCCTAAATCTTTCATTACAGAAGTTGATCAACCCAAGGAAGAAGAACAATCACTAGGACAACCTAAAGCCTGGAAATACAATAAGAGTCATCCCCTAGAGTAAGTCATAGGAGATGTGAATGAAGAAGTCAAAACTAGAAATAAAATTTTTAATGAAGTTAGCTTTTCTGTATTCATTTTTTAGATTGAACCTTCTAACATTGATGAAGCCCTATCAGATAATGATTGGGTAATAGCAATACAAGAAGAATTAAACCAGTTTGAAAGAAACAAGTTGGGATTTGGTACCTTGGCCTAAGGATCATCCGATCATTGGCACAAAATGGGTATTCAAGAACAAACTTGATGAATCCACAATTATTGTTAGAATTAAGGCAAGATTGGTGGCCAAATGCTATAATCAGAAGGAAGGAATTGATTACAAGGAAACGTATGCTCTAGTGGCTAGATTGGAAGTTATATGAGTACTCTTGGCCTTTGCATACATCAAGGGATTCAAACTATATCAAATGGATGTAAAGAGTGCATTCTTAAATGGCTATATTATGAAAGAAGTGTATATAGATCAACCTCAAGGTTTTGAAGATGTGACTAAGCCTGACCATATTTTCAAACTAAGAAAAGCTTTATACGGTTTAAAACAAGCTCATAGAGCATGGTACAAAAGACTTAGTAAATTTCTCATTGATCAAGGTTTTGTACGAGGAAAAGTTGATACAACACTTTTTATAAAACAAAAATGAGATGATATCTTAATTGTACAAATATATGTTGATGATATCGTATTCAGTGCTACTAATGAAACCTTATATAAGGAATTTTCTGAGATAATGCAGGGGGAGTTTGAGATGTCAATGATGGTAAAATTGAATTTCTTTCTCATTTTTTCAAATCAAACAAAGAAAGAATGGAATTTTCATATGTCAAACAAAGTATTTGAAAAAGCCATTGAAGAGATATGGAATGGATGAAGCAAATGGAATGGACACGCCTATGAGCTCAACTACATTGCTTGATGCTGATGTAAAGGGAAAAGATTACAAATCACAAGATATAGAAGAATGATTGGATCATTACTCTATCTCACTACAAGCAGACCTGACATCCAATTCAGTATTGGTATGTGTGCAAGATATCAATCAGCACCAAAGGAATCACATGCTAAACTGTCAAATAAATATTTAGATACCTTACCGACACAGCAGAATTGGGTCTTTGGTGTCCTAAAGGAAGAAATGAATATCTAGTTGCATACTCAGATTCTGATCATGGAGGATACAAGAAAACAAAAAGAGTACCAGTGGACAAAGCCTATTTCTTGGAGGTTTACTCATGTCATAGTTTAGCAATAAACAAAATACGATGTCTCTTTCGTTAATGGAAGTTGAGTATGTTACAGCACCAAGTTGTTGTGCACAAGTGTTATGGCTAAAGCAACAACTGTAAGACCTTGGTATTTATTTGAAGAAGATACCTATATACTGTGACAACACTAGCACAATAAGCTTGCACAATAAGCTTGGCAAAGAATCAAGTTCAATACTCCAGAACCAAGCATATTGATGTTAGACATCATTTCATCAAAGATCATATCCAAAAGAAAGACGTCAAAGTAATATTCATTGCAACTCATCTTTAACTAGCTGATATCTTTACAAAACCTCTTGCAAAAGATCAATTCTTATATATTAGAAGAGAATTGGGAATGGTAAATCCCAATAAATTGTAAGTTATTTAGTGTTTACAAAATGTTAGATGATGTCATTTATTATTGTTTTGATGATTACTAACTTAAGCATCGGCGTTTCTAGCAATTTTTTTTACAGGGATTTGAAAATCTGCTTTGGGATATGAAAATCAAAGGTTAATAGACTACTATATCACTCAAGTAACAACCTCAAGTAATCTACATTACCCGAGTGATAACTGGAAGTAATGATAAGCATCACTTGAGTAAGCCCTCGAGTGATGATCTTGAAAATGAGGTAGAGAAGCATTAATTCAAAAGGAAACGACATAACAGTTGAAAGTGAACAGTCAGGAGCAAAAAAGACTAATCCCTCAAGTAGCTACTCGAGTGGTACCTCAGAATCACCCAAGTAAGCCCTCGAGTGATCATGATAGCAAATCACAAATCAACCTTGTTTCAACCCAAATCTGCCTTAAAGTACCATCAAATTATCAAGGAAATATACATGGGTAATTACAATATTATTCATGCTAGGTATGAATTTAAATTTGTTTCATTTTTAAATTTTTGGTATGATCGCTTGAGTAACTACTCAAGTGATGCCTCAAGATCACTCGAGTAGCCCCTCGAGTGATGTCGAAAGTTAGGGCTTTATCTGTCACAACTCGGTCATTTTTCTCAAAATCTCCTCAAGTGATTCTCCTAGTGCTCTTCTAAAAATTTTTCACACTTTCTAAGCCCATTTCAGTCAAAACCAATTGATTTTTGTCTTTAAAAACCTCTCAGATTTCTAAAATCTGTTGCCCTATTCACACGATCATCAACACCATTTTTCCAGAAAATCTTTTCTTCTCTCAAACACTATGGCTAGAACCAAATCTCCCAATCCTAACACTCCATCTGAATCTTATGAACTACACCAACCATCGGATTTACCTTCATCTTGATTGAACCATATTATTACATGATTTTTCATGATTTATTTGGGATTTAAATGCATTTTATGAAGCATTATTGCATAATTAAGCATGAATTTTGGTTAGGAACAATTATTTTGAATTAATGAGAATTAGGGGCAAAATGATCAAAATTATTAATTATTTTATGTAATTATTTCTTGGACTTTTAATGCTACTTGTGCTTAATTTTGTATTGCAAGTGTTTTGGAAGAAAATTGAAATCTTGAAAAAAAAATGCATTTGGAGTTGAATTAATATTTTTAAAGACTAGGAAATATTACAGACAAGGCCTATAATTTCCCGAAAACTATAAATATGTGAAGAAAAGGGGCCATGAAAATTACAAGAACACACCCAAACTCTTTAGAAATTTTAGTTCAACTCTAAAACATTTCAAACATGTTCAAGGAAGTCCCTCAATGAAAGTTTTCAAAGTTCTCATTTTGGTCCCTTGATCAAAACACATCGATTTGACCAAGGGATCCGATTCCCATGGACCAGACTTGATGGATATGCAAAGTGGACATGGCGTCACCCGAGACGCAGCTGAGGATCCAGGAAGGTTTATGCAGAAGCTGAGAGTGATATTAGAGAGGGGAGCGCCGCATAGCAGACAAGGGGGGACCGGAGATTGCAGATCATCATCTTCTACTCCTTCCTTCCTTTTCTTCTGGTCGCCGGCGGTAAGCTTCACTCTCACCATCATTAGCCGCCGGCGACTTAGCTTTGAACCACCACAGACGTGAGAGTTGAGAGAGGACGGCTGGAGCTGAACACATACCCGAAAGCTGAGAGTGCTGAGCTGAGGGCGAGCTGGGAGTTGGAGGCCGTGAGTGGTGAATCAGGATCAAGGAGGAACAGAGCTTCTGGACTGAATCAGATCTTCATCGTCTCTTCACCTCCATCGTCCTTCTTCACCACCGTCCTCGTTGCACCTTGCATTACTTCTGTCGGCCTTCCTCTGTTCTTGAACTGTCTAAACCGTGGCTTAATTTCCTCTGTTCTGTTCTGCTTTTGAATTCAAATCCAGCCCCAATTCTTAATTGATTAAATGCTGATTTGTCATTTTTAATATGTGATTTCATGGTTGGGTGTTTGATTCAGAATGTGGTTATGTTTCTTGAAGTGATTGTCATGATTGGCTAGGCAATTTTGTGCTCTTGGGGATGAATTGGAGATGGCTTGAGCTCATATGTTCTTTAAAGAGGAGTTTATTTTATCTATAGCTCATTGTATTTTTTATTTCTTAGGTGTAAGAATTCATTTATATATTGAGACTATGATTTGAGTTATAATTGCTATGGATTGAGTTGTTGTGATTTGTATCTATGATTCTATTGCTTCTCTCTATTTAACATGATATTGTTGGATAGTTTGATTGAATTGGAATTGTAGTTGAACCAAAATGCATTACTTATTCCATAGTCACTCTCTAAGGGGTTTTAATAATGCTTAAATAAATGGGTTCATGAGTTTAAGTATTAGACTCAATGGTAATTGGGGTTTGGTATATTAGAAAACTTAGAGAAACTTATTACACTAAGAGGGCTTAATAGCATTTCAAGGGTAGGGGTTCCTCTCTTGTGATGCTAGACTCAATGGTAATTGAGGTTTGGTATATTAGAAACTTAGTGTATTAACTCCCCAAATATCTTAATTGAGCAAGGATAACCATTGAAAACCATTTCCAAGAGCATATGTATCACTTGCATTTTTAACCAATTTCCATTCCATATCAATTTTATTCCAAAAATCCAAAAATATTAGTTTTAAAAGCATTTTAGTTTAATTGCAATTTAGTTGTTAGATAAAAAGCTCAAAGACCATTTTTAACTCATTTCATTTCAATCATTGCACTTAGTTTCTAGGTAATTAATAAAAGGCTCTTCGAGAGACGATCCGGGATTGTACCCTATATTGCAATCCTTGGTTTAATTTTTGAAGAGGTTACCAAGGCATAAAAGCTGACAAAGCCTATTTCTTCACATCTCCTCCAGCCAAGAAATAGAAATTGGATTCTAAACCAAAATCCAAACCCAAGCCACAAGTCAAACCAAAGGTCAAAGGAGTTGTGATCAAGGAACCTATTATTACAAGGGCTCAATCTAAGAAGAGTTCACCTCTAGGGAGAGGCAAGGGAACCAAAGCGCCATCTCCACCTTCTTCTGATTCATCTGACACTCCCTCCTTTTCTAAAAAACCATCTAAAAAGCCCAAGTTTGACAGAAAACTTGCCTAAGCAATGGCAAGTATACTAGATGAAGCTTCCAAATCTAGAGGAGCGAAGTAAGGCCAATCTTCAAAGGAACCAAAAGAGAAGAAAGAGGAAATCACATTTCCTCCAAAAGGTTCAATATAAAGAAGCTTAAGGAGTCACAAAAATTCATAGATCACTTTTTAAGGAGAAAAGTGTGCACGATACACTTCATTGACTTCAAGATTCTTCAAGAGGTATTGAAATTTGACCACAAACCTTATCTAAAGTCTTGCATGCCCTGGCTATCAGTTAAACTTCCTTTTTGCACAAAAATAGTCAGGCATTTCTATTGCAATTTAGAACCTGTCAATGATGCCCTTAGAAATGCTTTGGAAGAACAAATGGTTTGTAAGGTTAAAGGACAAGAATTCTTAATCTTACCCTCCAAAATAAACACCTAGTTAGGGATTGAGGACCCCCCTAAAGATATTTATCCTACCCTTGACTCAAGCTAGTTGTTTTCAATTCTAAGGCCTAGTGAGATAATGGGACCTCTCAGTTTTAACCTGAGTGATATGTGTGATCTTCGCTGAGTACTATGGTATATCTATTCTAGAGCCATATTAAGCAAATCAAACAATTACACTCATTTCATTGAGAGAGACTTCAAAAATTTTCCTCCATTCTTCTCTTGGAGAAAAAGGACTTGGGTAAGTTCATATTTGCTGAGATCAAGAGATATAGGTTTGAAGGAAAAATAACCACTCCTATGCCTTATCCCCAACTTATATCTTTATTCTTGAAAAAGAATAAGATTTGGTATTTGGAGAAGAATAAATAAATTGAGAGGCTAACTCTAATGGGACAAAATCAAATTGGGAAATTGAATATTGACATTCCCCTGAAGAAGCCACTTGAGTCTGGTCCCAAGAAGAAAAAGACTGAGGTTGGATCCAGTAGGTTAGATGATACTCAGTCATCTGCTCTTGCTTCTACTTCTGCTCCATCATTCCTTGGACCTGCACTGCAGACATTTATGGAAAATATACTTAAGGGTTTTCATGTGGATATAGCCAATACCAATGCGGAACTCATCTCTTACATGACCAACAAGATGGGAGAACTTGTAGAGATTATGGATAAGAGATATGAGGAGATATTGAAAGAACAGCGAGCCCAGGGTGAGCTTTTGAGATCATTTCACCCCAGACTTAATGCTATGGGACCTAATCCATCCACTCCTGGTCCATCTATAACTGCACCAGCTTCTGAGCCTGGACCATCTGAGACTAGACCCTTTTCTATCCCTCTTCCTATCTTACCTATCAACATCCCCATAAAACCTCCTATTCTCTATGCCTGAGCCAAAAACATCTGAGACTATTCACATCACCATTGATGACTCGATCCCTCCAGCCCAGCCTGAGTCAATGCCTACACCTATTGCCTCACATGCAGGCACTGAGGAGGTGATTGTTTCTTCCAATGATCATCAGTCACCAGTTGGTACGAGGAGGTAGAGGTTACTTCTCTCATCCCATCGGCATAGAACCCTCCAAAGGATCTTATTGTGACTCCTCCTTTAGTAATTCCTGACCCTGAACCTTCTTCTTCCGATTCTTCCAGTTCAAGTGATTCACATGGTTCTGGATTTACACCTCTTCCTGTCAATCTCATTTCTGCAATCCAGCCATCTAGTCCTAGTCTTTCTCTCGATTGATTCCCTCCTTTGTGATGAAGACAAAAAGGGAGAGAAGAACTAGAAGTGATTTTTTTAAATGACATTAATGTTGCACAGATAGCATAGACTTATGGGTGTATTGGGATTTAGGGAGTTTTTGATAGTATATTGACTTGTTTCTAGATATGTAATGAATTTCATGAATGAATTATGCAGTTAAAGTTCTTATGCAGTTAGAATCTATTATTATGAATACGGAAGATTATTACAGGTTTTAACTCATTCTTGTTTTAGAAATTTCAAAATCATTGAATTTGAATCCAAAATGATTTCAAAAATATTAAGAGTTTCATAATTGTTGAATTTGAAATCATAGTAAACTCAAAGATGTTAAGTTCTTGATTTCAAAATAAGTTCAAACAAAAGATTCAAAAATATAGATTTGAACTTAAAATCATTTTCAGAAAACAACTGATATTTGAAAAGAGCTCAAGAATTTTTAAATAAATATGATCTTAAAGAAAAGTTTTCAAACACCTTGTTCAAAAATCTCCAAGTTTTATCATCATCAAAAAGGGAGAGAATGTTAGATCCACAAGTTTTGATGATAACAAAGATTGGATTGATCCTACAAAAAGTTTTGATAATAAACAAAAGAGATTTGAACAAAGGAACTAAGTCTTTTATGGCAGGAAAACACCATTACTTGAGTAGGCACTCGAGTAATGAAGAAGAACTAGAATTCAGAGAACAGGGGAAAGAAGTATTGGCAAATTTCAAAGAAGGTTACTTGAGTAACCACTCGAGCAATGATGCTCCAGAGCTCTCTGCCAAGATTTGCATGGACTTACTCAAGGGACCACTCGAGTAATATAGTCGCTGAGCTCTCTACCAAGTTTTTAATCATGTCACTCGAGTAGCCACTCAAGTAACCCCAAGTGATCAATCAAGGGACCCCTCAAGTGACCAGGTAAGTTTTCAGGCAGTAAAGAATCTGTCACTATTTTGCTAAGACCACTCGAGTAGCCACTCAAGTAATGCTTCTGAATCACTTCAGTAACCACTCTAGTAATGGATAATGATCACTCGAGTAACCACTCTAGTGATCAAGTCAGAAGTGTTCGACTTAAGTCTCTACCAAGTTTTTCAATGGATCACTCGAGTGGCCACTCAAGTAATGGATAATAATCACTCCAGTAGCCACTCCAGTAATCAAGTCAAAGTCGTTGACTTAACTCTCTACCAAGATTTTTAAGGGCTCACTCGAGTAATACAGTACAGAGAGTATATTTAATTCTGTTGTTCATTGATTTGTTATCTATATGATTAATCTTTCTTTGTATTAGTTTTCTAAGTATATTTGCAGAAAACAATAAAGAGATCATGCATTGAGAAAAAAGTCAAATATATCGTCCGCAATGTCTGAAACGCTCACCTACCGCAAATGGCTAGTTTTCAAATTCGAAGAATGGTCAAACGAAGCTGCACAACTCTAACAGACATGTTTGAAATGCTTCCAACGGATATTACAATTCACCTATATATATGGAGCATTCAACGAAGAACAACACAATAACTGAGAACACACAAACTCACATCGATCAATATATTCTTACTGCTTTGTTTTCTTATATCCACTCTTTGTACTTCAGTGATTATCTATTTACTCTAATTACAATTGAAGTCCACACTTATTAAATGTCTTACAATTGATCATCTCATCTTCCCCTACTTCCATTCAAACTATGAAGAACCTATCGAAACCCGAAAAGTTCGAGTACGACCTTTGAGTTTGACTTTCAGGTGAAGCCTGTTACCATATATTTAATTTTTTTCCCCTCTTTTTCTAATTTGACTTGTTTAATGAATAATATTGTGCAATATCACGAGCCAAACCAGCTTTTTTCGTCTTCAAATATTAGAAGCTCACCTAGGTTGTTTTTCGGTGACGACAAAGTCAAATATTCTCCTTGTTTGGTCAGAGGGTTTAATGTTCAGTTCCAAAGTTCATCGATCAACACTGGAATTGGTTCCTAAGTTCTTTCCTTTTTTTGTTTCCAGTTTGGCCGTTGTTTCTTGCTCTTACCCAATGAACTGTATAATTTATAATGAATTGAGTATCTTTGACCGAGGCTTCGCAGTGGCCCAGCATAATTTTCTTGGTGTCCTAGAAATTTCTATCTCTAAGCAACTTAATGTCAACTCATACGCAAATTTTTGTGAGTTTATTGGATTCTTCAGATTGTGCATATTCGGCAATTACGTTGTGGAGTAAACTTCTATTTTCTGTTTAGTCTGTTTCATATCACATTGGCTGGGGCATCAACTGTCTTCTTCTGTTTTTGGTCATCGAGCAAAATTATCTGGTTTTGGATTACCTGAGCCCACCAACTCAGTTGACTTCTCACTTCGTGTCTAATTCCCTTTCTCAACCATAGAGCAGCATATTATTTGCCTTATGTGAAACAAAAATATTTTATTTCATATCTTGCTTGAAGATATTGGACAATACTGTGCTATTGGAATAACATGTTTCTTCGTTTTAATTTTTGTACAAAAAGTTTCCCATTTATATAAAAGCAATGTCTATTCTGTGTGGCCTGCCTCTTGTTGAGTGTGTGTATTGCCTGGCATGTGCTCGCTGGGTTTGGAAAAGATGTCTTCATACTGCAGGTCATGACAGTGAGACCTGGGGTATTGCTACAGCTGAAGAATTTGAGCCTGTTCCTCGCCTTTGTCGCTATATTCTTTCTATCTATGAAGATGATATTCGGTACCCCATGTGGGCACCTCCTGGTAGCTATGGAATTCATCCTGATTGGTTAATACTCAAGAAGAAATATGAAGAAATAATAGGGCGGGCACCTCCCTAGTTATTGTATATTGACCATGATCATGCTGATATAGTTCTTGCTATAAGGGGTTTAAATTTGGCAAAGGAGAGTGACTATGCAGTTTTATTGGATAATAAATTGGGGAAGAGTAAATTTGATTGGGGCTACGTTCACAATGGGTTGCTGAAGGTAGCGGGATGGGTTTTGGATGCTGAATGTGAATTTTTGAGGGAGTTGGTACAGAAACATCCAAATTACACACTGACTTTTGCTGGTCATTCTCTAGGATCAGGAGTAGCGTCGATGTTGACGATATTGGTGGTGCAGAACTGTGATAGGGTTGGAAATATTGAGAGGGGAGAGTCAGGGGCTATGCTATTGCACCTGCTAGGTGTATATCACTGAACCTGGCAGTCAGATATGCAGATGTTATCAACTCTGTTGTTCTCCAGGCAAGTTATCAGCAACATATTTTTTGTTTGGTAGAAGAATCTTGGATACCCTTTATAATATTTTTGCATCCTATGGCAAATGGCAGACATCAAATTTATAGATTAGTTGTAATAGAAGATGGTCTGCATCAAGTTGTCCTTTGTAATAGTCGTTTATGATAAGTTATTTAAAGGAAAATAATTGCAATGGGAAGAGAAATTTAATTAATGTATATTTCATGCTTGAATGGCTCCAATTTTGCTTCGTTGTCAAAGGAATGTAACTAACCTCGTTTAGTAGGATAAGATTTATTATTAATGATTAATAACAATACAGGAATATCTTCAGATATAGATATAGATGCTTTTAGTTACTTGCATTAGTATATGTAGTGAGACAAGGACATCAATGGAAAACCACAATTTCTATTCGCAAAAAATTACATTTGTATTTTTGGGTTGTATTCTAAAAATTACATTTTTTGTCCTGTTTTATTTAACAATTTTCCTCATCAGTTTTTTTTTTGCCCCGATGCAGTTGCACTTTTTTCCTCGCCCCGGGGGGGGGGATGAAAAAAGGTGGGGCACTCAATTTGCCACTGAGCCAACATGGGTGTGATATTCAGTCGCTTAAAGAATTATCACATCTGTTCTTAGAGTTATCTTGCTCTTGAAAAGAAGAATGAACTCTTTCATATGATAGAGAGAAGCAATGTATTTTCGATTTTCTGATTGTTCCTCTGTCCATACAGACAAGCATACGCATGAAGTTTGTCATACTGGTTCAGGAACCAATTTCAAATGTGTTTTTCAATACTCAGATGTGTTTTTACAATGAAAAATGGCACCTATTTATACTAATACATTTGTTATTAAAATAAGAAAAGGAAATGCTTTGTTTCAATGTTGGTGTGCTCAACAACTCCCTCAGTCACCAACCCCCAGCCGTCGTTCCCTATTTCTATCGTCATTGCATGCGTCATGTTTATGCCCTCTGTTTCAACGTGCATGGTTTTGTTTCATGTGGTTTTGTTTCATTCCCCCGGGGTTGGACAGGACTCGTCCTCGAGTCAGAATCAACATCATCAATATAAGGAGATAGATCCGCAACATTGAAAGTGGCTGAAACACCGTAGGCACCTAGCAATTCCACTTTGTAGGCTTTGTTGTTGATTTTCTGCACTATCTTGAATGGACCATCAACTCGAGGAGACAACTTGGCGTTTGGTTGTTTAGGAAAATGTTCTTTCCTCAAATGTATCCAAACCAGATCTCCTACATTAAAATTTTGTTGCCTTCGATGCTTGTCCCTTTATGCTTTAATTTTCAAATTTTGCTTACAGATCCTATCTCAGGCCTGCTGATGTAGTTTCTTGATTTCTTCAGCCCTTTAGTCTGCATCTGCACTTTAATACTGTTTGCTAGCTGAAGGAATCAAGTCGAATGGATTGAGAGGTCGAGTGCAATAAACAACTTCAAAAGGGCACTTTTTAGTGGCTTGGTTGATTGAATTGTTATAAGAAAATTCAACCTGAGCAAGGATAAGATCCCACAGCTTCAAATTCTTTCCAATAAAGCTTCGTAGAAGGTTGCCAAGAATCTTGTTTATGGCTTCAGTTTGTCCGTCAGTTTGAGGGTGACTAGCACTGCTAAACTAAAGTTTAGTACCCATCTTTTTCGAGAGAGTTCTGCAAAAATGGCTAAGAAACTTAACTTCACGATTAGGCGTGATAGTCTTGGGAATGCTATGGAGACGAACAATGTCTTTAAAGTACAGTTCAGCAACTTGCACAGCATCATTAGTCTTCTGACAAGGAATAAAATGGGTCATCTTTGAAAATCGATCCACAACTACCATGACAGAATCTTTCTGCCTCTGAGTTCGTGGTAATCCCAGCACAAAATCCATGCTTACATCTTCCCATGGTGCTTCTGGGACTGGTAAAGGCATGTATAATCCCATATTTTGACCCTTGGTTTTGGCCAAATGACGTATTCTGCATCTCTGTATGTGCCTGTTGATATCTTGTTCAAGTCTTGGCTAGTAGAAATTCTCTTTGACTAGAGTAACTATTTTATCTCTACCGAAATGACCAACTAAACCTCCATCGTGAGCTTCCCAAATTATTGCCTCCCGTAAAGAACACTGAGGGATGCACAGGGTTTTACCTCAAAATAAAACTCATCGTGTCTGTAATATTGGTGAAAGGTTGACCTACAGTCTCCTCCCACATTCCATGAAAATCTGGGTCATCCTGGTACAACTCCTTGATGCATTCAAACCCAACAACTTTGGCTTGAATTGTTGATAGTAATGCATGACGGCGGCTAAGAGCATCAGCTACTGAGTTTAAAATTCCAGCCTTATGTTTTATCAGAAACAGATAAAACTGTAAGATTTCACTCCAACGCGCATGCTTACGCCTGATCTTTTGCTAAGAGTTTAGATACTTGAGGGCTTCATGATCAGAAAAGATGATGAACTCTTTATTTAGGAGATAATGACTCCAATGTTGTAGAGCACGAACAATGGCATAAAATTCCTTATCATAGGTAGAATATTTGAGCTTAGCATCATTAAGCTTCTCACTGAAGAAAGCAATTGTATGGCCTTCTTGACTCAGGATGGCACCAATTCCAGTGTTAGAGGTGTCACAACTGACCTCAAACACCTGGTCAAAATTAGGAAGGGCTAGCACAGGAGTTTCTGTCAAGCATTTCTTTAGTTCTTTAAAACTTTTCTGAGCTTTCTCTGTCCATTGGAACTTGTCTCCCTTGATGCAATCCGTGAGGGGTACGGCAATGGAACTGAAGTTTCAATGAATCGCCTATAAAAGGAAGTTGATCCATGGAAACTTCTGACTTCTTGGATGGATTGCGGTGTTGTCCAACTATTAATGGCTTCAATTTTGCTTGTATCAACCCGTACACCCTCTGCAATGATAATATAGCCCAAAAAAATGACTTCATTTGTCAAGAAAGTACACTTCTTCAAATTAGCATAAAGTTTCTGCTCTCGAAGAACTTGCAACACTTGTTATAAATGCTTCAAATGTTCCATTAGGCTTTTGCTGTAGATAAGAATGTCGTCAAAGTAAACAACAACAAACTTGCCAATAAAAGCACAAAGGACCTGATTCATCATGCGCATAAAATGTACTAGGAGCATTTGTCAACCCAAATGGCTTCACATTCCATTTGTACAACCCATCTCTAGTTTTGAAAGCTGTCTTCCATTCATCTCCGGGGCGAATTCGGATTTGATAGTATCCGCTACGAAGGTCAATCTTAGAGAAAGTGGTAGAACCATATAATTGGTCGAGCATGTCATCAAGTCTGGGTATCAGAAACCGATACTTAATTGTGATCTATTTGACTGCACAACAATCTATACACATTCTCCAACTTCCATCTTTCTTGGGGACTAGGAGTATAGGTACAGCACAAGGGCTGACACTTTCTCGGATTAATTCCTTTTTCAGCAATTCTTCAATTTGGCTTTGAACTTCAGCATTTTCTCGAGGACTCATTCTGTAAGCTGGCCGGTTAGGAATTACTGCTCCTGGAATGAAATCCATAGCATGTTGAATGTCTCGCATAGGTGGTAATCCTAGCGGCATTTCATTTGGAATTACATCAGGAAACTCATCTAATAATGGCTGCACTTCAGGTGGAATGGCAGTTCCATTATTTGCCTCGAGCAATAAAAGAAAACCTATAACTTGGCTTTCTATTTTGGTCACCTTCTCGACTAAAGACACCAATGGTTTGGACTCACTTTTGTCTTTATTGTGTTTATCGAGTAGCAAAGGTGTGAGCTGAATCTTCACGCCATCCTTCTGGAAGGAATATGTGTTTGCGTGACCATCATACAGAACGTGTCGATCATATTGCCAAGGTCTCCCTAAAAGAAGATGACAAGCATCCATGGGAACAACATCACACCAAACTTCATCATGATACCTTTTACCAATAGAAAAAGTAATAAGGCATCGTTTTGAAACTCTTACCTCGTTATCCTGGTTAAGCCATTGGAGCTTGTAAGGGCACAGATGGTTGTGAGTCTGTAGATGCAAATTTTCTACCATATAGTTGGAAACTACATTTTCACAGCTTCCATTGGCATTTGAAGCACTTAGGTGCTTTGGAGTTGAATTCCCTAGTAGCCTTTGATGGAGGCGCGCTTGAAGAGCTAGGATGATGCATTTGTGGCTTACGCCCATCAAAAGGAATTCTGGTTGAGGAAGACGGTTGGTATGGAGGCCTTCTGGGCAACTGTTTCTCGATACGGATGGCTAAATGAATGACGTCATCCAGAGTCCAGTATTGCTAAAGTTGTACTGGATGGGCGATGTTCGTATTTAACCCTCCGAGATAACGAGCTATTGTTTGCTCCTCCCTTTCTTGTATATCACATTTCATCATAAGTTTCTCAAATTCCCTGGTATATTCCTCCACAAACATAACCTTTTGGTGGAGATTATGTAATAGAAGGAAATTATCTTGATAATAATTTTCGGGAAGAAACTTACGTGAGAGTTCACGTCGCATCTTGTCCCACATTCGTATCTTGCTTTTTCCTTCTATTTCACGCCTTTTCTTAAGATTTTCCCACCATATGGAAGCATGTTTCTTTAGTTTGATAGCGACAATTTTGACTTTCTGCTCATCGGGAATTTCTTTATATTCAAAAAATCGTTCGACGGTTTGAAGCCAATCGATGAATTCTTCTAGTTGAAGTCTTCCCTCAAATTCAGGTATGTCTACCTTAATGTCATTAAGACGAAATTGCTGTTGTTGAGGACCGTGGCGGTAGTCAGTAGACGACGAACTATTATTATCTGAATCATCTGGATATTCACTGCGAGATTCTAGCATGGCTTGCTGCGTTTGTACAGTGGTTTCCAGTTCCTATATCTGGCGTCTCATCTCTTCCATCTCAATCTTGTGTGTGTTTCTGCATCTTGGAGGCATTTTGGAACTATTCTTGTGAGGTTAGGTATAGGGTGGAAGGGTAGGATTGGTATTTATGGAAAAGTAAGGGATAAAATTGGAAATTTTATGGACAAACGGGGTAGAAAGGTAATTTCTTAACTTTCAGGGACTGAAATGTAATTTTGGCAAACATTGGGGTCAAAATATAATTTTAGAAAGTTTTAAGGTCCGAAATGTAATTTTGGCAGAAATTTGGGGGAAAAAATGTAATTTCAAAAAGTTTTGGGGTCTGAAATGTAATTTTTGCAGAAATCTGGAGCAAAAATGTAATTTCAGAAAGTTTTGGGGTCCGAAATATAATTTGGGCAGAAATCTGGTGCCAAAATATAATTTAAGAAAGTTTTGGGGCTAGAAATTGTAATTTTTACCAAATTTAGGGGGTCAAATTGCAATTTCTGAAAGTTGGCTGACTGGGATTGTTGACGTGGCGATTATGCCACGTGGCAGTCAACGGGTGGTTGACCTGTAGATGACGCAGCAGATCAGGATGACGTGGCAGATGACGTCATCATCTTCAACCACTGAACTCCAGCGACTGTGTGAAATTCTGGCGACATCCGTGGAGGCGCGTAGAACTGTTTCACGGAGGTGACCGAGCCTATTCCAAGGTTTTTCGGCCTTCTGAACACGATAGTGAGATCGGTTTCTTCAAAAAATGCTCCGAGAGTGAAAATACGACACCCCCTTTTTCTCACATTTTTTGTTTCTCACCCACTCCTCACTCTTTCGATCTTTGGCACTCTAGAACTCAGCTCTGATACCAAAATGGTTCAGGAACCAATCTCAAATGTGTTTGTCAATACTCAGATGTGTTTTTATAATGAAAAATGGCACCTATTTATACTAATATTAAAATAAGGAAAGGAAATTATTTGTTTCAATGTTGATGCGCTCAACAACTCCCTCAGTCACCAACCCCCAGCCGTCGTTCCCTGTTTCTATCGTCATTGCATGCGTCATGTTTATGTCCTCTATTTCAACGTGCATGGTTTTGTTTCATGTGGTTCTGTTTCACATACGTTCATGTTGATGAGTTTGTAGATGATCTGTAATTTATAAATGGTATATTGCAACATGTATATGCTTAAGATGAAATAACATTGTCATCTAGTGGCGGTTGCGTGTAATTTAGATCCTACTCTGTTTCTTTTCTCATGGTTATGAAGATAACTAAACTAGTCTTTAGCTTGTTCAGGATGACTTCTTGCCAAGAACAGCTACTCCACTAGAAGATATATTTAAGTCTGTCTTCTGGTATATCTTCAGGACCTGTATAATTTTATTTCCTTTTTTTTTATCACTTTTGTTATATACGAGAGAATCTTCTGGGATTTTAGCATACTATAGTCTGGTCCGCCCATTCAATTCGTTTCCCATCCCCCTTCAACATGACTCACTATTGAATGACTGATATAGCCCTGGTACCTTTCTGGCAAATTGAACAGAAAAATGTTGTCCTCATTTGAACAGAAGGTTTCTCCCTTTTATCAATACCATAGTAAATTCATTTGTTTTGTTATTGAAAGATTTTATTTTTTATTAGTTATATCATAAGTTAGTTTAACACCGATTCTATTTATTGGGGTAATTTTGAGATAATGTATTGATGAAAGCTTTTGTTTACTGTGTTTGGCAGTTTGCCATGCCTATTGTGCTTGAGATGCATGAGGGATACATGTATATCGGAGGAGAGGATGTTGAAAGATCCTTGGAGACTCTATGCACCAGGCCGCCTCTATCACATTTTTGGGAGAAAGCCATTAAGGTATTGTTAAGGAGACCAAACAGAAATTATGCAAAAGTATTAGGGCTTGTTTGAGTTAACGGTGGTAGAAGTAGCTTTTTTTCAATTTTACTTTTGGAAACTTAAGTTACGATAGAAGTTAGATAGCGTAATGTAATTTATATTTAAATTGAAGGTAACAGAAATAGTTTTTTTAAAAAAAAACTAAAACTTGTTTGAATGATTATTTGAAAAGTAAGTTTAGGTAGAAAATGATTGAAAACGACAATAATTTTATTAAATAATATATACATATAATATATCTATAAAATGATAATTTTAAGACAAAAAAATAAAATTATAATTATAAAAATAAAAATAGTTAGTTTATTCTTTGGAAAAATTTTAAAATAATAAAATACTTAATTGGATATATTTAATGGATAAAAATGTCTATAAATTAGAAATCATATAAATGTAACTAAAATTGTTGATCAGGCATCTTTGCCTGGTTAGAAATTTGTTAAAAATGTAAGTTTGAATTTGGATTGTGATATTTTTACAGGAGAAAATTATTTTACCTAATTTTTATAATACAATGATAATCGAAAAATAAAATTTCTAATTGCAAAATAAAAAACTGCTTATTCAAAATTATAATGTTAAAATGAAATTTTAAACTTATGATCCAATTATATTTTATAAAGTATCATACTTAGATCAAGTTCCGTATATTCATTATATCAAGTTTTCCAATCACACATTATCATGTGTCTTATGTTTTTTACTATGTGCCATATTTTTTTTAAAATAGGATATATGATTATGTGTGATTAGAAAACTTAACAAAATGGATATAAAGAAATTGATCCAAGTATTTTCCTTTTATAAATGTATAATTTTTTTAGTTCCACTGTGCTACACTATTTGAAGAAGGAAATGACATTGGGAAAAAACAGAGCAGCAAGGAAAATTGTGCAGGCGCAATGAATTTTGCAACTAATAATAAATAAAGGAATATTTGCTTTCATTTTCTCTCAATCACCCATCGTACCGTGAAGCCCGAAGCACCTAAAAGTAGCTTTACCTTTTAAGCTGCTTTTACTTCAAAAGCCATATTGCGCCAACGCTTTCCCAAACAAGTGTTTTAGGCTCTGTTTGGGGAAGCGTATGGAAGGAAAAAAAAAACCCAATTGAGAGAGAAAAGCCTAATTGAGAGAATTTGTCCTGTTTGGCATGACGTTTCGGAGCTGATATGCTTAAGAAAAAAAAGTAGCTTTTAGTAGAAGCTACCTGCAGGTGCTTTTTCACAGGAGAAGCAGCTTTAGCATGAATTTATTGTTAGAACTTGTGGGTTTATTTGGTATTTTGCCTTTGTTTTTCATGTGATTTATCCTTAAAACATAAGGGAAATAATTTTTTCCCGTTGGCATCACCTAGATGCAAATCGAATGTTTCTTACCTTAATCAATCTCTTATTTTTTCTTTACGTAGAATCATATTTATCAAATTTTAATTTTAATTTTTTATTTCAATTATCACAATATATACAAATAATACCTGTATGTAGTATTCAATAATATTTATACTCTTTTCAGTCATTTTTCATCTAAACTGATTTTATAAAAATTAATCCAAACATGTTTAAGGTTAGAAAAAAAAAAAGTCACTTCTGACACCGCCAATCCAAACATCAATCACATCTACAATCTGATTTTTTTTCTATCTGACTTTTCCAAAAGCCTATATGCAAAAAAAGCTCTTTCTTCACTGCTAATCCAAACAGGTTTCTTATTTGGTTTAGAAGGATAGGTGAAGGATGTTAATTGTAAGTGGATAAATATACTTTTTATCTATATATTTTTCTTCTTATTTTACAATTTTTGTTATTAAAATTATTATTTGTCAAATTATTAATAGAATTTTAACTTAGCCATTATGAAAGGTAGAAGTAGAACAAATTTAATAAACCAACTTGAATTGGGAATCATAATCATGACCAAATTTATTGCTTCTATTTTTTATAAAAAAAAAAAAAACTTATTGCTCCAGTTTTTTGCATTATAAGATATTGGGTAATAGAAAATAATTACCTTTGCAGTTTGCATTATGAGATATTTTGAAGATATTTCATAAGAATATAACCGGGCTAGGATCTATAAGTATATGGCAAGTGGCAATGAAGGAGAGGACGAAGGTGCCAACGAAAGAGTCAAGAGTGGCAACTTCGCTAGATGGCACGGTTATGATGTTAGAGGAGGAGAGGAGTGAAGTGGACATGTGAGTGAAGGAACAGGTGATATGATGGGATCAGGCGGGTAGCTATGGAATATCAAAAAATTGCCATGGGCATTTTGGTCAGGATGGAATACAAAATTTCTCTCACCTAGAAGAAACCACAAATTTGAAGGGTTGAGAAAGGAGGGGACGTGAGCACAAGTGGACAAAAAATTTCCCACACCTCACCTTCCCTCCTTCTAATCAAACAAGGTTTTTATATCTCTAACCCTTACCTCGTCTCACCTCAAAAAACCTCCAACCAAGCGGACCCTAAATCTCATTAGCGTCGTGGCGCTCTCTTCTTCAATGTTGCAGAGCTTCTTTTGTGAGAATCGATGGACTTCAAAAGGGATTTACATTCTTTTTTTGAAATGTAATCCAAACAAGGTAAATGGTGCGATTGGTTATATAGTACTACCTCATGTTCTAAATATAAGATTTAGATAATTTTTTTAGAGAAAATAAAGAAAATAAATGAATTGCTTAATTATATCATATATATTATGTATTATTAAATTATATATTAGTTTATATGTCAAATTAATTTAGAGAAAAAACGATAAATATAAATACTTTAAAAAAATTAATTATTTTCATTAATTTCTTCGAAAAAGCCAACTGGATCTTATATTTAAGATCGGAGGTAGAGATAGTAGATGATAAAAATGACATATCCTTGGCTAGCTAGTTGTCGAAGCCTTCCTTATGTATCATTTTTCTCCTTGAAAATAAAATTGTCTTTTATAAAAAAATAAAAATGACATGATAATTTTATATTACGCATAAATATTATTTAATAATTTTTTCCAATTAAATATTATTTAATAATTATTATGTTATTGTCCCAAAAAATTATTTTCTGGGCTATAAAATCATAAAAAAAATGAAACCATTTAAGTTCTTAACATTCACATATTTACATCAACTGGGTTTACTTAAGTCACAAGATGCCTCTTTACAAGAAAAAAAGGTCTTGAGACACCATATTTTAAAGTGAATTATTCAACATCTTTCTTGTTACCTGAGTCATTAATGCAATTTTGTATATTAAGATGCAATCCTATAATAAATTAACTTCTGTAGATATTACCGCGCCTTCCTATATAAAGAAATCTAAGCCTGCAAAACTCTGGTCCCCTCGAAAACATATTTGCTCACCCTCGTCCATTTTGTTAGGAAAGAACCTAGCATTATGACAACTCCATGCTAGAGTCAATGCTTGTAAGGAATCTTGTCTAATAATGTACTCCTGAGTCCTGTGGTTCTAATTTGTACAGCAATTTGCACTATAAACTAGGTCTTATATTTAGGATCGGAGATAATATTCTCATAAAAAAAAAAATGTATTCCCTCAAAATATATTCTATATCTTATTCCTCAAACTTATTCCTAAATATAAATTACCAGATACAGACTGCAGATTATGCTTACAATGGTTCTGCAAACACCAGTAAAAATACCGACACAAATAAGAAAAACCATCTACAAGAAACAATGTGGGAAGTGTTATTAAACACAAAAATAAAGTTTGAGATCCATCAACTGTTCAGGAATTGTATTTTAGTTCACTAGGGCCTGCATCTCAGGTAGCATCCTTTTTACAGTCCCAACTCTAGTGTTTCAATTATTGGAACCAGAGATGAACTTGAAGATTTCCCATGGCCAACATATACGTCTCATTTTACGGCTACTTCGCTCCCTTTTCTCTGCTTCTATGTGCCTGGTCAGTTCCTCAATACGCTGCTGGAGTTCGACGGCTCTATCATCAGCTAACTGCAAGGATCTCTCAGCTGCCTGCGCAGCCATTGCAGTGCTTGCAAGTTCTTCTTTTAGTCTTAATTCTCCATTTGATATGTCCAAGGCGGTCTTTGTTCTCTGTAGTTCTTGTTTCAACGCATCCACCTTACCGATTGACAAATGCAAGGAGTAATGTGGTATGGAATTAATTTGAGAGACAGACAGAACATACACACACTGATTACTGAGAAACTAATATCAAATTGAATAATAATGATCATTCAATTAGCTTCTCCATCTTAGACTTTTGAAATGAACTGACTTTCATTCTAGGACATGTTCTTGATTGAACATTCAGGAGTTTGATTATTGTCAGGTTTCATTATCTCAATGAAAATATATTTCTGCATATATTACATTGATCCAGTATATTTTGTAGATGACTCAAGCCTTTAGGAAAAGATCATAAATGATTTCCATAAACAGGCCAAGATTATGAAAAATTTATGATAAATCAACTGAAGAAAAAACATTCCACTAGATGGACTCCATCAATAAGGAAGTGTAGAGAAAGTTAATATCACGATTCATATCGCAAGGAAAAGAAAAAACTTTACCAATTTGTCACGCTCTTCAATCTCATTTTTCCCAGCTTCAACTTCCAACTCACATGCATTCTTCCATCTATCAACTTCTTCTTCAGTTTCCTCAATTTCCGTTAAAAGCTCCTCTACATTTCAGCATTCAGAAAAAAGTATAAAGCTAGTGAGAATGAGAGCTTTAATGGGGAATGATTATCCCGTTTCTTGATCAAACAGGCGATTACATTTTGAGTCAAAGCCCTCTCTCTATCTTCTACCTCCTTGATGTAGAGCTTGTTATCTGCAATTTCTTTGCGTTGTTTCTCTGTGAGACACTGGAATCGCTCTGTGTCTGATCTGACATAAGGTTGATGATAAATAATCCAAAACCAAGAAATATGGCATACTAACCAACTGTAGCAGCATGGTATTTATGAGACTAAAGACAAACTACGCTCACATGTAAACACCAAATTTGTAGAAATTTGAATTCAACACGTGTGTTATGATTCATCTTGTTTTCAAATAGCAGCAGTTCCCTTCCCTCTCTGACTCCGTTTATCTCTCAGTCGCTCCAACTTTACCAAGTAAGGTTTTTTTCTAAACTTCAAAAGATCTACATCTAGAAGTTACAAGATTATTCAAGAAATGTCTCTCTCGGCATTTAATCATATCCTAAATTTAATATATTTGTCAACAAAGAAAAGGAATATTTTTGGCTCATGAATATATTAATACATTAATGTACAGCATGCACAAATGAGGGAAAACTAAAACATGAATTGGAATTCTTATTTAAAATTTCATTTCTCTTTGATGAGGCAAATATATTTTAGTAAACAAGTTATATATACAGTACACACTGGACGGTAAACAATATCCACCCTGTAGCCCCACTTGTGTTTGTTGGTACCATCTCGCTACTTACCCACACATTTTGTTTGAATTTCAATTTGTTACTTGAAACTTTATGATTTTAGAGGAGAAAAAGCAAGGGGATCATATAGAGCTAAAAAGATAAATCAAAGAAAGAGATGAATAATTCTTCTCGGTTTATTAATATAGAGAAAAATTGCTTAAATTTTGTTTAGTGCTATCATAGTACAGGAGTCATCTATGAAATGTCTCTGTTAAAAATAGAGTCAAGGTAACTTTGGCTTGTTTTCATCACTTCCATTGCAATTTACAGCATCATCAGCGAACAACCATATCACTATGATGAACCAAAATGGTAAGATGGTAAAATACCTAGATTCCTCCAAAAATTTCCCGACGTAGATTCTTCATTATCCTTTCAACTGTTGAAGCCTTGAAAAATAATCATAAATGTCAGAACAGGCAAAACCTTTTGCAAGAAGATGGTAAGCTGAGTTACTACTATCATCTATCAGAAGTTGCTACCCTTGTTCTTCTTGTAAGAGTCAAAATAGGGAGGCACAATGATCTATGGAAAATTATTAGCTACATGTCAACATAAAAGAAGAGATTTCCCTTGCCTTCCTTTTGGTTTGAAATCCTCTGGCCTAGATTGGCAAGTTGAAGCTGAATTCACCTCATCTGAAAGTCCTGTTGCCAATTGAAACTTTCCAGCTCTACTTAAGTTTGTGATTAGTGATCGATAGATGTATATGGAAGGATGAATCTTCGTCATCTTCATCTGCCTGAAAAGCTTCAATGATGCCTCAATATTTCCTGATG
Source organism: Inga laurina (assembly GCA_963855925.1). Classification (NCBI taxonomy): domain Eukaryota; kingdom Viridiplantae; phylum Streptophyta; class Magnoliopsida; order Fabales; family Fabaceae; genus Inga; species Inga laurina. Next base: position 39,263,605 of record OY979703.1, on the reverse strand, counting down.
GATCAAAACTATCAACCAATGCAGCATATGTAAGCAAATCTGGTTCAACTCCACTCTCAACCCTCTTCCTTAGGTACAATAAACACATCAAATCTTCCAACCCTTCGAAAGCTGTGCTGAAAGAAATGAAATCTGGGACAATATCAACTTCATTGATATATGCAAAGTCACAAAGCATTTCATCCCCATGACCTGAACAACCTAAACTATCTAATACATTATTGTATGTCATCAAATCTAGGCTAAAATTTGCTCTTTCAAGGTGATCAGATTTAAGCCATGCCTTATCCTTCTGCCCACTTTTAGCAAAGGAAAAAATTATTCAATTCCCAATTGATGTACTTGAACGAGTCATCTCTAAAACTTTAACAAATCTCAGTAGCTACACACTTTCACCCATCCCTACGAAAGCTTTGGAGAAGTTAAGATACACGGTTGTACCAATGGGTTCATTGGACAATGGCAATTTCTTGAAAATTTGACATGAAAGATCAACATCATTCTTGTGACTAGCCAGTACTAATAGGCAGGTATACAACATCATTCTCAAGCAACACTTGTACCATTTTTCTTGCAGCAGAAAGATTCACTGTGCAGCACATCTTATCAATGCCTGCAGAGCAAACTTCCATACTTGGTGCTGATTCATTTTCAATGACCGAAAGAAAATACGACATCTGAGATACTATCTTTATTTGGATATGCATCTGTCGCAAGGTAGCTGAAATTGCAAATGAGTCAACTTAGACAGTTTAAGGTCAACAATATTCAAATGAACTGACATAAAAGGACATGATAAAGACCAATATATCACAAAATCATATATTCTATTAAAAGTTCAAATTAAGGGCAGTCCAAGAGGACTTAGCACAAAACCTGTTTATTCAATGGCATTGTCTAAGGTCTTATCGCCAAGTAAAATGAAGTAGAAACAGAATAAGGTCAAATTTTGGTGCTTAAGCCCCAATTGAATACGCTGACATAGAACAGAACTTGACATAAGGTTATACTCCCTCCGGTCCTAATTATAAGACAAAGTTGACTTTTTTGGAGAAATTAAGGAAGCCAATTAAATCACTTTAGAGTATTTATATTTTTAGTATCTTTAGATTATATATCAGTTTATTAGTCAAATTAATTAGTTTGAAGAAAAAAATATAAATATAAATATTCTAAAGTGATTTAATTGGTTTCCTTAATTTCTCCAAAAAAGTCAACTTTGTCTTATAATTAGGACCGGAGGGAGTATTATTGAAGAATATTAGTTTCTTTTCTATAAACTATTTGAGTAAATTTTTAATTTAATTTCTCAAGTTACAGGGATAACAATTTTCAACTGATAACAAATGAACAATGAACTAACCAGAAGAGCATTTGATTAGTCAGTCTCAATCTACATTAGCTTTTAGCATCATAACATATTAAGATGCTATTGCTACTTAGCAAGCTCATTTAAAGTTGCATTTTTTTTTTCACCCTTGTCCTCCCAAGCGTATCAAACAAGATTTCTGAAACTTATTACACTCCTTCAGAAGGAAAACAGTCCGAATTTTTGTAAAAGAAAAACACTAATTAGTCAAAATACTGTTAAAACCATAAAAAAAGTTTCTTGATACCAAGAACCAGCATAATCTGCTACACTGACAACACATTTTCTGATGTTGTCCCCTTTGAAATTTAGGCCATATAGGATATATCTCTTTTTCTTTCTTAATTTTCAATCCCGATTATCAATATTTATGTATATATTGACGAAAGCAAATACTTTTATCCACTCCACGAAACTTTTTCAAGATTCAACCCATTATGAATAACATAGAACAGATCAATCAGATAATCTCATTAATAAACCAAGCTTGCAGAAACCCCCAGTATAAGTGACGAAGTTAAACACCGAATGCCTTTTCTGGATTCACTAGATATATATTGAGAATAAACAATTCTCATTTTGCCAAAAGGACTATTAATAGACAGAGAAACAGAGAAAGTAAACAAGATTTTCGTTGGCAAAGAAAGCAAAATTCTGATCTCGCCAAAAGGATGATTAACAGCTCCCTTGCACATTAGAAAATTTAAAGAAAGAAATCATGCTTTCTTCTTAAGTGAAATTCACACTTATCATCTACTAAGTCTGAAAATAGGCGAAAGGAAACATGCATTTGTTAGCTACGTACCATAGAACTTAGCACCGACACTGTCATACCAATGCTTAGTCTATAACATAGAGCTAGTTTTTCAGGAAGAAGAGACTGATAAAGAACAAGAACAAGATGGAAGAGACGATGGATTAAGGCGGCCGGAAACAGAGAAGGTAAAGTTGAGGGCAGAGAGAGTCTAAAATACAGAGGAACGGAGAAAGAGGGACGAATCTAGTGAGGCGGTGAAAGCGAGATCAAAGAAAAAGCGCCACAGCAAGGCGCTCGCCTAAGTGAGCCGCAGCTCTCGCCCTACCTGACCAAGCTATTTTCTATATATATATATATATATATATATATATATATATATATATTATTAGCTAGCTTATTAACTAATAATTAAAATTAATCATGATAAAAAAAAAACATATATTGATTTCATTAGCATTAAATTTAAAATCAATTGAAAATATGTTAACTAAATAATATACCTAGTTATTTTTATTTACAATTTATACACATTAATTTTACTTTATTTTAATTTGGCCCTTCGTAAATTTTAATATATTAATTTTTCAAATAAAACAATTCAAATTTTTGTGATGCATTACTGTAAGACAATTAAACCCTTGTTGGGTAATGATTATAAAAGTGATCCTTGGTTAGGAAAAGTTGAAAGCAAAAAGAGCTCTTCTCCATTAAATTTAACTCACCATCAAACTCTTTATATATCCATTTGCCTTGCCATCCTCCTTTTTATTTCTCTCATTTCCTTGAGCAAAGCACGCAATGAATTCTAAAGTTCTTGCCAACGATTTTTCCGTAGTACGTCCCTATTGTGGTGCCATATTCTTCTTCTCCTCTTTCTTTTAACAGTGTCCTTTTCCTTTTTAGAATGTAAGGGTTGAAGAGAATTGTATTATCATATGAAACTATTTTATCTTTCTTTTTCTCCACTTCTTTTTTGAGGAGGGGTCATGGGTTTTGGCCTAGTGAACCATAAAGTTGTATGAAGCCAAGGACCCATATTTGATCTAGAATGAAAGGAATTGTGATGGGTTTCTATTACTAGCTTAAACTTTTGATATAATGGTTGACGTTTTTCTGAGTTTTGGTATTAGAGTCAGAACATATTCGAATCCTACTTCTTCAAAAATAGGTTTGAGGATAAACCTCCTTTAAGAGGAAGTGAATTATACGTTTTGAGTATCTGGGGTGTGGATTGAGTTCATACTGGTGTGTACCACAAAGTCGTAGGAAACTGGTGAACCCATATTTGATCTGGTTTGAAAAGGATTAAAGTAGGCCTAAACTGTTAGATTAAGCTTTTAGTAAAATGATTGGTGGATTCGTGTTTGATCTAATTTGAAGGGAATTAGGTAAGCCTCTGCTTCTAGCTTAATTGGGGTGGGCTTCTGCCACTAACTTAAACTTTTGACATAATAGTTAGAGCTTTATTCTTAAGATTTGATATTAAAGTCAGCATGAGTTTGAATCTCATTTCCCTAAAAAAACGAGTTTGAGCATAAACCTCCTTTAAGAGGGAGTTGATGATATGTCCCGGGCCTAAGAAGGGATATATTGGGTTTGACTTGGCATGTCACAAAGTTGTAGGAGACCAATATGCCCATATTTGATCTAGGTTGAAAGGAATTGGGATAGGCTTAGCGATAAAGATCCAAGTTGGCCTCTCTCTTTACATAGCGGAGATCAATCTCGCTTCACTCTCAAACCACCTTTATTTAGTTTAGGATCACCCAACTAAGTAATTATCAACACTTCAATACTTCTAATAGTTATTAGTTACTTTTTGCTAAAACATTTGCAGTCTTGCTATTCTTTTGCTCTCTTTTTACTCGTACAGTTACATATAAAAGAGATTTAGAATTACTTTTTTAACCTTAATGTTGGCTGATAAAGTTTAGAACCCTAATTTATGTACATTTTATATTTCTTGTAGTTACTTGTGTTGCTACTAATTATTTTTTTTTTTATTTCAGGACCCTTTTGAACGTTACGTTGAAGCTTTTATGGAAACAAATGATGATCTGCCAACATCGCCCCCAGCTGATTTTTTTCAAGAACTGTATGATTGCATTAGTGGCGATACTAGTGATGTAAGTCAATATCATCATGCATTGCCGGTCAATGTAATTAATTGTTTTTTTTTTTTTTGAAAATGGAATCTTACAATCTCTTAGAATAATTAAATTATTATTATCTCATACGCCACATGAAAAAGGAAAATAGAAAAATAGGTAACAAGCATGTTTAAAGAAAATATGATATAGGAAAATAAAGTTTTTAATAAAAATTAAACAATATATACATCTATTATGTTATAGGTAAAATATTAAATTTAATTTTTTTATCCTTGTTGTCATCAATCGCATAGCAGTATTACAAATGAAATGCTTAGATATTACAATTTATTTCAATTTTAGGACCTGATTGAAGATCAAACTGGGGAAATTTTGCTTCCCATGGATGAAAGTGACCCACTATCATCGACCAATGATATATATTCTTTGATTGATTTTGAATCCAAATATTCCCCAAATCAAACTACGAATTTGGAAGATCTTCCTGACGACCCTACTTCTCAACCCTTGGAATTGGGAGCTCCTCCAATGGATATGTCTCAGACTTTGGAATCAGAAGTTCCTGGAAGCCATGCTAGTTCTCAATCTTTGGAATTGGGAGCTCCTCAACCAAACCAAACTTCTCAATCTTTAGAAGGGCAAGTTTTTCCGAGTGTCTCTGCTTCACCATCTTTCCTAAATGTTTCGAATCAGCAACATCCTCTTCCTGCCCAACAATATCAAAACGTGTCAACTCCTCAATTTTGTGGCTATTATCAACAATTCATCCAATCACCAACTCCCTCAAATAAGTTGCCGGGACCTAGAATAAGTTGTCACTGCAAAAAGACAGCATGTTTAAAGGGATATTGCTCATGCTATAAGGTAATTGTTTATCAAACTATTGTTATTAAACTTAACTATTCAATGACATGGTTGAATCTTTTATTTAAGAGAGTTATTGAAAAATTCAATTCAAAATTAATTTCCATTAATATTTTATTTTTGTTTTAATGAAGGCTAAAGTTGGATGTTCTGACATGTGCCAATGCGAAGGTTGTGGTAATCCATATGGCTGCAAAAATGGTGGTACGAATCTTCTGCACAAACATAATTCTATCTTGAGTTGTTAATTTTACAAAACCATGTTTTGTGTTTTGTATAGGTCCATTAGGAATATATCTCACTAGCTACATAGTTCATTGCTTGTTCAATAGCCAATAATGAATGTGTCTTGTGCGTTTATATAGGAATCACATCAATTTTTAACTCAAGTGCAGCTCAAAGGGATCTTCCAAGTAACAATATTTCTTCAGTCAATGAGAAGCCATTGGTAAGTCTTTCACTTGTCCTTCAACAATATTCAAACAAGCACATATGACACATGACAAGTATACAATTTTATGCCATATGACTCATTCTTTTTTTGGTGTGCATGGATGTAAGGGTGGTGGATTGGACACACTCACTCGTAACAGCTTAAATGGATGTGCAAATCAAAACACAGTGTACAGAACACCTACCTTGAATCAATTTGCTCCACCACCGCCTGTCCAAATGGCTCAACTGCCAGCAAATCTGTTTGCTCCACCGTCAGCCTTCCAAATAGTCAACGTGCCTCATTCGCAAGCAAATCCGTTTGCCCTATCAAGCAACATCTCTCCACCGCAGGCTGTCCATAAGGCTGCCAACGATCAGCTGCAGGTGAATCCATTTACCCCAACATACACTGCTTATCAGCCTCAGCAGCAGCATATGTTGATGAACTCAGCTAATTCCTTTGTTAATGCCGCGACTTATGGGGTGTTTTGTGGGAATGCTGATTCGAGAACACCATTAAAGCAACTACCTCCAAGGTTTGTAGCACCCCAGGATCTAAATCAATAAATATTTTAATAAAAGCGTATTACAATTAGATGTCACCTTTTTTTTCTTTTGCTTTTACATATAAACCATATTTCTATTTGCAGATTCCGTAAAGAAGTCAACAACATATATTGGAAGCTTCTCCCAAGGGAATAACTACATGTATTGTGGCCATAGGCCTTGACAAGCTGTTTTGATGCATTGTAAATCCCATTGAATTATGTTTATACACACAAGAGAGTGAATTATTCAAAGAATTACTCAAATCCATTTAAAAAGTTATTGTTTACTTCCATATTACATTCATCAATCAATCATACCATACAATTGTACTTTGATTCCTTCAAAATTTCAGACAGCACCATTTATTTGTTTTAAACTGATTTAAACTAAAGAACAATGTTTAATTTATCATTTTAATGTCTCCAAGTATAATTCAACCATCTAAAGTGGTTGTTCAGCATAAGGAAGCATTCAACATCAAACTTTAAAATAGATCATAGCTTCCAAATTCACTCACCATGCTGGACACAAACTTAAATATATAATATTTCATATTCCCTATACTTATCTTGCCTCTCAATATAAACAATGTGACCACATCCAATAATCTGGAAATTTTCCAGCTTTGGGATAACATTATTTTATCCACCTAAATAGCATGTTTACTGCTTATTTAACATTCTTGAACATACGTTAGTACTTTGGGTCAATTGCTTAACATTTAAAAATCTCAAAAAACCAATGTATAATAAGTTTTTAACCTTCAAAAAAATTCAAACAGCAGCACCTAATGATCTGAAAAATATTTCTAGTTTCCAAAAACCGTCACCTTCAAGCAAAACTCAACATGTAAACATTTAAACATCCATATAACATTCAAATACCCCTCATACACCAATAATCAATCATTTAGATGAGGATTTAATAATGGGGTATGAATAAAACTTTCGTCAGCATAGCAGATTCAAAACATCACTTATGCCATAATTTTAATAATCAAGAATCATTCTGATAGTATTTCTTCAACTCCTCTGAAAATTCCAGCCCCAATCACAAGACTTAACCCTTCATTTTTAAGTTTCTATTCTTAATTTAGACATTTATACAACCATATATCACCAATTCCATAATCTATTAAACAACTCTACTTTCTTTAGCCCAAATTTAAGATAACCTAAAATCTGACACAATAAATTTAAGATAACCTAAAATTTGACTCACAACAACAATAAACCCCTGTTTCGGCCTTCACAAATCAGAGCACATTGAACACATGAAATACAGGATTCTATTCACATAAGCTTTAACTTTCACCTATCATTCGTTTAACCGGTGATTCCCTTCCCTTAACTTCAATTTCAATCACTCCTCTCAACCCCAAACTCTAGCAATAGAAGAAACTAAAGATGCGAAAAGGTAAGGGGGACTCGCCTCAGTCGGATTCTGGTGTTGCATTCAGCGAACAGCCTCTCCCTCCCATTTTCTTCTCCGCCGGCCTCTGATCCTCTTCTATCCATCTCTTTTGTCTTCAAGATCACTCTCCTATTCAGCTTGATCTTTCTGATCGTGAAATGCAGAGGAGAGTTCGGGCTGTCATGATTGAAGGGCCTAAATGACCATTTTGCCCACCCCTTATAATTTTGTTTGCAACTTCATTGCTTGATTCATATACAAACAAAGTATTTGAAGCTATGAGAACATTAAATTAAGTGTACAAAGTCATAAGCATATTAAACACTGTATTTCCCAAGTCAAAATTATTTCCTCAATAGTGTCATCAATATAAAATATAAAAAAAATATTAATAAGTCATAACATTCATAAGTTGTAAAGAAAAATACAATAAGAATGCCTAGTTTGCTGATAAAATCAGAGTGCAATCACGTATAAACATAATGATACACTAGCATAGAAGAAAAGGGAAAAGGTAGGACACAACATTCTTCCTTCTTGAATCCGCAGGATTTCATCACGTGCATAGGTAACAATAAGCATCATGTGCAAATAAATGCTGGTTAATTCATTAGTTGACAATCTACAATGCAACAGGTACTGAAGAACAAATATTTCAGATAACTTAGCTTAAGGGTGCTACACACCTCATAGGACCATTTAGTAGGCAACAAGATAGTCATCATCTAGAAATTGAGAAGTCACAAAGAATAGCATCACATGCATAACCATGCACCTTAAGATTTACCTTGCCTTCCTTTTGGTTTGAAAACCTCTGACCTAGCTAGGCAAGTTGAAGGTGCATTCATCTCATCCGAAAGTTCTGCTGCCAATTGAAACTTTCCCGCTCTATTTAAGTTTGCACTTAGTGATCGGTAGATGTACATGGAAGGATGAATCTTCGTCCTCTTCATCTGCCTGAAATGTTCCAATGATGCCTCAACATTTCCTGATCGACCAAAACAATCAATTAATGCAGTATATGTAAGCAAATCTGGTTCAATTCCACTCCCAACCATCTTCCTTAAGTAAACTAGACACATATCAAATCTTCCAACCCTTCAGAAGCTGATGAGTATAGTGTTGTAAGAAATGAAATCTGAGACAATATTAACTTCCTCCATAGATGCAAACTCACTGAGCATTTCATCCACCCAGCCTGAATGACCCAAAATGTCTAATACAATATTGTATGTTATCAAATCCGGACTAAAATTTGTTGCTTTAAGGTGATGAAATATTAACAAAGCCTTATCCTTCTGCCCACTTTTTGCAAAGGCAAAAATTATCCTATTCACGACTGATGTACTTGAACGAGTCATCTCTAATACCTCTTTAACAAATCTCAGCAGCTCCACACTATCACTCTGTTATATTATTATAATTTTAGCTTAAGTAGTTGTTAGGGAGGGAGTAGCAGCACTAGCCGTGGGATATAGCCGTTATAGAGCGGCAATTAGCTGCACTAGTTGTATCCCTTGCTATACCAAGAAGCATGGTATAATCTGCCATGCTGACCAAGAATTTTCTACTGTTGTTTCCTTTAAATTTAGACCATATAGGTTATATCTCTTTCTTTTTTAATTGTCAATCTCAATTATCAATATATATATTGACGAAAGCAAATGCTTTTGTCCACTTTTTCAAGTTTCAACCCATTATGAATAACATATAACAGATCAATCAGCTCATCTCATTAATAAACCAAACTTGCAGTAGTCCCTAGTATATGTAAGTGACAAATTTAAACACCGAATGCCTCTTCTAGATTCTCCAGACACATATTGAGAATAAACACTTCTGATTTCGCCAAAATGACGATTAACAGAGAGAAACAGAGAAAGCAAACAAGATTTCGTTGGCCGAGTTTTTAAGGATTCTATAGCACTTGACAGCTCCCTTGCACATTAGAAAATTTAAAGAAAGAAGTCATGCTTTCTTCTTAAGTGAAATTCACACTTACCATCTACTTATTCTGAAAATAGGAGAACACGCGGAACGGAAACTCGATGCTGGTTTGAATCTTGGATAGAGGGAGATGCATGGAAGAACAAGCTGAATACGTCTCCCAGCAGCTAGCATGCTCGATCAAGCATCTGTTACCGACGAACCATAGAACTTAGGACTGAAACTGCGAAGAAGGGCAAATATACAATTCGAGTTCGAAGAAACTTTCAGTTAAACCCGTTCCGAGATTTATGACTAATCAATATATCTGTATTGATTCGCAATAACTGACATGGCATCAATTCTATTGTGAACCACTAGAGTCAATGAATCGATGAGTCCTTCCTTCTGAACCACATCAGCGAAAGATGGAATGTGAGACTGAAGGATTAAGGACCGATTACGAGAGATGCGTGAAAATTGTGAATAATGGGAGAGACTACAAGACTGAAGACTGGAAGGTGGGAATGAAGATTGAGGTTTCGCTCTGCGCCGCTTGAAAGGCTTTCTTTGGTTCAAGGTTAAGTCAAGCAAGGTTGAGTGGTTATAGCCTTTTTTTTTCCCCCTTCTTTTGGTAAGAAGTGGTTATAGCTTTGTTTGCTATAAGAAGAGGAGGTTAATCATACGCATAAATATATCATTTTTTTTATCTATATTTTTTTTATTTTATATTTTTTTATTAAAATTATTATTTCTTAAATTATTAATAGAATTTTAACTTAACCATTATGAAAAGTAGAAGTAAAACAAATTTAATAGATCAACTTAAATAGGGAAACGTAGTCATGACTAAATTTATTGCTTCCATTTTTTATAAAAGAAAATTTATTGCTCCATTTTTTGTATTCTGAGATATTGGGTAATAAAAAATAATTATTTTTGCATTCTGAAATATTATGAAGATATTTCATAAGAATATAACGAGGCTCGGATTTATAAGTATATGGCAAGTGGCAACAAAGGAGAGGACGAAGGCACCAACAAAAGAGCCGAGCGCGGTGACTCCATTGGATGGTGTGGTGATGACGTTGGGGGAGGAGAGGAGCGAAGTGGACATGCGAGTGAAGGCACAAGTGATATGATAGGAAAAGGGGTTTTTAGTTCAGAGGGGTAGCTATGAAATATTAGAAAATTGCAACAGGCATTTTGGTCAAGATGGAATACAAAATTTCTCTCACCTGAAAAAAACTCCAAATTTGAAGGGTTGAGAAAGGAGGGGAGGTGAACACAAGTGGACAAAAAATTTCCCAGCTCCTCACCTTCCCATCCTCCAATCAAACATGGTTTTTATATCTCCAACCCTCATCTCATCTCACCTCAAAAAACCTCCAACCAAGCGGACCTTAAATCTCATTGGCGCCGTGGTGCTCTCTTATTCGATGTTGCAGAGTTTCTTTTGTGAGAATCGATGGACTTTAAAAAGGATTTACAATTTTTTTTTTTGAAATGTAATCCAAACAAGGTAAATGATGTGACTTGTTATAAAATATTAAATATAAGACTTAGATAATTTTTTTATAGAAATTAAGGAATTTAAATGAATTGTTTAATTATTTCATATATCGTGTATTATTAAATTATATATTAGCTTATAAATCAAATTAATTTAGAGAAAAAACGATAAATATAAATAATTTAAAATAATTAATTAGTTTCATTAATATCTCTAAAAAAATTAACCAGGTCTTATATTTAAGACCGGAGGTAAAGATAGTAGATGATAAAAATGACATACCCTTGGCTAGTTAGTTGTTGAAGCCTTTCTTATATATCATTTTCTCCTTAAAAATAAAATTGTCTTTTATAAAAAAAAAATAAAAATGACATATGATAATTTTATATTATGCATCAATAATATTTAATAATTTTTTGCCAATAAAATATTATTTAATAATTATTATGTTATTGTCCGAAAAAATTATTTTCCAAGGCTATAAAATCATAAGAAAATGAAAATATTTAAGTTTTTAATAGACACATATTTACATAACTTGGGTTTACTTAAGTCACAAGATGCCTCTTTACAAGCAAAAAAAGGTCTTAAGATGCCACATTTCAAAGTGAATTATTCAACATCTTTCTTGTTACCTGAGTCATTAATGCAATTTTGCATATTAAGATGCAATCCTATAACAAATTAACTTCTTTAGATATTACTGCACCTGCCTATATAAAAAAAAGGGAGAATTACAATTAGGTCGCAAACAAGAAGGGAAATGAAAAAAATGATCCATTGAAATCTCAAAATGAATAAATGATCTTAAGAAGTTGTCAATGGATACTCATGGAGTTGTCAACGACCTGCACCTGGATTTGTTAATTGAACAATTTTTTTATTTTAAGATTTCAATGGACCATTTTTTCATTTCTCTTCTTACTTGGGACCTAACTATAATTCTCCCTCAAAAAATCAAGCCCACAAAACTCTAGTTCCCTCGAAAACATATTTTCTCACCCTTGTCCATTTTATTGGGAAAGAACCTAGCATTATGACAACTCCATGCTAGTCTCCATGCATGTAAGGAATCTTGTCTAATAATGTACTCTTGTGGCTCTAATTTGTATAGCAATTTGTACTACAAACCAGGTCTTATATTTAGGATCGAAGGTAGTTTTCTGTATAAAAAAATATATATTCCTTCAAAATATATTCTATATCTTATTCCTCAAACTTACTCCTAAATATAAATCACCAGATGCAGTCTGCAGATTATGCTTACAATGGTTCAGCAAACACCAGTAAAAATACCAATACAAATGAGAAAAACCATCTACAAGAAACAATGGGGGAAGAGTTATTAAACACAAAAATCAAGTTTGAGATCCATCAACTGTTCAGGAAATGTATGTTAGTTCACTAAGGGATTTCTGGTAGCATCCTTTTTACAGTCCCAACTCTAGTGTTTGAATTATTGGAACCAGAGATGAACTTGAATACTTCCCATGGCCAACATATACGTCTCATTTTACGGCTACTTTGCTCCCTTTTCTCTGCTTCTTCTATGTGTCAGGTCAGTTCCTCAATACGCTGCCGGAGTTCGACGGCTCTGTTGTCAGCTAACTGCAAGGATCTCTCGGCTGCTGTCTGTGCGGCCATTGCAGTGCTTGCAAGTTCTTCTTTTAGTCTTAATTTTCCATTTGATATGTCCAAGGTGGTCTTTGTTCTCTGTAGTTCTTGTTTCAACGCATCCACCGTACCGAATGACAAATGCAAGGAGTAATATGGTATGGAATTAATTTGAGAGACAGACAGAATATGCACACTGATTACTGAGAAACTAATATCAAATTGAATAATAATGATCATTCAATCATCTTCTCCATCTTAAACTTTTGAAATGAACTGACTTTCATTCTAGGACATGTTCTTGATTGAACATTCAAGAGTTTGATTATTGTCAGGTTTCATTATCTCAATGAAAATATATTTCTGCATATCTTACATTGACCTAGTATATTTTGTAGATGACTCAAGCCTTTAGGAAAAGATCATAAATGATTTCCATAAACAGGCCAAGATTATGAAAAATTTATGATAAATCAACTGAAGAAAAAACATTTCACTAGATGGACTCCATCAATAGGGAAGCGTAGAGAAAGTTAATATCACGATTCACAAGGCAAGAACAAGAAAAAACTTTACCATTTTGTCACGCTCTTCAACTCATTTTTCCTAGCTTCAACTTCCGACTCACATGCATTCTTCCATCTATCAACTTTTTCAGTTTCCTTAGTTTCCGTTAAAAGCTCCTCTACCTTTCAGCATTCAAACAAAGAGTATAAAGCTAGTGAGAATGAGAGCTTTAATGGGGAATGATTATCCCATTTCCTGAACAAATAGGTGATTACATTTTGAGTCAAAACCCTCTCTATCTTCTAACTCCTTGATGTAGAGTTTGTTGTCTGCAATTTCTTTGCCTTGTTTCTCTGTGAGACACTGGAGTCGCTCTGTGTCTGACCTGACATAAGGTTGATAATAAATAACCCAAAACCAAGAAATATGGCATACTAACCAACTGTAGCAGTATGGTATATATGAGACTAAAGACAAACTACGCTCACATATAAACACCAAATTTGTAGAAATTTGAATTCAACACGTGTATTATGATTCATCTTGTTTTCAAATAGGAGCAGTGAGATATAAAGGAGAAACTTGACTCTAAGAATCAGCCAACCAATATCAAAATTAAGGAGGAAAACAAGGAATTACATATAACAGTTAAATAACATGATAAAACCAAATGTAATGGTAAACAAGGAGCAATCATAAAACGAATGAGCCTATAATCACAAGATTCCAACACTCCCTCTTAAGGCAGGCATAGCCTGGAGCTAATATTGCCCAACTTCTTTATTGTTGACATATTATTTTGATATCTGACCCCCCCCCCATTCCCCACACTTTGTAGTAAGGGTTTCGATTTCAGGCATCCTCTCCTCAGCCTTCTTTGTTAGGTAGATATCTTGGTTTTTTTCTAACCATCAACACATGATTTGCTTTGCCAACTACTAATGTGTGGTTTCTTATGTTAACCATCAAGATAAAATATTTCACGTACACCAATGACATAATTTTCCTCTTTTCTGATATAACTACTTCGTATTTAATCCTACTGAATACTTATCAACGATTATCGGGCCTAAATAGGGATTAGTTCTCCCAATGTGGTTGGACCTCTTGATTTTTGTTGAAAGGGTGTCATATTCATTTCACTTGATCTAAGCCACTATTGGTTACTTTTAGCTAACTCCCAACATACTTTTCAAACGTTGCTTGAAATTAGTTCCCTATCAACAGCAGCAGTTCCCTTCCCTTTCTGACTCTGTTTATCTCTCAGTCGCTCCAACTTTGCCAAGTAAGTTTCTTTCTAAACTTCAAAAGATCTACATCTAGAAGTTACAAGACTATTCAAGAAATGTCTCTCTCAGCATTTAATCATATCCTAAATTTAATATATATGTCAACAAAGAAAAGGAGTATTTCTGGCTAATGAATATATTAATGTACGACATGCACATATGAGGGAAAACTAAAACATGAATTGGAATTCTTATTTAAAATTTCATTTCTCTTTGATGAGGCAAATATATTTTAGTAAACAAGTTATATATACAGTATACACTGGACGGTAAACAATATCCACCCTATAGCCCCACTTGTGATTGTTGGTACCATCTGGCTACTTACCCACACATTTTGTTTGAATTTCAATTTATTACCTGAAACTTTGTGATTTTAGAGGAGAAAACGTAAGGGGATCATATAGAGCTAAAAAGATAAATCAAAGAAAGAGATGAATAGTATCATTCTTCTCGGTTTATTAATATAGAGAAAAATTGCTTAAATATTGTTTAGTGCTATCACAGTACAGGAGTCATCTATGAAATGTCTTTGTTAAAAACAGAGTCAAGGTAACTTTGGCCTGTTTTCATCACTTCCATTGCAATTTACAGCATCATCAGCAAACAACCATATCACTATGATGAACCAAAATGGTAAGATGGTAAAATACCTAGATTCCTCCAAAGATTTCCTCAATTGAGTGATTTCACGACGTAGATTCTTCATTATCCTTTCAACTGTTGAATCCTTGAAAAATAATCATAAATGTCAGAACAGGCAAAACCTTTTGCAAGAAGATGGTAAGCTGAGTTAATACTATCATCTATCAGAAGTTGCTACCCTTGTTCTTCTTGTAAGAGTCAAAATAGGGAGGCACAATGATCTATGGAAAATTATTAGCTACATGTCAACATAAAAGAAGAGATTTCCCTTGCCTTCCTTTTGGTTTGAAATCCTCTGGCCTAGCTTGGCAAGTTGAAGGTGAATTCACCTCATCCGAAAGTCCTGTTGCCATTGAAACTTTCCAACTCTACTTCAGTTTGCGATTAGTGATCGATAGATGTATATGGAAGGATGAATCTTCATCATCTTCATCTGCCTGAAAAGCTTCAATGATGCCTCAACATTTCCTGATGGACAAAAACTATCGACCAATGCGGTTCAACTCCACTCTCAAACATCTTCCTTAGGTACAATAAACACATCAAATCTTCCAACCCTTCGAAAGCTGTGCTGAAAGAAATGAAATCTGGGACAATATCAACTTTCTTTATATATGCAAAGTCACTAAGCATTTCATCCCCATAACCTAAACGACCTAAAATATCTAATACATTATTGTATGTCATCAAATCTAGGCTAAAATTCGCTCTTTTAAGGTGATCAGATTTAAGCAATGCCTTATACTTCTGCCCACTTTTGGCAAAGGAAAAAATTATTCAGTTCACAATTGATGTACTTAAACGATTCATCTCTAAAACTTTAACAAATCTCAGCAGCCCCACACTTTCAACCATCCCTATGATAGCTTTGGAGATGTTAAGATACATGGTTGTACCTATGGATTCATTGGACAACAACAATTTCTTGAAAATTTGACATGAAAGATCAACATCATTCTTGTGACCAGCCAGTACTAATAGGCAGGTATACAACATCATTCTCAAGCAACACTTGTAGCATTTTTCTTACAGCAGAAAGATTCAATGTGTAGCACATCTTATCAATGCCTGCAGAACAGAACTTGACATAAGGTTATATTATTGAAGAATATGAGTTTCTTTTCTATAAACTATTTGAGTAAATTTTTAATTTAATTTCTCAAGTTACAGGCATAACAATTTTCAACTTATAACAAATGAACAATGAACTAACCAGAAGAGCATTTGATTAGTCAGTCTCAATCTACATTAGCTTTTAGCATCATAACATATTAAGATGCTATTGCTACTTAGCAAGCTCATTTAAAGTTGCATTTTTTTTTGCACCCTTGTCCTCCCAAGCGTATCAAACAAGATTTCTGAAACTTATTACACTCCTTCAGAAGGAAAACAGTCCGAATTTTTGTAAAAGAAAAACACTAATTAGTCAAAATACTGTTAAAACCATAAAAAAGTTTCTTGATACCAAGAAACAGCATAATCTGCTACACTGACAACACATTTTCTGATGTTGTCCCCTTTGAAATTTAGGCCATATAGGATATATCTCTTTTTCTTTCTTAATTTTCAATCCCGATTATCAATATATATGTATATATTGACGAAAGCAAATACTTTTGTCCACTCTTTGAAACTTTTTCAAGATTCAACCCATTATGAATAACATAGAACAGATCAATCAGATAATCTCATTAATAAACCAAGCTAGCAGAAACCCCTAGTATAAGTGACGAAGTTAAACACCGAATGCCTTTTCTGGATTCACTAGACACAAATTGATCTGATTTTTCCAAAAGGACTATTAATAGACAGAGAAACAGAGAAAGTAAACAAGATTTTTGTTGGCAAAGAAAGCAAAATTCTGATATTGCCAAAAGGATGATTAACAGCTCCCTTGCACATTAGCAAAGTTAAAGAAAGAAATCATGCTTTCTTCTTAAGTGAAATTCACACTTACCATCTACTAATTCTGAAAATAGGCGAACGGAAACTCGGCGCTGGGTTGAATCCAGAATACAGGGGGATGCATGGAAGAATAAGCTAGACACATCTCCCAGCAGCAAACACGCATCTGTTAGCTACGAACCATAGAACTTAGCACCGAGACTGTCATACCAATACTCAGTCTATAACATAGAGCTAGTTTTTCAGGAAGAAAAGACTGATACAGAACAAGAACAAGATGGAAGAGACGATGGATTAAGGCGGCCGGAAACAGAGAACGTGAAGTCGAGAGCAGAGAGAGTCTAAAAAACAGAGGAACGGATCAAGAGTGGCGAATCTAGTGAGGCGGTGAAAGCGAGATCAAAGAAAGTGTGTTTGCTGCTGAAAAGCCCTCCAAAAGCGCGCCCAAGGAAGGCGTCGCCCTAAGAGGGCCGAACCTCTCGCTCTACCTGACCATGCTACCAATATCATCATCAATATCATCAATCATCAATCATCAACCATCATCAATCAATATCAATCATCAATATCATATCATCAATAACATCAATCAATATCAATATCATCATCAATATATATATATAAAACTTCTTCCCAAAAAACTGTTCCCAAGCCATCAATATATTATAAAAAACTCCCCTCAAGCCTCCCCTCAAGCCGCTTCTCATTCAAAATCAGTAAAACAAACATTTATCTTAATTAATTCTTTTCCAAAAATCACAAAAGGATAAATAAGATAACTTTATTAAAAAGTCACAAAGCACATGCATACACGTTTTGTCCACAACACCGAAGTTGCTGTTGGTTTAACTTAAAAGTCAGTCAAAAAAAACTCAAGCCGCTTCTCATTCAAAATCAGTAAAACAAACATTTATCTTAATTAATTCTTTTCCAAAAATCACAAAAGGATAAATAAGATAACTTTATTAAAAAGTCACAAAGCACATGCATACACGTTTTGTCCACAACACCGAAGTTGCTGTTGGTTTAACTTAAAAGTCAGTCAAAAAAAAAGCTGTGGGTCCCATGATTAATTTCCAATCATTCAACTTCATTCAAAATGCTCACCCAAAATGAAAGTGCCTCCGTGTATATATATAAAACCTCTTCCCAAAAAACTGATCACAAGCCATCTTCCCAAAAAACTGTTCACAAAAATCACAAAAGGATAAATAAGATAACTTTATTAAAAAGTCACAAAGCACATGCATACACGTTTTGTCCACAACACCGAAGTTGCTGTTGGTTTACCTTAAAAGTCAGTCAAAAAAAAAGCTGTGGGTCCCATGATTAATTTCCAATCATTCAACTTCATTCAAAATGCTCACCCAAAATGAAAGTGCCTCCGTGTGTTCGTTGCTGTTGGTTTAACTTAAAAGTCAGTCAAAAAAAAAGCTGTGGGTCCCATGATTAATTTCCAATCATTCAACTTCATTCAAAATGCTCACCCAAAATGAAAGTGCCTCCGTGTTGCACGTAGCTGACAATGTGCATATATATATATATATATATATATATATATCTAAATCAAAAAGTAACACCGAAGTTATATTATACAAAACTCCCCTCAAGCCGCTTCTCATTCAAAATCAGTAAAACAAACATTTATCTTAATTAATTCTTTTCCAAAAATCACAAAAGGATAAATAAGATAACTTTATTAAAAAGTCACAAAGCACATGCATACACGTTTTGTCCACAACACCGAAGTTGCTGTTGGTTTAACTTAAAAGTCAGTCAAAAAAAAAGCTGTGGGTCCCATGATTAATTTCCAATCATTCAGCTTCATTCAAAATGCTCACCCAAAATGAAAGTGCCTCCGTGTGTTCGCTGCTGTTGGTTTAACTTAAAAGTCAGTCAAAAAAAAAGCTGTGGGTCCCATGATTAATTTCCAATCATTCAACTTCATTCAAAATGCTCACCCAAAATGAAAGTGCCTACGTGTTGCACGTAGCTGACAATGTGTATATATATATATATATCTAAATATAAAAGAAGTTATATTATACAAAACTCCCCTCAAGCCGCTTCTCATTCAAAATCAGTAAAACAAACATTTATCTTAATTAATTCTTTTCCAAAAATCACAAAAGGATAAATAAGATAACTTTATTAAAAAGTCACAAAGCACATGCATACACGTTTTGTCCACAACACCGAAGTTGCTGTTGGTTTAACTTAAAAGTCAGTCAAAAAAAAAGCTGTGGGTCCCATGATTAATTTCCAATCATTCTTTTCCAAAAATCACAAAAGGATAAATACGATAACTTTATTAAAAAGTCACAAAGCACATGCATACACGTTTTGTCCACAACACCGAAGTTGCTGTTGGTTTAACTTAAAAGTCAGTAAAAAAAAAAGCTCTGGGTCCCATGATTAATTTCCAATCATTCAACTTCATTCAAAATGCTCACCCAAAATGAAAGTGCCTCCGTGTTGCACGTAGCTGACAATGTGTGTGTATATATATATATATATATCTAAATCAAAAAGTAACACCGAAGTTATATTATAAAAAACTCCCCTCAAGCCGCTTCTCATTCAAAATCAGTAAAACAAACATTTATCTTAATTAATTCTTTTCCAAAAATCACAAAAGGATAAATAAGATAACTTTATTAAAAAGTCACAAAGCACATGCATACACGTTTTGTCCACAACACCGAAGTTGCTGTTGGTTTAACTTAAAAGTCAGTAAAAAAAAAAGCTGAAAAACTGTTCACAAGCCATCAATATATTATAAAAAACTCCCCTCAAGCCGCTTCTCATTCAAAATCAGTAAAACAAACATTTATCTTAATTAATTCTTTTCCAAAAATCACAAAAGGATAAATAAGATAACTTTATTAAAAAGTCACAAAGCACATGCATACACGTTTTGTCCACAACACCGAAGTTGCTGTTGGTTTAACTTAAAAGTCAGTCAAAAAAAACTCAAGCCGCTTCTCATTCAAAATCAGTAAAACAAACATTTATCTTAATTAATTCTTTTCCAAAAATCACAAAAGGATAAATAAGATAACTTTATTAAAAAGTCACAAAGCACATGCATACACGTTTTGTCCACAACACCGAAGTTGCTGTTGGTTTAACTTAAAAGTCAGTCAAAAAAAAAGCTGTGGGTCCCATGATTAATTTCCAATCATTCAACTTCATTCAAAATGCTCACCCAAAATGAAAGTGCCTCCGTGTGTTCGTTGCTGTTGGTTTAACTTAAAAGTCAGTCAAAAAAAAAGCTGTGGGTCCCATGATTAATTTCCAATCATTCAACTTCATTCAAAATGCTCACCCAAAATGAAAGTGCCTCCGTGTTGCACGTAGCTGACAATGTGTATATATATATATATATCTAAATCAAAAAGTAACACCGAAGTTATATTATACAAAACTCCCCTCAAGCCGCTTCTCATTCAAAATCAGTAAAACAAACATTTATCTTAATTAATTCTTTTCCAAAAATCACAAAAGGATAAATAAGATAACTTTATTAAAAAGTCACAAAGCACATGCATACACGTTTTGTCCACAACACCGAAGTTGCTGTTGGTTTAACTTAAAAGTCAGTCAAAAAAAAAGCTGAAAAACTGTTCACAAGCCATCAATATATTATAAAAAACTCCCCTCAAGCCGCTTCTCATTCAAAATCAGTAAAACAAACATTTATCTTAATTAATTCTTTCCAAAAATCACAAAAGGATAAATAAGATAACTTTATTAAAAAGTCACAAAGCACATGCGTACACGTTTTGTCCACAACACCGAAGTTGCTGTTGGTTTAACTTAAAAGTCAGTCAAAAAAAAGCTGTGGGTCCCATAATTAATTTCCAATCATTCTTTTCCAAAAATCACAAAAGGATAAATAAGATAACTTTATTAAAAAGTCACAAAGCACATGCATACACGTTTTGTCCACACACCGAAGTTGCTGTTGGTTTAACTTAAAAGTAAGTCAAAAAAAAAGCTGTGGGTCCCATGATTAATTTCCAATCATTCAACTTCATTCAAAATGCTCACCCAAAATGAAAGTGCCTCCGTGTTGCACGTAGCTGACAATGTGTGTATATATATATATCTAAATCAAAAAGTAACACCGAAGTTATATTATACAAAACTCCCCTCAAGCCGCTTCCCATTCAAAATCAGTAAAACAAACATTTATCTTAATTAATTCTTTTCCAAAAATCACAAAAGGATAAATAAGATAACTTTATTAAAAAGTCACAAAGCACATGCATACACGTTTTGTCCACAACACCGAAGTTGCTGTTGGTTTAACTTAAAAGTCAGTCAAAAAAAAAAGCTGTGGGTCCCATGATTAATTTCCAATCATTCAACTTCATTCAAAATGCTCACCCAAAATGAAAGTGCCTCCGTGTGTTCGTTGCTGTTGGTTTAACTTAAAAGTCAGTCAAAAAAAAAAGCTGTGGGTCCCATGATTAATTTCCAATCATTCAACTTCATTCAAAATGCTCACCCAAAATGAAAGTGCCTCCGTGTTGCACGTAGCTGACAATGTGTATATATATATATATATATCTAAATCAAAAAGTAACACCGAAGTTATATTATACAAAACTCCCCTCAAGCCGCTTCTCATTCAAAATCAGTAAAACAAACATTTATCTTAATTAATTCTTTTCCAAAAATCACAAAAGGATAAATAAGATAACTTTATTAAAAAGTCACAAAGCACATGCATACACGTTTTGTCCACAACACCGAAGTTGCTGTTGGTTTAACTTAAAAGTCAGTCAAAAAAAAAGCTGAAAAACTGTTCACAAGCCATCAATATATTATAAAAAACTCCCCTCAAGCCGCTTCTCATTCAAAATCAGTAAAACAAACATTTATCTTAATTAATTCTTTTCCAAAAATCACAAAAGGATAAATAAGATAACTTTATTAAAAAGTCACAAAGCACATGCGTACACGTTTTGTCCACAACACCGAAGTTGCTGTTGGTTTAACTTAAAAGTCAGTCAAAAAAAAAGCTGTGGGTCCCATGATTAATTTCCAATCATTCTTTTCCAAAAATCACAAAAGGATAAATAAGATAACTTTATTAAAAAGTCACAAAGCACATGCATACACGTTTTGTCCACAACACCGAAGTTGCTGTTGGTTTAACTTAAAAGTAAGTCAAAAAAAAAAGCTGTGGGTCCCATGATTAATTTCCAATCATTCAACTTCATTCAAAATGTTCACCCAAAATGAAAGTGCCTCCGTGTTGCACGTAGCTGACAATGTGTGTATATATATATATCTAAATCAAAAAGTAACACCGAAGTTATATTATACAAAACTCCCCTCAAGCCGCTTCTCATTCAAAATCAGTAAAACAAACATTTATCTTAATTAATTCTTTTCCAAAAATCACAAAAGGATAAATAAGATAACTTTATTAAAAAGTCACAAAGCACATGCATACACGTTTTGTCCACAACACCGAAGTTGCTGTTGGTTTAACTTAAAAGTCAGTCAAAAAAAAAGCTGTGGGTCCCATGATTAATTTCCAATCATTCAACTTCATTCAAAATGCTCACCCAAAATGAAAGTGCCTCCGTGTATATATATATAACCTCTTCCCAAAAAACTGTTCACAAGCCATCTTCCCATGTTCACAAGCCATCAATATATTATAAAAAACTCCCCTCAAGCCGCTTCTCATTCAAATCATCAATCAATATCAATATCATCAATATATATATAAAACCTCTTCCCAAAAAACTGTTCACAAGCCATCAATATATTATAAAAAAACTCCCCTCAAGCCGCTTCTCATTCAAAATCAGTAAAACAAACATTTATCTTAATTAATTCTTTTCCAAAAATCACAAAAGGATAAATAAGATAACTTTTTTAAAAAGTCACAAAGCACATGCGTACACGTTTTGTCCACAACACCGAAGTTGCTGTTGGTTTAACTTAAAAGTCAGTCAAAAAAAAAAGCTGTGGGTCCCATGATTAATTTCCAATCATTCAGCTTCATTCAAAATGCTCACCCAAAATGAAAGTGCCTCCGTGTGTTCGCTGCTGTTGGTTTAACTTAAAAGTCAGTCAAAAAAAAAGCTGTGGGTCCCATGATTAATTTCCAATCATTCAACTTCATTCAAAATGCTCACCCAAAATGAAAGTGCCTACGTGTTGCACGTAGCTGACAATGTGTATATATATATATATCTAAATATAAAAGAAGTTATATTATACAAAACTCCCCTCAAGCCGCTTCTCATTCAAAATCAGTAAAACAAACATTTATCTTAATTAATTCTTTTCCAAAAATCACAAAAGGATAAATAAGATAACTTTATTAAAAAGTCACAAAGCACATGCATACACGTTTTGTCCACAACACCGAAGTTGCTGTTGGTTTAACTTAAAAGTCAGTCAAAAAAAAAAGCTGTGGGTCCCATGATTAATTTCCAATCATTCTTTTCCAAAAATCACAAAAGGATAAATAAGATAACTTTATTAAAAAGTCACAAAGCACATGCATACACGTTTTGTCCACAACACCGAAGTTGCTGTTGGTTTAACTTAAAAGTCAGTAAAAAAAAAGCTCTGGGTCCCATGATTAATTTCCAATCATTCAACTTCATTCAAAATGCTCACCCAAAATGAAAGTGCCTCCGTGTTGCACGTAGCTGACAATGTGTGTGTATATATATATATATATATCTAAATCAAAAAGTAACACCGAAGTTATATTATAAAAAACTCCCCTCAAGCCGCTTCTCATTCAAAATCAGTAAAACAAACATTTATCTTAATTAATTCTTTTCCAAAAATCACAAAAGGATAAATAAGATAACTTTATTAAAAAGTCACAAAGCACATGCATACACGTTTTGTCCACAACACCGAAGTTGCTGTTGGTTTAACTTAAAAGTCAGTCAAAAAAAAAAGCTGAAAAACTGTTCACAAGCCATCAATATATTATAAAAAACTCCCCTCAAGCCGCTTCTCATTCAAAATCAGTAAAACAAACATTTATCTTAATTAATTCTTTTCCAAAAATCACAAAAGGATAAATAAGATAACTTTATTAAAAAGTCACAAAGCACATACATACACGTTTTGTCCACAACACCGAAGTTGCTGTTGGTTTAACTTAAAAGTCAGTCAAAAAAAACTCAAGCCGCTTCTCATTCAAAATCAGTAAAACAAACATTTATCTTAATTAATTCTTTTCCAAAAATCACAAAAGGATAAATAAGATAACTTTATTAAAAAGTCACAAAGCACATGCATACACGTTTTGTCCACAACACCGAACTTGCTGTTGGTTTAACTTAAAAGTCAGTCAAAAAAAACTCAAGCCGCTTCTCATTCAAAATCAGTAAAACAAACATTTATCTTAATTAATTCTTTTCCAAAAATCACAAAAGGATAAATAAGATAACTTTATTAAAAAGTCACAAAGCACATGCATACACGTTTTGTCCACAACACCGAAGTTGTTGTTGGTTTAACTTAAAAGTCAGTCAAAAAAAAAGCTGTGGGTCCCATGATTAATTTCCAATCATTCAACTTCATTCAAAATGCTCACCCAAAATGAAAGTGCCTCCGTGTTGCACGTAGCTGACAATGTGTATATATATATATATATCTAAATATAAAAGAAACACCGAAGTTATATTATACAAAACTCCCCTCAAACCGCTTCTCATTCAAAATCAGTAAAACAAACATTTATCTTAATTAATTCTTTTCCAAAAATCACAAAAGGATAAATAAGATAACTTTATTAAAAAGTCACAAAGCACATGCATACACGTTTTGTCCACAACACCAAAGTTGCTGTTGGTTTAACTTAAAAGTCAGTCAAAAAAAAAGCTGTGGGTCCCATGATTAATTTCCAATCATTCAACTTCATTCAAAATGCTCACCCAAAATGAAAGTGCCTCCGTGTATATATATAAAACCTCTTCCCAAAAAACTGTTCACAAGCCATATTCCCAAAAAACTGTTCACAAAAATCAGAAAAGGATAAATAAGATAACTTTATTAAAAAGTCACAAAGCACATGCATACACGTTTTGTCCACAACACCGAAGTTGCTGTTGGTTTAACTTAAAAGTCAGTCAAAAAAAAAGCTGTGGGTCCCATGATTAATTTCCAATCATTCAACTTCATTCAAAATGCTCACCCAAAATGAAAGTGCCTCCGTGTGTTCGTTGCTGTTGGTTTAACTTAAAAGTCAGTCAAAAAAAAAGCTGTGGGTCCCATGATTAATTTCCAATCATTCAACTTCATTCAAAATGCTCACCCAAAATGAAAGTGCCTCCGTGTTGCACGTAGCTGACAATGTGTATATATATATATATCTAAATCAAAAAGTAACACCGAAGTTATATTATACAAAACTCCCCTCAAGCCGCTTCTCATTCAAAATCAGTAAAACAAACATTTATCTTAATTAATTCTTTTCCAAAAATCACAAAAGGATAAATAAGATAACTTTATTAAAAAGTCACAAAGCACATGCATACACGTTTTGTCCACAACACCGAAGTTGCTGTTGGTTTAACTTAAAAGTCAGTCAAAAAAAAAAGCTGTGGGTCCCATGATTAATTTCCAATCATTCAACTTCATTCAAAATGCTCACCCAAAATGAAAGTGCCTCCGTGTTGCACGTAGCTGACAATGTGTATATATATATATATCTAAATCAAAAAGTAACACCGAAGTTATATTATACAAAACTCCCCTCAAGCCGCTTCTCATTCAAAATCAGTAAAACAAACATTTATCTTAATTAATTCTTTTCCAAAAATCACAAAAGGATAAATAAGATAACTTTATTAAAAAGTCACAAAGCACATGCATACACGTTTTGTCCACAACACCGAAGTTGCTGTTGGTTTAACTTAAAAGTCAGTCAAAAAAAAAGCTGTGGGTCCCATGATTAATTTCCAATCATTCAACTTCATTCAAAATGCTCACCCAAAATGAAAGTGCCTCCGTGTATATATATATAACCTCTTCCCAAAAAACTGTTCACAAGCCATCTTCCCATGTTCACAAGCCATCAATATATTATAAAAAACTCCCCTCAAGCCGCTTCTCATTCAAATCATCAATCAATATCAATATCATCAATATATATATAAAACCTCTTCCCAAAAAACTGTTCACAAGCCATCAATATATTATAAAAAAACTCCCCTCAAGCCGCTTCTCATTCAAAATCAGTAAAACAAACATTTATCTTAATTAATTCTTTTCCAAAAATCACAAAAGGATAAATAAGATAACTTTTTTAAAAAGTCACAAAGCACATGCGTACACGTTTTGTCCACAACACCGAAGTTGCTGTTGGTTTAACTTAAAAGTCAGTCAAAAAAAAAGCTGTGGGTCCCATGATTAATTTCCAATCATTCAGCTTCATTCAAAATGCTCACCCAAAATGAAAGTGCCTCCGTGTGTTCGCTGCTGTTGGTTTAACTTAAAAGTCAGTCAAAAAAAAAGCTGTGGGTCCCATGATTAATTTCCAATCATTCAACTTCATTCAAAATGCTCACCCAAAATGAAAGTGCCTACGTGTTGCACGTAGCTGACAATGTGTATATATATATATATCTAAATATAAAAGAAGTTATATTATACAAAACTCCCCTCAAGCCGCTTCTCATTCAAAATCAGTAAAACAAACATTTATCTTAATTAATTCTTTTCCAAAAATCACAAAAGGATAAATAAGATAACTTTATTAAAAAGTCACAAAGCACATGCATACACGTTTTGTCCACAACACCGAAGTTGCTGTTGGTTTAACTTAAAAGTCAGTCAAAAAAAAAGCTGTGGGTCCCATGATTAATTTCCAATCATTCTTTTCCAAAAATCACAAAAGGATAAATAAGATAACTTTATTAAAAAGTCACAAAGCACATGCATACACGTTTTGTCCACAACACCGAAGTTGCTGTTGGTTTAACTTAAAAGTCAATAAAAAAAAAGCTGTGGGTCCCATGATTAATTTCCAATCATTCAACTTCATTCAAAATGCTCACCCAAAATGAAAGTGCCTCCGTGTTGCACGTAGCTGACAATGTGTGTGTATATATATATATATATCTAAATCAAAAAGTAACACCGAAGTTATATTATAAAAAACTCCCCTCAAGCCGCTTCTCATTCAAAATCAGTAAAACAAACATTTATCTTAATTAATTCTTTTCCAAAAATCACAAAAGGATAAATAAGATAACTTTATTAAAAAGTCACAAAGCACATGCATACACGTTTTGTCCACAACACCGAAGTTGCTGTTGGTTTAACTTAAAAGTCAGTCAAAAAAAAAAGCTGAAAAACTGTTCACAAGCCATCAATATATTATAAAAAACTCCCCTCAAGCCGCTTCTCATTCAAAATCAGTAAAACAAACATTTATCTTAATTAATTCTTTTCCAAAAATCACAAAAGGATAAATAAGATAACTTTATTAAAAAGTCACAAAGCACATGCATACACGTTTTGTCCACAACACCGAAGTTGCTGTTGGTTTAACTTAAAAGTCAGTCAAAAAAAAAAGCTGAAAAACTGTTCACAAGCCATCAATATATTATAAAAAACTCCCCTCAAGCCGCTTCTCATTCAAAATCAGTAAAACAAACATTTATCTTAATTAATTCTTTTCCAAAAATCACAAAAGGATAAATAAGATAACTTTATTAAAAAGTCACAAAGCACATGCATACACGTTTTGTCCACAACACCGAAGTTGCTGTTGGTTTAACTTAAAAGTCAGTCAAAAAAAACTCAAGCCGCTTCTCATTCAAAATCAGTAAAACAAACATTTATCTTAATTAATTCTTTTCCAAAAATCACAAAAGGATAATTAAGATAACTTTATTAAAAAGTCACAAAGCACATGCATACACGTTTTGTCCACAACACCGAAGTTGCTGTTGGTTTAACTTAAAAGTCAGTCAAAAAAAAAAGCTGAAAAACTGTTCACAAGCCATCAATATATTATAAAAAACTCCCCTCAAGCCGCTTCTCATTCAAAATCAGTAAAACAAACATTTATCTTAATTAATTCTTTTCCAAAAATCACAAAAGGATAAATAAGATAACTTTATTAAAAAGTCACAAAGCACATGCATACACGTTTTGTCCACAACACCGAAGTTGCTGTTGGTTTAACTTAAAAGTCAGTCAAAAAAAACTCAAGCCGCTTCTCATTCAAAATCAGTAAAACAAACATTTATCTTAATTAATTCTTTTCCAAAAATCACAAAAGGATAAATAAGATAACTTTATTAAAAAGTCACAAAGCACATGCATACACGTTTTGTCCACAACACCGAAGTTGCTGTTGGTTTAACTTAAAAGTCAGTAAAAAAAAAAAGCTGTGGGTCCCATGATTAATTTCCAATCATTCAACTTCATTCAAAATGCTCACCCAAAATGAAAGTGCCTCCGTGTGTTCGTTGCTGTTGGTTTAACTTAAAAGTCAGTCAAAAAAAAAGCTGTGGGTCCCATGATTAATTTCCAATCATTCAACTTCATTCAAAATGCTCACCCAAAATGAAAGTGCCTCCGTGTTGCACGTAGCTGACAATGTGTGTATATATATATATATATATATCTAAATCAAAAAGTAACACCGAAGTTATATTATAAAAAACTCCCCTCAAGCCGCTTCTCATTCAAAATCAGTAAAACAAACATTTATCTTAATTAATTCTTTTCCAAAAATCACAAAAGGATAAATAAGATAACTTTATTAAAAAGTCACAAAGCACATGCATACACGTTTTGTCCACAACACCGAAGTTGCTGTTGGTTTAACTTAAAAGTCAGTCAAAAAAAAAAAGCTGAAAAACTGTTCACAAGCCATCAATATATTATAAAAAACTCCCCTCAAGCCGCTTCTCATTCAAAATCAGTAAAACAAACATTTATCTTAATTAATTCTTTTCCAAAAATCACAAAAGGATAAATAAGATAACTTTATTAAAAAGTCACAAAGCACATGCATACACGTTTTGTCCACAACACCGAACTTGCTGTTGGTTTAACTTAAAAGTCAGTCAAAAAAAACTCAAGCCGCTTCTCATTCAAAATCAGTAAAACAAACATTTATCTTAATTAATTCTTTTCCAAAAATCACAAAAGGATAAATAAGATAACTTTATTAAAAAGTCACAAAGCACATGCATACACGTTTTGTCCACAACACCGAAGTTGCTGTTGGTTTAACTTAAAAGTCAGTCAAAAAAAAAGCTGTGGGTCCCATGATTAATTTCCAATCATTCAACTTCATTCAAAATGCTCACCCAAAATGAAAGTGCCTCCGTGTTGCACGTAGCTGACAATGTGTATATATATATATATATATCTAAATATAAAAGAAACACCGAAGTTATATTATACAAAACTCCCCTCAAACCGCTTCTCATTCAAAATCAGTAAAACAAACATTTATCTTAATTAATTCTTTTCCAAAAATCACAAAAGGATAAATAAGATAACTTTATTAAAAAGTCACAAAGCACATGCGTACACGTTTTGTCCACAACACCGAAGTTGCTGTTGGTTTAACTTAAAAGTCAGTCAAAAAAAAAGCTGTGGGTCCCATGATTAATTTCCAATCATTCAGCTTCATTCAAAATGCTCACCCAAAATGAAAGTGCCTCCGTGTTGCACGTAGCTGACAATGTGTATATATATATATATCTAAATATAAAAGAAACACCGAAGTTATATTATACAAAACTCCCCTCAAACCGCTTCTCATTCAAAATCAGTAAAACAAACATTTATCTTAATTAATTCTTTTCCAAAAATCACAAAAGGATAAATAAGATAACTTTATTAAAAAGTCACAAAGCACATGCATACACGTTTTGTCCACAACACCGAAGTTGCTGTTGGTTTAACTTAAAAGTCAGTCAAAAAAAAAGCTGTGGGTCCCATGATTAATTTCCAATCATTCAACTTCATTCAAAATGCTCACCCAAAATGAAAGTGCCTCCGTGTGTTCGTTGCTGTTGGTTTAACTTAAAAGTCAGTCAAAAAAAAAAGCTGTGGGTCCCATGATTAATTTCCAATCATTCAACTTCATTCAAAATGCTCACCCAAAATGAAAGTGCCTCCGTGTTGCACGTAGCTGACAATGTGTATATATATATATATCTAAATCAAAAAGTAACACCGAAGTTATATTATACAAAACTCCCCTCAAGCCGCTTCTCATTCAAAATCAGTAAAACAAACATTTATCTTAATTAATTCTTTTCCAAAAATCACAAAAGGATAAATAAGATAACTTTATTAAAAAGTCACAAAGCACATGCATACACGTTTTGTCCACAACACCGAAGTTGCTGTTGGTTTAACTTAAAAGTCAGTCAAAAAAAAAGCTGAAAAACTGTTCACAAGCCATCAATATATTATAAAAAACTCCCCTCAAGCCGCTTCTCATTCAAAATCAGTAAAACAAACATTTATCTTAATTAATTCTTTCCAAAAATCACAAAAGGATAAATAAGATAACTTTATTAAAAAGTCAAAAAGCACATGCGTACACGTTTTGTCCACAACACCGAAGTTGCTGTTGGTTTAACTTAAAAGTCAGTCAAAAAAAAAGCTGTGGGTCCCATGATTAATTTCCAATCATTCAACTTCATTCAAAATGCTCACCCAAAATGAAAGTGCCTCCGTGTTGCACGTAGCTGACAATGTGTATATATATATATATATCTAAATATAAAAGAAACACCGAAGTTATATTATACAAAACTCCCCTCAAACCGCTTCTCATTCAAAATCAGTAAAACAAACATTTATCTTAATTAATTCTTTTCCAAAAATCACAAAAGGATAAATAAGATAACTTTATTAAAAAGTCACAAAGCACATGCGTACACGTTTTGTCCACAACACCAAAGTTGCTGTTGGTTTAACTTAAAAGTCAGTCAAAAAAAAAAGCTGTGGGTCCCATGATTAATTTCCAATCATTCAACTTCATTCAAAATGCTCACCCAAAATGAAAGTGCCTCCTTGTATATATATAAAACCTCTTCCCAAAAAACTGTTCACAAGCCATATTCCCAAAAAACTGTTCACAAAAATCAGAAAAGGATAAATAAGATAACTTTATTAAAAAGTCACAAAGCACATGCATACACGTTTTGTCCACAACACCGAAGTTGCTGTTGGTTTAACTTAAAAGTCAGTCAAAAAAAAAGCTGTGGGTCCCATGATTAATTTCCAATCATTCAACTTCATTCAAAATGCTCACCCAAAATGAAAGTGCCTCCGTGTGTTCGTTGCTGTTGGTTTAACTTAAAAGTCAGTCAAAAAAAAAGCTGTGGGTCCCATGATTAATTTCCAATCATTCAACTTCATTCAAAATGCTCACCCAAAATGAAAGTGCCTCCGTGTTGCACGTAGCTGACAATGTGTATATATATATATCTAAATCAAAAAGTAACACCGAAGTTATATTATACAAAACTCCCCTCAAGCCGCTTCTCATTCAAAATCAGTAAAACAAACATTTATCTTAATTAATTCTTTTCCAAAAATCACAAAAGGATAAATAAGATAACTTTATTAAAAAGTCACAAAGCACATGCATACACGTTTTGTCCACAACACCGAAGTTGCTGTTGGTTTAACTTAAAAGTCAGTAAAAAAAAAAGCTGAAAAACTGTTCACAAGCCATCAATATATTATAAAAAACTCCCCTCAAGCCGCTTCTCATTCAAAATCAGTAAAACAAACATTTATCTTAATTAATTCTTTCCAAAAATCACAAAAGGATAAATAAGATAACTTTATTAAAAAGTCACAAAGCACATGCGTACACGTTTTGTCCACAACACCGAAGTTGCTGTTGGTTTAACTTAAAAGTCAGTCAAAAAAAAAGCTGTGGGTCCCATAATTAATTTCCAATCATTCTTTTCCAAAAATCACAAAAGGATAAATAAGATAACTTTATTAAAAAGTCAAAAAGCACATGCATACACGTTTTGTCCACACAACGAAGTTGCTGTTGGTTTAACTTAAAAGTAAGTCAAAAAAAAAGCTGTGGGTCCCATGATTAATTTCCAATCATTCAACTTCATTCAAAATGCTCACCCAAAATGAAAGTGCCTCCGTGTTGCACGTAGCTGACAATGTGTGTATATATATATATCTAAATCAAAAAGTAACACCGAAGTTATATTATACAAAACTCCCCTCAAGCCGCTTCCCATTCAAAATCAGTAAAACAAACATTTATCTTAATTAATTCTTTTCCAAAAATCACAAAAGGATAAATAAGATAACTTTATTAAAAAGTCACAAAGCACATGCATACACGTTTTGTCCACAACACCGAAGTTGCTGTTGGTTTAACTTAAAAGTCAGTCAAAAAAAAAGCTGTGGGTCCCATGATTAATTTCCAATCATTCAACTTCATTCAAAATGCTCACCCAAAATGAAAGTGCCTCCGTGTGGTCGTTGCTGTTGGTTTAACTTAAAAGTCAGTCAAAAAAAAAAGCTGTGGGTCCCATGATTAATTTCCAATCATTCAACTTCATTCAAAATGCTCACCCAAAATGAAAGTGCCTCCGTGTTGCACGTAGCTGACAATGTGTATATATATATATATCTAAATCAAAAAGTAACACCGAAGTTATATTATACAAAACTCCCCTCAAGCCGCTTCTCATTCAAAATCAGTAAAACAAACATTTATCTTAATTAATTCTTTTCCAAAAATCACAAAAGGATAAATAAGATAACTTTATTAAAAAGTCACAAAGCACATGCATACACGTTTTGTCCACAACACCGAAGTTGCTGTTGGTTTAACTTAAAAGTCAGTCAAAAAAAAAGCTGAAAAACTGTTCACAAGCCATCAATATATTATAAAAAACTCCCCTCAAGCCGCTTCTCATTCAAAATCAGTAAAACAAACATTTATCTTAATTAATTCTTTTCCAAAAATCACAAAAGGATAAATAAGATAACTTTATTAAAAAGTCACAAAGCACATGCGTACACGTTTTGTCCACAACACCGAAGTTGCTGTTGGTTTAACTTAAAAGTCAGTCAAAAAAAAAGCTGTGGGTCCCATGATTAATTTCCAATCATTCTTTTCCAAAAATCACAAAAGGATAAATAAGATAACTTTATTAAAAAGTCACAAAGCACATGCATACACGTTTTGTCCACAACACCGAAGTTGCTGTTGGTTTAACTTAAAAGTAAGTCAAAAAAAAAAGCTGTGGGTCCCATGATTAATTTCCAATCATTCAACTTCATTCAAAATGTTCACCCAAAATGAAAGTGCCTCCGTGTTGCACGTAGCTGACAATGTGTGTATATATATATATCTAAATCAAAAAGTAACACCGAAGTTATATTATACAAAACTCCCCTCAAGCCGCTTCTCATTCAAAATCAGTAAAACAAACATTTATCTTAATTAATTCTTTTCCAAAAATCACAAAAGGATAAATAAGATAACTTTATTAAAAAGTCACAAAGCACATGCATACACGTTTTGTCCACAACACCGAAGTTGCTGTTGGTTTAACTTAAAAGTCAGTCAAAAAAAAAAGCTGTGGGTCCCATGATTAATTTCCAATCATTCAACTTCATTCAAAATGCTCACCCAAAATGAAAGTGCCTCCGTGTATATATATATAACCTCTTCCCAAAAAACTGTTCACAAGCCATCTTCCCATGTTCACAAGCCATCAATATATTATAAAAAACTCCCCTCAAGCCGCTTCTCATTCAAATCATCAATCAATATCAATATCATCAATATATATATAAAACCTCTTCCCAAAAAACTGTTCACAAGCCATCAATATATTATAAAAAAACTCCCCTCAAGCCGCTTCTCATTCAAAATCAGTAAAACAAACATTTATCTTAATTAATTCTTTTCCAAAAATCACAAAAGGATAAATAAGATAACTTTTTTAAAAAGTCACAAAGCACATGCGTACACGTTTTGTCCACAACACCGAAGTTGCTGTTGGTTTAACTTAAAAGTCAGTCAAAAAAAAAGCTGTGGGTCCCATGATTAATTTCCAATCATTCAACTTCATTCAAAATGCTCACCCAAAATGAAAGTGCCTCCGTGTTGCACGTAGCTGACAATGTGTATATATATATATATCTAAATCAAAAAGTAACATCGAAGTTATATTATACAAAACTCCCGTCAAGCCGCTTCTCATTCAAAATCAGTAAAACAAACATTTATCTTAATTAATTCTTTTCCAAAAATCACAAAAGGATAAATAAGATAACTTTATTAAAAAGTCACAAAGCACATGCATACACGTTTTGTCCACAACACCGAAGTTGCTGTTGGTTTAACTTAAAAGTCAGTCAAAAAAAAAAGCTGTGGGTCCCATGATTAATTTCCAATCATTCAACTTCATTCAAAATGCTCACCCAAAATGAAAGTGCCTCCTTGTATATATAAAACCTCTTCCCAAAAAACTGTTCACAAGCTATCTTCCCATGTTCACAAGCCATCAATATATTATAAAAAACTCCCCTCAAGCCGCTTCTCATTCAAATCATCAATCAATATCAATATCATCAATATATATATAAAACCTCTTCCCAAAAAACTGTTCACAAGCCATCAATATATTATAAAAAACTCCCCTCAAGCCGCTTCTCATTCAAAATCAGTAAAACAAACATTTATCTTAATTAATTCTTTTCCAAAAATCACAAAAGGATAAATAAGATAACTTTATTAAAAAGTCACAAAGCACATGCATACACGTTTTGTCCACAACACCGAAGTTGCTGTTGGTTTAACTTAAAAGTCAGTCAAAAAAAAAGCTGTGGGTCCCATGATTAATTTCCAATCATTCAACTTCATTCAAAATGCTCACCCAAAATGAAAGTGCCTCCGTGTTGCACGTAGCTGACAATGTGTATATATATATATATCTAAATCAAAAAGTAACATCGAAGTTATATTATACAAAACTCCCGTCAAGCCGCTTCTCATTCAAAATCAGTAAAACAAACATTTATCTTAATTAATTCTTTTCCAAAAATCACAAAAGGATAAATAAGATAACTTTATTAAAAAGTCACAAAGCACATGCATACACGTTTTGTCCACAACACCGAAGTTGCTGTTGGTTTAACTTAAAAGTCAGTCAAAAAAAAAGCTGTGGGTCCCATGATTAATTTCCAATCATTCAACTTCATTCAAAATGCTCACCCAAAATGAAAGTGCCTCCGTGTTGCACGTAGCTGACAATGTGTATATATATATATATCTAAATCAAAAAGTAACACCGAAGTTATATTATAAAAAACTCCCCTCAAGCCGCTTCTCATTCAAAATCAGTAAAACAAACATTTATCTTAATTAATTCTTTTCCAAAAATCACAAAAGGATAAATAAGATAACTTTATTAAAAAGTCACAAAGCACATGCATACACGTTTTGTCCACAACACCGAAGTTGCTGTTGGTTTAACTTAAAAGTCAGTCAAAAAAAAAGCTGTGGGTCCCATGATTAATTTCCAATCATTCAACTTCATTCAAAATAAAATGCTCACCCAAAATGAAAGTGCCTCCGTGTATATATATAAAACCTCTTCCCAAAAAACTGTTCACAAGCCATCTTCCCATGTTCACAAGCCATCAATATATTATAAAAAACTCCCCTCAAGCCGCTTCTCATTCAAATCATCAATCAATATCAATATCAATATATATATATATATAACCTCTTCCCAAAAAACTGTTCACATGCCATCAATATATTATAAAAAACTCCCCTCAAGCCGCTTCTCATTCAAAATCAGTAAAACAAACATTTATCTTAATTAATTCTTTTTCAAAAATCACAAAAGGATAAATAAGATAACTTTATTAAAAAGTCACAAAGCACATGCATACACGTTTTGTCCACAACACCGAAGTTGCTGTTGGTTTAACTTAAAAGTCAGTCAAAAAAAAAGCTGTGGGTCCCATGATTAATTTCCAATCATTCAACTTCATTCAAAATGCTCACCCAAAATGAAAGTGCCTCCGTGTGTTCGTTGCTGTTGGTTTAACTTAAAAGTCAGTCAAAAAAAAAGCTGTGGGTCCCATGATTAATTTCCAATCATTCAACTTCATTCAAAATGCTCACCCAAAATGAAAGTGCCTCCGTGTTGCACGTAGCTGACAATGTGTATATATATATATCTAAATCAAAAAGTAACACCGAAGTTATATTATACAAAACTCCCCTCAAGCCGCTTCTCATTCAAAATCAGTAAAACAAACATTTATCTTAATTAATTCTTTTCCAAAAATCACAAAAGGATAAATAAGATAACTTTATTAAAAAGTCACAAAGCACATGCATACACGTTTTGTCCACAACACCGAAGTTGCTGTTGGTTTAACTTAAAAGTCAGTCAAAAAAAAAGCTGTGGGTCCCATGATTAATTTCCAATCATTCTTTTCCAAAAATCATAAAAGGATAAATAAGATAACTTTATTAAAAAGTCACAAAGCACATGCATACACGTTTTGTCCACAACACCGAAGTTGCTGTTGGTTTAACTTAAAAGTCAGTCAAAAAAAAAGCTGTGGGTCCCATGATTAATTTCCAATCATTCAACTTCATTCAAAATGCTCACCCAAAATGAAAGTGCCTCCGTGTTGCACGTAGCTGACAATGTGTGTATATATATATATATATCTAAATATAAAAGAAACACCGAAGTTATATTATACAAAACTCCCCTCAAACCGCTTCTCATTCAAAATCAGTAAAACAAACATTTATCTTAATTAATTCTTTTCCAAAAATCACAAAAGGATAAATAAGATAACTTTATTAAAAAGTCTCAAAGCACATGCATACACGTTTTGTCCACAACACCGAAGTTGCTGTTGGTTTAACTTAAAAGTCAGTCAAAAAAAAAGCTGTGGGTCCCATCATTAATTTCCAATCATTCTTTTCCAAAAATCACAAAAGGATAAATATGATAACTTTATTAAAAAGTCACAAAGCACATGCCTACACGTTTTGTCCACAACACCGAAGTTGCTGTTGGTTTAACTTAAAAGTAAGTCAAAAAAAAAGCTGTGGGTCCCATGATTAATTTCCAATCATTCAACTTCATTCAAAATGCTCACCCAAAATGAAAGTGCCTCCGTGTTGCACGTAGCTGACAATGTGTGTATATATATATATCTAAATCAAAAAGTAACACCGAAGTTATATTATACAAAACTCCCCTCAAGCCGCTTCTCATTCAAAATCAGTAAAACAAACATTTATCTTAATTAATTCTTTTCCAAAAATCACAAAAGGATAAATAAGATAACTTTATTAAAAAGTCACAAAGCACATGCATACACGTTTTATCCACAACACCGAAGTTGCTGTTGGTTTAACTTAAAAGTCAGTAAAAAAAAAAGCTGAAAAACTGTTCACAAGCCATCAATATATTATAAAAAACTCCCCTCAAGCCGCTTCTCATTCAAAATCAGTAAAACAAACATTTATCTTAATTAATTCTTTTCCAAAAATCACAAAAGGATAAATAAGATAACTTTATTAAAAAGTCACAAAGCACATGCGTACACGTTTTGTCCACAACACCGAAGTTGCTGTTGGTTTAACTTAAAAGTCAGTCAAAAAAAAAGCTGTGGGTCCCATGATTAATTTCCAATCATTCTTTTCCAAAAATCACAAAAGGATAAAGAAGATAACTTTATTAAAAAGTCACAAAGCACATGCATACACGTTTTGTCCACAACACCGAAGTTGCTGTTGGTTTAACTTAAAAGTAAGTCAAAAAAAAAAGCTGTGGGTCCCATGATCAATTTCCAATCATTCAACTTCATTCAAAATGTTCACCCAAAATGAAAGTGCCTCCGTGTTGCACGTAGCTGACAATGTGTGTATATATATATATATCTAAATCAAAAAGTAACACCGAATTTATATTATACAAAACTCCCCTCAAGCCGCTTCTCATTCAAAATCAGTAAAACAAACATTTATCTTAATTAATTCTTTTCCAAAAATCACAAAAGGATAAATAAGATAACTTTATTAAAAAGTCACAAAGCACATGCATACACGTTTTGTCCACAACACCGAAGTTGCTGTTGGTTTAACTTAAAAGTCAGTCAAAAAAAAAGCTGTGGGTCCCATGATTAATTTCCAATCATTCTTTTCCAAAAATCACAAAAGGATAAAGAAGATAACTTTATTAAAAAGTCACAAAGCACATGCATACACGTTTTGTCCACAACACCGAAGTTGCTGTTGGTTTAACTTAAAAGTAAGTCAAAAAAAAAAGCTGTGGGTCCCATGATCAATTTCCAATCATTCAACTTCATTCAAAATGTTCACCCAAAATGAAAGTGCCTCCGTGTTGCACGTAGCTGACAATGTGTGTATATATATATATATCTAAATCAAAAAGTAACACCGAATTTATATTATACAAAACTCCCCGCAAGCCGCTTCTCATTCAAAATCAGTAAAACAAACATTTATCTTAATTAATTCTTTTCCAAAAATCACAAAAGGATAAATAAGATAACTTTATTAAAAAGTCACAAAGCACATGCATACACGTTTTGTCCACAACACCGAAGTTGCTGTTGGTTTAACTTAAAAGTCAGTCAAAAAAAAAGCTGTGGGTCCCATGATTAATTTCCAATCATTCAACTTCATTCAAAATGCTCACCCAAAATGAAAGTGCCTCCTTGTATATATATAAAACCTCTTCCCAAAAAACTGTTCACAAGCTATCTTCCCATGTTCACAAGCCATCAATATATTATAAAAAACTCCCCTCAAGCCGCTTCTCATTCAAATCATCAATCAATATCAATATCATCAATATATATATAAAACCTCTTCCCAAAAAACTGTTCACAAGCCATCAATATATTATAAAAAACTCCCCTCAAGCCGCTTCTCATTCAAAATCAGTAAAACAAACATTTATCTTAATTAATTCTTTTCCAAAAATCACAAAAGGATAAATAAGATAACTTTATTAAAAAGTCACAAAGCACATGCCTACACGTTTTGTCCACAACACCGAAGTTGCTGTTGGTTTAACTTAAAAGTCAGTAAAAAAAAAAGCTGTGGGTCCCATGATTAATTTCCAATCATTCAACTTCATTCAAAATGCTCACCCAAAATGAAAGTGCCTCCGTGTTGCACGTAGCTGACAATGTGTATATATATATATATCTAAATCAAAAAGTAACATCGAAGTTATATTATACAAAACTCCCGTCAAGCCGCTTCTCATTCAAAATCAGTAAAACAAACATTTATCTTAATTAATTCTTTTCCAAAAATCACAAAAGGATAAATAAGATAACTTTATTAAAAAGTCACAAAGCACATGCATACACGTTTTGTCCACAACACCGAAGTTGCTGTTGGTTTAACTTAAAAGTCAGTCAAAAAAAAAGCTGTGGGTCCCATGATTAATTTCCAATCATTCAACTTCATTCAAAATGCTCACCCAAAATGAAAGTGCCTCCTTGTATATATATATAAAACCTCTTCCCAAAAAACTGTTCACAAGCTATCTTCCCATGTTCACAAGCCATCAATATATTATAAAAAACTCCCCTCAAGCCGCTTCTCATTCAAATCATCAATCAATATCAATATCAATATATATATAAAACCTCTTCCCAAAAAACTGTTCACAAGCCATCAATATATTATAAAAAACTCCCCTCAAGCCGCTTCTCATTCAAAATCAGTAAAACAAACATTTATCTTAATTAATTCTTTTCCCAAAATCACAAAAGGATAAATAAGATAACTTTATTAAAAAGTCACAAAGCACATGCTTACACGTTTTGTCCACAACACCGAAGTTGCTGTTGGTTTAACTTAAAAGTCAGTAAAAAAAAAAGCTG
The DNA here is from genome assembly GCA_963855925.1 of Inga laurina. Taxonomy (NCBI): domain Eukaryota; kingdom Viridiplantae; phylum Streptophyta; class Magnoliopsida; order Fabales; family Fabaceae; genus Inga; species Inga laurina. The sequence continues at coordinate 39,223,773 of OY979703.1, read as the reverse complement.
AAAAACTGTTCACAAGCCATCAATATATTATAAAAAACTCCCCTCAAGCCGCTTTTCATTCAAAATCAGTAAAACAAACATTTATCTTAATTAATTCTTTTCCAAAAATCACAAAAGGATAAATAAGATAACTTTATTAAAAAGTCACAAAGCACATGCATACACGTTTTGTCCACAACACCGAAGTTGCTGTTGGTTTAACTTAAAAGTCAGTAAAAAAAAAAGCTCTGGGTCCCATGATTAATTTCCAATCATTCAACTTCATTCAAAATGCTCACCCAAAATGAAAGTGCCTCCGTGTTGCACGTAGCTGACAATGTGTGTGTATATATATATATATATCTAAATCAAAAAGTAACACCGAAGTTATATTATAAAAAACTCCCCTCAAGCCGCTTCTCATTCAAAATCAGTAAAACAAACATTTATCTTAATTAATTCTTTTCCAAAAATCACAAAAGGATAAATAAGATAACTTTATTAAAAAGTCACAAAGCACATGCATACACGTTTTGTCCACAACACCGAAGTTGCTGTTGGTTTAACTTAAAAGTCAGTAAAAAAAAAAAAGCTGAAAAACTGTTCACAAGCCATCAATATATTATAAAAAACTCCCCTCAAGCCGCTTCTCATTCAAAATCAGTAAAACAAACATTTATCTTAATTAATTCTTTTCCAAAAATCACAAAAGGATAAATAAGATAACTTTATTAAAAAGTCACAAAGCACATGCATACACGTTTTGTCCACAACACCGAAGTTGCTGTTGGTTTAACTTAAAAGTCAGTCAAAAAAAACTCAAGCCGCTTCTCATTCAAAATCAGTAAAACAAACATTTATCTTAATTAATTCTTTTCCAAAAATCACAAAAGGATAAATAAGATAACTTTATTAAAAAGTCACAAAGCACATGCATACACGTTTTGTCCACAACACCGAAGTTGCTGTTGGTTTAACTTAAAAGTCAGTCAAAAAAAAAGCTGTGGGTCCCATGATTAATTTCCAATCATTCAACTTCATTCAAAATGCTCACCCAAAATGAAAGTGCCTCCTTGTATATATATAAAACCTCTTCCCAAAAAACTGTTCACAAGCTATCTTCCCATGTTCACAAGCCATCAATATATTATAAAAAACTCCCCTCAAGCCGCTTCTCATTCAAATCATCAATCAATATCAATATCATCAATATATATATAAAACCTCTTCCCAAAAAACTGTTCACAAGCCATCAATATATTATAAAAAACTCCCCTCAAGCCGCTTCTCATTCAAAATCAGTAAAACAAACATTTATCTTAATTAATTCTTTTCCAAAAATCACAAAAGGATAAATAAGATAACTTTATTAAAAAGTCACAAAGCACATGCATACACGTTTTGTCCACAACACCGAAGTTGCTGTTGGTTTAACTTAAAAGTCAGTCAAAAAAAAAGCTGTGGGTCCCATGATTAATTTCCAATCATTCAACTTCATTCAAAATGCTCACCCAAAATGAAAGTGCCTCCGTGTTGCACGTAGCTGACAATGTGTATATATATATATATCTAAATCAAAAAGTAACATCGAAGTTATATTATACAAAACTCCCGTCAAGCCGCTTCTCATTCGAAATCAGTAAAACAAACATTTATCTTAATTAATTCTTTTCCAAAAATCACAAAAGGATAAATAAGATAACTTTATTAAAAAGTCACAAAGCACATGCATACACGTTTTGTCCACAACACCGAAGTTGCTGTTGGTTTAACTTAAAAGTCAGTCAAAAAAAAAGCTGTGGGTCCCATGATTAATTTCCAATCATTCAACTTCATTCAAAATGCTCACCCAAAATGAAAGTGCCTCCTTGTATATATATATAAAACCTCTTCCCAAAAAACTGTTCACAAGCTATCTTCCCATGTTCACAAGCGATCAATATATTATAAAAAACTCCCCTCAAGCCGCTTCTCATTCAAATCATCAATCAATATCAATATCAATATATATATAAAACCTCTTCCCAAAAAACTGTTCACAAGCCATCAATATATTATAAAATACTCCCCTCAAGCCGCTTCTCATTCAAAATCAGTAAAACAAACATTTATCTTAATTAATTCTTTTCCCAAAATCACAAAAGGATAATTAAGATAACTTTATTAAAAAGTCACAAAGCACATGCTTACACGTTTTGTCCACAACACCGAAGTTGCTGTTGGTTTAACTTAAAAGTCAGTCAAAAAAAAAGCTGAAAAACTGTTCACAAGCCATCAATATATTATAAAAAACTCCCCTCAAGCCGCTTTTCATTCAAAATCAGTAAAACAAACATTTATCTTAATTAATTCTTTTCCAAAAATCACAAAAGGATAAATAAGATAACTTTATTAAAAAGTCACAAAGCACATGCATACACGTTTTGTCCACAACACCGAAGTTGCTGTTGGTTTAACTTAAAAGTCAGTAAAAAAAAAAAGCTGTGGGTCCCATGATTAATTTCCAATCATTCTTTTCCAAAAATCACAAAAGCATAAATAAGATAACTTTATTAAAAAGTCACAAAGCACATGCATACACGTTTTGTCCACAACACCGAAGTTGCTGTTGGTTTAACTTAAAAGTCAGTAAAAAAAAAGCTGTGGGTCCCATGATTAATTTCCAATCATTCAACTTCATTCAAAATGCTCACCCAAAATGAAAGTGCCTCCATGTTGCACGTAGCTGACAATGTGTATATATATATATATATCTAAATCAAAAAGTAACACCGAAGTTATATTATAAAAAACTCCCCTCAAGCCGCTTCTCATTCAAAATCAGTAAAACAAACATTTATCTTAATTAATTCTTTTCCAAAAATCACAAAAGGATAAATAAGATAACTTTATTAAAAAGTCACAAAGCACATGCATACACGTTTTGTCCACAACACCGAAGTTGCTGTTGGTTTAACTTAAAAGTCAGTCAAAAAAAAAGCTGTGGGTCCCATGATTAATTTCCAATCATTCAACTTCATTCAAAATGCTCACCCAAAATGAAAGTGCCTCCGTGTTGCACGTAGCTGACAATGTGTATATATATATATATATCTAAATCAAAAAGTAACACCGAAGTTATATTATAAAAAACTCCCCTCAAGCCGCTTCTCATTCAAAATCAGTAAAACAAACATTTATCTTAATTAATTCTTTTCCAAAAATCACAAAAGGATAAATAAGATAACTTTATCAAATCATCAATCATTTATCAAATCATTTATCAAATAAGATAACTTTTTGATTTAGATATATATATATACACACATTGTCAGCTACGTGCAACACAGAGGCACTTTCATTTGGGTGAGCATTTTGAATCAAGTTGAATGATTAGAAAATAATCATGGGACCCACATCTTTTTCTTTTTGACTGAGTTTTAAGTTAAACCAACAGCAACTTCGGTGTTGTGCACAAAACGTGTATGCATGTGCTTTGTGACTTTTTAATAAAGTTATCTTATTTATCCTTTTGTGATTTTTTCAAAAGAATTAATTAAGATAAATGTTTGTTTTACTGATTTTGTGGACAAAACGTGTATGCAAGCAGCAACTTCGGTGTGCTTTGTGACTTTTGAATAAAGTTATCTTATTTATCCTTTTGTGACTTTTGAAAAAAAATTAATTAAGATAAATGTTTGTTCTATAATTACCACTATTATTTTAGTTGGTTGAATTATTCACTCTCATTGTATCCTTAATCATTTAGGAACAAATAACCATCAATCTCATACAGGTCGAGAACTAATATTGTAATTACCATTAAATATTGGCTTCTCATACATCTATGAAAATATTTAGATAATTATCTATCTAATTTTATAAGATTAAATGATATTTTATTATTAAAAGATCAAATCAATTGTGGGATTTAGATTGTAAATATTTAGAATAAAAATAATTAATTTTAATAACATAAAGTTTCTAAAAAAAATTTCTTTTTACTTTATCTTATTTTATTTCTCTTACTTTTTGATTTAGATATATATATATACACACATTGTCAGCTACGTGCAACAAGACACTTTCATTTTGGGTGAGCATTTTGAATCAAGTTGAATGATTGGAAATTAATCATGGGACCCACAGCTTTTTTCTTTCCTTCCACTTTTCTCTTCCCCAGTTTTCTCCTCCAATCCAAACAAGGGGAAATACATTTTTTTTCTTTGCTTTTTACTTCCCTTAATTTTCTGTCCGTCAAAACACACTTTAACCAAAATGAGAAACAGTATAATGAGCAGAGGAGAGTTTTCATCATCATTTGAAAGCAGAGGAGAGGAGCGCCCGTTTCTACACGATGGATCATCAACTCCAGTTGGGAGAGCGGCGAATGTACTGTTCCTGTTTTGGCTTCTGACATTTCTGATTCAGAGTGAGCGGAAGTTCAACGCGAGCTGGAGGTAGCTGAGTAGATCATCATCGGAGCTAGAGGCGGCTGGTGTTCAGTTCTTTTGGAGCCTCTTCACCGACAGTGGACCAGAGGAGCGAGACACGCTGATCGTGAGAGTGATTGAGGATAAGCAATTGAATACCAGATTGATGCTTCTTTACCGATGAGCTATATCAGAGTCCACGGTCAAGATAAGGGATTAGAGGAGGTGTTGACAATTCTGAATGTATTTCTTTAATTTCATTTTCCTCTCTTTCTCTCGTATAACACAATCAATCTGTTTTGCCCTATTCATATTATATTACTTAATGATACAAGTTAGGGAATTAACACACCTGACAATACATATATTGATTACCAAAGCCATCATTATAGGAAAGCAACAACTTGGCAAAAACAAGCTGGCGTAGAACAAAAAATGATGGTAGACCAGAGATTGACGTTCAAAAAACTTGTCTGTTAGTATTATTGATATTTGGTGCAAGCCACCTGGCCAATTGAGAGGCAAGGTAAACTAATTGAATTTTTGAAAAAGTTACATATATACTAATTTAACATGGATGCAGACTTGTCTCTATCACCACATCTTTTTGACCGCATAAAGTCTTGAAAATAAACCATGTTTCACTGATAAGTAGCTATCTCTCTGGTTTAAATCACATCATCTTGAGACTTCCACAAAGTTATTCTCTGGCTTCTCTTCACTTAGGCCTATCAACATGTGTTGCTTCATTATCTTACTTAAGCTAGAATCTTGACCCTGCTTGAAAAAGGCTGATATCTCCACAAAGCTAAAAATCTCAATTCCCATTATCATAATGTACAGTGAGGAAGAAAGTTACTTCCAAGAGAACTGCGTACCTGGTATGTTTCTCATCAGCATTCTGATATGTTTGGAGAAATAGTAGTTTATTTTGCATTGCTCTTGCTCTCGAAAATTTATTATCTGCAAACGTGCTGATGTTTGGTTTGATGCATTGGATTAGCTTAAACTCAGCATACACATTCTTCTACATCTTTTATTAGTCATGCCAACGGTTCTGCTGGGTCTAGAAAGATAAAACGTTCTAGAGTGCTTGAAGACATGACCAATATCTCTTCAACCTCAGAAAGTTCTTCCCACAATGGTATACTTGCAAGTTATTCTTTTTGTGATTTCATATATATGTTATAGTAATAAAACTCGAGTGAAATTGTTCAATATGGAGGATAATGTAATCTTTTTTCCTGATACACCTAGAAGCTTACATTTTTTTATCCGCTGGGGGTGTATTTCAAAAGGTTTTGATGTAATGAATGTTTCAGATTATGCTTCATAAAGTAATCTTTAATAGCAAAAATATGCTACAACTTTGTTATGCTGGATTTAACTCATCATTACCCGATTTGTTTAACACCATACCTGTAGCAATCTCTCACAATGGAGTACTTATTATGCTCTAAAATTAATATTCCAGTAATCAGCGTTGGTCAGCCTAATACACCTTCTCCTGGAACACTTCTTTCTGCATCCATTGGTAAATATACTCAGCCAGAATCAATCTGTACTTCTCAACAAGGGAAGAAACTTAGAAGGCAACCAAGATTGGCAACATCATTGAAAGATATAACTAATGTTGCATCAAACTTATACCATGTGTTTGAAAAAAATGAAGGTATATATACATGACATTCGTTCATTTGTTTTCCTGTGAGGTAACTATTATTGCTACTAAGTATTATTATGTGACATTCACTCAGCTAATCTTATTACTCTACCTTCTAAAGCATCAGGCTCAAACCAACAGTTAAAGGTTCAGCCCTTGACCCGTAAAAGTGCTAGATGGAGAGGTTTAGAAAGTAATAATGAAAAACCAATCAGGAGAAGGACAAGAGTTCAGCAAGTATCAAATCAAGGTTTAAAATATATTGTATATGTTCATCATAACATATGCAATTCAATATTATATTTATGTCATTCCATTGTATGACCTTATAAGCTGATTTTACACTACTACCACTTGAATATGATATTTTATCAGAAAATATAGCATCGGGTAGCAGCCAGCAGATTCCTTCCATGGACTACACGAATCTCACTCACTTTGGTACAAGTTCTTAACGTACTCACTAAATCTTCTACATGTTTTAAGTTGCTCTGATAATTTCAGTCCGTGCATTTTATTAAAAGATGATTAAGCAAGGGTTGCAAAAGCTATTAAACAAGAGAAGTAGATGTTATTACAGTGTTATGCTCATGTGTCCCTCTTATGCTGCATTTCTATATTATATTTATGTTTTTCCATTGTATGTAATTATAAGCTGATTTTCAACTACTACCACCTGATTCTAATTTTTTAATAGGAAATATAGCTTCGGGTAGCAACCCGCAAATTCCTTCAATGGACTACACGGATCTGACTCATACAGGTACATGTTCTTAACATACTCACTGAATCTACTACATGTTTTATGTTTCTCTGATAATTTCAGTATGTGCATTTTATAAAAAAAAACTATGCATGAGTCACAAAAGCTTTTAAGTGTTAAAAGTAGTTGTTATTACAGTGTTGTCCATTGTGTCCCTTTTAAGTTAGATTTCTGTGTTATATTTATGTCATTCCATTCTATGTAATTATAAGCTCATTTTCACCTACTACCACTTGAATATGATATTTTAATAGGAAATATAGTAGCAGGTAGCAACCAGCACATTCCCTCCATGGAATACACGAATCTGACTCATTATGGTACAAGTTCTTCATGTATTGACTGATTCTACTACATGTTCTATGTTTCTACGATAATTTCAGTCTGTGCATTTTATTGGAGATTACTTGTGCTTCTTAGTCCACTTCACTTATCAGCTTGCGTTCCATAATCCACTTCAAGTTCTTAACGTATTCACTAAATTAAATTATTGCTTCTGTTCCTTAATCCACTTTAATTATCAGCTTGAATATAACCATGGCTATATATTTGAGAATTGCTCTTATTATAATATAATTATAGATGATCATCAAACTCTTCTTTTATGATGTAATAATTATGCATGTAATTGTTGTTATTTGGTAAGCTGAAGCAGCGCCTCAAACAGTATATTATAAAGACATTGAGTTCCAATTTGGAATGAATCAGAGTGATGACGAAGACATTAATACAGGTGGTAAACATGGGGGTAAGCATCAATACACATTAAAATTATTTGGTGTATATTTTTTACATATATTTCTCACTTGATGGGGATATTAATTTCTTCACTATTTTCAAACACTAGATGAAGGTACAAAAACACCTTACCTTTCAGAAATGCATTCATCATATGAGTGCACTGAAGAGTTTGTAGGTAATATAACAACCATTATTTATTATAATACCTATGTTTGCATATCTCATTCTGATTAACTCTCATGTCACAGGGTATATAGATGAAGGAGACCCTATATATGAATGCAAATTTTGTCGAGCATTACTCTGGTATAATGAAAGGATTAAGAAGGATAAAAATCAAAGAGAGGTGAACTTATTTTCTCTCTGCTGTTTGAAAGGCAAAGTTGTCTTACCCTATATGAAGAGTCCGCCTCCATTGTTTGAAAAGTTATTCTTTGATAAAAAATTAGTTGAATCAAAGAACTTCCATGAAAATATCAGACAATACAACAACATGTTTTCCTTTACATCTATGGGAGGGAAGATTGACCATTCGAAGAATACCGGTGGAGGTCCTTACTCATTTGTCATGTCTGGAATTAACTACCACAATATTGGTAGCTTATTACCACCTGAAGGATCAAGACCAGTGTACTCACAATTATACATATTTGATACAGAGAATGAAATCTCTAATAGGATTGCAGCAGTTAGGTATGTTCCCTCCAAACATGATTGTTAAGTACATGCTTTTTCAATTCTTTTAATTCACACGTATATATTGTTTTTTTGCAGCAAATTCCAAGCACAATCTTCTATTGATCCAACCATTGTTTATCAAATAAAGCAACAACTGGATCAAGTGAACCCATTTGTTCAGCAATATCGTCTTGCATTATCAATGCTTCATAGTCAAAATCGAACACCATTGAAATTGCATCTATTAGGGACAAGACAAACTGATGGTAGAATTTATAACATGCCCATTGCTTCCGAAGTTGCAGCATTAGTCGTTGGTGATATAGATATGGCATATAATGTGCGAGACATTGTTGTTCAAAAACACTCTGGGAAAATAAAGAGGATAAATGAATTGCATGCATCATACCTTCCATTGCAGTATCCAATCCTTTTTCCGTTTGGAGAAGATGGTTACAGAGATGATATTAAACATAGAGAAGAAACGCTTAGTTTAACTAAGACAAAAAAAAAGGCTTAGCATGCGAGAGTTCTTTGGTTACAGGCTTATGACCAGACTGAATGAAAGATCAACTCTTTTGCATGCTTCTAGACTATTACAACAGTTCATAGTAGATGGTTACACAATGATTGAGTCTCAGAGATTACTTTGGGTTAGAACACATCAGAAAGAACTTAGAGTTGATTTATACCAAGGCTTATCTGATGCAGTGATAAGGGGAGAAAGGAATGTTGCATCTATAGGCAAGCGAATTGTTCTTCCTTCATCATTCACAGGAGGAGCAAGATATATGATACAAAACTATCAGGATGCCATGGCAATATGTAAATCAGAAGGATATCCTGATCTTTTCTTAACCTTTACCTGCAATCCTACTTGGCCTGAAATTCAGAGATTTTGTGAAAAACATTCATTAAAGCCCTCTGATCACCCAGATATATTGTCTAGGATGTTTAAGCTCAAGTTAGACCGCTTGATGAAGATATTTAAGGAGATAAAAATTTTTGGAACTATACGGGCAGGTTGGGATATGTATTCTTTATGCAATTCTATCTATACATCTAGACATATATGTTTAAGTTTAGTAACTATATAAAAATAGACTGTTTCTAACCTGTCTCTACAATTTTGGTTCACAGAAATATATACCATTGAGTTTCAAAAGAGGGGACTTCCATATGCTCACATCCTACTATTCCTGGATCCAAAAGACAAGATAAATGATCCAGAATCAATTGACAAGGCCATTTCTGCTGAAATACCAGACGAGACCAAGGAGCCTATCCTGTATAATTTGGTAAAGAAGTATATGCTTCATGGACCATGTGGTACAAGCAACCCAAAGTCTCCTTGTATGAAAGATAAGAAGTGTAGCAAGTACTTTCCAAAAAAATTGAACAACATTACGTTAGTTGATGATGATGGCTATCCCACATATAGACGAAGGGATGATGGAAGAACAATTGATGTCAAGGGTGTCCCATTGGACAATAGGTACGTTGTTCCATACAATCCACAATTGCTGAAGATGTTTCATGCACACATAAATGTTGAGAAATGCAACCATTCTACCGCTATTAAGTATCTATTCAAATATATCAGTAAAGGTAACGACAGAGTTGTAGCTGCAATTTTTTATGGGAATAGTAATCGTGATGGCCAGTCAGTAGTAGATGAAATAGAACAGTATTACAATTGTAGATACGTGTCGGCCTGTGAAGCAGCATGGCGTATCTTTGGGTTTCCTATTCATCATAGGAGTCCTTCTGTTGAAAGATTGAGTTTCCATCTACCAAACCAACAATATGTCATATATGGGAATACAGATGATGTGTCAGAGTTGTTGGATAAGCCAAGGGTTTGTGAATCTCAATTCCTTTCTTGGATGAAAAAAAATGATGATGATGATGATGACTTTGCAAGGACCTTGACTTATATTGAGTTTCCTAAACATTATGTTTATGACAGGAACAAACGAGAATGGAAACGTAGACAAAGAGGAAATTCAGTTGGTAGGATTACTCACGTATCCCCTTCCTCAGGCGAATTATATTATTTACGTGTTCTACTCACACAAGTTAGGGGTCCACGATCATTTGATGAGATTAAAACTGTTGATGTCATTGTCCATGATACCTTCAGGGATGCATGTTTTTCACGTGGCCTATTAGATGATGATAGAGAATTTATTGCAGCCATAAAAGAAGCATCCTTATGGGCATCTGGTACTTCTCTTAGAAAATTTTTTGTTAGTATGATGCTATGTTCATCTCTACACCGTCCTGAGTGTGTTTGGCAACAAACATCAAAAATACTTTCCGAGGATTTGTTATACATTCCTAAGAATGATCCCATGTCATCAAGTAAGCTTCATCTTAATATTCATTTACATTTAATCATTTCGTACATTTAGCAATACTTGATATACTATTAAACATTTATGTTTTGACTATGCTATTATCTTATTCTGATGTACCAACATGCAGGTGTCACTATATCTTCATTTGATAAGGAGCAAATGGCATTACAGGAGATAGATTCATTGTTGCATAAGAATGGAAAGTGTTTGACCGACTTCCCTCCTATGCCATTACCTGAACACATCAATCCAGTTGATCTTTCGAATCACCTAATTCTACAGGAGTTGAGTTATGACAGAAATGCTTTAAGTCTCGAGGCAAATGAACTTGTGAGCTCCTTAAATTGTGAGCAAAAACTTATTTTTGATATGATTATCGCATCATTGAAAAAGGGCCATGGGGGTTTCTTCTTTGTTTATGGATATGGTGGCACTGGGAAGACATTCTTATGGAATGCATTATCTTCGACCCTAAGAGCAGCTGGAGATATTGTACTTACTGTTACTTCAAGTGGAATTGCAGCAACTTTGCTACCATCTGGTAGGACGGCACATTCCCGATTTGCAATCCCAATTCAAATTACTGAGTCCTCTGTCTGTTCCATAAAGCAAAATTCCCCTCTAGCAAACCTCATACAATGCACAAAGTTGATTATTTGGGATGAGGCTCCAATGGTTCAACGTTTTTGTGTTGAGGCATTTGACACCTCTCTAAGAGATATCATGCATTGTGATAGGCCCTACGGAGGGAAGTGTATAGTTATGGGAGGTGATTTCCGTCAGATATTACCAGTGATTCCAAAAGGGACAAGAGGAACCATTGTAAATGCATGCATTAATTCTTCACACTTATGGGATCATTGCACCATTGTTCGCCTCACAAGAAATATGCGATTGACTTCTTCAACATTAACCACTGACAATGCTAAGTTGGCATCGTTCGCACAATGGTTACTAGATATCGGTGATGGCAAATTAGGCAACTCACAAGATGGCATTGCTGAAATTGAAATCCCTGCTGATTTTTTGCTATCAGATTTTGAAGATCCAATTCAAGCCATTATTGATTCAACATATCCTAGGATCTTTGACAATTTACATTCAAATTCATATTTCAATGACAGGGCAATATTGGCGCAAACCATCGAAATGGTGAATCGTATCAATGATCGTTTGTGTTCCCTCTTGCCAGGTGATGCACACGAATTCAATAGTTGTGATTCTGTTTGTAAGTCTGATGAAGATAGTGATGGCTTTGACCATTTGTACACCACAGAGTTCCTTAACACGATCAACAGCTCTGGTTTGCCTCCACATAAGCTAATTCTTAAAGTTGGAGCACCAATTATGCTGTTGAGGAACATTGATCAGTCTTCAGGATTATGCAATGGAACCCGCCTTCGAATAACTCATTTGTGTAAAACTGTTATTCAGGCAGTCACTTTGAATGGTTCACATCCCAATCAAAAGGTTCTCATTCATAGAATGGATATGAATCCTTCTGAAAGTCGATGGCCATTCCACATGCAACGAAGACAATTTCCAATAACTCTTTCATTTGCTATGACTATCAACAAAAGTCAAGGGCAGTCTCTACGACATGTTGGATTGTATCTTTGCAAACCCATCTTTACACATGGCCAGTTATATGTTGCATTGTCCAGAGTTAAAACCATAGAAGGCTTGAAGATAGTTGTTGGTGATAATGACAATAGGGAAAAGAGGACAACACGAAATGTTGTGTACCAAGAGGTGTTCCGAAATTTGACTTAGTCATACAATCATTATGAATATTGTACTAAATATGCATTAGACATATACTCTCATTGTGTCATCTTTATTTAAACTACATAATACTTTTCCTAAATCATGGAAATTTGCTATTGTTTTGGATGAAGCGATTCAATTAGCACAAACACCCCGTGCAACGCACGGGGGAGCACAACCTAGTTTTCTAATATAGATATATATATATATATATATATATATATATATATATATATATATATATATATATATATATATGTATATATTATATTAACTAGAGTACTAACTAATAATTAAAATAGTGGCAAAAAAAAACTAATAATTAAAATTAATCATGATAAAATATATATATATATATATATATATATTGATTTCATTGGCTTTAAATTTAAAATCATTTTTTTGCCGGAAATAAATTTAAAATCAATGGAAAATGTGTTAACTGAATAATATAACTAGGTATTTTTATTTGCAATTTATACACATCAATTTACTTTATTTTAATTTGGCCCTTCTTAAATTTTAATATATTAATTTTTCAAATAAAAAAATTCAAAATTTCGTGATGTTACCTAAAAGCAATTAAACCCACGCTCGGTAGTTATTATAAAAGGATCATTTGTTAGGAAAAGCTGAAAACAAAAAGAACTCGTCTCTATTAAATTTAACTCACAATTGAACTCTTTATATATCCATTTGCCTTGTCATCCTCCTTTTTATTTCTCTCATTTCCTTAAGCAAAGCACGCAATGAATTCTGAAGTTCTTGCCAACGATTTTTCCCTAGTACGTACCTATTGTCATGCCATATTCTTCTTCTCCTCTTCCTTTTTACAATAGTGGGTTTAAAGATAATTGTATTATGATATGAAACTCTCGTATCTTTTGTTTTCTCCTCTTCTTTTTTGGGAGGGGTCGTATATTGGGTTTTTGTCCAATGAACCATAAAGTTGTAAGAAGCTAAGGATCCACATTTGATCTAGAATGAAAGGAATTTTGGTGGGTTTCTACTACTAGCTTAAACTTTTGATACAATGTTGACCTTTTTTCTGAGTTTTGATATTAGAGTCAGAACATATTCAAATCTTACTTCTTCAAAAACAAGTTCGAGGATAAACTTCCTTTAAGAGGAAGGGAACGATATGTTTTAAGTATTTGGGCTGTGGATTAAGTTCATCCTAGTGTGTACCACAAAGTCATAGGAAACTGGTATACCCATATTTGATCTGGTTTGAAAGGAATTAAAGTGGGCATATACAGCTAGATTAAGCTTTTAGTAAGATGGTTGGTGGATTCGTGTTTGATCTAATTTGAAAGGAATTACGTAGGCCTATGCTTCTAGCTTAATTGGGGTGGGCCTCTTCTACTAACATAAACTTTTGACATAATAGTTGGCACTTCATTATTAAGATTTGATATTAAAGTCAGCATGAGTTTGAATCTCACTTCCCTAAAATAAAAAGTTTGAGCATAAACCTCCTTTAAGAGGGAGAGGATAATATGTCCTAGGCCTAGGAAGGGATATAGATTGGGTTTGGCTTGGTAGGCCACAAAGTTGTAGGAGACTAAAATACCCATATTTGATCCAGGTTGAAAGGAATTGGGGTAGGCTTAGTAATAGAGATCCAAGTTTGCCTATCTCTTTTCTTAGCGGAGATCAATCTTCCTTCACTCTTAAACCACCTTTATTTAGTTTAGGATCGTCCAACTAACAAATTATCAATATTTCAATACTTTTAACACTTATTAGTTACTTTTTGCTAAAATATTTATAGTATTGTTACTCTTTTGCTCTCTTTTTACTCGTACAGCTATATATATAAGAGATTTAGAATTACTTTATTAATATTAATGTTGGCTTATAAAGTTTAGAACCTTAATTTATATATAATTTATATTTTTTTGCAGTTACTTATGTTGTTACTATTTTTTTTAATTGAAGGACCCTTTTGAACGTTACGCTGAAGCTTTTATGGAAACAGATGATGATCTGCCAACATCGCCCCCAGCTGATTTTTTTCAGTAACTGTATGATTGCATTAGTGGCGATACTAGTGATGTAAGTCAAATATCATCATGCAGTGCCGGTCAATGTAATTAACTGTTTTTCTTGAAAATGGAATCTTACAATCTCTTAGAAGAATTAAATTATTATTTCTCACAAGCCACATGAAATAGGAAAATAGAAAAATTGGTCACAAGCATGTTTAAAGAAAATATGATATAGGAAAAAAAAGTTTTTAACAAAAATTAAATAATATATACATCTATCATGCTATGGGTACAATATTAAATTTACTTTTTTTATCCTTGTCATCAATCGCATAGTAGTGTTACAAATGAAATGCTTAGATATTACAATTTATTTCAATTTTAGGACCGGATTGAAGATCAAACTGGGGAAATTTTGCTTCCCATGGATGAAAGTGACCCACTATCATCCACCAGTGATATGTATTCTTTGATTGATTTTGAATCCAAATATTCCCCAAACCAAACTATGAATTTGGAAGATCTTCTTGACGACCCTACTTCTCAACCCTTGGAATTGGGAGCTACTTCTCACCCTTTGGAATTGGGAGCTCCACCAATGGACATGTCTCAGACTTTGGAATCAGAAGTTCCAGGAAGCCATGCTAGTTCTCAATCTTTGGAATTGGGAGCTCCTCAACCAAACCAAACTTCTCAATCTTTAGAAGCGCAAGTTTTTCCGAGTGTCTCTGCTTCACCATCTTTCCTAAATGTTTCGAATCAGCAATATCGTCTTCCTGCCCAACAATATCAAAACGTGCCAACTCCTCAAATTTGTGGCTATTATCAACAATTCATCCAATCACCAACTCCCTCAAATAAGTTGCCGGGACCTAGAATAAGTTGTCACTGCAAAAAGACAGCATGTTTAAAGGGATATTGCTCATGCTATAAGGTAATTTTTTATCAAACTATTTTTATTAAACTTAACTATTCAATGAGATGGTTGAATCTTTTATTTAAAAGAGTTATTGAAAAATTCAATTCAAAATTAATTTCCATTAATATTTTGTTTTTGTTTTAATGAAGGCTAAAGTTGGATGTTCTGACGTGTGCCAATGCGAAGGTTGTGGTAATCCCTATGGCTGCAAAAATGGTGGTACGAATCTTCTGCACAAACATGCTTCTATCTTGAGTTGTTAATTTTACTAAACCATGTTTTGTGTTTTGTATAGGTCCATTAGGAATATATCTCACTAGCTACATAGTTCATTGCTTGTTCAATAGCCAATAATGAATGTGTCTTGTGCGCTTATGTAGGAATCACATCAATTTTTAACTCAAGTGTAGCTCAAAGGGATCTTCCAAGTAACAATATTTCTTCAGTCAATGAGAAGCCATTGGTAAGTCTTTCACTTGTCCTTCAACAATATTCAAACAAGCACATATGACACATGACAAGTATACAATTTTATGCCATATGACTCTCATTCTTTTTTTTGGTGTGCATGGATGTAAGGGTGGTGGATTGGACACACTCACTCATAACAGCTTAAATGGATGCACAAATCAAAACACAGTGTACAGAGCACCTACCTTGAATCAATTTGCTCCACCACCGGCTGTCCAAATGGCTCAACTACCAGCAAATTTGTTTGCTCCACCGTCAGCCATCCAAATAGTTAGCGTGCCTCATTCGCAAGCAAATCCGTTTGCCCTATCAAGCAAAATCTCTCCACCGCAGGCTATCCATAAGGCTACCAATGCTCAGCTGCAGGGGAATCCATTTAACCCAACATACACTGCTTATCAGCCTCAGCAGCAGCATATGTTGATGAACTCAGCTAATTCCTTTGTTAATGACGTGACTTATGGGGTGTTTCGTGGGAATGCTGATTCGAGAACACCATTAAAGCAACTACCTCCAAGGTTTGTAGCACCCCAGGATCTAAATCAATAAATATTTTAATAAAAACGTATTACAATTAGATGTCACCTTTTTTTTTTTTTTGCTTTTACATAAAAACCATATTTGTTTTTGCAGATTCCGTAAAGAAGCCAATGACATATATTGGAAGCATCTCCCAAGGGAATAACTAGATGTATTGTGGCCTATCCATAGTTGTTTTGATGCATTGTAAATCCACATTGAATTATGTTTATACACACAAGAGAGTGAATTATTCAGAGAATTACTCAAATCCATTTAAAACAGTGATAATTTATTTACTTCCAGATTACATTCATCAATCAATCATAACATACAACTGTACTTTGATTCCTTCAATATTTCAGACAGCACCATTCATTGGTTTTAAAGCTGTTTTAAACTAAACAACAATGTCTAAATTATCATTTTAATGTCTCCAAGTGTCATTCAACCATCTAAAGTGGTTGTTCAACATAAGGAAGCATTCAACATCAAACTTTAAAATAGATCATAGCTTCCAAATTCACTCACCACACTGGACACAAACTTAAATATATAGTATTTCATATTCCCTATACTTATCTTGCCTCTCAATATAAACCATGCGACCGACATATCCAATAATCTTGAAATTTTCCAGCTTTGGGATAATACAACTTTAGCCACCAAAATAGCTTGTTTACTGCTTATTTAACATTCTTGAACATACCTTAGTACTTTGGGTCAATTGTTTAACATTTAAAAATCACAAAAAACCAATGTATAATCAGTTTTTAACCTTTAAAAACATTCAAACAGCAGCACCTAATGATCTGAAAAATATTTCTCGTTTCCAAAAACCGTCACCTTCAAGCAAAACTCAACATGTAAACATTTAAATATCCATATAACATTCAAATACCCCTCATACACCAATAATCAATCATTTAGATGCGGATTTAATAACGGGGTACGAATAAAACTTTCATCAGCATAGCAGATTCAAAAAATCACTTATGCCATAATTTTAATAATCAAGAATCATTCTAATAGTATTTCTTCAACTCCTCTGAAAATTCCAGCCCCAATCACAAGACTTAAGCCTTCATTTTAAAGTCTCTATTCTTAATTTAGACATATATACAACCATATATCACCAATTCCATAATCAATTAAACAACTCTACTTTCTTTACCCTAAAATCTGACTCACTAAACTTAAGATAACCTAATATCTGACTCACAACAACAATAAACCCCTGTTTCGGCCTTCACAAATCAGAGCACATTGAACACATGCAACAAAGGATTCTATTCACATAAGCTTTAACTTTCACCTATCATTCGTTTAACTGGTGATTCCCTTTTGTTAACTTCAATTTCAATCACTTCTCTCACCCCCAAACTCTAGCAATAGAAGAAACTAAAGATGCAAAAAGGTAAGGGAGACTCACCTCAGTCGGATTCTGGTGTTGCATTCAGCAAACAGCCTCTCCCTCCCATTTTCTTCTCCACCAGCCTCTTATCCTCTTCTATCAATCTCTCTCGTCTTCAAGATCGCTCTCTTATTCTGCTTGATCTTTCTGATCATGAAAGGCAAAGGAGAGTTGGGGCTGTCATGATTGAAGGGCCTAACTGACCATTTTTCCCACCCATTATAATTTTGTTTGCAACTTCAACGCTTGATTCATATGCAAATAAGGATTGAAGCTATGAGAACATTAAATTAAGTGTAGAAAGTCACATGCATATTAAACACTGTATTTCCTAAGTCAAAATTATTTCCTCAATAGTGTCATCAATATAAAAAATAACAAAAATATTAATAAGTCATAACATTCATAAGTTGTAAAGAAAAATACAATAAGAATGCCTGGTTTGCTGATAAAATCAGAGAGCAATCATGTATAAACATAATGATACGCTAGTATAGAAGAAAAGGGAAAAGGTAGGACAGAATATTCTTCCTTCTTGAATCCCCAGGATTTCATCATGTACATTGGTAACAATAAGCTTCCTGTGCAAATAAATGCTAGTTAATTTATTAGTTGACAATCTACAATGCACACCTATTGAAGAAAAAATATTTCAGATAACTTAGCTTAGGGGTGCCACACACCTCATAGGACCATTTAATAGGCAACAAGATAGTCATTATCTAGAAATTGAGAAGTCACAAAGAATAGCATCACATGCATAACCATGCACCTTAAGATTTACCTTGCCTTCCTTTTGGTTTGAAAACCTCTGACCTAGCTAGGCAAGTTGAAGGTGCATTCATCTTATCCGAAAGTTCTGCTGCCAATTGAAACTTTCCCGCTCTATTTAAGTTTGCACCTAGTGATCGGTAGATGTACATGGAAGGACGAATCTTCGTCCTCTTCATCTGCCTGAAATGTTCCAATGATGCCTCAACATTTCCTGATCGACCAAAACAATCAATTAATGCAGTATATGTAAGCAAATCTGGTTCAATCCCGCTCACAACCATCTTCCTTAAGTAAACTAAACACATATCAAATCTGCCAACCCTTTGGAAGCTGATAAGTATAGTGTTAGAAGAAATGAAATCTGGGACAATACTAACTTCATCCATAGATGCAAACTCACTGAGCATTTCATCCACCCATCCTGAATGACCCAAAATATCTAATACAATATTGTATGTTATCAAATCCTAACTAAAATTCGTTGCTTTAAGGTGATGAAATATTAACAATGTCTTACTTATCCTTCCGCCCACTTTTCGCAAAGGCAAAAATTATCCTATTCACGACTGATGTACTTGAAAGAGTCATCTCTAATACTTCTTTAACAAATCTCAACAGCTCCACATTATCACTCTGTTGTATTGTTATAATTTTATTTTAAATAGTTGTTAGGGAGGGAGTAGCAGCACTAGCCGTAGGATATAGCCATATAGAGCGGTAATTAGCTATACTAGTTGTATCCCTTGCTATACCAACTTT
This sequence comes from Inga laurina, assembly GCA_963855925.1. Lineage (NCBI taxonomy): Eukaryota > Viridiplantae > Streptophyta > Magnoliopsida > Fabales > Fabaceae > Inga > Inga laurina. Next base: position 39,204,563 of record OY979703.1, on the reverse strand, counting down.
TGTAACTGATAAGTGACTGACTTAACCTTACCCCCACCCCTGCCTTATAAATAGAGTAGATACCCCAATTATAACATAAGTTGTTGCATAACGAAATAGAAGAGCATATTCTCAAAATCTCTCTCGACTACCCTCTTTTCATCTCTCACTCTCATCTTCTTCCTCTCTGACTTATTATTCTCTAATTCCAACTCTCTCCTATCTTACTTTCCCTCTTTCTGTTCTACTTTACTAACCTCATCACAACAGAGGTGCATCACACTCATCCCTATGAAAGCTTGGGAAAAGTTAAGATCCATGGTTGTACCTATGGATTCATTGGACAACAGCAGTTTCTTGAAAATTTGACATGCAAGATCAACATCATTCTTCTGACTAGCCATTACTAATAGGCGGGCATACAACTTAGGAAAAGTGAATGTTCTTCTCATGCAACACTTGAAGCATTTTTTTCTTTTTTTATTTTTGCAGTAGAAAGATTCCCTGTGTTGCACATCTTATCAACGCATGCAGAAAATACCTCCATACTTGATGCCAATTCATTTACAATGACCAAAAGGAAGTCATTCAATACTTCATTTGAGACACTATCTTTATTAGTATATGCATCTGTCGCAAGGTAGCTAAAATTGCAAATAAGTCAACCTTGAGAGTTTAAGATCAACCATATTCAAATGAACTGACATAAAAGGGCATAATAAAAACCAATGTATCACAAAATCAAATAATCAATTTAAAGAAGTTCAAATTAAGGGCAGTCTAAGAGGACCTAGCATAAAACCTGGTTATTCAATGGCATTGTCTAATATATTATCACCAAGTAAAATCATGCAGAAACAGAATAAGGTCACATGCAAACTGAATATTCGGGTGCTGAAGCCCCACTTAAATAAGCTGACATAGAACAGAACTTGACATAAGCTTATATAGTTGAAGAATATTAGTTTCTTTCCTATAAACTATTTGAGTAAATTTTCTATGTGAGTAATTTTTTCATTTAATTTCTCAATTTACAGGGATAACAACTATCAACTTATAATAAATGAGCAATGAACTAACCAGAAGAGCATTTGATTTGTCAATCTCAACCTACATTAGCTTTTAGCATCATAACATGTTAGTTGCTATGGCTACTAAGAAAACTCATGTTAAAGTTGGTTTTTTTGCACTCTTGTCCTCCTAAGCATATCAAACAATTTCTGAACCTTATTACACTCCTTCAGAAGGAAAACAGTCCACATTTTTTGCAAGAGAAAAACACTAATTAGTAAATTTTATAAAAAAAACACACTAATTAGTAAAAATATTGTTAAAACAAAAAAAAGTTTTTTGGTAAAATGTGCTCTGCTGACAAAGAAATTTGTGCTGTTGTTTCCTTTAAATTTAGACCATATAGGTTATATCTCTCTAGTTTTTAATTGTCAATCCCAATTATCAATATATATATATTGACGAAAGTAAATACTTTTGTCCTCTCTTTCAAACTTTTTCAAGTTTCAACCCATTATGAATAACATGGAACAGATCAATCAGCTCATCTCATTAATAAACCAATGCAGAAACCCCTCGTATATGTAAGAGACAAATTTAAACACAAAATGCCTCTTCTGATCCTATAGACAAATATTGAGAATAAGCAATTCTGATATTGCCAAAAGGACGTTTAACGGACAGATAAACAGAGAAAGCAAACAAGATTTTTGTTGGAAGAGTTTTTAAGGTTTTATCGCACTTGACAGTTCCCTTGCACATTAGAAAATTTAAAGAAAGAAATTAGCTTTCTTCTTAAGTGATTTTCACACTTACCATCTACTGATTCTGGAAATAGGTGAACACACGGAACAGAAACTCGACGCTGGATTGACTCTGAGATAGAGAGAGATGCATGGAAGAATAAGCTCAATACGTTTCCTAACAGCTAGCATGCTCGATTAAGCACCTGTCACCGACGAACCATAGAACTTAGCACCGAAACTGCCAAGACGGGCAAATATACAATTCGAGTTCAAAGAAGTTTTCGGTTAAAGCCTTTCCAAGATTTTTGACTAATTAACATATCCGTATTGATTCGTAACAACTGAAATTTCATTAATTCTATTATGAACCACTAGAATCAATGCCTCCGTGAGTCCTTCCTTCTGAACAACATCAGCGAAAAATGGAATGTCATACTTAGGGATTAAGGAAGGAGTACGAGAGATATGTGAAAATTGAGAATAATGGGATAAATTGCCAAACACACGAAAGATTGAAGACTGGAAGGTGGAAATAAAGACTAGGTTTCGCTTTGCGCCACCTGTCGCCATGGCGCTCTCTTCTTAGATGTTGCGGAGCTTTGCCTGTGAGAATGGATGGACTTCGAAAAGGATTTACTTTTCTTTCTTTTTTTGGTAGAGGGGATTTACATTTTAGTATTTTACCCAAGGCAAATCAGTAAACAATTATTCTTTTTAAATGTAATCCAAAGTTCCAAAATTGTAAATAACTAGACCTAAAGCAACTGGCCTTGTGCTTCTAATAAGTTCCCTTGATAATATGAATTTTCATCCAATGATATCACATTTATCATATTATATTTGAATTTCTTCAAGTTTTTATATTTTGATATATGGTTACTATGTTGTATATTCTTTTGCGCTATCTCATAGAAGAGATATTTAATTTTTTCAAAAAAAAATTAAGGAAATTAAATAACATGCTTAATTATAATATATGTTATACATTATCTGACTATACATCATCTTTCGAGTTATAGCATAGAAAATGATAGGGAAAGAGAGCTTGATATTTACTCTCAGCAATTCAATTGCACAGTTGTAAATCCCCATGCATTGCACATATGGCCTTATGATTCTAAGTTCTCATAATCCTAAGTAAACCTGTGGAATTGTATCTTATCTATGAGATTATTTTTGAATTTTATCAAAAGTGTGATGCTTTAGTGCATTGTAAATGTGTAGTATCTTTTTTTTTTTTATGTTATTCGAGGGGTATAGCTTCATATCCTTAAAAAAAACTAAAGTTCACTTAATAGTTAATACATGTATATTTCAGCTTCAGCGATGGAAGTAAAACAAAAAAAAAAAAAACTAAGCACCAATTTTCAACAAAGCTATCACCTCTATGCTCTATCAATTGAGGTCAAAAAAAAATTTCTTGTTGTATCACAAAATAATGTTATAACAGGGTGTCCTGCAAAGACGCAGTTATGCATTATTAAGTGATGAATTTTCACCAAAGTTTCTGTAGAAGCCTCTGATATATAGCATATTGCGCTGCAATAGATTCACCAGATTGCACTCCTGATGCTTGTATTTTTGCAAGAGTGACACCAATAGGTTCCCCTTAAAGGACAACTTTTAGCTGATTTGGTTTATCCTTATTAGAAAGAGTAAGGGTGATAAAAATTCAAAATAAAAATGATTGAAACTTAATGGCCTTAGTGTATGTATGTTTATGGTATTGAATTATGTGAGGATATATTTTTTTGTTAATGATGGATTAATGCTCTGTACTTGCTGTAAATAACTTGCCATTAAATCCATTTATTTAAACCGAAGTATCCTATACAATGTGATTCTTTGGTTTTCAATTCTATGATTTTATAACTTTCTTCATTGGTTGCCTTGATTGTTTTGGCTTTTTTATTTAAATTATGTTGTTTAATTTTGGCAATGTAATACATAATTTTTTGGTATAGTTTATTTTTAAACAAATTTGAAATTCTAAAGATTTATGAAGTAGTTGTTTCGCATTATTTGTTGCTATAAAGTGTAATTCAACAAATTATTTATTTATTTAGTGCACTGAATATAGATTTTGAAATATTTCCTTATATGTTACATTTGTTGTAGCTGTTGTCAATTTTTTTCTCCAAGTCTAGAATAAGCAACTTCAATCCCTCAATGTGTTTCACCCTTGACATGACTAAATAAAGTTGGACATGTATGAACACTGGTGCTGAAAGATATACACCTACACTTATCATTGATTGATCTTGACTATTATTTATTATCATCGCAAATGTAACAACTATTGGGAACTTTCTTCTAGTAATCATGAATGGCAATTTTGATTATGATGGGTTCATGTTCACTCTGTGAATCAAGACTTTCTCCTTTTCGCTTGCACCATTTCGAGCCTCTACGTGTATGGAACGGTGCCCCAACTTTGTCATTTGTATTCTCATCCAACTACATAGGCTAGCTAGTTGATCAATGTCTTAAGCAACATTATTGGAACTCTAACCTTTAGCTGTGATTTGTACAGTGGCATTCCAAAGTGACTTATTGTGCTTAACAACTTGGTGTCATAGATCTCTCGACACACTTCATTTTCTTGATATTGCCCACTTGTTGTATATGAACTCTAATAGCTAATGTAATCTCTTGGTATTTGTGATAGCATACTCATTGAACCGGTCCCCAATCTCCAGTGTTAGAGCTAGTATTGCATGCTCTGTTAGATACTCCAGATTATAATTGATTGTTCACATCTCGATATGTACAATCTACAATTGATTGGACGGGATTTTTAGTCTCTATTGTGACCAAGTTTTCTAGCATTTCTATTGTGAAAATTCCATCGTGAGAATCCCCATGCGTCCATCAGAGAATGGGGAAGTGGAATCCAAGAGCTCACTTAATTGTTCTAACTTTCAATTATGAATCAGTTGCTCTAAGACAATGTTAGTCAGTGGCATAGCTACAAAGTTTAAAGTAACTCCTGTTACAGGACATATTATGTGTCCCTTTTGAAACTATGACTTGAGGGCTACATGTTCAAAGGTTTACCCAGTCTCTATTGTGATTGGTTCCTCCAATTATTTTCCAGTCAAAGGAAAATAATTGGTTGGAAAAGGATAAAGAAATTCTTGTGGAATGGTTGGAAAAGATAATCCTACATCAAAAAGTTTATTAGTCCAAGTACCTTTATCATAAGAAATCCTAAGCAAGGTTGAATGAAAAAAGGAAAAAATGTTCTCATCTTCAAGAGAAGAGCTTTTCTTAATGGGCTGAATTTGAAAGAATAAGGATAAGAGATAACTACAAATAAATAAAGAATGCACCATCAATAGTTGTGTAAAAGTCAAAATAACATTAGATATGGTTATTTTTTCCAAATTAACTTCTTTTTCTTCAATGTCTACTACACATTTTTCACCAAATGGCTCATCACTTTTCATTATATCTTTTAAGGTTTTGTCCTTTGCCTCAATGCAATATCTTTTCACCATTAGTGCTTCATCCCATATAATATTCGTTGCCTTGATCATATTTGCTAATAGAGACTTGTTTGGTATGTTGTACATAGAATCTTCATTAATCTCTATTAGAATTGCAAATGTGGAATGTGTTGTTCTCCCTGATGATAGCAATGTGACAACTATTCCACTTGATGCTACATGCAGCACAATAAGCACCCTTGCTCTAATAGTTGTAGTTAGTGCATTCCAAATAAATGTTTTTCTTGAGCCTCCAAATCAGTGCACAGAATAAAAGGCCTAATTTTATTCTTGGAGTGCTTGCATTACAGTATCAAGTATTGTTCTTTGCTCATTTGTAAAGGGACTTTTTCATCATTTCTGCTTGCAGTTGGCTGTCATTTCTATCAGATCGTATGTATTGCATGAACATTTTTTTATTGTGTTCCATGAGTGTGATGATTCTGGTCTTTATAGTTCAGGATAATCCTTCAAAATTTTTCCAGTCTTGACAAGTAGCTCGACAATATCTATATTGCTATTTCATTTTCAATGGCTACAAGTTTCAATGAACCAACATCCTGTATGAGGCCCCCACCCCCGAATCTTCTTATTTTAATCTTAGAGGCCTTTGCCTATCAAAAAATGAAGTCTTATCTTGTTGAGTTTACATTTTCAAATAACTTATTTAAAAATAGATGAACGTTATGTTAAAATGTACATGAAAGAAACATTTGAAATGGAGAAGAATATGAGCGAATGAATTCATGAAACCCTAAGAAATAAAAATTCTAACAAAAATAATACTCCCTCCGGTCCTAATTATAAGACAAAGTTGACATTTTTTTGGAGAAATTAAGGAAACTAATTAAATTATAAGACAAAGTTGACTTTTCTTCAAACTAATTAGTTTGACTAATAAACTAAAATATAACCTAAGGATACATAACATATTATATGATTAAGTAACTTATTTAGCTTCCTTAATTTCTCCAAAAAAAAGTCAACTTTATCTTATAATTAGGACTGGAGGTAGTCATATACAATAACAAAAAAAAAAGTGTACCAAAATCCTCTAAGTTCTCGTAAATTTTGCATAAAATCTCCAAACATTTTAAAATTTAAATTTAACCTCCTTAAAGTTTTCTTTCTTAACAAAAACATTCTACCTTTATTTTTATTGTTGGGTTAAAGGCCAATTTTGCTCCGGAAGTATTCACTAGGGGCCAATTCGGGACCGGAAGTATTTCGAGGGCCATTTTTGCGCCGAAAGTTTCCAATTGGGACAATTTTGCCCCGGAAGTTTGAAATTTGGAGCAATTTTGCCCTAACGTTAGTTGACCGTTAGCCTGGGCAAATTTGCTCCAAATTTGATACTTTCGGGGAAAAATTGTCCCAAAACCTAATGACCGTTAGTTGGGCACATCGAACACCAGGCAACGTGTTGTGCTCTTCCAGCCGCTGGACCCTACCTCCGGCTGAGCTAGGATGGGCAGACTGTTAAACAAAAAAGAGAACTCGAGGCTTATGCCAACGTCTCTAGACTCACTAATGTTCTTGTCAGTTGCCACGTCCCGATTCAGGAATTTTGACCTGATTCCCTTTCAAAGTACGCATGCTGAACGCTATCAGACGGGCTTTCCCCGTCTCTTAGGGTCGACTAACTCATGTGTAAGTACTGTTCACATGGAACATTTCCTCTTTTTGGCCTTCAAAGTTCTTACTTGAATATTTGCTACTACCACCAAGATCTGCATTGACGGTTACTCCACCCAGGTGCGCACCTCAGGGTTTGCAGCGACTGCCACACCTTTCTACTCATCAAGGCCTAGCACTTATCCCGACGACGGGTATAGGTCACATACTTCATAGCTCGGGCGGAGTGGCTGTCAATGCAGATCTTAGTGGTAGTAGCAAATATTCAAATAATGACTTTGAAGGTTGAAGAGGGGAAAGGTTCGATGTGAATGATACTTGCCCACCTTTGCTCAGCCGTATGATAGCATGCAACATATATAGTTTGAAAGGGAATCGGGTCAAAATTCCTGAACCGGGACGTGGCAGTTGACAGCAATGTTAGTGAGTCTGGAGAAGTCAGCATGGGCCTCGAGAAGAGTTCTCTTTTCTGTTTTACAACTTGCCCCCTGTTTTAGTGAGTCCGGAGAAGTCAGCATGGGCCTCGGTGTGGGTTAAGGTGCTATTTTGCCCCGGAAGTATCAAATTTGGAGCAAATTTTCCCAGGCTAACGGTCAACTAACGTTAGGGCAAAATTGCTCCAAATTTGAAACTTCCGGGGCAAAATTGGCCCAATTGGAAACTTTCGATGCAAAAATGGCCCTCGAAATACTTCCGGTCCCGAATTGGCCCCTAGTGAATACTTCCGGGGCAAAATTGGCCTTTAACCCTTTATTGTTACATTACTAACGGAAACTGTCATATTAGATTAATAAGGATTATGTGGCACATGACATGCGAAACCCCCTGAATTTTATGTTTGTTGGAAAATAGCCTAGTCCACCCTTGGTGGATTGGGCCCAAGCCCAATAGGATTGGGGTCAAAGTATAAATAACATAAATGCTTGGGTAGATATATGTAATATTTTTCAAAATGTTATGAGTCATGTTATTTATCCGATGCAATATGACTCTACATGAGGTATTATTTCACCAAAACAAAATGTCTCTCAATCAAAAGGATATCTTGTCTCTCTGATTGAAGGGCATGTTAGTAGAAGAGGAAGGGGTACATAGAATCCTATAAATAGATGTAAAGGGATTCAGTTAAAAGCCACTGGAAATAACATACAGAAACTCTGTCGAACTGACTCCTCATTCCCTCTACTATATTACTCTCTTTTTCTTCTTGTCGGTGGTATATTTGTTGTGCGTCATAATCGCTTTCGCAACTATGATACAATTAGCGTGGGTATAAGAGATAAATGGTCACACTCCAGGTACGCCCAATAATTCTTACATGGTATCAGAGCCAGGTTGACTTGTAGGAAATTATGATCTCCATATTATGATAATATGATGTGCATATTATTATTTTCAAATATCTATATATATTATCATGTTGCTTCTGCTGTGTGTATGTTTACGTTTTCTTTCGTGAGTTTGAAAGAAAATATATTGATGATTATGTGAGTATATATATATATATGGTTATATATAATCATATGCGAATAAAAAACGAGGTAGAGTTTTCGCACATGTACATACGTATATATAGTTTTGGTTCATGTTTTTATATATATAGTTTTCTCCAGTTCCTACTTATATGTTTGTAAAATTAAATAATAGAACCCTAGAACCATAAAACAAAAGAACTTAGAGAGAGAAAGCATGAAAAACGAAATTATTTTTAGCATCAGGTCATTTTAAAATCAGAGAATTAAGATTTGAAATTAGTCCCATTGCGTAGAGCTCAAAAAAATGATGAAAATGGACACCACGAACGCGTAAAACGGATGTCGGACGGAGGAAATATGGAGGAGAGAAGTTTTCGGGGCGACGGACCCGACCCACGCCTACAATAGGGTCCGAGTCGATCCGGCTGGAGGTTGACTCCTAAAACGACGTCGTTTTAGTGTTTATTAAAAAAACAATTTTTGTTTTAAAGGTGTCTAGGCCGAAGAATTTAAAGAAAAAAAAGGGGATTTTTGGTTTCTTTCAGGCCCAATCATAGGCCCAAATAATGAGGCCTGAAACAAAAAAAAAAAAGTGGGCCCGAAACAAAAAAAAAACAATTTTTTTGGCACAAAAGCCATGTGACGCGTGAGTCCATGTGGCATATTCTTTTGACACGTGGTGCACACTATCCGACATCTCTCAGCACGTGGAGGCTGATGATCCAGCGCGTGTCATCGGATTCCTTTAGGAAGGTGGCGCGTGTTGTACACACGCCACTGTGTGAGTGTATCTTTTTTATTTTTTTTATTTTTCAGTTTTTTTTATTTCTTTCGGCGTGTGGGGGCGCGTGCCTGAGCCGAATGAGACCCGGTTTGCTCCTAAAAATTCCTAAATTCATGATCTTTAATATGATATGCTATTTGAGTAGTTTTGACTCTAATTAATATATGTTTATGATATTCTAAGTGCGTTTATGTGTTTTAAATTATTTTAAAACTTCTAAAATTCATTTGTTGATTTCAATATTTTTCTGTTATATTTAAAATGTGGTATAAACATGTTTTCATATATTATAGAGAGAATATTGTCTTATTTATATTATGATGAAGCATGATTTATTTGATAATTCATTATATTATTATATGTTTTTGATAAGTGGGAGCTTTTAGGAGTTGTTAGTCCTAAAAGTTAGAGTTGTTAAAGTACATTCATGATAATTCTCAAAAGTATGGCAAGTTAGGTCCTAGAGGAAAGAAATGTATCTTTATAAGGTACTCTGAACAATTCAAAGGATATGTCTTCATAGGTGAAAATGAAGATGGAACAGTAACTGAAATTGAATCTAGAGATGTTACATTTCTAGAAAATGAATTCCCTAAAAGGGGAGACATTGACCGCACTGTATCTCTTTACGAGACACAGGAACAAACAAGTATAGAACATGTTGGTATGCTTGAATCATCCAAAAATGTCGATTTAAGTGGGAGTTTAGAAAGGTCAACACAAAGACCTAGACAAAAAAAAAAGACAAAGGCAAGAAGCTCCTACAAGAAAGAGTAACAGGGAAAGTATACCTAAAAGACGCTTCCAAATAGAAAGTGAAGCACTTATTGTTACTTCTGATGGGGATGATGAACCACGTTCGGTACTAGAGGCCTTATTTAGTCCTGCTAAAGATGAATGGAAAAAGGAAATGGATGAAGAAATGAACTCAATGAGAAAGAATAAAGTTTGGGAATTGGTTGACCTACCAAAAGGGCGAAAAGCCATTGGGAACAAGTGAGTTCTCAAAATTAAAAGAAAGGTGGATAGGTCAATTGATAAGTATAAGGCACGATTAGTTGCAAAGGGGTATACACAGTAAAAAGGTATACATTATGAAGATACCTTCTCACCTGTGGTACGATTTAATTCTATAAGAATTATTCTAGCAATAGTAAATAATTTAGACTTGGAATTACATCAAATGGATGTTAAAACTGTATTTTTAAATGGTGATCTGGATGAGGAAATCTATATGGAACAACCATTAGGTTTCATTGAAAAAGAAAAAGAGAACAAAGTTTGTAAACTTAAAAGGTCTATTTATGGACTCAAACAATCATCCAGACAGTGGTATTTGAGGTTTCATAAAGCAATAACCTCTTATGATTTCCAAATGATTGAAGAAGACCACTGTGTCTACATCAAACGGTTTGAGGGTAATTTTGTTATATTATCATTATATGTAGATGATATACTGTTGGTTGGAAATAATCTGAATTCGATTATAGCTATTAAAGAATGGCTTTCATCGAATTTTGAAATGAAAGACATGGGTGAAGCAAAGTATATACTTGGAGTTAAGATCCAAAGAGATCGTTCAAAAAGAATCATATATCTTTCACAAGAAAATTACATTAAAAACATTCTCGAACAATTCAACATGAGCAACTGCAATTCCTTGGATAACCCAGTGGCTTCTGGTGTAACCTTAAGCAATAAGATGTGTCCCAAAATTGAGTTTGATTAAAAGAAAATGATGAAAATTCCCTATTCTAGTGCTGTTGGAAGTTTAATGTACGCAATGATGTGTACAAGGCCAGATATCTGCTTTGTGGTAGGATTGGTAAGTAGGTTCCAGTCCATCCCATGTGAGCGTCACTAGAAAGTAGTAAAAAGGATCATGAGATACTTAAAAGGCACCTCTGACTATGCACTATGCTACGAAGGAAGCGATCTAAGCCTAGTTGGATATTTCGATGCTGATTTAGGTGGAGATGAGGAAGAGCGAAGATTGACCTCAGGTTATACTTTCTTATTGAATAATGGCGTCATATGTTGGAGTAGCAAGAAGCAAACATGTATTGCTTTACATTCTATAGAAGCCGAGTTCGTAGCATGCACTACAGCTGCACAAGAGGCATTATGGTTGAAGAGGTCCATTGAACATCTTGGATTTGGCAATGAGAGTACCAATCTAGTATTAATGCATTGTGATAACACTGTAGTCATAGCCTATACTAAAGATCCTAAGTATCATAGTAAGACCAAGCATATAGACATTAAGTACAATTTTGTAAGAGATTATATAGCACAGAAAATTATTGTTGTATAATATATTTCAACCAAGAGTATGGTCGCTGATCCCCTGACCAAACCAATTGCCAAGGAAACATTTGAAAAACATGCAAGGGCACTTGGTGTACGTAAAATGTAAAATTTCAGACTTTATTATATTTATGATTAATTGAAGTACTTATCATTATTAGTATAAATGTCTGTGTGAAAGTATACAATGTCTAGTATGTCGTACAGGCTTGTGAGGTTGTCTCTCTCACATGAGCAACCGCCTTTGACACTCAGGAGGGGTGTGCAAAGATGAGACAATTGTGTTCACCGGTAAAGCGGCTAGAATGCTGATATGGTAAAGAAGAAACACAAACTATGTCGCCATGACAACAGTGTAGCGTGTCAAGATGAGATCCATAAATATGAATAAAGTATGGACCAAATCATGGACATCCACTTCTATGATGCCTGTAGCCAGATAACAAATTCTTCAGCATTGACATCTAAGTAGAAAGGAAGAATTTGGGTTTAGATGATTGGAGTGTCTAGACTTAAGTCTATACAGTGTTAACAATAGAATGCAAAACGACGTACGCTCTTATGGTGTAAGAGTAACACTGTAGCATGTGATTCATACCGCATGTACTAAAGAACCGCAAACGAGAAGCAAGTAAGAAGATCCCTGCTTAATTGTTGTGTGAGTCCTAGGAAGTTTCTAATTTTTCCATTGATATCCTTTGACTTTGACAATATCATAGAGGTGTGCTTCAGCATCTGCTACTTTAGCATATGTCCTACAATCATGATAGATGTGATCTATGATATTATGTTAGGAAAGCGATTGATGTATATTGAAGTGATATCTGGGCAAAAGGAAAATTACTTGAAATATACACAAACATGCTAGTGTCTGAGACATGTCCTTTATGGTATTATTTTTTATAATTTCATAAATGTGGATACTATGCATACTAGAAAGTCAATCTAAGTTTTATACTGACTCAGAAGGGATTAGATTAGCTATGTGAAAGTGTATATAAGTGAATCTAGGATATTTAAGGCACAATATTAAAATCAAGCTACACAATGAAGGTTGTCTTGTGCTGGTCTCTGTAAAAGAGATTTCTAGTACGTACACCTATATACAGATGTCATGCCTATGCGGTCACGGCAAAACACCTAGTATGAAAGAAGGAAGAAAAAGAGACATATCTAATCCACCAAGTGTGAGTGAGAGATGTTGGAAAATAGCCTAGTCCATCCTTGGTGGATTGGGCCCAAGCCCAATAGGATTGGGGGTCAAAGTATAAATAACATAAATACTTGGGTAGATATATGTAATATTTTCCAGAATGTTATGAGTCATGTTATTTATCCGATGCAATATGACTCTACATGAGGTATTGTTTTACCGAAACAAAATGTCTCTCAATCAAAAGGAGATCTTGTCTCTCTGATGGAAGGACATGTTAGTAGAAGAGAAAGGGGTACATAGAATCCTATAAATAAATGTAAAGGGATTCAGTTAAAAGACACTGGAACTAACATACAAAAACTCTGTCGAACTGATTCCTCATTTCTTCTATTATATTACTCTCTTCTTCTTCTTGTCGGTGGTGTATTTGCTGTGCGTCATAATCGCTTCCGCAACTGTGATACGATTAGTGTGGGTATAAGAGATAAATGATCGCACTCCAGGTACGCCCAATAATTCTTACAATGTTAGTTGCATATAATCTTTTGGAATGTGTAAATCTAAACTTAAACCTTCATCAAGTCCTAACTTTTGCCATTACTTATTTTCTCTTCTAATTCCCATCAAAGTTATTTTAGCCCCATTTCTTTAAGCTTTGCATTTTGTCTTTAATTCGTAATTTCCTTTAAAAGCAAACTACAAAAAAAAAAAAACATATTGCGTGGCACATCTGCATAGGTGATTAAGGGGTTGAGTGGACCAGTCACATTATGCGTGAATAGTTGATTAGGATGACTAAATTGGTTTATTATATTATTTCATTTGCAATGGTTACATTTTCCAACGAACCAACATCCTATATGAGGTCTCCTCCCCTGAATCCTCATATTTTATTCTTAAAGGTCCTTACCTGATCAAAGAAATGAATTCTATTTTATAGAGTTTACATTGTAAATAACTTATTTGAAAAATCAATGAAAGTTATGACGAAATACACGTAAAAGAAGACCTTTGAAGCGAAGAAGAATATGAGCGAATGAATTGCACAAAATATAAAAATGCTAACAATAATGATAAGAAATAATAACAAAAAGAAAGGATACCAAACCACCCCCTAAAGTTCACTTAAATTTATGGTTAGTTACAAATGAAAATTACAAAAACGTCCCTAAACTTCATGTTGGTTGTATATAATCTCCACATATTTTAAATTTAAATTTAATATCCTTGAAGTTTTCCTTTTTATCATAAACCTCCCACCACTATTTTTGTTCAGAAAGAAAGTTTATCAAAAACCCCCTTAATTTCCCTTAAATTTCAAGGATATCTATTAATTATATTAGAGGTCAAAAGATGTCTCCATAAACTTTATGTCAACGGTTTATACTCTCTAGACATTTTAAAATTTAAATTCAACATCCTTAAAGTTTTCTTGTTTAACGTAAACCTCATCCCATAGTTTTGTTCTTATGTTACTAATAACAACTGCCAAGAACATTTACAATTAATTAGCAATAATATTATTAGTCGAAAACATGATAACTATTAAAAATTATTATATATATTTTAATAAGAAAAAATGTTTTGGCATAAAAAATATATTTTAAAAGCAAATGGTATAATTTTCAGAATTAGTTTAATGATATGATCGTTCCTTTAAAGCTTGGCCAGCAAAAAGCTTTACTTTCCATTAACAAAAACAACTTAACTCTTCCAACACCACCGGGGTCCACCAACACGCCACTCAGTCCCATCTTCTTTAACAAAATAGAATTATATTTGTACTTAATTTTGTTATATAATATTATAATGATATTGTTATAATGTATTAAATCTCAATTACTAGAAGTTGATTCAATGGTAGATGATAGTAAATAGAGAGAAAGGTAGACCAAGACATTTTGTTCCCTTAAAACATAATATATGGACACCAGATAAAACATACTCTCTCCGGTCCTAAATATAGGACATAGTTTGTAGTACAAATTACACTACAAACTATGTCATATATTTAGGATAAGAGGTAGTACTTCTTTTTCACATTGTGATACACAACTTGGCTAAAAATTATTTCATATACTTTTGTATTTTCTACTACCACAATGGCACAAACTCAAGAACAGTTACAATTAATTAGCAGTCATCACTCTGGTTTTATTTATAAGTCCTTTGTTTATCAAAAACTTTGGTCGTAATTATAAGTCCATTTTTAAGGTAGTAAATGTATTTTATACTTTTTTACCCCTATTAATTGTAATAAACAAAAGAAATTTATTCATGCTGACTTTTAGAACCAATCATAGATAAACGCGAAATTGGAAATTTAGCCCATAGTTAATGAGTTAAATAACTCCCCTTGGTATGTGAGAATTAGTTAAAGGGGACTTATAAATAGGACCAGAGTGGTATATTATTAACTGATAGAATGATAAAACAGAAGCACAAAATTTAACATAATAATAATAATAATAATTTATTATTATTATTATTATTATTATTATTATTATTATTATTATTATGTGAAGATGTTTTGGCATAAAAAATATATTTTGAAAGTAAAGATATAATTTTCAAAATTAGTCTAGTGGTTGTTCCTTTAAGGCTCCTCTAGAAAAAGATTATCTTTCCTTTAACCAAAACAACTGGCTAGTCATATGAAAGGAGTAGAAAATATTATCTTGGACGATATTATGACTTTTCTCTGTTTATTTGCTAAATTAGATGTAGCAGTAGTTCTATCATTTTTTTTTCTTGGGTATCCATCTCCATCCCTATGCCCACAGTAAAAAAAAAAACACATAAACACATAGAAAAAGGGGGAACATATCTAATCTAAGTCCTAGAATTCTGAAACTCTGGAATTGGGACACAAAAAAGAGGAAATGAAGCAGTGAGATAAGAAGCCACGAGAGAAATGAGCCCAAGATGAAAAGCTATTTATAGAGATCCTCATGCACAAATGCAACCAATCAGGGAGAGCCACAATAAAACCTCGTAGCCAATAAGGAAAGTCCATGAAGGCAGCCAGAAGGAAAAGGAAAGAAAAGGATAGGAGAGGAGGTATTTACTAACCTATTTTCTTTGTAGTCTTTGATGCCTGTGTAGTGTACTTTTTTTTAGATTTAGCCCTCATAGATGCAGACGTGGAATTAAACCTCAATCAAGAGGCATATAGGTCTCACTCATATGTCAAGTGCGGCATTATGTGCTAGCCTGTATAGTGTACTTTGACTCTTTTTATTATTGTCATTTGGTATTTTATCCAAAAAAACAAAAACAAAAACAAAAAAGCCAATATGACTTAGCTCCTCCAACACTCCCCCTTAACACGCCACCCAACCCCATTTTGTTCAACAAAACATAGGCATATGATTTGATATACTATTAAAAATTATACTTATAAAGATTTTAATGCGAAAAAAAATGTTTTGGCATAAAAATATATTTCAAAAGCAAATGATATAATATTCAAAATCAGTCCAACGATTGGTCATGTAAGGCTTCCCATAGAAAAAGGTTTTCTTTTCTTTAATCAAATCAAGTTAACTCCCCCATCCCCTGCTAACCTGTGTGTTGCACAGATTGTCAAATCTCCTTAATATTTCCTCCAACTTGAGACAGATTTGAAAAGTCTTGGTTTTAAATTTCTATAGATTTCACTTATGTTAAGTTGTGGTTAGTATTTTATGTGAGGTTAATTTAGGATCGTAAATGTATATAATTATTCTTAGGGTTACAAGCATTTGGATTTAAGTTTTTTACATTTTTAATGGCACAATCTGGTGATATTGTACACAATTCACAATGCCAGTGAATTTAAAAAATTATCGGTGATTAAATTTAAAAAAGAAAAGAAAAGACTTTGAAATATTATTATTTCGATGTTAGTGTGGGTATGTGTAAGTGCACAATACTTCTATTGGGAAAAAAAAAAGTGCACTATATTTCTCCGAGAAAGTTTTTCTAGATCGAGAAATTTAGACATATGGCATAACAAATATGAAGCCTAAACACATGGCTTAAAAAATTATATAAATTTAGTGTTGACTGATGATAGTCATCATTACAAGTTTGATATCAATTGATATTTGTGAAAACTGAGATGGATTTATTACAGAAGATATTATTAAAATAAAAAAGTTAGTATCTAACATCATATATTATGTTTTTTTTTTTTAAGAAATAATGCGTACTTTCATTTGTTAGAATATAAAAAATGATTTTAGCCCTCTCCCCCTGAATCTTAATATTTTGTTCTTAAAGGCCCTTGCCTCTTTAAAAAAAAAAGTGACGAAATTTTGTTTTGTTGGGTTTAGAATTTAAAGGAGTTTATTTAAAAGGAGCTGAAAATTATGTTGAGATGAAATTGGATTGAAGCAAAATGTTATACGTGAATTGTAGTCTTTGTCAGAAAATGGTAAGTGCGCCACATGAATTCCTTAATTCACCCTTCTCCATCTCAACCATTTCAAACCCCCCTGTTATCATGATTTTCTTATCAAATCCTATTAGGCTATTAGTTTCATAAGCGAAAAAAAAAGAGTTTCATACGGTCTGAATTTCATCCACAAATAAGAATGACCATTGAATACTGGAAACTTTAAAAAAACAATAAATGGCAGTAAAAGAGAATCCATTTTTTGTGCTTTTTTTTTTTGGGTGACACAGGGGCCCTTGCAATCGCAGCAAGGAATTATTAAATTCTCTCCCAACTCCATTCTTTAAAATTATTTTTTTAATAAAAACATCCTTTATTTTCGAAACAAAAAGCCTATATGTGCTTTAATGGCGTACTTATCTAAACTAATCATCTCTCTTATTTTACATTGATATCTCAACAATCTTTTTATTTAAATTTAAGAAGTTTATCTGAATATAAATTTCTTTTTTTAATGAAGCATAGATTTATTGCACTTTGTGTCACACGCTTATTTTAATTTCACCTTTACCAGAGTATTCGCGGAAAATGATATGCAGTTCAGTGGGCAACATAGAAATAAAGTAAATATACTAATAATATATACATGATTACGGAAATTCCCCTCAGGGATTCATACTTGATAATTACAATTAATGTAGCCGTACATGGCTACTTGGGTGTCCAAACCCGTCCCAGTGAAATAGAAACATCTTCCCGTTTTTGTTCCACCACTGCAATCCCTCGTACAATTTTCTTCTTCGTTCTCAGCATATCTTCTATCTTCTCCTGTCTAAATTGTTGGTAGGGGAGTGTGATATTTGAGAGAATCTTAGTAGGAAATAGATATCATAATGCATGCATGATAAATGCTATCTGTATGACATGTTAGCTTTAATTAGATGTATACCCCATAATAACATTTCTGAATGCTCAATGTTTAATGCAACAAGACTATGGTTGTAACCCCCTTCCCGCTTAAGGCCGAGATTAAGTTCATAAACATGTAATTAATGTGGAATTAGAGACCACATTTCAAATTGGGACTTATTAAGCCAATCTTTTGCCCAAAATCCGATTTGCAAAAACTTTTTAAAATTCATTCACAATGGTCTCATATTCATAATACAAAACAAATATGGCCTATATAGGTGGATTCCATTTACAAATATCAGAGTGCAAAGTAAATTCCCGACTCACTCGGGTTCCATTCATTTAATAAGGGTTTACACAAAGGCATAAAGCCCATAATTCATACCCTTTACTTGGGGATTACACAAAACTACATCACAATTCCCAAAATATACATTACCTCCCACAAATTATCCAATAATATACAATGATAACCAAAAACCAAAAAGGAACTCCTAACACGGAGCTCTACCCGCTCTTCGTCACCCGCTTGCCTTTCGATCCTTCAGCCTTGCCTAAAATGTTTAATTTTGGGAGAGTGAGATTCTAAAGAATCCCCGTAGTGTCAAATCAATCATATAATGTACAATAGTAAGGCATGAAATCAAATCATTATCCATACAAGCAACTACAACGGCAGTTCAATGGCAATGGTTAGTATGACACATGTCATCCCTGACGATTGCTCACGCTGTATTGCAACACAACAATCCACACAATATAATTCACCACAACTGGGATCCATATAAAGCATTTCATAACGCAAGCCATACAAGCAAGATACACACAGCCCACGGCTGGTTTCACAAACGCTGCCCCACGGGTCGAATTCACAAAGATCCATGTCGATTACGACGGCAGTTCAACGGCCGACCTAGAGATTACCACTGTCACTCCCTATACAGCTCACGCCGTAATGGACCATGGTACACAGTTCACAAGTTTAATGATAAGTTATACATACCAAAACATCATACAAAATATGAGAGAAAAGTCACTACCTTGATCCTTCCGTGCGTCTCCTAGCGCCGGTCTCTCCCGAGTAGGGCAAATGTCAAATCCTATATTCATAATTAGGGACGAAGAGTTATACTCTATTCCAAAGCTTAATTCACTTCATAATACTTAATTGGTTATCATCATTGCTCTTTTAGAGTCATTAAATACCCCTAACAAAACTCCTAAAGGGTAGGAAGAACTATCCCAAAGATCTCCTTTTGGAAGCACAAAAACTGATTTTTCACTGCTGCACCTCGAGTAAAAATGGTCTCACTTGAGCATTGGTACGGACACTTGAGCACAAAAACCCTTACTCGAGCATTGTACGGACATCACCTCAAGTGCTAAGAAGTGAGGACAGAAAGTGCTTGCCCGAGAGCACAAAAATTTTCAAAGAAGAGGATCACTCGAGCACAAAATCCCTCACTCGAGCATTATACGGACATCACCTCAAGTGCTAGGAAGTGAAGACAGAAAGTGCTTGCCCGAGAGCATAAAATTTTCAAAGAAGAGGATCACTCAAGCACACTCACTCTCACTCGAGCATGATTATCAGAAACCAGAAAACGCAGAAGGTATGACAGCACTTCTAGAATTTTTATCAAGTGATCCAAATGAACCCAAATACCAAACCAAAGCTACTCCAATACAAAAACACCCAAGGAATTCAATGGAATTATTAAAATGACCAAAATCCAACTCCATTATCATGCTTTAGGTTGAATCAACACAAATAATCAATTTTCCCAAAATCACTAAACTTAACATTTCAACCTCCAATCAATCTATCTATCCTAAACTCATTCCAAAATACCATTCTTATGCCAAAAACATACCAAATGAACAGTGGCACTCATTTTCGGATTCAAGCCAAAATTTCCAGAAATTATAAACTATTTCAAATGGCATGAAACTTAGATAGATAGATTAGTCTCACTTACCTCTTTCACTTTTCCAAAGACACTCTTTGATTCTCCAACAATCAGATTTTCGTGTGGGCTCAAACCTCAACCAATGGTCAAACTAAAAACACCAAAATGAAGCTCATCACTCAAGGATCAACATTTATGAATGGTGATTGAGCAATGGAGATCATTTACCTACTCAAATCACAAGCTCTTCTTCTTCTCACTTGGCAGCCATGGAGGACGAATGAGAGAGAGAGAAAGTGAGGAAGAGATGGAGTGTGGAGAGGGATGAAATGATGATGAAGCTACTCCCTCCCCATGTCAGCCGAATAGAGGAAGAGGAAGAAAGAGAAAATATTAATTAAATCATATTTGACTTTTCTTTATTCCTCTCTCTTCTCCCAACTTGCCACATGTCCACATACCATGGGTTTACACAAAATAAGTCACCAATTAGCTTCTCTAATCCCTCCATTATCCATTTAATTACACTTCTCATTCTTCCTTTTAGTTAGTAATTAATTTCCCCATTAACTATCACTTATGGCCAATATTTCCATTCTTCCAATTTTCCACTAATTATGACATATTAATTTATATTGCCATAAAACACATAATAATTCCAATTAAATCCATAATTATCCCTAATAATCATGATTAGCCCTTAATCAAAAATTGGGATATTACAATGGCCACAACGAAAACAGAAACAGAGCTTCATTTATTCAAATATGATCTACACAATCAAATAAAGAAATCACATACATCACTACACAAGCAGAGATATCAAATACATGTAAATAAGGTAAGTCCCCTACCTTAACCCTTTTCCTCCTCAAAACGTGTGCCTCGTAAAGCATGCCAACAGCTCGGGCCCCATATTCGATCCTACAATTCCAAATGTACCATTTAGACACCTCCATAGTGTTTCTAGGGGTTATATGAGTCTATATATAAAAATGACCAAAATGCCCCAGAGGACCGGGCTCGGCCTTGCCGTACTCAGTTCGACTATACTTTTTCCGAAATTTTGACATGGGCTGTTCTGACATATTTCTGCCCAAGGAATCTATTTCCCAACTTGGAATTACCAAATTCACTGTCAAAAGATGAAATTGCCCTTGGCAACCCCACTTTAAGGGTTTTAGGGGTGTTTTCGTAATTATGCTTTTTTGGGCTTTTTCGAATAAGTGACCAACTGTAACCCTACCTAATTTTCCCTCCTGAACTCAATGGAATCATCAAATTATTGAAAATCCAACTCTAACCCTCAAATCTAGCCCTGGCCGAAATTATGGAATACTCTTGGGAAAATCGGGGTTTTTCAATTCTAACTTCGCAAACATATTCTTTTCTACTCCTAACTACTTTGTTTACTTTGTTAACTATTACATTAGGTTATAACTACCATTTGAACCAAAATTGAGCAGCATAACCCTTAGGCAACTCAATTTCTAAAATTTAAAACCAACGGCAATCTGGCTAAATTTCACCGATTAAATTGCCTACAGCAGCCAGAACAAGCAATATACGAAGGTTTGGAAGTTACCTCAAGCTCCCACTAGGTTTTCCTCTTCTTGGCTGAAACCCTAAGTCCTTGAACAAGATATTTGAGCTTCACAACCCTTAAATAGATAGAAGAATAACTTAGGGTCGGGGATATACACATTAAGAACCGATTTACCGAAGAAATCACTTACCTTTGTAAGCTTTTTCCTCCCCTTATCTCTCTCTAAAATGTTTTGCTCTTCCTCTCTCTTTGAGCTGCTTCACGCCAGAAATGAGAGCTAAAGGAGGAAGATGAAGTTTTATTCTATATCTTATGTCATAATTTAATTATTTATCAATTTCCCAATTTTCGTATTTTTACAAAATTCTGGCAGATTTTCTGTCCAAGCTTTGAAAAATCATAACTAATTCTAGAAAAATCAAATTGAAGTGGTTCTAAAGGCTATGGAACCCTTATTGAGTCTAGTTTCAATTAAAAATATGGACTTTAGCCAGTTTATGTCACATCATTCCCAGATTTTATTTCTTTGACCGCTACTCCAGAAACTTTCCAGTTTTTCTGTGCTAACTTCAAAAATTCATGTCTTTTTGCATATAACTTCAAATGATTCATATGACCTATCAAATTAAAGCTCAAAATGTCTACTTTTACCTTGTAAATTTCATAATTGTTAAACATCATTTGGTCATACAAAATCAGAAAACAAGCTCATTGCCTCACAGAAAATTTCACTGGAAGCATAATCATAATCTCCAAAATTCACCATTTTACTTTCTTAATACCCCAAAGATATAAGAAATATTAGGGAATAGATTTGGGACACCCGCTAAACTGAGGCTTAACAGTCCACTAAATTTAGGCTTATTCCTAAGCCTCCAATCCCAAAATTCGGGGTATTACACTTTGTGTTTATTGGTCACCAATATATATATGTTCGATTATTTTTTAATAATTATATTAAGTGATAATTTTAAAATTTGATCTTAAGTTGAAAAAATTTGGTTGCTACTACGTGTACCGTTTGGGGTGTCTCTATTGACCTCCATCTCTATTTATTCTCCATTTAATGTTTCTATCATTAAATAATTTTAAACGGTTGAGATTTAATGACATATGTTAAAATCTATCATTATATCTTCATTTTATGATATAATAAAAATCTATCATTCAAATTTTACTCACGGAGGTCAATGGAGAGACACCCTTCTCCCCTCCCATACCATACTTGCTGTGTAATACCCCGAATTTTGAGACTTGAGGCTAGAGATTAAGCCTAAGATTAGTGGATTGCTAAGCCCCAGTCTAGCAAGATCCCAAATTGTGATTAAGGGTTAATGACTCCAAAAGTGGATGTCATTAATGATAAATGAACCCTTTTGGAGAATATGATGTGAACTATGGTTCGTATACGTTGTGAGCAATGCCGAAACCCCATATTTGAGTTCAATTATGGATTAACGTCTAAATTGACTTAAAATAAGGGGGAGGGCATATGTATGGTGTAAATGAATAAGAAAATGAATTTGGTGGTAATCCAAGAGAGATTACCATAATCAGGGGCAAAACAGTAAAGTTACTGACTAGTTGATCGGTTACCGAAGAGGAAACTCACTGGTAACTTCAAGATCAATGGTTGAGATTGATTTGAGCAAGAGATCAAAGGGTGGAATTCCATGTGTGTGAGTTTATGTGAGCTCATGAAGATGGATCAAGATCATGACAAGTGGCAAGATTTGGACCCTTGGATCTTGGTCAAATTGTCAACTCTTCCCTCTCTCCTCTCCTCCCTTATTTGGATGTCCAAATGGTCAAATGAGGGCCAAAAATCTGACCCTCTTCATCTTCTTCATCTCTCTCCTTAGCTTCCATGAACGCCCAAAGTGGAGGAGGAAAGAGAAAGAATCAAGGTGAGATTTAGCTTGTTTATTGGCCTCTAATGTTCTAATCACCTTCTATAAAGTTGTTCATAGTGATGAGAGCTTCATCTCTATGGTTTTAGATTCTTGATTGGTGGTGTTTGATAGCTTGAGGAAAATTAGAAATATGAAGAATCAAGGAATTGATTTGGGAAAGAGGAAGAGGTGAGTATTTGAAGCCTTTTGATCTAAGTTTTGTGAATTTTGGTTAAGTATTGTGATTTGTGAATTTTGCCCTGATTTTGTGGTATTTTTGTATGGCAAGTAATTGGATGATTTGAGTGGTGAATTGTGGTTAAATTGATGCCATAATGTGTTTTGGTGTCATTGGAATTGGTTTGAGAACTTGGAATGAAAAGAATGGCAATGTGTGTTTGTGTTGTAGTTTTGTGATGACATGTTATGATTATTGGTAAAACATGTCAATGTGATATGAATTTGGTTGATTTGGTATTTCCAATGGATTCCTTGTGAAATTTTGTGTGAGAATGATGTTTAATGTGAAAATTGGACCATTGGAAGCCAAATTGCAAAAACTGGAATTCTGTCTTTTGAAACTCTGTTCTGGACAGTCTGCTTGTGTTGCCGTTTTGAATGGGTAAATAATGTCAGAAAATTCTGAAACTTTCCAGTCTTGAATTTCACATCCCAAGCTTCAAAATGGAAATATAAATTGTGTCATTTAGTTTTGTGAACTGGGATTTATGTTTGCCCAAAGTTTGAGGTCGAAACTGGGTTTGATTCTGGGTTAGTGATGAAATGTGTGTAATTCTGTATTTTTTTGGTGATTTACAGTAATGGCTCATATTTTTACTATGAATAGGACTTAAATAGCTTTCATTTGGCTTTGGAATCACCTCATTTCGATTTTTCTGGAATTAGTTATGAATTTTCGAAGTTGCCTTGGCTACAGTAGAAAATCTGGGCTGCAGCGCAAAAGTTTCTATGCACATTTTGGTCGCAGCCATAAATTGTTGGCTGCAGCCAAAAACCTTCTGTGCGTGTTCTGGCTGTAGCAAGAGGTTTCTTGGCTGCATCCAACCCCCATTTTCAGCATTTTGAGATTTTGAAAGGTGATTTCCAACCTAGTACGTCCCAATCCTTTAAGCTTTCGTTGAGCTTATTTTAGCCACCTAAAGGGTGTGAATGGTAACCAACCTTAAGTGATATGAAAGTAAAGATTTGGAATAGAGAATAACCCTATGTCCTTGATTTGGTTATAGGGTTGGATATTCGCTTTGATGTGAGTAGCTGGTGCTGGAGCATATGTGGAAAGAACAAGGGTAGGGAACTTACCTCTCTTGCATGCTTTGATATTTGCGTTTGTGTATTAATGCATGTATTGCTTTGCTTGATTATGTGAAACATGTATGAATGATTGTAGCTCTGTTTCTAGTTTTGCTATGGCTATGAGCATGTTGTTGAAACATTGAGCACGCAGATATGTCATTGTGTGAGCATGAGTTATGTATTGCAAGCATGTCATGCATTAACACACATATCATACATGCATATAGGTATTTGTTTCCTACTGAGATTCTCTTGAATCTCACCCTCCCCTACCAACATTTTAGACAGGGTAGGTGGATCGAGGTTAGAGCAAACAGGCAAAGGCGACCAAGACTACTTCGGGTTATAGATTTTGGTAGTTGGTTATCATAATTGGGATGTATATTTGGATATTCGTATTTGGATTTGGATGTGTATATATGGATGTATATTTGATTATGTATAGAGATGAGACTTGTGTAATCCCTGTTTGAGGAATTGTGAAGGGCGAATGTGCCCTATAAATTTTATGTAAAGGTATGAACCGGGGTTGCCGGGATTATTATATTGCGTACTCTGATATATTTAAATGTGATTTATCTTTATGTAGTAATTGTATTCGAAATGTGAATGTGAGACCAGGCTATGAATGATATTGAAAGGTATTTATGAAAACCATGTCTGGTAGATGGGTTTGTAAAATGTAGTTTTGTTCTTATTGGTCTCTATTTCATTTTAATCGCGTATTTCGGATATAATTACGACAGGGGGTTACATGCTACGCACTCAAAACTCTAAAGTTGTTACCTAAAATATCTACACATCTGAATTGCAATATTCCATTATCCCACTTTGATTTATTGTTGCTTGATTTTATATTTATCACCTAAAGTGTGCTTATCCAATTAATGAGTGTTCTAGACGCTTCAATCAAATTTTCATGCCATCTTGGAGAATCACTGCTTAAAAACCTCCTTGAGCAAAATTTGAAGATCAAAAATTTTAAAAAAAAAACTATAAAAGTATTTTTATAATCGAGTGATATAAAAGGCATGAATACCCAAAAAATATTATGACTTTTTTCCCGCATTAATTTTTTTTGAATGAAACAGGCCCTTGCAATTACAGCAAAGAATTATTAAATTCTCCCCCAACCCCATTCTTTAAATTTTTTTAATAAAAACATCCTTTATTTTTTAATTAAAATTATTTTTAAATAAAAAATCCGTTATTTGAAACATAAAGTTTAATTATGTTTTAATGATGTACTTATCTAAACCTATCCTCTTATTTTACATTGATATCTCAACCATCTTTTTATTTAAAATAAAAATTTAAATTTAAGAAGTTTATCTTGAATATAAATTTCTTTTTTTCATAAATTATATATTTATTGTACTCAGTGTTTATTGGTCAATATATATATATATATATTTATTTAATCGTTCTTTTAATAATTATATCATGTATAATTTTAAAATTTGAACTTAAGTTTAAAAAAAAGAATTTCTGTTGCTGCCACATGTTTGACTTGCTGCCCACTCTAAAGTTGTTACCAAAAATATCACCATTTTTATTTTGGTAGTGAAATATCTACATATTTGAATTGCAATATTCTATTATCACATTTTGATATTTTGTTTCTTGATTGTCACTTGATTTTATATTTGTCACTCAAGCATGCTTGTCCAACTAATGAGTGTTCTAGATGCTTCAATCAAATCTTCTTGCCATCTACCAACGGAAGTTGGCGCAAATGGGTAGGCATCTGCGCCACACCAATCCGTTCCTGGGTTCGATCCCAGGAAACAGGAGGTGTAAAGAATTTTCATTGGGAGCTCTCTCCCCTGGGGCGCCTCAAAGAGGTGAATTCCTGTCGGGCCTATCAGATTGGGGGCGTTAGGACTAGTCGGTTGTCGGGGGCCCATGTCGGTAAATCCGGCGCTGGCCTTCAGGTTAACGCCGGATACCTGGAAGGTGGGTGCACCGAAGGTCAAAAATGGTCCATTGCATAAACCATAAAAAAAAAATCTTCTACCATCTTGAAGAACGAGAAGGTCCTACCCGTGCATTGCATGGTGAGACTATATCATAACGATGAACATATATTTATTTGGTAAAAAAATATGTCCTTTTTATGACATCAATTAGTTATATTCTACGCGGGATAAAAACACCATACTTCACACTATGTTTTTGTGCACAACACATAAAACCTTACGATCATGAACATGAATGCTCTTTGTTTTGGTTGTCACCTTACATGATCTTAATTAAGCATATACATTTCTAAAAGCTTGCTTGTACTCAACATTCTTTATAGTGTTTGTTGCTCTAAATCAACTGGTCTGACAAAAACTTGCATTTACTACCCAAAACAACTTCTCTAAAGATATAATTCCTAAAAAAATAATTTAAAAAACATGTTTATCGTTTGTGCATGCGATACCTTCACTAAAATGTACTAAATAATATTATTAATTACAAAAATTCATATTAGCATTTACTCCCTCCAATGAATTAACTTTATTGTATATTATCAAATTATTCATTTCCGACATTCATTTCCAACAATTCATTAGCATTTACTCCCCTTGATGCATTAACTTTATTGTATGTTACCAAATTATTCGTTCTCAATATTCATTCAATCTCTATCACAGTATAAAATTAGGCCATGAGCAATCCTTATTAGAGAAGAGAAATATCAGCCAATACTTCATAGAAGGCCAAATTGACACCAACAAAATGGGGAAGATCTAAACTAAATCTTTAGTCATCATAACTCTTGTGTGACACCTTAACTTTAAGAACATATTAATATATCATGAATTAGAAATCTATGTATTGAAATTTTCAAAAAGCCAACAGTTCTACAATATGAAAAAAAAAAAAGAGCATAAGGAAGCGCTTAGAGCTGAACAACCATATAAGAGTACAAAGGTATAAGATTTGTAGGGTCTTATGTAAGAGCATGCATATTGATGAAGAAGTATGTCTAAGGCCAAATTCCCACAAAAAAAATATAACCACAATCTGCAAGAAATCTCATTAACCTTTCCTAAAATGTAACTCTATTATACAAGGATTTGGATGACGTCTGATATTGAAATTTGAGAATTACTTAATCACCTAGCTATTAAAAATATGATGTAAATTTTATTATTGAATAAGGTTCAGAATTACGTCATCACCCCAAAAATGTAAAAATCATTAAGGCCTCCTAATGTGTAGCATCATACCCTACATATTTAAAGCACCAGAATTTAAGGATCTTCCAAGTTAGGTCAATCAACCTTTTTCCTGTGTTTGTCCATGAAATAAAGATAGATAAAGATGGTTAATAGGGTCATATGGACAAAATCTTGTTAAAATAAATAACTAAAACATTAATAAATTATAAAATCTTTATTATACCAAAGAAAAAGTGGGGAAAATCAATGACAACTGCAAATGAATAAAGAGTACTTTAATAAGAGATGTTGAACAATAGAGTAGGTAATGAAATGACAAAGGACTTATAGGCTAAAGCTATTGACTTCTTATAGATTTTTTGATCATTTGAAATGGATAAAGAAAAGTTAAGAACATGTTAGTTCAACCGTAACTCAGACAAAAGTGCTTAAACATGTTCCATCACCATCCAATTCATTCATCCATGAGTTAGTCAAGTAGACTTTTAATATGACTTTGATAAACATGATTGCTGTTAAAAAATCAAACATAAACAAATACCCATAAATATTGCATTAGTTTCTTATTCTTATTGGCCAATCCTAATTATTCTTGAATACATGCATATATGTATTATTGAGCAAAAAAAAAAAACTCACTATGACTACAACATGTTTGGTAATTAAATATTGAAAAAAAGAGCACCATTTACAATTAAATTTAATCATATCATATGTTAGAGAAAAGGTACCATAAAAAACTACTCCCCTACACTACACAACAGTCTCATATACTTGTACGAAGGACAAAAATTATTGCAGAACTTTTTCAGCATCTCCTCCCTTAAAGTAGGCCAACACAGATGGCTGCTATACCTATGAAAGTAGCCATGTGATGCCTATGAAAGTTGTAATCCTACGGACATTGTAAAAAATCATATAGTTGGCATTCATATAATAAAAACTAATAGCCTTTATCATTCATAAGTATTTAAGAAAAACTACAACTTCAAATCCTACAAATAAATAATCATAAGAAATAAAAAATTAGATCATGACAATATAGCTGACATTCACATCCAACTCTACATTACAGTTTACTTGGTTAATTTTCACAATTAATTTTGCACAGCAGTCAATACCTAGCTTATTCTCATCTATACATAATAAATTAATGCTGAAAAAAGATCATGTTAAATGAAAGTGGGTATACATCAAAAAGTTAGTTTAAGCTATTATGCAAATAATATCCTTAAAGGTTTAATATAATATATAAGTTTACCCACTGATTCTGAAAATCTGGTAAGAAAGAGTGTGTGTGTGTGGATTGAAAGAATTATAATACATTTACTTGCTATTTTCCATAAACATGTGTTGGCCAATAGATCTTCAAAGGGCATTGGTACCAAAGCCAAATCACTATATTAACCCTCTTCCTCTATGAAATTAGAATTTAGTATCTTATTTATCTATTGTGTATGTAACCAAACTTCCCATTTACTATTGATTCACTTAATTCTACACTAATATGATCTGTAGTGTAGATTCTAAATTAATAATTAGACTAAAGTGGAGACAACTTTAATAGTTACTTTTTTTAAGAAAAATTATATGACAACAAATTCATTCATACACACGACATTGATAATTACTGTAAAATATATACTGCACAGCCAGGCAAGAAATCAAATAGAAATAATAAAATCAACTTTTGATAATTACAATTGCATTCCTAACTATTTCATAATACAACATATACATACATATTCTTCAACCATGTTAGTAATGAGTTTCTTGAACCCATATGTTTATTATAGGGGGTACGATCTACACTAAATCTTCAGTCATCACCCCTCCCCTTAACAACCAAAAAAATTAGAACCCAGCTAATAGGTGAGTTAGAAATCTAAAATCTAACAAGTCCAACAGTTTCACTGTGATTGATAGAGGTGTGAATAAATCACAGAGCTGAACAAAGATATCAAATAACATAATTGTAAGATATGTACTTGTTGGAAAAGATGAGAGGAGCAGCTAAAAAACATGTAGCTGGCTGAAATGACATGAGAAAATGATAAAAAATCTTTCCTAAATCCTCATTCACCCTTTGTCCTCCTCTAACATGACCCTTTGCCCCCTATCCTAGCCTTTTCTTGGGAAAGAGGAGAAGCAGTTGAGCAGAAATGCCTAACTGGCTAAAAACTAACGACTGTTAAAAAAAACAGAGAGGATTCTGCACTAAATCTTCACTCTCACTCCATGATCTTTAGACACCGACCCTCTATAGCTCTAGATTGAAAGCTTAGGTGTCAAAAGTAAACATTTGAGTCAAAAGTAAACATTTGAAGGCATATGATAATGCAAAAGAAAGGTCATTTCATTTAATGCCAAAACATTTACAAACTCATTATCCTCATGTTCTTACTACTACCTTATGGAAAATATCAAGCCAAAGGGTAAATTCCAGAAATTAGATGGCCAAATTGATCCAACTATACCAAAATGAGAAATAACTCCAACAAACCTAAAGCAACAAACTCTAACTTTTTTTTCATAAAAAAAAACTTAAACAAACTTATTTAATTTAATAGGATATTAAATGTACTACACAGCAGGGTGCAAAAAAGTCTCGAAGTACTGTAATAAACACTTCATGTTAAAATGTTCGTACAGAAGAACGAAGGATAAAAACTTCAGTTTCAGTAAGCAATTCCAAATCTATGATCATGTTATTGTGTAGATCTCAAACTTTGGCCATAGAATAAGACATGAGTAAAAAAAGACTGGAAGAGTAATTAATACCTGTTAGCAGTTCTCAGGCTTCAACAGTCATATGGTGTTTGAAACTAAATTATAGATCTCATTCATTTTTGAAATACATGTCATCAGTTCTCATTCTTCAACAAGGGTTAATAAGATAATTTAGTAATTAGTAATGAAGAGCCTTTGGTTCATGTCTTATAAATAAAGAAAAAAGATAAACACCAACTGAAGCATGTCTTTGGTAATGAATCATATCTTACAATGAGGCAATAACAAATGCTTAAAAGAAATTTTTATGTTCTATCTCCTCTTTTTTCCACGTGTAGCAGCTACCATGAAAAGGGGAAAAAGGATGTTTGCACTATTTCTCATGATTTTTGTCGAGCTGAGTTTGAGCAAAAGTAGAACAAACATCCAAACTTTGAATGAAGACTCTACTGGGATTAGAACTATAAACATTAGTTTTATCCTAACAACTATCAAAAGATTATTTTAAGCATAAACATTTTTGTTTAAGCAAAAGAAGAGAAAAGCTCTCCTCAAAAGAATATCACCTACATTATTGTCACTTACCGCACCAACACAATTTTAAATACATACAAATCCTACTTTGTTTTTTTTTTTTGGTCATTTTAAATAATCCTTAGCAAGTTACAAAGAGCAACAAAGTAGTGGAGAACAAAACAAAGCTAGAAAGATAAACTATACCTACTACAACAACCTCACAGTAAATAGGTGATATGCATAGTATAAAAATGGTAAAAGAATATATTTTTAATATAACTTATAGGTAAAAAAGATTGAGGAACAGGTAAAAATATTTCTTAATCATATCAAGCTCAACAACTCCCAGTACAGCATAAAAAGACAACCAAAGCTAAAGAAATTCTGTTCCCAACGTTGCTCCAACAACCACTTTTAAAAAGGACTATATCTAAATAAATAGTCCAACCTGTTTATCTTTGCAATTCCTATATAAATGAATATATCTATAGATTTAGAGTAGGTGAAAAAACCTATACAACGCCTGTAAAGCTTGGTCAACTTCATTGGCAAAAAAGGAAGAGAGTGGTCAATATGAAAGAACTTAACTTCAAAGGTTGTGAAAACATTTCATTAATGTGAGAACATAATCTCTAACCAAATGTGATGCAGAAAAACCCCATAGTTTTTTGTTAAAAAATTGTTGATAAAGGTTTATAAAAGATCATTCATCCACTTATATTGATTATAAAGACATTCAAAAAAATTGCCTAATAAAATCATGTCACTACTTCCTTCAATGTCAAAGGTTTATGCATGGGCAAACATAATTTGGCAAGACATGCTTGCCATATGAATTATATATTGCTATTATTATAATAGTTTCTAAGTATACCAAATGATAATCCTTTACATCACTTAGTGCACTTCCATATCAGTTATCTTGCTTTATTGATAGTACCTTTACCACATTTTATTGAGTAGAAACTGAACCAAAAAAAAGAAAAAAAAACATCTTGGATGGTTTTCTTTCTTTTTTCCCAATTGGCTCCATACTAGTAGAAACTGTTGGAAATAGTCATAGAAAGAAAAATACTCACATATTCATCGTCAATGAACAAAAAGTACAAAGTGGTCAAGAAATGTCTATAAGAGAAGAAATATAATTACCTATCAAGAAAAGAAAAGAATACAAGGGAATTGAAGTTGGATATATACAATTACCTGTCACATTGGCATCTACAATAACGTTGGATATATCCAATTCCCTAATGGCCTTCAAGAGTATTGATGTCAGATGCCATAGGATTTTCACACCAACCTGCACATCATTCCTGTGTCAAGAGTATTGAAGTCAGATGTCATAGGATTTTCAGTATTATTGTTGTAAAAATATGATCAAGAAATTTCCCCAAGAGAAGAAAAGAAGACATCAAGAACTATATTCTTAAAACAACATACAAGAAAAGAAAGACATGAGTATGAACTTCAAAGGATTATTCTAGCTCAATTCTATACATGTTTCCAGATTATTCATAGCAATGCATTGAATCAAAAGAATAAGAAATATTTTGGGAAAAATAGTTCTTCGAATAAAGAACTAAGCACCAAATAATACCAGGGTTCTTCCGCAGCAACAGTAGGATGACTGAATATTTTTGCAGTTGCTTATCTTTTGTTTGTAGGAATGAGATCCCTACTAGGAGTGTAAGCATTACACTTGACCTAGTGCCAACTTCAATTGCAAAGGTTAAAATGAGAACTAAATCATGAAAAAAGTTTCTAACGATGACAAATGAATTATTCTAGCTCAAATCCATACATGTTTCCAAATTATTCATAGCAAGGCGTTAAATCAAAGGAATAAGAAATATTTTTGAAAAAATAGTTCTTCGAATAAAGAACTAAGCAAATACCAGGGTTCTTCTGCATCAACATTAGGATGACTAAATATTTTTGCAGTTGCTTATCTTTTGTTTGTGGGAATGGGATCCCCAGGAAGAGTATAAGCGTTATAGTTGACCTAATGCCAAATTCAATTGAAAAGGTTAAAATGAGAACTAAACCATGAAAACAATTTCTAATGGTGACAAATGAATTAACAAAGTAAAATTCAGAAGAAAGACACAACTTTGGCTACATCAATGGCGACTTTGTATCTAAGGCTCCATGATTAGAACCCAGCGTGAGATCTTCTGTGATTTTCGCTGGTTTTAGTGAGGAATATCCAGGAATCTAAAGATCCATTTGTGATGTTCTCATAAACCAAGTATCTTGGGTCCTTGTCGG
The DNA here is from genome assembly GCA_963855925.1 of Inga laurina. Classification (NCBI taxonomy): domain Eukaryota; kingdom Viridiplantae; phylum Streptophyta; class Magnoliopsida; order Fabales; family Fabaceae; genus Inga; species Inga laurina. The sequence goes on along the minus strand of OY979703.1, from coordinate 39,171,343 downwards.
AGTTGCAATACATGATCAATAACACAAGGTTGACGTGTTGGACGCTGGCTATTGCGGCGACTTCCGATTTGAACTCCTTGTCAGCTTGTTTATTGTCATTGATTCTCTTGATGGCGACCGACGTGCCATCTTTTAAAATACTTTTGAAGACTAAGGTAGAGGCTCCTTCACAGAGTAGTGACTGGAATCTGTCGGTGGCATCTTCGAGCTCTTGGAATCGGAACTTCGGTGACTCTTCGTAAGAAGAAATTTGCAGAGTTTTTTTTAAACCCCTAGGGCTCTATAGATGAGACACTGTGAGAGAACCAAAAAAAGAAGAGCAAGAAGAGAATTTTTTTTGAACAGCCAAGAAGAAGAGAATATTGAAGGATACAGAGTCAGATGGAAGGTCATAAATTGAAACCCAAATACTGTACTCCAACCCCAAGATGGAGCTGACGATTGTTCATTGGCTAAATGTCTTATGAATAGTGGTTTCTCCTCTCTGTAAAAGGGAAAGGAATTTTATTATATATTGATTATTGCATAAAAACCTCTTTTTTTTTTTTTTAAATGATCAAATCCATTAAATAAAAGGATTATACATCATGAGTCTACAATCATAATATGACATGATTGTAGTGAGTTAAAAACATTACGATGAATGTAATCTACCCTAGTAAAATGCTTTAAAGAAAAGGAAGTCAGGAGCAAAGATATGTCAGCGTATAAAATGTTTGCTAAGTTTTCCTTGAAACCATTCTTTGCCAAAACCTGTTTCTTAATAGAGATCATTTTAAGGTGCCTGTCAGATTTATGAAAGAAGTTGGAATTAAGTATCCATTGAAGAGATGCTTTGAAGCAATTCAATGCAATAAATACTTGTCCATTTGATTTTTTCTATAAAATTGATTGTCAAGATTGTCCTTGAAAATAGATCCAAGATTGACACACTTTGGAAGAACCTTTACCATATTTTTCCATGAAATAGTCCACCCATTGATATTGATCTCATCCATAACATGAATCTCATCCAATGATCTTGAAGCAGTAGTAACCTGAGAAAATTCTGAATAAAAAGCCAAGAAACATAATGAGGGAGTAGTCTCAATTTCTTTGATAGGTGTAATAGGACAAACCTTTTGACCTCTATGAATTATCAAATTCCTCTTTATCCAGAGAACATAAACTAGCTTAAAGATCGCAATCAACATTAAATGTTGACCATCTTCAAATAATTTCATTAATATTGATTTTAGCCATTTTTTGAAATCCTCAAAATTATTAACTAGGAGAGAAACAAATAATCCACTAAACCAAACATCTTTCACAAATGGACAATTAACAAATAGATGATCCAAGGTTTTTAAAGTTGAGCATCCAAAAGGGCAGCTACTACTAGCATCAATCCGATGTTTGATGAAAGTTTCCACATCCGATAGTGCCTCATTGAGTAATTTTCACACAAGCAATTGGACATTTACACATAAAGATATGAATTTTCAAAGTCGTGCCCTGTTTCTGGGATGCAATCTGGAATAGGGGAAGTTTGGCTAATTTTTTAGGAAAAGTGTGATGTCCGTGGTTAAACTTTAGTATTTTTATATAAAAGTACATTTAAAAAGCTTAACATAAACTTTGGAATCAGTCAAATTGGATTTTCCTAAAATTAATTATGAATTTCCAAAGTCAATTGAAAATCTGCCAGTTTTCTGGAAAACACCGAAAATGCACTGTGCAGATTTTATATTGCGCAAAAATTGTTGAGACTATAATAGATAACCAATAGAATGAGTTTAAAAGAGTTTAGACTAGTACGTGAATGTGTCTTGATTCAATTCTTGTACATTTGAAATTTTAGGACTTGGCAGTAGCCTGAGCCGAATATAGGATTGAACAGACAGTGGAACAAGCAGAGGATTAAGGAAGGGCAATTAAGGTAGTAAACTTACTTGAATGTATGTGATGTTTATGCAATGTATTGATTTGCTAAATTACTTTACTTGATTATGTGAAGCATGTATGAATGAATGAAGCTCTATTTCTATTTTTGTTATGGCCATAAGTATGTTGTACAAAATATTGAGCATACGGAATATCATTATGTAAATATGAGCCTATGTAAAGTAAGCATACCATGCACTAGCATTCATCTTACATGCATTGTTTGTAATGTTTGCTATTGAGATTCTCTTGAATCTCACCCTCCCCCACCAACCATATAGGTATGTAAACTTGAAAGAGAAGAATGTGTAAAGATGAACCAGAAGGAAGAATGACGAAGAATCGAAGAAGAATGTGTATTAATTTACTGTATGTAAATTAATTGTACGACCAGGATATTTGTATGAATAGTATGAATAATAGGATGAATTAGGGGTGTTTAAATGCCTAACCGGGACTGGGATCACCCATTCCCAGTTCCCATCCCGGGGGTAGCCGGGAGGGGGAAACCATTCCCAGTCCCAGTCCTGGGAAAGTCCCGGTATAACCGGAACCGAGAATTCCCCATTTCAAAAATATTATTATATTAGTTAAATTTTCTATAATCTAGTGTTTAAAGTGATTATTTAACACCTAATAAGGTCATTAAAATCACACAAATTGATCTAGAATTGAAGAATAACATATTATTATTATTATTATTATTATTATTATTATTATTATTATTATTATTATTATTATTATTATTATTATTATTATTATTATTATCACATTCAAAATTTTTGTTATTATCTTTATACATTATATAGTTAGGATTATTATCACGATATATACGATTTAACTCTAACTAAATATGTGATATACATTTTATCAAATGATAACTTAATTTATAGGGTAAAAAATACAAAAATAAAAGAATAACTTATTTTTTAAGGAATTTTTTTTAAAAAAAAATTTAAAAACTGGGACCGGGATCACAAGGTGTGATCCCAGTCCCGATCCCAATCTCGGTTCCAATAGATCCCGGTCTTGGCCAGGACGGAAAATTCCCGGGATAAAATGTCCAGAACCAGGACACTTTGAACACCCCTAGGATGAATACATGAATTAGAATTTAATCGATAGTTGGGATCACTGTAACAAAGCATAAGAACCAAAATAAGAACGAATTTTGATACTTGGTAAGATTAACAGCTCAACAACTGGAAATGAGTAATAATCCCCAAGAGCATACAAGTAAACGCTTCTATGTACATAACAAAGGGGTAGAAATGTAAGGTATTACAGTGTATGTGTGTACATATGTACTTTTTATAAGATATTAAATCTAATGGTTCAGAATTGATTTTGAGGGTGCAAGTATAGAAGTAAATGATAACAAATATAGAGAGGTGCCCTTCCCATCTTGATAGAGGGCAAGAGTTTTATGATCAAAATGGGCATAAACAATAGTTGCGGATGTAGTGTCTGTTTGAATTAGTAGTAGAAGTTACATTTCCAAGGTGATTTGTGATATGTGAGGTAAGTTTATGAGAAAAGTTTTGTCTTGACCTATTTGAATGTAATTCTTGAACGCCAACTCAAACAGGCCCGTACATGAGGGAGAAATGGATGTTAGTGTGGCAAATGAGGATGATTCTTTGGTGGAGGTGCAGATGCAAGCGAGGGAGGTAATCTCATTAAAGAACTTACCTAGAGATAATTATCAAAGTGGATTTAGAGATAATTTAGTCACTCATGTTTTTATTCCTCAATCTTAACACCTTCAATTTTATTAACGAAAGTGCTGATTGTGCAATTTAAGGCTAACAAAACAATGAAACATGTTTAAATTTTTGTAACATCCCAAAATTTGGGCCTAAAAGCTCAAGAATAAGTCTAAATTGAGTAGACTATTAAGCCTAGTTGAACTAAATGTCTTAAGTATGCTATAAGAAAATGGCTTAAGATAATTATTAAAATTATTTAAAGGCACAAAAAAATTGAGGAGATGGTATGAAATTCAATTTTGGGGATATAAAAAAAATTATGAAGAGGTTTAGTTTCCCAAAAGTATTCTAGATAATTTTAAAGCGAATTATGAGAATTAAGAGCTTATTTTCCTAAAAAATTCAAGACAAATAGTTAGAGGATGATTTTTAGCCTAAATATTTTAGGAAATTTATTTTATGGGCTAGAGAAGGTAATTGAGGAAGAAAATCCTTTTGAAATATTAAGGATTAATTTCTAGTAATTATTTGAGGGATTCAGCATATTAAACAAGGATTAGCTAGTAAGTTATAATAGAGGGGCAAAATGGTCAAATGGCCATATTAATCCCATCAGCCCCACCAGGCCACCACTTCCCTTCATTTTCACAACACAACCAGGGAAAAGAGGAAGGGACTGGGGAGCGCGAGGGAAAGATAAAAGGGGCCAGAGGACTTCGGAGAAGAAGGGTGAGGAAGGAGAGCTCATGCCAAATGCAAACTTGATTTTGGATCAAGGTAAGCCACGTAAACCCTCTTCCATCTTCAGTATCTTTGATATCTGCAGTTTGGGGATGAGAGGAGCGATTCAAGTTGAAGCTAAGGGAAGGGGATTACCGATTAAGTAGAGATAGGTGTAGATTGGGGCTTTATGAAGCAAAATCTGTTAAAAATGTGCTTGTAAGATGTTGCATGTGTTTGATTGCTCTGAAATATGATTGATGTGGTTTTGGCATTAATAAATTGTGACAGGGGTTGTTGGGTTCGAAAGAGTGCGATCAAATTCCATAACAAGTGCGAAAGAAGGATCCACTATTAGAATTATGAGCTATATATATATATATATAGTGTATTGTTGTTGTTATGGTTCAGTTTTGAAAACTGAAATTGTTAATGAAACCATTTTGTTTCACTGGTTGAAGAAGTGATTAAATGAGTATTTGAAGTTATTAGATTCTGTTTTAAAGTTTCAAAATGATGCTTGGGATACTATTCTTAAAGCTAGAAATTCCCAGATTTCAAGAGCTACTCAAGAGAAGTTAAGGAAGAGGATATTTGAAGGATCATAAAGGTGTTATGTGAGTGGTTGATTGTGGGACGAAAATTTTGAAGTTAGAATTGGGTGCTGATTATACTTTTGTTGTTTTAGTGTAGAAATTTATGTTAGAAATTATATTTAAGTGAAGTGAAGGTAGCTGGCCACATGTTTAATCTTAAGAGTAGGGATGAATATGATTTAACACCTGTTTATTAATCTGAAATGATTCAGGAGTAAGTAAAATTGCAATCTACAATGTTAAAATGGTAGTTAAAGGAATGGGCATTGTGTTGCTTGCTAAACTAAATGGTTGCAGCCTAAAAACTATTTATAGTTGCTGTTTGGGGTCCCTAAATGTTGAACAAGTGTTTTATAGTATTAAAGTATGGTTACGGATCCTAAAAGAGTGACACAAATATTGTTCTTAAATCTGGAAAGTTTCCAGATTAGAATGGTTTGCTGTTTAAAAGAGCTTTACTTAATTTTGATATGCTAGAGCTGAATTTAAATTCTTAATGTGCTTAGAAGAGAATTCCGTGAAGCTGGAAGTTAACAATAGAATTGAATTTCATAAATCTCCCCTTTTATGCTCTGTTTTGGTCAGCCCTTATTGCATGATGAAGGAATTGAATTTTGATGGATTTAAGTGCCGCAATGGATTTAGGAGGTGGAATTGTATAGGGTAAGCATGAGCAAGGAATTCCCAAGTAAGACAATAAACAAGTTAAAAATTAAAGTAACAAGAGCAAAGTTAGAAAGCTAATCTAAAGGGGTTAGAGCTTGGGAATAAGAGAGAAAGATTAAATATGCTATTAAAATATATTGTATATGTAAATATATTTTATATATTGTATATGTAAATTAATCTGCCATATATATATACAATTTATAGGTTGGTTTTGGTATGTGCCCAAGCCCTCCAAGAAGAACAACCAGAAACAACAAGTAAAGGATGAGTAAGTGAAAATGGAGAAGCTTCAAAAGGTAGTAAAACATACTCTTACATAGTTGGTGCTTGTTGATTGCATGTTTATTTGCCATGTATGCCTTTGAACATTTAATATCCTTGCTTTAGTTAGTGCCATGGCCATATGTATATACTTGTAAGGTGATGTTCTTACATTGGCTATTTACATGCTTAGTTTATGATCATTGTATATTATATATTGAATTAATGTTTTGTTATTGAAATTCTAGCGAATCTCACGCCTTTTCTCCCATGTACCAATAGTAGGGGCAAGTATTCCTAAAGGAGAAAGCAAGCTAGTGGGATTAGAGTTAATATTGTTTAATGGCTGTTATGATAATTATACATGGTTATGTAAATCAAATATATATTAAGGATTGTATCTATCCTCCATAAGGAGGAGCAGGGGATCCAAGCATCAGCTAAGGTAAGAGCTATGCTGAGCATAGCAACAAAAATGCATGGTATTGTTGTAGATAGTTAGTTGTTACTTAGTCTGAGTCATGATTTGGAAGTCCCCTTAGCAGATCAAATGAGTGAGTTAAATCATGAAATTTTTCGGTGTTAAGGTACACATCCAGACCTTCAAAATGAATCTTATTTCATAATTTTTGGATGTGTAGATTGAAAGATGTGATTTTTCAAATTTGACCCAAGAAAGCTGAGCTCTGCTGCGAAAATTGCACTGTACAGATTTTAGAACTGGGAGTTTTTGGACTAAATGGAACAATGGTTAACCTGGGTCTTATTTTTATATCAAAGACCTTTCCATGATCTAAAAATAGAGCTTTGAATCACTAATTTTAGAGATATATTGAATTAGTTATGAATTTTCAAAGTTTCAAGAAAATTCATCATTTCCCAGTACCTAAACTTAAAAAAAAGAATTTTAAGTTTCTAGCTTAATCAAGGTTACTTTTGGGTCACATGTGGTTCTTTAATGGCTAAAATGCTCTGATAAGTGACCATAGAGTAATGTGTTACATTTTTCAACTTTTAATATAAGATTTTTAAAAATTAAAATAAAATATAACAACATAATAATTTTAATATTATAAAAATATTACTTAAGAGAAAATATAAAACTATTATATCGAAGGAGTTAAAGTTTAAGCATGTTTTGTGAGTTTAATGTATGTGTATTATGTTGCGTTGTTTAAACATTATGAATAATGTCAAGTATGCTAGACTTTATATAGATTATTGAGCATGTACCACTTCAGTTGGGATGATGTTTGTCTCGCGTATGCTAATGGTGGCTTGAACATGAAGAACATCAGCCTTTTCAATCAAGCTCTTTTGGCAAAGCAGGCATGGTGGGTTCTTGATAGTGAGGACTCCTTTTTGGTAAAATTATGATAAGGAAATATGTGTTGATGAACCATCCCACTCTTTCATTAGAAAATCTTCTGCTTTTGGGATTTGAAAGGATGTAATTAAAGTAACTGTGTTTATCTCTGATAATTTGAAATGGAAGAGGTAAGGTTACTCATGGGTTATTAATTGCAACCAAATGAAAAATCCATTAATTTGGTTGTATTTTTTTTTTTTTTTTGGGTGACAGGTTTGTTTTTGAAATATAAGTTCAGGTTCAATGGTTTCAAATTTAACATGTATAGCACATCTAGAGGAGGGAAACACCACAACTAGCAGATATATATGGCACGATTCATCTTCTTAAGAAACAACACACTCACAGTAAAAAGGAAGCAGAAAATGGAGTAGACTAATTTAATTTAAATTTTGGAGGTGAACAATTGTGTTATAGGCACCTATAAGAACTAATCTATTTTTTATGTAAAAAGTATGCATAAACAATTTATTTGGAAGTAGATATAGTAACGCCGTTAAGTAGATTTAACTTTCGATACTTTTTACTCACATATTTGTCTTGTAAATGTTTTTGTTTATCTTGAAAATGTTCATATTTGTCTTATAAATGTTTTTATGAAAAAAAAATAAAGTAAGGGTATTATTGTCTTTTTACTGACAAAATTTAATTTCAGTTTGATCTAATAGGGTTTTACAAGATAAATAAGTGAGTGACCAAAAATTTGTAACTCCTTGGTCATTCACCTGTTTGTCTTATAAATGTCTTTATTTATCTTGAATATACTCATATTTGTCTTATAAATATTCTTATGAAAAAAAATAAAATAAGGGTATTATTATCTTTTTACTGACAAAATTTAATTTTATTTTGTCCGAAGTGTGTGATGAAATTTCAGATTCTTTTGGGGGTTAACTAAAATAAAATTGTTTATATAAAGTCTAAGTGATATTTTTCCATTAAAAAGTATTAAAATAATAGAGAGAAGACTGGTGGGACCTATAATATAAAAAGTGATGGAAGTTAAGTCTTTTTAACTTATATATGCTCTCAAATAATTTGCTTATGCCTGCTTTTTGTACTGAAAATAGATACTCCCTCCGGTCTTAAATATAAGATAAATTGATTTTTTTGGAAAGATTAAAGAAGTTAATTAAATTACTTTAGAGTATTTATATTTTTACTTTTTCTTCTAAATTAGTTAGTTTGACTAATAAATTGATATATAATCTAAGAATAAATAATATATGATATGATTAAATAACTTATTTAACTTCTTTAATTTCTTAAAAAAAAGTCAATTGTATCTTATATTTAGGACCGGAAGGAGAAGTTCTTATGAGAGTTAATAGTAAAATTGTTCATTGCTAAATTTACATGTTCATCCTTAAATTTTGAAATCCTATTCGTTGAAAGGAACCGCGTTTCGGTGGTATCCTCACCCAGTAAACAATATTTGGTATTCGTTGAAATAAATTTTGAAGCTACCCACTTTTCCAATGTCGATTCTGGGTTTTCTAGTTGTGCTTAGCAAAACGATAAGGCTACAATACAAGTTTTATACTGGGCTTTCTAGACCTCAATATGTTGTTTCCCCCCTCAATCTCACCGTGGATTCGTTGATTTTTGGAACTAGAATTATTAGTGCGATATTGTGATATTTCTTTAATTTCTTACGTTTTTTTTTTCTTTTTGCATTTTGGCTCATATCATATATGTTTTAGGGCTTGTTTAAGTTGGCGTTTAAAATTACGTTCACTTAAGCCGAGATCAAATCCCTATCACATATTTATCTTATATATCGTAAATCATATCGGAAAAACAATTTTAACCGCTAATCCAAACACTTAGACTATAATTTCTTAGATTATATTATCATGCCAACATCCACGTAGGCACGTATGCCTGAGCACAGGAACAGGAACAGGCGGCGCACAGTAGCAGGTGGTGTAGCTTTTGGAGCATTATTTTCATGACAGAATCTGTTGCTACCTATTGGCTAATTTGCCCTAAGCATATAAGAGGAGCAAGTTATGCAAAACATCAATTGTAATTAATGAAAAGACAAAGTGTGTGTTTAGAATCTAATTGTAGGGGTCAATCGGGCTTAATTTAGCCTTAAACCCAATAGGTGACTGAAAAAAAAAATTGGAGTGTTTGGTTGATCCAATGAGCAATTGAACTTGTGAAAAAAATAAAAGAGCTTATAGAATAAGCAAAATATTGGAGCTTTTGCCTCTTTCAATTAAGTTTAATATTACCGTTATATGATAATAATTATGTTCCAACTCTTCCCCACCTAATTTATTCTTTTCCCTCTCTCTCCCTTGGGTTGTCCTCTTCAAACTCAAATCGAAGAGCTTCTTCTTCGTCTTCCAGCGATCTCCGTCTCGGCTCTCTTGGTCTGAGCTTCATTTCCTCTGTTCCCTCTCTCAACGTCCACCCAATCTTCAAGTTGAAGAGCTACTTCATCTTCAACTTGGATATGTCCTTCGACGTCTTCGATCTATCATCTTCGATCTAGTGCTTCAGCCGTGACTCTGCAGCATGAGCTCTTGAGGCGTTGTTGGTTGAACTTTTCTGGAGGATGGTGCTCTTTTGTTCGCCGTTTCCAGCTACCTGAAGGCTGAGCTCTTCAAGTCGGTACTTGCTCTTGAAGTCCGACGGTGTTTCCTGCGGCACCGGCGTCACCTTTCGTTTTCTCTCTCGCCGTGGATCTGGTCTCCGACAGTGTTATCTTTTGGAGGTAAGGTTTAACTTCATTTATTGAAGATCTGTTATGGTTGTAGTCCGGTTGATTTGTACAAGTTGATCCTCTGGTTTGACCTGGGTTGCCATTGACACACACACACACACATATATTTGTTTGCCTTCTGCAATCTGTTTCCCTTCAGCAATCTGTACGCTATGATTTTTTTTTTGTGTAAAGCAGCAAAAGAGACGTTCTGATTTGGTAGAGAATGAGCACTAACATTTTGCAACTTTGATTCTAGTTTCAGTTTAGGATTTTTTGACCCATCTAAACGTTCTGATTTTTTTGGTATTATTGTAATGTGGAATTAGACCTGTGGCTATTTGAGATGCCTACTTCGTCTCCCTTAATGGTAGAGAGAGTTGAGAAACTCGATGGCTCTTGCTTTTTTCTTCATATAGAACTTAGACATGCATCACTGTCATTCATCATCTTAGCTTTGGTTTATTTTTAGTAATAGTTAAAGTGAGAATGAAAATAAAGTAAAGAAAAATTGTTCGAGTTTTAGCTTGGAATTAGCGTCTTCAAGTTTTACTCTGTTTCGGCGTTCATTTCGCTGTCTTCGTGATATACTGTGGCCAGCAGTCATGACATTTAATCTGCAGTCGCCATGATGAATGAATTGTTGCAAATACTTGCTTCATATCCAATTTATGTGGTATTAGACGATTGTATTTCATAACTGAAACTTTGTTATATGTTGGGCTATATTTTTGTTGGAACTAAAACATATTGGGATGTGGCTGTTAGGCTACTGTTGTCCTTACTGTATGATTTTCATTATCGTGTTAATGAGTTTGTATGAGAAAATGCTTATTTCTAGAAGAATAAGATTACTTGAGAAATAGCTCTTGGGGTTTTGAAACGAGAAATTTATAAACAAAATGTTGGTTTTTTGTACTTGATTGTTGGCAGCGGGGATGTTAGCCCACCTCCATGGTTTTTTTGGAACTTGATATGAAGTGCTTCAACTAATTTTTGTGATGATTGATTTTAGAAGGATCCAATGATGCTTTGTGGGCGTTGAAGACTTGAGGTTCTTCAACCAATTTGTGTGCTGATTGATTTAAGGGAATAAACTTGTGCAATTGTCCCTCTGATATTCTAGCCTTCACAAATTCTCATTTTCTTTGATATAAGATGTTCTTTGCCAAAATCACTTGCTTTATTAGGTTGTGTAGTTTGAATAAAGAGCCTTTTGTATTATCTATTATTCATTACATCCTCTAAACCTTACAGGCGAAGCAAACTTCTTAGGAGGTGTTGCCTCTGTCAAGGGAGTTAAAGGATTTAACCCAAAAGCTGCAAAATAGAGATTCTTGGAAATCTATTTAGATAAGGTACATAATCTATACTTGATAATTCTTTTTATTTCTTTTGCTTTGAACTTTGTCTAAATTATTGTTTCTTCTCTCAGTATGCAAAACTAGAATATGGAATTGGATTCCCTGGTGCTCTTGAGCTATTTTCTCAGGTATGTTGTAACTAGCAATGATTGACATTTTCTAATCACCTTGTCTCTCATCAAGTGGTTAAAGAGGACTTGCCACCATATGACAATGCAAAGGAAAAGGCCTTAAAGTTGCTGTTGAATCAAGCGCTGACCATATAAAGGTTAATGCAAATCTAGTTGCTGCTGCTTTACCATTGTCATTGTAGGAAAACACACTGAGTGACTTGTTAAGTGTTTGAATCTGTTGTTTTCTTCTCCGTCTCTGTCAATATTTTGATGATCTCTTTTGGCCGTTCGCTCTAGTTTTCTTCTCCATCTCCGTCAATATGCTTGATTCATGATTGACCAAAACCATTAGATGTTATTGGTTGCATGCAAAATTAGATATTTTTTTTTGTTCTGTTGCCTGGAATTTTGCTTTTGGAGAAGAGGAATTTTTTAGTGCTTTGTTGTTGATTATTCCATAGAGTTTTTGGCCTTGACTCTGTTGATAAAGTATGTATGAAGATTTGTTGTGGTGGTAAGTTTATGCTCATCGTTTTCATGTATTTATGTATAGCCGTTACTCTTTAAGTGAATTTCGGTTTCATTGTTTATGCTTTATCTTTGTTCTGTGTTCATTCTGGTGGTTATTGGTATTTCTTAAATGAAAATTTCCTACTTTGTTTCCTACATTGGTGAGGAGGCCTCTAAAGTTGGAATGCATGCGAAATGATGAAAATTTCCTACTTTATTGCCTATGTGCTTCTGTGTTCATTTTCGGATATGGTTTTTGTTTAATGCAGATGATCTGTTTTAGCCTTCATATTAATTCTTATTCAATGACATATAGCAGTGTTTTAGTTTTTATAGTTGTTGAAAATTGGCATAAAATATGGATGAAGTTGTTTGGGATGATGAGACAACAGAGATTTTTGTGAACACCTATGTTGAGCAAGTATACAGAAAAAAAATGTCATGGCAGTCATTTTCAAAGATAGGGTGGGGAATTATGGTCTCTACATTTAATGAGAAGACTGGGAAAGACTATGATAGGAAGAAATTGAAGAATAGGTTATATATCTTGAAGAAAGATTTCAAAACTTGGGATTCTTTAATCAAAGAGACTGGGGTGGGCAGAGACCCTATGACGAATAAAGTCGTCGCATCAAATGAGTGGTGGTAGCAGAAACTACAGGTAAAATAAAATTGTTGTAACTTATATCTTTCATGTTTTCCCTCTTAATTGATTAGTTTTGGCGAAGTCATTGTTTTTTAGTTTCTTGTATGTATGGAGGAGAAGCCATCATATAGAAAGTTTAAACAGACAAGCCTCAAGTTCAAAAATGGATTAAGAATTATTTTCAAGGATGTGATGGCATGCGGCGACGATATATTTGCACTCTCTTTTGTTAGAGCAAGCGTTTCACCCAAGAGGGGGGGTGAATTGGGTGATACTAAAATTTCGTTGCAAATAAAAACTTGACGGTGAATATAAAGCAATAAAGAGTAAGGAGAAATATCACCGAAGTGTACACCGAGAGTTATACTGGTTCGGCCACAATCACTTTGACCTACATCCAGTCATCAGAGCTTCTCTGAGAGTTTCACTATAATTTCCAAGATTCAGTGGGTTCTTGGCACCTCAGTACAAGCAAGTTCCTTCGCCTGGACACTCGCTCCCCCTTACAAGTTGTAATCCAATCCCAACTCAAGGTTCCATAACCTTAAGTTACCTCAATAACAAATATTGAGTTTGAATGAAATATCTCTCTCATAGAGTGAATAAGAATCACTGAAGCATAGAATTACAAGTATAATGTAAAACAGAGTAATGAACTTGATAATGCGTTTGTGAGTGTGTTCTTGTTATTTTTCTCTGTTTGGATGTTCCCATATATATATATATATATATATATATATATATATATATAGATGCGTTGGTAATTATTGTTGGAACATATTTCTTCATGTCTGTTAGAGCATGCGCAGCCACTGTTGACTTTTCCAGTATTTGAAAAATGTCCGTTTGCGGTACGTGGTGGTAGGTGGCATTTGAACGTTGCATTTGACTTTCCTTATTTGGTAAGATCTCTTCATTGTTTATCTGTGGATATGCTAAGAATACTAATACAATGAAAGGTTAATCATATAGGAAACAAACAAATGAATGTTGGAATGATTTCTAAATTTCTGGACTTGCATACTCGAGTAGTTACTTGAGTATTCATTTAAGTTTACTTGAGTACATACTCGAGTATCATCGGTAAAACTTTGATAAACTGCAAGTCAATAAGCAAACATAACATTACTCGGGTAGTACATGAAGTAAACAAAATTTCAAACCTTTGGAAATACCTGTTTACTCGGGTACTTACTCGAGTATGGCACACTTTACTACACAAGTTACTCTAGTAGCAACTCGAGTAAACCCTTAAATAAACTTTAGGTTACTCGATGCTTTACTCCAGTAATGTTGGCAGGATTTCAAGGCCGAGAGCACTTCAAGTTTTCTTACCTTGTTACTCGAGTACTTACTCAAGTAAACATAAATTTTCTGCATAGCTTACTCGGGTAATGACTTGAAGTTCTGTGTCAATAAATCTGCACATTACTCGATTACTTACTCGAGTAATCCAGTTTTAATAAGTGATTAAATACCTGCATACTTGAATAGTGCCTCGAGTGAAGTGTCATAAAAACATATCATGTTATTCAAGTATTACCTTCAAGTTTTGCTTACCACAGTGAGTTACTCGAGTAGCTCCTTGAGTAACGTTGGCAGGGTTGAAAATGCCGAGAGTAACACATTCCTTGAAACAGAGTAACTCGAGTACTGACTCAAGTATCATTGGCAGGCCGAGAGCAACTGTAAGTCTTTTACATGGTTACTCGAGTACTTACTTGAGTATCATTGGCAGGCCGAGAGCAACTCCAAGTGATTTACCTGATTACTCGAGTATCTACTCGAGTAACGTTGGCAAGCCGAGAACAACTAGAAGTCATATACCTTATTACTCGAGTGCTTACTCGAGTAACGTTGGCAGATTACTCGAAGGTTGGCCTGGTTACTTCAAGTTTCTGTCTCATTACTCGAGTACCTACTCGAGTAACCCTTTAGAAAACTTGCCACTGATCAAGTTTCTCAGCTTTTTCTCTTGGCCTTTCTTCATTACTCCAATGCTTACTTTAAGTGATGATTTTGCCCTGTTATTACTTTGTTTAAACTTATTTGTTTATCAATCTTTTTCATACCATTCTTTGTTATCATCAAAACATGAGATCTAACATCTTTCTCACAGCCTCAAACACAACAGGAGGATGACGAAGATGTGTATCGACCCACTATGGATGAAGAGGAAGGCTTAAGGGACAGTGAAGATGATATGTTTGGTGCTAACCCCGTGCCTAGTACTGGAATGATGGATGAGCTAGCAAGCATTGCTTTAACAACAAGCACTCCATCAACCGTTAGAACTGAGTCAGGAAGTCGGGGTAAAAGGAAGATGGGTGAAGGGTCTGGCCAGAGAAAGAAGCAGAAAGTGCCAGCTTCAAGACAAATCACAGATGCAGTTAGTGTGATGGCAAATGCATCCAAGGACAGAGCAGCAACATTATATGCTTTTAAAGATGTTAGTGTCGATGTTACTTTGAATCAGCTGCTTGACATTAATGAAGTCGTATTTGATAAGGACTTTCGTCACTGCTGTATCAAGCTAATTGTGGATAAGACTAACTGGGAAACGTTTGTGATTCCGTGGTTGCAGTTTATGATTTATGACTCCTAAATGTACCTAAACTATGTTTTATTTGACTTCATGACAACATGCTTTGTGAAAACTATGTTTTGCCATTATCACTTAAATCTATTTATTGTATGCCATTGAGTCCTTATTTGGAGTTTTTTTTCATTCCACTACTCATACTTGAATTTTTAATCACACTCACATGGTACATAATCAATGGTAAATTTGAACAATCAATACTTACTTGATATGGTGGAGGAAGATGACCAGTCTCGACTTATATCTCTTATAAATGACGAAGTAGATGAGTATGAACTATTGATCGCGTTGATATGTCAATATTAGGTGCCTTTCATGTGCAAAGAACCACACAAAACAAGTCATCGCATCGGTCATTTATGGGTGCAAGAGATATTAACAAGCCATGCTTCACGCTGTCATGACATGTTTAGAATGAAAAAACATGTCTTTTATAGCTTGTGTCATAAATTGGTCGAACATGACTTACAGAATTGAATGAACGTTGGGATAGAGGAAATGGTTGCCATGTTTTTACTCACTGTCGGCCATGGAGTAGGCATTAGGGTGGTTCAGGAGCTCTTTCAACATTTAGGGGAAATGGTCAGTAGGCTTTTGCACAAGGTATTATATGCTTGCATTAGTCTTGCGTAGGAAAATATCAAACCATGTGATCCCGAATTCAGTGTATGCCACCCAAAAATAGAAAATGATCCCCATTATTATCCATACTTCCAATATGCTATTGGAGCAATAGATGAAACTCACATTAGGTGTGTGATCACTGGTATGAACTGTAAAATATATATTGGCAAAAAGGGATATCTAACACAGAATGTAATGACTGTTTGTGATTGGAATATGTGCTTTACATTTGTGTTGGCGAGCTAGGAAGGTACTGCACATGATGTTCATGTGTTTGAATCTGCTGTTTCTAATCCATCTATGAATATCCCTTATCTACCTATAGGTATATTTCCGTCACCTTTCATTCAATTACTTTCATTTTACACTTTAATGAATCTAACAGTTTGGATTGATTTAAACATCTATTAGGCAAATATTATTTGGTTGAAGCTAACTATCTGACACAACTTGGTTACCTTGGTCCTTATAGATGTGAGCGTTATCATTTGCCAGAATTTAACCACCAACCCGGATTTAGAAATCCTAACAAGACTTTTAATTTTTATCATTCTAGTTTGAGGTCTACTATTGATGGGACTTTTGGAGTGTGGAAGAATCGATTTGAATTGTTACAAAAAAGGCTCAAATATAGCTATCAGACACAAGTCCGCATTGTTTGTGCATATCCGTGACTCAATTAGAGACCAAATTGTATACGACATATGATCCAATTAGTTGTGTAATTTGATTTCATCAAATTGTGCATGTTTTAATTTTCTAATTTCCCAACTTTAACTTTTATAAATTTTTTATAATTTTTTATTTCATTTCTCTCTTACCATTATCACAAAAGCCCTTCTACTTAAGCAAATTCAAACAAGTTTTACTTTTTCAAAAGTCATTTTTACAATCGCTAATCCAAACATAAATCACATTCTACAATCTGGCTTTTACCAAAAGTAATATTACCAAAAGTCAAATTGAAACAAGCCCGATTGTCAATCGCTGTTCCAACAGCAGTCACAAGTTTTAGGGTTTGTTTGGTATGAGGGATTTGGAGGGGAGGAGAGGGGAAAGAAAAATTTTTATATGCTCAAATTAAAAAAAAAATAGAAAAATAGGGTTTCAAAATTTTAATGAAGATAAGATGCAAAATAAAAGAGTCAGAAAAATTAATAAAAAACTTTCAACCCCACTTCTCCAATTTTTTAAAATTCAGATCATAAAATTTTTTCCTCCCCTCACTTCCCTTTCAAATCCTTGATACCAAACAGTCCCAGTGTAAAAGGCAAAGTTGTGAAACTCGTGATAAAAATGTAAACTTGAATCATAAATTTGTAAGAGTTTATTTTTATTAATAAATAGGTGTTAAAAGCATATAATAGAATAATAAAAATATAAAAATGACTATAATTTAATTTAAACAAGTATTGGTGCCCATGCGTTGAACAAGAAAGTTCATATCTATGTGATATTTCAATTAAGTTATATAAAGTTGGCTATAGGTGTGGGCACTTATATATGTTTTTTTTTTTTGCTCACTCTATGTGATATCTCAATTAGGTTATATTTTTCCAAGAGCATACAATTTTAAGAGAGAAAGAGAATTTCATAAAGACTTTGAAATTATTTAAATTTAATTTAATATTTTTACACTCAAGCTCAAACGCCTATAAAATGAATCACAATGCAAAAACATAACCCGAACAAATTAGAACCAAATTAAGAATATAAAATAGAAATTAGAAAATAATCATCGATAAATGATATTTATTGATTAATGGATCCAAACTGAATCACCTGATATTTATTACAAGGGGTGGGCAAAAACCTCGTGATTCGGTTCAGTCTGGTCTAACCTGAGTTGGTCTAGTCCGGTCTGATCCAATTCAAATAAGCAAAGAAATTGGATCAGACTAGATCAAACTGAGTGGTCAGGTTGGACCGGATTCTAGACCAAGGACCAAACCACTTGACTGGTCCAATCTGGTCTAGGTCAATTTATTAAAAAATATTTTTGTATTTTAGATGTTTTTTTAATTTTTTATTTAATGTTGTTTTAGTTTTTTTAAGGATTTATAATTAATTTTTATTTTTTATGATGAATTTATACGATTAAAGGTATTTTTATTGTCTTAATTGTATTTATCATGTTTAAATTTCAACATTTTTTTGTTGTTGAATATTATTGGATATTCTTACAGATTTATGATTTTTTTAATGTTACAGACACATTTCATAATATTATAGGTATTTTTATGGTCATAATTGTGTTTAATAAGTTTAAATTTTGCCTTCCAAAAAGGAAAAAAAACAAAAATAAAAAAAAATTTTAAATTTAGGTCTTGGACTGCTTGAACCACCAGAGTTGGTTTGGTCTAGCCCAACCTCGAGTTGGTGCTGGATTAGACAAGACCACGGGTGGCATTATATATCCTGAGGTCCTCTTCAGATTAGACTTCAGGTTGATGTCAAACCCGGTCCAATCCAGTCCATGCTTATCTAGATTTATTACCAAACTGACTCTACTAGTATTTATTATGTTTGTAGGCAAAAAAAATAGAAAATAATCATCAAAAGATTATTTTTATTTATTGATATGGAGTTAAAAAAAATCTAGCAATAAGGGGATATTAAAAAATTATAAAATAATCATTAATAAATTATATTTATTGATTAATGGATCCAAACTAAATCCCCTAGTATTTATATTTTTTTGACAAAAAAAATATAATTTTAAATTATGATCACTCCTTGATTTATAGAGATAAAACAAAATTCAATTATCAAGAAATATAAAAACAAAATGGTGTTACTTAAAAACAAAATGGAATTTAATACTATTACTATGAGTATTATAGTATACATAGATATATTTTAAATATGAATAATTGAAATTAAATTCATCAACATTTATAATTTATCATATACAACAATAAATTTATATAAAGTTCATATATAAAGCCATTGAACATGATCAAAATGAACAAACTAATACGAGTTTAACAGTGCATTGACACAATTTTGTAAGGTAAAAATGTAAAAAATGGTAAATTCAATGTGTAAACTCATGAGTTTAACTGAGTTTATAGTTAGCATCATTTGAAGTATAAACAAACATGATTTTGTAAGCTAAAAATGTAAAACCGGTAAACTCAAATTTTCAACTTGTGAGTTTGATAACAATGATAAAGACTATTACGATGAAATCAGGAACATAGGGAGATGGAGTGTGAGGGAGCGGAAGGGCAGGGCTCGGCGACAGAGGCGGACTTGAGGGCTAGGACAAGGAAGAAGGGTGGAGTAGGTGATACGTGTAACCCCCTTCACGATTAAGGCCGAGATTAGTTCGTAAAAACGTAATTAATGTGGAATTAGAGACCGTAATAGATTTTGGGACTTAAACAAAGTCAATCTTCCCAAATCAGGGTTCACAAAAATCTTTACAAAACCTATTAGATAATGGTCTCACGTTCACATTTTAATACAAAATGGCCTCTACCGGTTGGTTTCATTCATACATATCAGAGTACAGCATAAATTCCCGACACACTCAGGTTCTATTTATTAATAAAAAGGGATTTACACAAGGCACAAAGCCTACAATTCATATCCTTTTTCTTAGGGATTACACAAAATCTACTATATACAATCGTTTCTATCAAAAATATCCAAAAGGTATACAATGATAACCATTAACCCAAAATATACTCCTAAACTCGAGTTCTAACTGCTCTTCGTCGCCCGTTTGCCTTTCAATCCTTCAGCCCTGTCTAAAATGTTTAATTTTGGGAGAGTGAGATTCTAAAGAATCCCCGTAGTAACAAATCAATCATAAAATGTACAATAATAATGCATGTAAGCAAATCATTAACCACAACAAGCAACTACAACGGCAGTTACAACGGTAATGGTTAGTATGACACATGTCATCCCTTACAATTGCTCACGCTGAATTGCTCACGTTGCATTGCATCACAACAATCCACACAATACATTTCACCACAGCTGGGATTCATATAATGCATTTCATATACAAGCCATACAAGTAAGATACACACAGCCTACAGCTGAATTCACAAACGCTGCCCCACGGGTCGGATTCACAATATCCATGTCGATTACGACGGCAGTTCAACGGCCGACCTAGAGATGACCACCGTCAATCCCTACACGGCTCACGCTGACCTGCTCGCCGTAATGGACCATGGCACACATTTCACAAATTCAACGATAAGTTATGTATGCCCAAACATCATACATAATATGAGATAAGAGTTACTACCTGGTTCGTTCCATGCGTGCTTTGTCGCAGGTCTCTCCCGAGGAAGGCAAATATTGTATCCTATAATTATGATTAGGGACAAAGAGTTATTCTCTATTCCAACACTCAATTGACTTCAAAATACTTAGATTTGGTTATCATTTATTTCCTTTAAGTATTTAAAATTGATTCTAATAAAAGCCCTAAAGGATTGGGAAACATCGGGTTAGAAACCACTTTTCAAAATCACAAGGTGTTGAAAACAGGGGCTGGCTGCAGCCAAAAAAACCTCTGGCTGCGGCCAGAAACATCACAGAAAGTTTCTGGCTGGAACCAAGAATTTTCTAGCTATGGCCAGAACGTTCACAGAAGCTTTTGCACTGCAGCCAAGATTTTCTGGCTGCGGCCAGAACGTTCACAGAAGCTTTTGCGCTGCAGCCAAGATTTTCTGCTGCAGCCAAGGAAACTTCAAAAATTCATAACTAATTCTAGAAAAATTGAAATGAGGTGATCCCAAAGCCAAATGAAAGGTATTTAAGTCCTCTTTGAAGAAAAATATGGCTCATCACTGGAAATCACCAAAAAAAATACAGATTTCAAGAAAAGTCCACACTATTCCAGAATTGCACCCAGATTTAACATCAAACTTTAGACAGTCATAACTCCTAGCCCAAAAATCGAAATGACACAAAACATATGTCCATTTTGAAGCTTGAGATCTGAAATTTAAGACTAGAAAGTTTCATAATTTTCCAACACCATTTTCTATTTTGAAACGTCCATGCAAGATCACTGCCAAAACAGAGTTTCTTACTAACCAAAACTTGCCACTTTTAACACTAAGTTCCCAATGGTTCAAAATTCATATTCAACACTTCTCCCACACAAAATCACTCAAGGAACACAATGGTGACTTCAAAATGACCAAAATCACAACCCAATTACATGCCCTGTTTTTTCCCAATGCACAAACCCAACATAAAGTTCCCAAACTTCACCTTTAAGCTTCAATTCAATACCATTCATTCAAAACACTTAACAAGGCACTAATTCCATGAAAACAACAATTCAAACACCACAGACCCTAATTTTCGAAATTTCAAGCCAAATTTCCAGAATTTCCAAGCTAAATCATTTGGCACAAAACTTATATAGAAAGGTTTCTTAAACTCACCTTAACAACTTTCTCAAAGTAGCTTCTTGATTCTCCAACCCCCACAATTTCTTGAAGTCTCAAACCAACACCAAATGGAAAACTATAACCATAGAAATGTAGCTCTTAACTCAAGGATCAACTTTAATGAAGGGAGTTTGAGCATTTGAGATCATTTTCCCTTACCTTTTTAGACTTTTCTTCCTTCCCTTTCACCTTCCATGGCTGACGAGAGAGAGGAAAATGAGAGAGATGAAGGATGGAGTGTAGAGATGAAGAATGATGATGATGACACCCCCCCTCCATGGCTCTTCATCAGAAATGGGGAAGGGAAGAGAGAGAAGAAAATATAAAATACACTCATTGACTTTTCTCTTAACCTCTCTCTCACCCATGCTTGCCACATGTCAGAATTTGGTTTGTTATCATAAAGTAATCATCCAATTAATCACTTTAATCCCTCCATTAGCCATTCTAATTACACATCTCATTCCTCTCCTAGTTAGTAATTAATTTTCCCTTTAATCACCAACTAATTGCCCAATAACTCCATTTTTCCAATTTTTCAATAATTATGACGTATTAATTAAAATAGCCATAAAACACATAATAATTTCCTTTTAAATTCATAAATATCCACACTAATCATGATTAGCCCTTAATCAAAAATTGGGATATTACAATACGGAGGGGGCGAATGGGGTGGATGCTCTAGGGGGCGATCAGGACCCTAGTTCTTCTCGGGACAAATTGTTAAACTTGGATAACCTCTGTAAACAAGAGAGGGATTGTAACCCCCTGCCATAATTATATCCGTAATACGCAATTAAAGCGAAATAGAGACCAATAAGGAACAAAACTACATTTTACAAACCCATCTACCAGACGGGGTTTTCATAAATACCTTTCGAAATCGTTTATAACCTGGTCTCACATTCACATTCCAAATATAATTACTACACAAAGATAAATCACATTTAAATATATTAGAGTACGCAATGCAATAATTCCAGCAATTCTGGATTCCATTCATTAATCAAGCCTTACAGGGCACAATCGCCCATACAAGCCCTCATATGGGGATTACACAACAAATCTCAATACAAATAATCAAAACCTCATCTACATATATTCATCCAAATAACCAAATACAATTATCCAAATATACATCCCAACTAAGATAACCAACTACCAACTTCAATCCCGAAGGAGTCTTCATCGCCCTTAGCTGCTCCCTATATCCTTGATCTACTACCCTGTCTGAAAGGTTAGTAGGGGAGGGTGAGATTCTAGAGAATCTCAGTAGGATAACAATATCAATATGCACGTAAGATACATGTTTAATGCATGACATGCTTGCATCACACAACTCATGATAACACAATGACAATTTGCAAGCTCAATGCTTCGAACAATATACCTATGGCCATAGCATAAATTGAAACATAGCTTCAAATTACACATAATTATGCAAAGCTAAGACATGCACCAACACACTAACACATATATCAAATACAAGCAGAAGAGATATGTTCCCTACACTCTTTCCACGTATTCTCCAGCTTCGCTTACTCGCGATCAGAATGAATACCGAACCACGATCAGGGCGAATATCAACCCTATAATCAAAGCAAGGACATAGGGTTATTCTCTATTCCAAAACCTTAACTCTTAAACACTTAAGTTGGTTATCATTCACGACCTTTAGGTGGCTAATCAAAGCCCAAACACAAGCCTAAAGGCTTGGGAAAGGCTATACCAAGAACCACCTTTAAAAGTGTAAAATACTAATTTTTGGGGATGGGCCGCGGCCCAAAACTGCCCAGAAACGCTCAGAAACATTTGGGCTGCGGCCCAGAATCCGCTGGCTGCGGCCCAAAACTGCTCAGAAACATTTGGGCTGCGGCCCAGAATCCGCTGGCCGCGGCCAAGAAAATCCAGTTTCTTGGCTGAACTTCCAAAAATCATAACTAATTCTACAAAAATCTAAATGAGGTGATCCCAAAGCCAAATGAAATCTATTCAAGTCCTCTACACAGGAAAAATATTGGCCTTTACTAGGAATCACCACACAAATACAGAATTCCACACATTTCATCACTGCCCCAAAACAGAATCCATTTTCGACCTCAAACTTTGGACAGCTATAACTCCCAGGTCCCAAAACGAAATGGCACAAATTATATGCTCATTTTGAAGTTTGGGAGGTGAACTTTAAGACTGGAAAGTTTCATAATTTTCTGACTTCATTTGCCTAGTCAAAACGTCCACACAACAAGACTGCCCAAACAGAATTCCCACTGGACAGAATTTCCAGTTTTGCACACAATGTATCCAATCCAATTCAAATCAATTCCAATGATTAAATACCACAACATGACACCATTTTCAACATAAAACAACATCCAATTCCACCATTCACATTCCACACGAAAATACCATAAAATCAGGGAAAAATTCACATTTCACCATACTTAACCAAAAGTCACAAAACTTATATCAAAAGGAAGCAAATGCTCACCTCTTCCTCTTTCCCAAACCAATTTCTTGATTCTTCATCTTTTCACTTTTGCTCAAGCTCTCAAACACCTCTAATCAAGAATCTAAAACCACAGCAATGAAGCTCTCATAACTATGAACAACTTTATAGAAGATGAATGGAGCATTAGAGGGCAAGAAGCCAACCAAAATCTCACCTTTTGATTTCTCTTTCCTCCCTCCTCTTGGACGTCCATGGGAGCATAAGAGAAAGAAAAAGATGAATTGATGAAGAAGGAGGGTCAGTTTTTGAGAGCCAAAACTGACCAAAAAGAAGGAGAGGAGAGAGAAATGAGGGTTGAAACAATGACCCAAGATCAAGGGTCCAAATTTTGCCACTTGTCTTAATCTCACCACATCTCCTATGAGCTCACATACACACAAACACATGGGATTCCACCCTTGATCTATTACACAATTCAATCTCAACCATTAATCTTGAAGTTACCAATGAGTTTCCTCTTCGGTAACCGATCAATCGGTCGGTAACTTTACCGTTTTGCCCCTGATTATGGTAATCTCTCTTGAATCACCATCAAATACATTTTCTCATTCATTTTCTTTCACAATGCGCCCTACCCTATATTTTAAGTCAATTTAGAGGTTAATCCATAATTGAACTTAAATACAGGGTTTCAGCGTTGCTCAGAACACATACGAATCACATCGGGTGCCAAATCACACCATAATCTCCAAAAGGGTTCATTTATCACTAATGACATCAACTTTTGGAGTCATTAACCCTTAATCACAATTTGGGATCTTGCTAAACCGGGGCTTAGCAATCCACTAATCTCAAGCTTATTCTCTAACCTCAAGTCTCAGAATTCGGGGTATTACAGGGATCGAGGGTTTAATGCCATGAAAAATGCTTGGAAGGAATATATTGATAGTCTAGATGGCTTCTTCTCTAAATCTAATGAGGAGGAAGTGCCCTTGGATGTAGAACAAAGTGGGGACCGACGTGTGAACTTATGTCCATCAATGAAGGTGACTAGGGAGGAGTATGAGGCCTGGTGTGCCCCATGGAGGAAGTCAATAATCATTAAGCTATTGGGGATGAATCTCTCAATTTACAAACTCCGTCCAAGGTTAGAGAGGCTTTAGAAGACTAAGTTGCCATTCAAATTGTTGGACTTAGAGAATTGCTACTTCATTGCTTCTTTTGACACACAGGAGGATTTGGAGTACGTGTTGCTGGAAGGACTTTGGATGGTGGGTGATCACTATGTATTGGTGCACCGGTGGCGTCCAAATTTTAACCTTTGGATGGCGGACTCTCAGCACAAGATTACTGCATGGGTTAGAATATGCCCAGTACCCGTCGAGTTTTATAACTTTGAATCCCTTTCGAGGATGGGGGCTTTGATTGGTCGTACGCTCAAAGTGGACTTGGCAACCTCAATGGGTTCTTGTGGTCATTTCTCGTATGTCTGTGTCGAGTTGGACTTAAAACTTCAACTCCTTCCAACTATTGATCTGTCTGTAAGGACTCTCTCCTTGGAGTATGAAGGTTTGCACCTGGTTTGTTTTCATTGTGGGGTTTTCAGTCACCATAGAGATTGTTGTCCCAGGGTGGATCATGAGGGTGCTGGGAACAAGGCTCAAGTTAACCAAGAAGGGGTAAATCCCTCAGTGTCGACGTCAAATGGCAACCCTGCTTGGATGGAGAGGCCGCCCCCGGACAATGACACTCACAAGAGACCAAGGGAGGTACACATGGAGGGGAACAAGAGCTCTCTGGCAACGGCACCGTCTTAGCCTCTGGCAAACCTGTTTGGGCCGTAGATGCTGGTGAAATGACAGTTATAGAAGCATAGATATTCCTCTGAGAATAAAGGAATCAGGCCGCAAGTTGTGGCGGGCCCAAAGATGCCTAAATCAGGGAACTATCCTGGGAGGGAAGGGCATGTATCACGGGAGTGCAATCAGGAAGTCATGGAAGGCAAATCTAATATTTATAAGGGGAATGTTTCTAAGACGAAAGTATCTGGGAGAAGTGACAATAATACTGCTACATGCACTCAGGATAATGAGGAGGGACGAAAGGCGAAGCCAACCCATGGTGAGAATGCTCCACTTGGTAGAATGAGAGAGCGGGTGCGTGAAGGCCATACGTTTGGAAAGGAGGTGGGCAACAACCTATAGTGGGTTTGGGTTTCACGGAAGAAGAGTCCTATGGGCTTATCCAAACCCACGGGAAAGCAGAACCGAGCCCAAGCCCCAATTCCTAAGGGACCCATCAAACAGGTAAGCCCGGTCCATATCCTATATCCTCTTGATTGTGCAAATCCGTTTTCTGCATTGGCCCAAGATCCAGCTGTTACAGATGACGACAAGGAATGCCTGCTGCCATATTCACACAATATATAGATTCCTTTGTAGCAAGAGGTGGAGGCTATCCTTATTGATGTGAACCGAACTACTTCTGGAAATGATCCTTTGGGAGCGCAGGAGGACTGCTAGATGTTTACTGAGGTGTCTCCAGGCTCTACAGCCCTCTCAAAAGATCACAGTGATCAATGATTTGTCTCTTCTGGAACACAAGAGGCATTGGTTACAAAGCCTTCCCTTAGTTGGTGCGCGAATTAGTTAAACGTCATCATGGCTATATTGGAAACCTGAGCAAATGGTTTAAGGGCGAAGAAGATTGCTGCGTTGTTGGGCTTTAATAAGTGTCAAGTAGTTGATGCCAGAGGTTTTAGTGGTGGCTTATGGGTGCTATGGAATGACGAGGAAGTAAGGATGGAAGTTCTAGAGTTTCAGGATCAGTTTATACAACTTCGCTTCAATCATGAGTCTCGTTTATGTTATATCACAGCCATTTATGCTAGTCCAAATCCATCGCTTAGAAGATCCTTCTAGGCTGAGTTGAAACGTCTCAGTGTCTCTATAAATAGAGCTTGGTGTATAGGCGGGGATTTTAACAGTACCTTGTTTTTACATGATAGACGATCACATCTGCGGTAAAATAATTATGTCAATAGGAACTTGAGTAGATGGGTGGAAGAAGTGGGTATGTCGGACCTGCAGTGTCGAGGCCCTTATTTCACATGGAAGAGGGGTAGCAATGAGAGCAGAATTGATAGGATAATGGTGAATGATCTCTTCTTGTCTTGCTTCCCAGATGCGGAACTCCTTCATCTCCTGTTTTACAAATCAGACCATCACCCTATTCTACTAAAAATGCAACATGTAACCCCCTGCCTTGATTAACGTAATTATAATTCGATAAAACGTAATAAAAGGGGTTTGAGACCGCCGGATAGCTCAAAACTTGTTAAATCACCCACTAAATAGTAGGAACTTATAAAATTTTCCAAAACTTCTTTTCTATCCCAGCCTCGATTTCGACTATCGAATATAATCACTTGTGCAGTTAACTTACATTCACATATATCAGAGTTTATAACTTTAACCCCGGCAACCCCCGGGTTCACTTACATATACATAGAGTTTCAAATCCTGATTAGGAGATTACAAAACCAAGTATCTCAAAACTATCTACATTTCAAAATGTTATACAGTAATCCCTATCCAAAATGAATGGCCAACAAAATCCATACTAATGTCCCTAGTAAACTCTAACCGCTCCGGGTTGCTCGTTTCTCCTTAGAGCCACTCGCCTTGTCTGAAAGGTTAGTCAAAGGAAAGAATGAGATTCAAGAGAATCCCAGTAGTAACTAAACATTTATACCACATATAAGCACATAGCATGTAAACAAATCATCATATAGCAGCTCAATCACACTCCACCCTCATCCCCTTTCTCCGCCGGGTAGGCACACCATCCTAACCCGAACCGTTGCTAGCTACTCAGGGACTATTGGCGTGGCAATGTCTCAACATAGCCTTATAGCTCATATAGCTATCCGGCTTTCACAAATGGCCCGTCGGCCTCACAAATAGCCCTTCGGCTCACAATCAGCCTTCCGGCCACATAATCACATAGTCACACCTCATCCTCATCCCCTTTCTCCGCCGGGAAGGCTCACAACCCTTATCCGAACCGTTGCTAGCTACTCAGGGACAATTGGACTGACGGTGCTTACACATATCCACATAAATTGCAACATATGAACTTATCACAAATTAATGATAATAAGCACATACAATGCATCACATATGGTACGAAAGAAAAGTCACTACCTGATCCTTTCCTGACAGTCTCTGGCACAGTGGGCTCACGAGGATAGCAGATGTCAAATCCTATAATTAAATAGGGACATTTGGTTAATTTCCTTTTCCAAGTTCTTAATTCAATAACACTCTAAGTTGGTATTCATTTGGACTCTTTAGATGGCCATTAAATGCCTAAACATATGCCTAAAGGGTTGGGATAACTATCCCCAAAGATCCCTCTTTAGAAAGCTAAACACTGATTTTTGGACCCTTCACTCGAGCACAGAAGGCCGTGCTTGAGCATGACCCCCCATTCTCACTCGAGCACATGCGAGTGAGACGTAGGAAGTGCTTGCCCGAGAGCAACTCCCGCGACAATCCTACACTCTCACTCGAGCACAAGAGGCTGTGCTCGAGCAGAGACCTCAGAAGCACTCGAGCACCACGGAAGTGAGACCCTGCGAGTGACAACCCGAGAGTGATCCCTTCCTCCCAGTCACAAGTGCACTTGAGCACAACCCTAGTGCTCGAGTGACCTCTCCATACTCGCGAGTGTTCCTGCTCACCTCCAACAATCTTCCCACGAGTGATAACCCGAGACACTCACCCCCAGTGATTCATGCACCCTCACTCGAGCACACACATGCTCACTCGAGCATGTTCATCTTGTGCTCGAGTGAGACTCCTTCTCACTCGAGTGATACCCATCAGAAACCAGATCGCAGCAACTGATAAACTTCTCCAGAATTCACCAACTGAACTCCAATGGTTCTAAAACTTGTGTCAAAGCTCATTCTCACTTATTTCAACACAAGGAACCCATTGGCAACCAAGAACAACCTAAATTCAACTCTATCAACACCTTCTCACTCTAAATCATAAAACCACTCAAAACCTCATTCTAAAAAATTTCCCTTATTCAACTTCCAATCAATTTCTAATCACTCCCAAATGTCAAAACTGACCACATAAACAGTAACACACTAATCAAAGCCTACCCTTCACCTAACATCATAATTAGGTTAAATTTCCAGAATTCTCATTGATTAGGCAAACATCTTAACACATATACCAAAATGCATCACAAACCTACCTCTTCAACTTGCTGAAATCAACACCTTGATTCCCCCAACTTTCAGATTTGTCCAACAATCAAACACCACCAATGGAAATTCTGAAATCATGAAAGTCAAGCTCCTAATCTCTTGATCAACATTAATGAAGGGTAGCTAGGCATATAAGATCATTTACCTTCACAAATTTCAAACCCTTACTTTCTCTTTCTTGTTTAACTCTGGCGCAAATGGAGAGAATGGAGAGAGAAAATGAGATATTTGTGAAGATGATCATCTCTCCTCACACATACACACATAAACCGACTAGGGAATGAGAGGGAAGAGAAAATGGTTTGAATATTTGACTTTAATCTAAGGGTCATTATTTTGCCACTTGGCACCATCCCATTCTTCCCACCATGGTTTCACATAGCTTCACATACACAAGATTCCACCCCTTATTCTTTCAATCTCAACCATTGATCTTGATTACCAAGGAGTTTTCTCTCCAGCAACTAACCGATCGAACGGTAAATTTACCGTTTTGCCCCTGATTATCACTTTACACATTAAACCATCACTAATATCACATTGCACAATATATACTTCAAATATGCTTAATTAATATTAATTACATCATTTGAAGTTATTATCCCTTGATTACAATCCAGGATATTACACAACACATAGCACCGAGGCCAATAAGCTAGAACAGGACGTTTAGATTTATTGCTTCTTGGGTGCTTCATGAAGATTTTGAGATTTTTATGCAAGCTACTTGGGGAAGAAATTGTAGTTGGTTTGAGAATGTGGAACGGTTTATTGAGGTAGTTCAGAAGTGGAAGGTGGATATTTTTAGACATCTCGAAAGTCAGAAAAGAAACTTATTTAATCGACTAGATGGCCTTGCACGAAAGTCTGATTCTTGCGTAACTGGCCTGAGCAGGAACGTCTCCAACGAAAGCTATGGGAGGAATTGGAAGAAGTTTTGCTGCAAGAAGATCTCTTATGGGCTCAGAAAGCCAAATGCGAGTGGTTAGTAATGGGAGATCAAAATACAAAATATTTCCATGCTAAGGCAAATGGACGAAGGAAGAGGAAGAAAATTGAAGCAATAAGAGATGGGTGTGGGAATTGGATATATGAGGTTAAAGATATTAAACATCTTGTTATCCAATATTTTCAGTCCCTGTTCAGGGAGGATGGTACATCTGTCTGCTTGACGGCTGCCAATTATCCTATCCTGAGGTTCAAAGTGGGTATATTGATTTGTTAAGGAGACCTTTGGGGGTTGAGGAGATAAAACATGCAATTTCATCTATGGGAGCATTGAAATCTCCAAGCCCGGATGGTTTGAATGCTCTATTCTTTCAAAGCCAATGGCCACTAATTGGGAATTCAGTTGTGGATCTATTGAAGCAAATGTTTGAGAATCCGAAACGCATTAAGCAAGTGAATGAAACATTGATTGTCCTCATTCCAAAACAGGATAATCCTGAGACTTTGAAGGATTTTAGATTGATTAGCCTATGCAATGTTATCTATAAGATTCTTACCAAAATTTTATCCTTCAGGATTAAAAGCTTCCTCCCTGACATTATAGCTCCTAATCAATGCAGCTTCGTTCCGGGGAGGGTTAGCTCTGATAATATCATTATAGCTCAGGAGATTATCCACACTATGAAGAGAATGAGAGGGAAGAAGGGCTTTATGGCAATTAAGGTAGATTTGGAAAAGGCTTATGACCGGTTGAGTTGGGAGTTTGTCATCTCTTGCATGCAGGAATTAAAATTTCCCCCCACATCATTGATCTTATTAGAGCATGCATATCCTCACATAAAATGCAAATCATATGGGAAGGAAGCAAGACATCAAAGTTTCTTCCATCTAGAGGTACTAGACAATGGAAATTGGAGACCAATCCGGCTCAATAAAAATGGTCCACCAATATCTCACTTATTTTTTGCGAATGACCTCATTCTTTTATCAGAAGCGTCTGTGGACCAAGTGGAGGAATAAATTGATGCCTTACCAAGTTTTGTAATGCGTCGAGACAGAAGGTGAGCCAACCTAAAACGAGCATTTTTTTTCTCAAATAACGCGCACCACCATCAGTCTAGGCAACTGAGTGAGTTGCTGAGGTTTGCTCCTACCGTGGATATTGGCAAGTATTTGGGAGTCCCCTTTCACCATCAACGAGTTAATAAGACTACTTATCAGTATGTGGTGGATAAAGTGAAAATACGATTGAGTAATTGGAAGGCCAACCATATCTCCTTTATTGGAAGGCAAACTTTGGTGTCATCTGTGGTGGAAGCTATACCTATTTACCCAATACAAACGGCTTTGTTACCTGCTTCCACTTGTGAGGATGTAGAGAAGTGAGCCCGACGGTTCCTATGGGGTTCTACAGATGAGAAGCGTAAGGTGCATCTAGTGTCATGGTAGAATGTTTGTAAGGAGAAGAAAAGAGGTGGACTCGGATGTTGACACATAAATGCTCAGAATCAAGCACTTCTCTTGAAAGCTGGGTGGGGGTCTGATGAGGAGGAAGGATGACCTGTGGGCTCGGGTTGTACGAAGTAAATATAAGTGTGGCTCCGATATTATACCAGTCGTTGGCAAAGCCTGTCCAGGGTCGAGACTATGGAATGACATTAAGGGGAATTGGGATACTTTAGAGAAGGGTTTGGAACGTGTTAGTACTCGAGAAGGCAAGGAGATGGTTTGATGGAAGTTTGAATCGAGTGGTGTATACTCTGTTAAATCAACATACGGTCTTCTTTGTCCTGATGATACCCCTATTTATCCAGTATGGGATAAGGTATGGAAACTAAAAGTCCCACAAAGATGCAAGACTTGTATTTGGATGGTCCTATATGACCGATTACTGACGAATGCATCGAGAATGTCCCGCGGCCTAAGGTCTAATGCCAGCTGCTCGGACTGTGGGGGTCCATATGAAGATATTCTTCATGTCTTGCGAGACTATCTGAGGGTGAAGGAATTTTGGAGCTCCTTGATTTTTCCCAGACACGGTGAGACGTTCTTCGGCCTTGGGCTATGGGACTGGTGCAAAATGAATCTGCTCAAGAATGTGGGGAAGGTTGAAGATGAGTCTTGGGCAAACTTTTTTGCAGTAGCTTGCTGGTTGCTATGGAAAAGCCAAAATGAAAGGATTTTTTAGGGTACTAATCCTCACACTCAGGCGTTGGGGATCCGAGCTTGTGCTATCTTACGGCCTCTAAAACAGAAAACTAAGTCTCTTAACTTATTAGCTCCTTTGAAGGAACATGATCAATCTAGGGACCCATAGATCCCATTTTTGCCAGGATGGTCCAATTTGTTCATTGATGGAGCGTTTTATAGAGAAAACAGAGCAACGGGATGTGGAGGTGTATTATATGACGAAACAGGGACATACTGGGAAGCTTTTCTTATGAGGCTTACAGATGGGGATGCCCTAATGGCAGAGCTGTGGGCATGTCTTATGGGTCTGAAGTGAACTTGGGATCTTGGAGTTCGGAATGTGTTCTTATTAAGTGATTGCCTAGAGGCGTATAGGTGCATTAAAGAGGGGTGTAGTGAGGAGCACCGGTACCACTCCGAGGTTGAAGAAATTAGGAACATGATTAGCCAGTCTTGGCAAGTGGAGGTGAGACATGTACCATGCGATCTGAATCTGGAGGCAGACCACCTAGCAAAAAGGGCCCTTAACGTGTCCCCAAGTTTCCATCCGAGCACCTGTAGAGATGAGTTGGGCTTACTGGTTGAAGCTAGCTCCTACAATTTATCTTTGTTTTTACTCTTTGTTAGTTGTTTCAGTTTTCTCCTTCATCCGTATCGGGAAAAAAAAGACTATTACAGAATTTTGAACCTAAGCTTTGTTCTTCAAAGATCGCTTAGCTATAGGGTTTTATGTTATCGTTGACAATGATAGCTGCATAGGTCTTTCTCATTTGTTAACGAATGTACTCCCTTCGTCTCTATATATAAAATCTTTTTTTAATGAATGAGCTTGTCCTTTTTTATAAGACCCCTTTTGAGTTTATCTCAATAATAAATGCACCTTTGCCTATTTTGCCCTCAATTACTCTCTCATTATTTATTCTCCTTACATTTTCTTTCATTTTTTTATTGTTACTCTCTCTCTCTCTCTCTCACTTGCTCATTCATAAATAATGGTATTTTTGAAGAAATAGCTTATATTTCCTATATATTTATTTATTTATTGATTTTAACTAATTTTAACTATTTCTTATAATCCCGTGATTTAGTTGAAATGACCATATATATAGGGACAGAGGGAGTATTTTATAAAATTGAATCAAATGAACGAGAAATAAGCTGATTCACATACCTAACAGACTCATATATTGGAATATGAGAATATGAAATGATTATATGTGTGTATCTTATATTATTGTCAGATTTTACTTACTGCTGCAAATCAGTAACTTGTATGTTGCTTAATAAGTTTTAATTGACTGGTGAAACAAATTTGCTTTTCTGCATTTTGCGGGGTTAGTTTCTTGACTGCAAATTTTTAATTATATAAGTTAGGACAAGACCCAAAAATGTTCATCAGATCACCAATATGTAATGCTTCTCAAGTTATTTCTGTATATGATTCAATTATGTTATTCCCCTTTTGGTCCCTTTTTATATGGAACAATCTCTCTAATAGGGTTGGTCCTAAATATAAGGATTAAGGTGTTTTTTTTCTCAAATTTTAAACTAGTCTTTCTACTTTTCCTCTAGTTAAAGATGTGTTACTCATTATCTCTATAATAAATTTTCACTTATTATATCTCATTTAATCTCTTTGTAAACAAGGATATGATTAAAAGGAAAAATATATATCTTGCATATTTATCCCTTTTCAGGGAAATAGAAAATATGTTTATGGGGGGGGGAGATGTCTCTATTGATTTTCCTCTCCATTTACTCTCCATTGAGGGTATCTACCATTATATCAACTTTCAATGGTTGAAATTTATCAAGGTAGATTTTTATTGTAATGATATTCTTTACATATTATTAAATCTTAATCATTAAAAATTGATCTAATTGTACATACTCTTAATGAAGAGTAAATGGAGAGGAAAATCAATAAAGACACCCATCTTCCTTTTATAGGAAGACGATGGCTATACGTGTATGGAACCTGATACAAGGGAAAATAGCAAGCACTCAAAGCTCAAATTCGTATGTTCTGATGATGTAATGGATAACACTGATACGTGTATGGTTTCGCATATAAATTTTAAGGTCTCCTCCCTCTTCATACAAATCTTACTAAAATATCACAAGAAACTTGACATGACCATAAAAAGCTCAAGTCATCCCAAAGAAAAAATACATTGCCATTTGAATACTCAATACTAAATTAAATTAGCGATAATTAATCTGAAAGTTTTTATAGTTTCACCCAATTTTTAATTAGTCTCTATAATTTTTATTTTTATTTTTATCATATCTTTATACTTTTATATGTTTTTAATCAGGTCATGGTAGTTTCTTTTCTTTTTATCAAGTCTTTATTATGCCACTGGATTTTTAATCAAGCCCTTCTAAGCCATTTTTATTTTTATTTATTAATTTAAGTGAAATTTAAATAAAAAAATAATATTAAAATATAATTTATGAATAATATTTTAAAATTAATAACTATATAATTCAAAAAATAATTAATATAAGTAATTAATAATCCTTAATTAGTTATTATTCTATTCTTTTTTAAGAAAAAATTATTATTATTATTATTATTATTATTATTATAAGAGTAAAGGTGCAACTAATGTCAAACTCTTATCTCATTTTCACACTTTTTAGAGTAAAGGTGCTTGCATTACATAACACATACTCACACAATAACATATATGCTTGCTTAGTGTTTCAAACAATATATTTATGGCCATAGCATAAACAGAAGTAGAGCTTCAATCATTCATATATTTTTCACATAATCAAGCAAAACAATAACATGTATCAATACACTAGCACAAATATCAAATACATGCAAGAAAGGTAAGTTCCCAACCTTAAGTCTTTTCTCCTCAAAATGTGTGCATCGATTTGCGTGCCAACCCCTCAATCTCTCTACTTGGTCCTAAAATGTCAAATGTACCATTTAGACATTTTCATAGTGTTTCTGGGGGTTATACGAGTCTATATTGAAAAATGACCAAAATGCCCTCGGGACCCCGTCCCCGTCGGACCCAGTCCAACCGTACTTTTCCCAAAATTTTAACCCGGGCTATTCTAACATATTTTCACCCAAAGAATCCATTTTGACCTCAATTTTCTCAAATTACAGTCCTTTACCCCTGGTAGCCCCCTATGTGAGGATTTTAAGGCTATTTTTGTTATTTCACTTTCTATGGCTTTTCGCACTTCGAACCCAACATGAACTCTACACTAGGGATAAGCATAAAACCTGAAGTCCGGTCTGACCCATCTTGACCCTTTTCGGTCTAGTCCAACCCGATGGAAGAAAACGCAACTCGATGGGACAACTAGATTGATCAGACCAGACTGGGTCATCGAGTCAGACCGGGTTTCAGGCTGAGCATTATGACACTTATTCCAGTCCAGTCCAGCCCGGTGCCATTTTTTTACATATATACTTATTTATTATACTAAGCTCATTGATTATGACTTTTTGTCCTTTTTTCCACTTCATCTCAAACATTCTCTCTCTCACGAGCTCTCAGCCTGAACCTTTCAAACTTCATATCTGAAAGCCACCCCCCACTCTCTCTCGGCCTTCACCCTTCAACACTACAAATCTTGTCTTAGCAACTCATCAATGATTCGAAGTCATGGGTAGCAGTTGATGCCTTCGTTTCCCTCCTCCCTCACCAACAGCGAGACCGCAAGCTATTATCTGTTGTGTTGTTCGTTTCTTTTTTTTTCATTTTTTTACCTTTATAATCTTCTAAGAATCTTCTATTCCTCATAGATTTAGATGTGTGGCTGAAATATTTATTGATTATAATTGATTTGATTCTTTCTCCTAAATTTTTTCGAGTGTTTTGTATTTTTTTTACTGCATATGTATTCACCTTTTCAGTGGGCTCCTTCTATCTATTTTTTTTCTCATTGCTGAAACCCTTTTTTTTAAAATTATGGTCTAGTAGACCAGTCCCTAACCCGAGAGACCAAACCCAGTCTGGTGTGGCATCGGGTTTCTCCTATACTGGACCAGACCTTAGACAATAAGTTCAAACCCGAAGTGATTTCAAACCAGACCTCGGGTTGAGAGTGAACCCGATCCAATCTGGTCTTTGAGCAACCATACCCTACACAATTTTTCATTCTAAATACAATGGAATCATCAAAAACACCAAAATCTAGTCCAAACATAACCTAAAACAGATATGGACGAAATTCCATAAAAATTAGAAAAAATGGAGTTTTATGATTTCAATCCATAAAACACCTTCTTATCACCTTTAATCACTTGTTTAACCACTTAATTACTCTTCCCTAAGGAACAAAAAACCGGACCGGTCAATGAACCGGTCACGGAATAGGTTCAATGGTTAATGGTTCAACCGGGATCAAACCGGTCATATTAAAATATTACAATTTATTAGTAACAATATATATATTAATATATTCTTAAACTTCTATAGATAAAATCAATTGATTATGTTATATTTTATTACTTGAATCATTAAAAATTAATTGACTAAAATATTATATATTATATGTATATAATATATAATATTTTTTCATTTAATCTTTTTATTTTTTAAATTTTTGTATCCTTGAAATTAAAATTTGTTCTTATAATTTAGTAAAATATTATAGATTGTATGTATATCAGTTTAAATCTATTGTTTTCTTTCTTTTTCAGCCTTTTTTTGAATCGGATATCTCATTTTTCAAAAAAAGAAAGAGTAAACCAGTTGAACCAATGACCCACCGGTTTTGGACCGGTTCGACCGGTTTCCACCGGTTCAACCTTTCCCCCTCTGAAACAGCAAACCATACCGAAAAGAGGACCGGTTCACCCGTTTTCTGGTCTGACCGGCCGGTCTGGTTCGGTTTTTCACACCATGCTCTTCCCATATGATTAATTCAAATTTGGGCAGCACTTCCCTTTAGGATTTGAGCTCCCCAAAATTACAAAGTCATGAAAATCAAGCCAATAACCAACCAAATCACCAACAACAAACATAAATCAACATATTAGCAAAGAACGAAAAATCGGATCGAGCAATGAACCAGTTACAGCACAGGTTCAAGGGTTAATGGGTCAACCGAGGTCTAACCGATAGTTGAACCGTCATATTAAAATATTATAATATATTAGTGGCAATATATATTAATATTTTCTTAAACTTCTATGGATAAAAATAAAGATTTTTAGAAAAAGAATGCTTAAAATCTATTAGGATTAGTTATAATGCCTATACTTATGTAATGATATCTCATTTCCTATAATTATTATATCTTTTTAAATAATTTTTTCATTATTTTCTTCATTTTTTTAGATTTATTCTTTCTTTACTTACTTTTCTCTTCATTTTGGTCTTTAACATTCCATTTTCCCCTAAAACATTAGCACAAAATAACAATTAAAAAATAAAAAAAATGAATCATGTTCAACCAGTTGAACCACCAGTTTTACCGGTTATAAACGGTCCAATCGGTTTTACGGTTCAATAAGCAAATCAGACCGGATCATTGACCGGTTCCTGGTTCAGCCAGTCGAACTGACCGGTCCGGTCCAGTTTTTTGTTCACTGCATATTAGGCAAGGTTTTATGATTTACCTTTGATTCCTCCTCTTTCTCTCTCTAAAAAGTCCTCTCTCTCCTTCTTTCCTTATAATTTTGCTTGCTAACCATGATATTCATCGAAGAGAAGAGATTAGAAAATGTGTTATACAAATTAAAAAGCAAGAACACTTGAAATCACAAGATTTACCTTAAATTTTTACCTCTTGTGTTCTCTTGCTTCTCTATCTCTCAAGCTCTCTTCTCTCTCTATTCTTGGTGGAGAATGACGTGAAAGTGAAAGGAAAAAGATGAAGGATGACCTCATAAAAATATCCCACCTTTTCCTTTTAATTAATAAATGGTGGCATAATGGATTTATGACATCACTTGTACTTTGGCTCTATCTCTTTCTAAGTATGACATAACTCTTCCATTACATTCCAACCAAATTTCCTTCCCTCTTCCCTTGGCCTTAAACGTCCAAAGGTTCTTCATAATCCCATTTGGGCTTCATCCAATTTGTCTAACCAAATGCACAAGTTTATATTATTTTAATCTTAATTAAATATGTGCCCAACTTCAACAATTATTATATATTTATCGTGGCTCAAGATGATGCCACTTGGCATATTTATGAGCCAAATAATTATTTTCCCCTCTTATTTCCTCATTCCACAATTCACACAATTGTCAACCCATTTTATTTTTTAATTTTTGGAATAGTTGGCCTTCTTGGCAGATTTTCTACCATAACTTTGAAAAATCATAACTAAATTTATAGACATTGTTTCGGAGCGATTCCAAAGGCTATGGAACTTTTATTGAGTCTAATTTCAAGAAAAAAAAATATGTACTTTAGGCAGTTGGAAGCACATCATTCCCATATTTAATTTTTTTGACCGCTACTCCATAAAATAATCAATTTTGCTGGGCAAACTTCAAAAATTCATAACTTTTTGTATATAGCTCTAATTGATTCATGTGACCTATCAAATTAAAGTTTAGGATGTTTACTTTCATCCTGTAAAATTTCATAATTTTTGCTCATCATTTAGTCTTCAAAAACCTCATTACAATCTCACTACCTCACATGAAATTTCACTGAAAGCATAATCACTTTCTTCAAAATTCACCATTTTATTTTGTTTAATGTCCCAAAAATATAATAAACATTAGAGAATAGATTTGAGACACCTATTAAACCGAGACTTAGTAGTTCACTTACTTCAGGCTTATTTTCAAACCCTCAATCCTAAACTTTGGAGTATTACAGCTAGCATCTCGAACTAGCATTCAGAACTATTTTTCAATGTGTAATTAGCATTTTAAAGTATTTAGTGGTGTATTTTTAACTATGAAGTAATTAAATTGGAGCATTTGTGTCCTTACCAAACAGAATGTTCACGCCGTTTTAAAAAAACAAAAAAGTTTCACCCACGAACGCTTCAATCACCCTCTCCAAATTTCCAAGTCTGTCTTCACCGTCCTCTCCAATCAAAGCCACCGGGAAGAACATTGGTCGGTAGCCTTGTTCACATCAGCGGGAAACCTGAGGCCTCTGAGACTCCAAAACTTCCGAAACTCGGACGGTGTCATATCCGATAACAGAGTCACACCGTGAACTGCTATTGGGTACAGATTCTGGTGTCGCCGAGCTCGGCGTAGGTTAGCCTTGAATATATTGAACCTGTAATCGTGCTCTTCCTTAGACCCATAATACTTCCCGAAACTAAGCATGAACAGAAAAAAATGCTCCTCTGTACCCAATCGGTGATCGCCGTCGACCACTTGACGGATCATGGGGTCGGCGTCAATCTCGACGGAGGAGACGCTCGCCGTCTCTGACAAGACAACGGAGACAAAGAAGAGTGAGAAGACGACATGGGAACTTGAGAGATACATATTCATTTGGCCACCGGTTGTCTCACCTTCGTCAATGACGAAAGAGGGGAGCAAGACGGGGTTTTGGCAGGGCTGAGGAATCTGTCTTCTGTGAGTGACATTCTCTGGGACCCGTATAGAATGCGAGGGCAGATTTGACTCCAGCATCAATATATAATCCATATTCAAATATACGTTGAATTAAAACATATGAAGAATATTAACATTTGAATTATAATAATAAATATTTCTAAAAATATAATAGAATTATAATTAATTAATTAATAATTACTCATTAATTATAGTAATTATTTTTTGAATTATATAATTATTAATTAAAATTTATTATATTTTAATATTATTCATTTATTTAACTTTCAAATAAATTAATAAATTAAAATTAAAAAACCTATAAGAATTTAATTAAAAATCTGGTAAAATGATAAGAACCTGATTAAAATATGTAAAATTATAAGGACTTAATAAAAAAACTATAGGGACTGAATTAAAAATTAGTTGAAACTATAAGGATCAACAGATTAATTATCCTATTAAACTCCGTCAATTATCTTTTTTTTTTTTTTACAGAGAATTTCAGAAAAATAAATTTAAAAAAAATTACAAAAAAATGCATTCATAAGTATTTGAAAAACTAGAAACTTCAAAATTGGAATGCTATATGCCTTAAAATTCCTTGTCCTTAAGTCGTCTATAGAGCTGATTGTTCAGAATATTATGAGTATTATAAGAAGATCATGAGAAAGAGGAAGAGGAGAGCATCTTCTTCCAATAATGCCTGAAAAATGCCCACATTAATAAGTGAATTTCTTCCTTCTTTCTTTCTTCGGTGTTCTTTTGGTCTAACGATGCACAGACCATATTAAATCAAGATAATTTATATAAAGTTTTTCCTTTCTTCTCTATGATTAAAATTAACAGCATATACATACACACACACACACATATATATATATAACTTTACATAACTTGCAATTTAGGGACTTAAATCTGAGTTGTGTAACGTACATTAGGAACTCGCTTGCATTCACTAAATCCTTCTTAGATTATATGCCCTATTCATATAGTGAATTAAAAACACAAGAAATCCATTGGACAACTAGACCAAATACGTGCTGGCCAAAACAAAAAACTAGACCAAATTCATGCTTATTTGGGAAGTACAGAAAAGTTCTTTTCCAAAATTATCAAAAAACAAAAAATCTTTCCATTAATTGTGACAGTGACCAGAACGATGCTAAGTATCTTTCTGACTATTAGATCCAATGTCTAGAAATGGCATGAAAAAAATAGTGGGATTAGCATCCTAGCTTCCAAGTAATATGCTGCTACCACTGTTTAATTAATCTTCCCTACATCACAAGCTCATTGAATACAAATGAGCTAATGTTTCCTATTGAAACAATTACAATTCTCTTCAATTTCACCCCTTTTCTAAGTTACTTTGGAACTCAAACTAAATCTCAATTTTGCTCGTGTAGACTTAGTAAATAAACTTATGAAAAATTCACTTGTAGGTGGGATGATGTGATGCATCAAGCTTCTATACCTACATATTCTCATGACAAGACCAAAAAAACATATGACTTTAGTTTGAATTATTACATAAGATGACTTCATTAAACTAAAAATACAATAAAGAATAAAACATTCAACTTGCTAACCGAAGCAAGACACCCACCACCACCCCAATAGGTACTAGATTTTGCACATCATGTTTTAATACCAAACTCTGATACCATGTTATAGAAATAGGGTTAGGACTTGGTATCAGACTAGGATTGTAAAACCCTCTTGACTTTGAACCAAAGTTTGTCTTGTAATTATGGAACTTTATTCATGGAATAGAGTCTCATATGTGTTATGTCTTATTTTCTTTGTATTTTGTCAATCTCACCCCATCATGCACATTATAAGACAAAAAACATGTGAATTTAGTTTAAATTATTAAATAAGATGGCTTTACTAGGCTAAGAAAAATGATAAAGAATGAAGCATTCAAATTGCTAAACGAAGTAAGATGCTCTCCTCAATCCCAAGAGGCATCGGATTTTGTCCATCATGTTCGGATACCAAGCTCTAATATTATAATTGGTCTACTCAAAACTTTTTTTCAAGATGATAAATTTCTTGTTTATCTTTAGAAATCATTTTCTTTTGTTTATCAATATACCTAACAAATCTTGTGTGAATTGCAGCATGCTAAAGAGTATGTAGGAAAGATAATGAAAAGATTAAAGAAGAAAATGCATGGACAAGTGAGTTTTCTTGTAAATCATCGATTTCTTTTAATGGTTTAAATTATAGATGTACATTATGTTATAGTCTAGTTATATTTTTTTTCAATATTAGTCCTCAATATTGAACATGACTCATCGGTTTCCTTTCTCTAGCAGATGCTGAAACAATTGTTGTATCTCTTGCAATTAGGAAAAAAGGCTTACAAAGACACATGGTTTTGGCTCTTACTCATT
The DNA here is from genome assembly GCA_963855925.1 of Inga laurina. NCBI lineage: Eukaryota > Viridiplantae > Streptophyta > Magnoliopsida > Fabales > Fabaceae > Inga > Inga laurina. The sequence goes on along the minus strand of OY979703.1, from coordinate 39,129,306 downwards.
TATATGCCCAATGATGGGAAATTTATTTTTGAGACAACAATAGTAAAAAATTATTCTTTTATGGTTTGGACATTATGTTTTGTCTAGAGGCTAAAGTATGTTCACTTAATGTGCTTTTCAATTTTATAGGACTTGAGTTCCTGTTGGATCTTCTAGAATCTACAAACCCTAAAGAGAAATGTGAGGCTTTAATGGCACTTCACTCGTTTGTTATTAGAACCACATTTGTCTCTCCCTTTGGTGTTTCTTCTCCATCCGGGTGAAGTTTTGTTTATGTCACATTTTCTTACCTCATTCATTTATTTGAATAAGGAGAAAAAAATATGTGTTATGTTTATCTAGAATATAAGAATATATTTCAGTAAATCATTTGAATGTATCATTCATAGTCTAGCTTCTATCAAAACATTGCTTTTGTAGGCTTAGTAAGTAAACTTCTAAAAAAATGCACCTATAGTTAGGACGATGCGACTCATCAAGTTTTTGTACCCACATATTCACATGACAAGACCAAAAAAACATATGAATTTAGTTTAAAGTCTTTGCCGAGCTTAAAAAATAATAAAGAATAAAGCATTCAACTTGCTAACTGAAGCAAGACACCCGCCACCACCCTAAGGGGTTTTGAATTTTGCCCATCATGTTTTAACACCAAGCTTTGATACCATATTATAAAAACAGGGTCAAAACTTGGTATTAGACTAGGATGCACAAACCCTCTTTGCTCTGAACCAAAGTTTATGTCTCCTAATTATGGAACTTTATTCATGAAATAGAGTCTCATATGTGTTATGTCTTATTTTTCTATGTATTTTGCCAACCTTACTCCATCGTTCCCCAGACTATGGTATCAGAGCATGATATGTTTGAATATTCCCTAGCCCAATAAACACACATTTGAATTGTTTCACATTAGCTAGACAAAATTTTTTTTTCTCTCATTGTATTGACAGAACCATAAAAATATCTAATTAGGAGTAGGTACTCAATACAAGCAGTATAAATGGATAGGGTTGAAAAGCAGTAAAGATTAAAGGAAAAATGGAACTTGATCTTTGACTAAAACTCTTTAGATTGTTTGATGTTATATGAATTTTGAACATGTTCAATTGAAATTCATTATTGTATTTCATCAAAAAAATCCTTGTTGTCGTTCAATTCGGTGCCAAGTTTTCTTCTTCTACTTCTTTTCCTTTGTTTTTTGCCTTCGTCGTTTGTCCTTCCAATCCAACACTCTATTTTTCTTAATTAATGCAATGCCTTTCAAATTGATTCACAATGGATTTAGGTGTAGCTAGTTCATATCAACATATGTATTCTAATTTCATCTATCGAAAGGCAAGAAAGGAAAGTGAAAGATGGAGAGAGTAAATTAGGTCACTTTAGATATCATGTGACGAAAATTTGCAAAAAGTGGAATGGTACATTTTTCATTAATGTGAATCAATATTTATACAATATTATCACAACTAACTCTGGTTACTACATAACAAAAAGTGAGTTTAACTTGGTAACCTAAACTGTTACTCTATACTTGACAGCCTAAGGCCGTTCCGACAGAAACTGACTCTATAGAATAATTCTAACCTCAATTGATAAAAATAAAAATAAAATTAAAGAAATAGACCCATAATTCTACAAAATGGCGTTAAAACTCCTGTCAGGAAATAAAATTTTTTTTTTTCCGGAATAAACTTTTCCATAAACTACTTTATTTCCCAAAATAATTGTCTATAAAAATTCCTTAATTATTTTGTGTGTTTATATATTTTAAATAATTATTTTTTCTTTACTTTTATAAAATTTTGGCCTGAAAATAAGCTATTGACTAAATAAATTATTTTTAAGGCTTTTTAATTTTTAAATGACATCCCTAAACCTTACATATGCTTTGTAAATATCTTTTAAAATTGTTGGATGTTACATCACATACCTATCTAACATCTCTAAGTTAAATCTAGAAACAACTAAATGTGATTATACAAGATGTAAATTAACAAAAACAAAAATAAAAATAAAATTAAAAATCTTCTATGCTTCATAATTTGGGCGTGAGTCCAACATGAGCGTGTGATTGTTTTGATAAATAAGTTGTCTCTAAATTATAATACGGGAAAATTCCATAAAAATACAATGAAAAATGGGAAAAAATAAATTGGTGTTGTGAATTTATCAAATCCCATATTAGAACTGAAATAGGAAGTTGGGATTTCTAATTCTAACCCAATGACCAAATTGCCCTGAGTTATGTTGTAAAACATGAAAGTGAAATCGTTAATATAAAATCTGATGTTAATATAAATACCGATGCTATTATTGACTCCTGAAACTTGTGCCTCAAAATTATCCATGGATTTTGGGATATGAAGTTGTGACACATGAAAGTAAAGTAAAATTTAATATTGTTAATATAAATATAGATGTTATTGACCCTTGAAATTTGTGTCCTCAAAATTATCCTTAGTTTTTGGGATATAAAGTTGTCAAACATGAAAGTAAAATTGTTAATGTAAAATCTGATGTTGTTATTGATCCCTGAAACTTGTACCCTCAATTCAAGGCATTTTGGTCATTTAGTTAGAATTAAAAATCTCAGATTCCTACTTCAATTCTGACTTGAGATTTGGTAAATTCACAACACCAATTTATCTTTTTCCATTTCTAATTGTATTTTTCAGGAATTTTCCCTTATAATATTGTTGGACCTCCCAGTTTACTTTATTTATTTTTTTGGAATAACATCGAATAATAGAAATCAAGTCCCTTAACCTGTGTAAATATCTTTCTCAAGTTAATGGCTAATTGTGCAAGCAGAAATGCCACCCACCATATCTGGACAAGATCTCATATTCTCAAGTTTGAGCACACATTGATATGTTTGTGTGTGTGCACGTGTTTAAATTACATTAAATTGAAAAAACAATCTTGCTCAAGAAAATGGTTAATAGAAGTTGCAACCGATCCAACAATAATTCAATTAGTTTGCAAAGAAGGAGTACGTGTACAGGCCATCTGTTCATCAGGCGCTCAGGTCTAACCTTGTATATATCATTTAGAAGCGGCACAATCTCATGATATTCTTAAAAAATAGTAAAAAAAAAAAAGGGGGGGGGGTTAAGATGCAAATTTACCTTGAAATTTTTTACTGAGAAAAATGTTGTCCCATAAGTATTAAAATGGAGCAATGTTATCCTTTACCATTAAAAAGTTAATGGTTAACATCAATGTTTTAACAATGGACGTCAGTTTTTTAACGGTTTGAGCCAAGATTGCTATGTTTTGAAACTTTTAGGGTGACATTTAACATGAAAAAACTTCTGTGGTAACATTGCTTCTCAGAGAATACTTTCGGGTAAATTTGCCCCTTAACCCAAAAAATATAAAATTGCAAAATTTTATGTCGGTTTAATACCATAATACATAACATTTTATCTTGAAGTTAGTTATCAAAATAAAAAATGGTGAAGGAATTGAGAAAATTTGGGTAGAGATACCAGTCACTTGGAACAAGTTTGAATGCACTTCGCATAACACAAACAAGGGTTTGAAGCTATGAGAACATTAAATTGAGTGTAGATAGTCATATGCAAGTTAAACACTATACTTCTTAAGCAAAATTATTTCCTCAAAAGCGTCATCAATATAAAATTTTTTTAAAAAAAATTATTCATAAGTTATATAATTCACAAGTTGTAAAGAATAATACAATAAAAATGTCTGGTTTGGTGATAAAATCAGAAAGCAATCACATACAAATATAGTGACACACTAGCTCTTGTACACAAACACTAGTATAGAAGAAAAAAGAAAAAGCAGGACATAGCATAGTTATCATGTACGTAGGTAACAATAAGCATCCTGTATAGGTAAATGCATGTTAATTCCTTAGTTGACAATCTACAATGCACACCTATTGAAGAACTATATTTCAGATGGCTTAGCTTAGGGGTAAAGAACTATATTTTCTCATGGGACAATTTAATAGGCTACAAGATAGTCATCATCTAGAAATTGAGAAGTCACAAAGAATAGCATCGCATGCATACCCATATTCCTTAAGATTTCCCTTGCCTTCCTTTTGGTTTGAAATCCTCTGGCTTAGCTAGGCAAGTTGAAGGTGAATTCACCTCGTCTGAAAGTCCTACTGCCAATTGAAACTTTCCAGCTCTACTCAAGTTTGCAATTGGTGATCAATAGATGTATATGGAAGGATGAATCTTCGTTGTCTTCATATGCCTGAAAAGTTCCAAAAATGCCTCAACATTTCCTGATGGACCAAAACTATCGACCAATGCATTATATGTAAGCAAATTGGGTTCAACTCCAATCTCAACAATCTTCCTTAAGTATAATAAACATATCAAATCTTCCAACCCTTCGAAAGCTATGCTGAAAGAAATGAAATCGGGGACAATATCAACTTCCTCCATATATAGAAAGTCACTAAGCATTTCATCCCAAGACCTGAACGACCTAAAATATCTAATACATTATTGTACGTTATCAAATCCAGGCTAAAATTCGCTCTTTTAAGGTGATCATATTTAAGCAATGCCTTAACCTTCTGCCCACTTTTGGCAAAGGACCTTATCCTTCTACAAACTTTTGGCAAAGGAAAAAATTATTCAGTTCACGATTGATGTACTTGAATGAGTCATCTCCAATACTTAAACAAATCTTAGTAGCTCCACACTTTCCCCATCCCTATGAAAGCTTTGGAGAAGTTAAGATACACAGTTGTACCTATGGACTCATCGGACAACAGCAATTTCTTGAAAATTTGACATGAAAGATCAACATCATTCTTCTGGCCATCCCTATGAAAGCTTTAGAGAAGTTAAGATATAGATTCATCGGACAACAACAATTTCTTGAAAATTTGACATAAAAGATCAACATCATTCTTGTGACTAGCCAGTACTAATAGGCGGGCATACAACTTAGAGGAAAAGTACAAGTTCTTCTCAAGCAACACTTGTAGCATTTTTCTTGCAGCAGATTCCCTGTGTAGCACATCTTATCAATGCATGCAGAACAGACTTCCATAATTGGTGTCGATTCATTTTCAATGACCGAAAGAAAGTCATTCGATACTTCATCTGAGATACTATCTTTATCCGGTTATGCATCTGTCGTAAGGTAGCTGAAATTGCAAATGAGTCAACTTTGACAATTTTAGGTCAACGATATTCAAATGAACTGACATAAAAGGACATGATAAAGACCAGTGTATCACAAAATCATATATTCTATTAAAATTTCAAATTAAGGGAAGTCCAAGAGGACCTAGCATAAAACCTGTTTATTCAATGGCATTGTCTAATGTCCTATCACCAAGTAAAATAATGTAGAAACATAATAAGGTCCAATGTAGGTGCCGAAGCCCCAATTGAGTAAGCTGACATAGAACACAACTTGATATAAGCATATATTACTGAAGAATATTAGTTTCTTTTCTATAAACTACTTGAGTAAATTTTTAATTTAATTTCTCAATTTACAGGGATAACAATTTTCAACTTATAATAAATGAACAATGAACTAACCAAAAGAGCATTTGATTAGTCAGTCTCAATCTACATTAGCTTTTAGCATTACAACATGTTAAGATGCTATTGCTACCTAGCAAGCTCATTTAAAGTTTTTTTTTTTTTTTTTTTGCACTCTTGTCCTCCCAAGCATATCAAAGAAGATTTCTGGAACTTATTACACTCCTTCATAAGGAAAACAGTCCAAATTTTTGTAAAAGAAAAACACTAATTAGTCAAAATTCAGTTAGAACCAAAAAAAAATGTTTCTTAATACCAAGAAACAGCATAATCTACTATGCTGACAACACATTTTTTGCTGTTGTCCCCTTTGAAATTTAGGCCATGTAGGATATATCACTTTTTCTTTCTTAATTGTCAATCCCAATTATCAATATATATATATATTGACAAAAGCAAATACTTTTGTCCACTCTTTGAAACTTTTTCAAGATTCAACCCATTATGAATAACATAGAACAGATCAATCCGTTAATCTCATTAATAAACTAAGTTTGCAGAAATCCCTAGTATAAGTGACGATGTTAAACACCGAATGCCTTTTCTGGATTCACTAGGCACATATTGAGAATAAACAATTCTCATTTTGCCAAAAGGACTATTAATAGACAGAGAAACAGAGAAAGTAAACAAGATTTTTGTGGGCAAAGAAAGCAAAATTCTGATCTTGCCAAAAGGACGATTAACAGCTCCCTTGCACATTAGAAAATTTAAAGAATGAAATCATGCTTTCTTCTTAAGTGAAATTTACACTCATCATCTACTAATTCTAAAAATAGGTGAATGGAAACTCGACACGCTGGGTTGAATCTGGAATAGAGGGAAATGCATGAAAGAATAAGCTGGACATGTCTCCCAGCAGCAAACATGCATCTATTAGCTACCAACCATAGAACTTAGCACCGAAGCTGTCTATCATAGCAATACTCAATCTATTAGTTTATGGTTTGAGGCGGCCAGAAACTGAGAAGGTGAAGTTTAGGGCAGAGAGAGTCTAAAGAACAGAGGAACAGAGAAAGAGGGACAAATCTGCTGAGGCTGTGAAAGCGAGACCAAAGGAAGTGAGAAGATATGAATTATAAGACAACAATATCCATGAGAGACGAAGTCCTCCAAAAACGCCAGAGGAAGGCACAAGAGAGCCGAAGCTCTCACCCTACCTGGCCAGTCTATTATATATATATATATATATATTATTAACTAGAGTACTAATTAATAGTTAAAATTAATCATGATAAAAAATACATATATTGATTTCATTAGCATTAAATTTAAAATAAATTGAAAATGTGTTAACTACATAATATAACTAGTAATTTTTCTTTACAATTTATACACATTAATTTTACTTTATTTTGATTTGGCCCTTCTTAAATTTTAATGTATTAATTTTTCAAATAAAACAATTCAAAGTTTTGTGATGTATTACTGTAAGACAATTAAACCCACGCTTGGTAGTGATTATAAAAGTGATCCTTTGCTAGGAAAAGTTGAAAACAAAAAGAATTCCTCTCCATTAAATTTAACTCACCATCAAACTCTTTATATATCCATTTGCCTTATCATCCTCCTTTATATTTCTCTGGTCTCCTTTATATATCTCACCTCAGTCAGATTCTGGAGTTGCAGTCAGTGATCGGCCTCTGATCCTCTTCTATCGATCTCTCTCATATTCAAGATTGCTCTCCTATTCTGCTTCATCTTTCTGATCATGAAATGCAGAGGAGAGTTGAGGCTGTGGGGATTTAAGGGCCTAAATGACCATTTTGCCCTTCCCTTATAATTTTGTTTGCAACTTCATCCCTTGATTGAAGTGATGAGAACATTAAATTAAGTCCAGAAAGTCATATGCATATTAAACACTGTATTTCCTAAGTCAAAAGTATTGCCTCAATAGTGTCATCATGCAAAATATAAAAAATTATTAATAAGTTATACCATTCATAAGTTGTAAAGAACAATACAATAAAAATGTCTAGTTTGCTGATAAAATCCGAAAGCAATCACGTATAAACATAATGATACACTATCTGTTGTACACAAGTAAAGAAGAAAAATGAAAAGGTAGGACGTAACATTCTTCCTTCTAGAATCCCTAGCATTTCATCATGTACATAGGTAACAATAAGCATCCTCTACAGATAAATGCCTGTTAATTGATTAGATGACAATCTAATGTGCAAACCTATTGAAGAACTAATATTTCAGATAACTTAGCTTAAGGGTGCTACACACCTCATGGGACCATTTAATAGGCAATAAGTTAGTCGTTATCTAGAAATTGAGAAGTCACAAAGAATAGCATCCCATACATACCCATGTACCTTAAGATTTCCCTTGCCTTCCTTTTGGTTTGAAATCCTCTGGCCCAGCTAAGCAAGTTGAAGGCGAATTCATCTCATCTGAAAGTGCTGCTGCCAATTGAAACTTTCCCGCTCTATTTAAGTTTGCGATTAGTAATCGATAGATGTATATGGAAGGACGAATCTTCATCATCTTCATCTGCCTGAAAAGTTCCAATGATGCCTCAACGTTTCCTGATCGACCAAAACTATCAATTAATGCAGTATATGTAAGCAAATCTGGTTCAATTCCGCTCTCAACCATCTTCCTTAAGTAAAATAAACACATATCAAATCTTCCAACCCTTCGGAAGCTGTTGATTATAGTGTTGTAAGAAATGAAATCTGGCACAATATCAACTTCCTCCATAGATGCAAACTCACTAAGCATTTCATCCACACTACCTGAACGACCCAAAATATCTAATACAGTATTGTATGTTATCAAATCCAGACTAAAATTCATTCTTTTAAGGTGATGAAATATTAACAATGCCTTATCCTTCTGCCCACTTTTGGCAAAAGCAAAAATTATCCTGTTTACGACCGGTGTACTTGAACGGGTCATCACTAATACTTCTTTAACAAATCTCAGCAGCTCCACATTATCACTCATCCCTATGAAAGCTTGGGAAAAGTTAAGATACACGGTTGTGCCTATGGATTCGTTGGACAACAGTAATTTCTTGAAAATTTGAAATGAAAGATCAACATCATTCTTCTGACAAGCCAGCACTAATAGGCGGGCATACAACTTAGAGGAAAAGTGAATGTTCTTCTCATGCAACACGTGTAGCATTTTTCTTGCAGCAGAAAGATTCCCTGTGCTGCACATCTTATCAATGCATGCAGAAAAGACTTCCATACTTGGTGCCGGTTCATTTTCAATGACCGAAAGAAAATCATTCAATACTTCATCTGGGACACTATCTTTATCAGGGTGTGCATCTGTCGCAAGGTAGCTGAAATTGCCAATGAGTCAAACTTTGACAGTTTAAAATCAACTGTATTCAAATGAACTGACATAAAAGGACGTGAAAATTACCAATGTATCACAAAATCATATATTCTATTAAAAGAAGTTCAAATTAAGGGCAGTTCAAGAGAAGCTAGCATAAAACCTGTTTATTCAACGGCATTGTCTAATGTCTTATCACCAAATTAAATAGTGTAGAAACGGAATAAGCTCACATGTAAACTGAACATTTGGCTGCTGAAGCCCCAAATGAATCAGCTAACATAGAACAGAACTTGACATAAGCTTAAATTATTGAAGAATATTAATTCTTTTCAATAAACCATTTGAGTAAATTTTTAAATTTAACTTCTCAATTTACAGGGATAACAATTATCAACAAATAACAAATGAACACTGAAGAATGAATTAAGAAGAAGAGTATTTGATTAGTCAGTCTCAATCTATATTGGATCAATGAGCTCAGATTTCATTGATATATCAAAATGGTAAGATTACAAACTATATATATAGATAAACAGAGCGAGAGAGACGCAGAGACTGAAGGAGGAAATAGATAGAGATTCAACAATTACAACTTAAAGTCAATAACAAGAGAGATTGAAGGGATTTTGTCTTTGACTTTTAACACTCCCCTTCAAGCTGGAGAGTATATGTCAATCATTCCCAGCTTGCACCGAAATCCTTCAAATTTAGTTCTGCTTAGTGGTTTTGTCATAATATCTGCAATTTGGTCTTCAGATCTGATGTAAGATAGATTCATGATACCTGCTTCAATCTTTTCCTTAATGAAATGTCTATCTATCTCAACATGTTTTGTCCTATCATGATAAACTGGGTTCTTGACCATTTCAATGCTGGCCTTGTTATCACACCACACTTGTATTGGTCCCTCATGTGGAATCCCCAACTCCTTCAGTAACCTGATGATCCAAATTCCCTCACGTACTCCATTGTTAACAGCTCTTAGTTCGGCTTCAGCACTGCTTGTTGACACCACAGTCTGTTTCTTGCTTCTCCATGTAACCAGATTTCCCCACACATATGTGCAATATCCTGAGATTGACCTCCTAGTCTCCCTGTCTTTTGCATGGTCTGAATCAGTGTACATCTCAATATTTCTGATAGTGCCTTTCTTAAAGAAGATCCCTCTTCCAGGATTAAACTTCAGATAGCTTAGGATTCTATATACAGCCGCCATGTGTTCTTCTTGTGGTTCGTGCATGAATTGACTTACTATTTCGACCGCATAGCTAATATCTGGACGAGTGTGGGTTAAGTATATGAGTTTCCCAACAAGTCTTCTGTACCGTTCTAGGTTGACTGGGATACCTTTTGGCTTGATTTCCAAGTGACAACCTTCTTCCATTGGTGTACCTTCAGGTTGTGCCCTTAGCATTCCTGTTTCATGCAATAAATCTAGGGTATACTTTCGTTGGGATAAATCGATACCCTTCTTGTTTCTTGCTACTTCCATGCCCAAGAAATACCTCATTTGTCCGAGATCTTTGACTTGAAACTCAGCTGACAAGTCCTTTTTTAGTTGAGCAATGGATTCTTCATTGTTTCCTGTAATGACCATGTCATCAACATAGACGATCAAGATGGTGACTTTGCTATTGACACGTTTGATGAACAATGTATCATCAGCTTGTCCCTGAGTATACCCAAGACTTTTCATTGTTTTGGTGAATCTACCAAACCATGCCCTAGGAGATTGCTTAAGTCCGTATAATGACTTTTTAAGTTTACACACAGAGTTGTTAGGAGCTAGAATTCCATCTGGAATCTCCATGTAAACTTCTTCTTCCAAGTTTCCATTCAAGAAGGCATTCTTCACGTCTAGTTGGTGTAATGACCAATCTAAGTTGGCTACAATTGATAGTAGCACTTGGATGGTATTAAGCTTGGCTACTGGAGTAAATGTCTCCTGATAATCAATTCCGTATGTCTGGGTATATCCTTTTGCAACAAGTCTTGCCTTGTATTTGTTGATACTACCATCAGGATTGAATTTTGGGGCAAATATCCACCTGCATCCTACTGGTTTCTTTCCTTTGGGAAGAGTAGTAATCTCCCACGTTTTATTTTCCTTGAGTGCCCTTAACTCTTCTTCTGCAGCTTGTTTCCAATTTGGATCAGTTATAGCTTGTTGAAATGTGTATGGAATTTTTATCTGTGCACTGTTTACAGCAAAGCTTTGCATTTTCGCAGAAAGGTTACCATATGAAACAAAACGTTGAATTGGATGTTGAGTACAAGATCTTACCCCTTTTCTCAACGCAATAGGCCAACCCAGTTCTTCAGGATTTAATCCCGGATTGGAGTCATGGTCATTCCTTTGAATGGGAGAGATAGTACTACCAATGTTTGGTTCATCTTCAACTTGCATTCTGGACTCGTCCCCTTGTCGTGATTCACTATCCATTCCTGAATTGATCTCAACATTTGTTTGCAGTTCATTTGGTGAAGGTGTAGGTTCAGGTTGACTATGTGGTGATTCAGAATCAGGTTGGATAGGTCTAGGTTGGTTTGTGGGGTTAAGTGAGTCAATGGTGGCTATAAGGTTAGGTTGTGGTGATTTGGAATTTGATTGTTCCAAGATTAGCCATTCCATGTTGGTATTCTCCCCCTGAATGGGTAAGCTGGGATAATATGCTTCTTCTTCTAAGAAGACAGTATCCCTAGAGATAATAAGTTTCTTAAAAGAAGGACAATAGCATTTATACCCTTTTTGTGTGGAGGAATAGCCAAGAAATATACATTTGTTGGCTCGAGCAGAAAATTTGTTGCCATCATTTTTGTGAACAAAGACAACACAACCAAATACCTTAGGTGGTAAGGAATTGATCAGCGGGCAATGTGGAAAATGTTCAAGGAGTTTTTGGATAGTAGTGTTGTAATTGAGGATTTTGGATGGCATGCGGTTAATAAGATAGGCTGCAGTGAGTACCGCATCACCCCAGAAGATGGTAGGAACATATCGTTCCAATAATAAGCTTCGGGTTACTTCCAACAAGTGACGATTCTTTCGCTCAACCACTCCATTCTGTTGAGGGGTGTAAGGGCAGGAAGTTTGGTGATGAATTCTTCGTTGATCAAGAAATTCTTTAAAGGCATTGCTCATGTATTCTTTGGCATTATCACTTCGTAGTACCTGAATACAAGTGTTGAATTGGGTTTTCACAAAGGTATAGAAGTTCTGAAATATTTTGGCTACTTCGGATTTGTCTTTCATTAAATAAACCCATGTTGTTCTAGTGTGATCATCTATAAAAGTAACAAACCACCAAGCATTGGTGAGGGTTTTTATTCGTGCAGGACTCCAAATGTCACTATGGATCAGTGTGAATGGTGAAGAAGGAGTATAGGACTGTTTGGGATATGAAGATCTAGTTTGCTTTGCAAGTTGGCAAGTGTCACAATGGAAAGGAATTGAATTTTTATTGAATAAAGTTGGAAATACATGCTTCATGTAATCAAAACTAGGGTGACCTGAGCGACAGTGCCACAAGTGTACATCATGATTGTTAGAGTTGGAGCTAACCAGTGCTCTTCTTGCCCTTTTAGTTTGAAAGCTAGATCCTTCAAGCTAGTACAGTCCATCCCATTCTCTAGAAGTCCCAATCGTCCTCCTCGATTTTAAATCCTGAAGAATACAAAGATCATTATCAAAAATTACTTGGCATGTTCGTCCTCTAGTTAACTTGCTCACAGATATTAGATTGCAAGTGAGTGCAGGCACAAATAGAACATTTTTTATTTCCAAGTGCTTAGATAATGTGACCGTGCCAATTCCTTCAACCCTTGTAAATACTCCATTAGCTACTTTTACTTTCAGGTTTTCATGACAGAATTTCAGGTTGTGAATCAAAGTTTTGTTACCAGTCATGTGATCTGTAGCTCCGGAATCGACAATCCACGTATCTGTACTAGTCAGCAAAGAGTTGAGAGCTATGATGGAATTACCTGATTGTACTAGATTCGCACTATGAGCAGTGTTGGAATCATCAGCGGCAGGTTGAGGTGCTGCTCCATTTATATATTTCTCCTTTCGCTTGCCTCGAATATACCTTAGCACGGTTTGAGACCATTGAAGATAATTTCGTCCATTGAACCTGTGGTTAATAGCCATAATATGACTATCGGAGAGTTCTGGGGCCATTACGGTTCTGCTAGGAGTAGAGGAATACGATGAAGACGAGGTGTCTTGAGTTTCAGAATTTGTACCCGCCATAAGTGTCATTGGAGAGGCCCCGTTTGTAGTTGGATTTCTAGGGAGAGTCCCAAAAAGAGGAGGGAATTCTGAGGAATCCATGGTTCTGGAAAAATGGTGACCGGAAACAACCTCAGGCGGCGGCGCGTGTGGCACACGCGCTGTGTACGGACGGTGGCGCGTGGGTACACGCGCAGGAGTGCAAGTGTGGCGCGTGGAGTCCACGCGCTACTCAGATTCCCGCCGGACTGCTGGGTTTGGCCGATCGGCAGTTTCTGTCTCCGTCTGGGTGGGCGGTGTGCTGTCACTCGCCGGCGTTGGCGAGAAACAGTCACGCCGTCCGATCCCCTGTTTCTCGCTCACTCACGGTTCTCTCTCTCTCCTCGCCGTCTCTCACTTCCGCAGGCATCTGTCTTGGCCGCGGAACATTACTGGAGAGGCTCTGATACCATATTGGATCAATGAGCTCAGATTTCATTGATATATCAAAATGGTAAGATTACAAACTATATATATAGATAAACAGAGCGGGAGAGACGCAGAGACTGAAGGAGGAAATAGATAGAGATTCAACAATTACAACTTAAAGTCAATAACAAGAGAGATTGAAGGGATTTTGTCTTTGACTTTTAACAATCTACATTAGCTTTCAGCATCATAACATGTTAGTTGCTATGGCTACCTCGCAAACTCATTTAAAGTTGGTTTTTTGCACTCTTTCCTCCTAAGAGTATCAAACAATTTCTGAAACTTATCACACTCCTTCATACGGAAAACAGTCCAAACTTTTGTAAGAGAAAAACACTAATTAGTAAATTGCATAAAGAACAATAATTAGTAAGAATACTGTTAAAACCCACAAAAAAAAAGGGCTTCTTGATACCAAGAAGCATGGTATAATCTGCCATGCTGACAGAGAATTTTCTACTGTTGTTTCCTTTAAATTTAGACCATATAGGTTATATCTCTTTCTTTTTTAATTGTCAATCTCTATTATCAATATATATATTGACGAAAGCAAATGCTTTTGTCCACTTTTTCAAGTTTCAACCCATTATGAATAACATATAACAGATCAATCAGCTCATCTCATTAATAAACCAAACTTGCAGAAATCCCTAGTATATGTAAGTGACAAATTTAAACACCGAATGCCTCTTCTAGATTCTCCAGACACATATTGAGAATAAACACTTCTGATTTCGCCAAAAGGATGATTAACAGAGAGAAACAGAGAAAGCAAACAAGATTTCGTTGGCCAAGTTTTTAAGGATTCTATCGCACTTGACAGCTCCCTTGCACATTAGAAAATTTAAAGAAAGAAATCATGCTTTCTTCTTAAGTGAAATTCACACTCACCATCTACTTATTCTGAAAATAGGAGAACACGCGGAACGTAAACTCGACGTTGGTTTGAATCTGGGATAGAGGGAGATGCATGGAAGAACAAGCTGAATACGTCTCCCAGCAGCTAGCATGCTCGATCAAGCATCTGTTACCGACGAACTATAGAACTTACGACTGAAACTGCGAAGAAGGGCAAATATACAATGCAAGTTCGAAGAAACTTTCTGTTAAACCCGTTCCGAGATTTCTGACTAATCAATTGATTCGTAATAACTGACATGGCATCAATTCTATTGTGAACCACTAGAGTCAATGAATCGATGAGCCCTTCCTTTTGAACCACATCAGCTAAAGATGGAATGTGAGACTGAACGATTAAGGACGGATTACGAGAGATGTGTGAAAATTGTGAATAATGGGAGAGACCGCAAGACTGAAGACTGGATGGGGGGAATGAAAAATAGGATTCACTCTGCGCCGCTTTAATGGCTTTCGTTGGTTCAAGGTTCAGTCAAGTAAAGTTCGTTTGCTTAGGTTAGGAGTGGTTAGAGCTTTGTTTGTTGTACGAAGAGTGGAGGGGTGATTTAGGCTCTGTTTGGGGAAACGTTTGGAAAGAGAAAAAGTTCGGTTGAGAGAGAGAAAAGCCCAATTGAGAGAATTTGTTCTGTTTGGCATGACATTTGGAGTTGATGCGCTTAAGGAAAAAAAATAGCTTTTAGCAAAAGCTACCTGCAGGTTCTTTTTCACGGGAGAAGCAACTTCAACGTGGATGTTATAAAGTGTGTGTTTGGCAAAGCTTTTTTTAATAGCTTCTGGGGGAAAAGTGAAGAATAGCTTTTAGAGAATAGATTATGAGTAGAATAGATTATGAGAAAAAAGTGATTTTGATAAAGTTAGAGTGTTTGGATGTTATAGTCAGAATAGCTTTTTCCATTGTCAAATTACTAAAAAGGACATTAGTTTTTTGAATAATTACATGTAAGGGAGAAATTTATATTATATGCATTATTAAACATTAAATGTTTAATAAATTAAAAAAAATTCGAAATAAATTTTAAAAAAATTATAATAATAAAATTAGTCAAATATACAATATCAAAAAATATATAAAATTATTTTATAAATTATATTATTAGTCTATAATGTGGTTTAATATAGTAATAACATGTGTGTGTGAACATATGTGGTTTAAAATTAGTCAAATATATATACATATGTGTGTCTACATGTATAGTAATAACTTGTGTAACAAAAAATTAATTATAAAAGCGTAGAGATACTCATACATTTCACTGATTGGCAAAAATAGAATATGTCAACATGTAAATACAATAACATTTAACAGATTGTCAATAAAAGCGTACGTAATGAGAAGGAAAATATACATGACTAAGCTTCGTGCATATAATAAACGATTTGATCTCTTATAGAATCACGAAGAGAAGCCATATCAGATGAAGATGCAATTGATGAATGTTGTGTTGAAGGTTCTACATCGTCATCTGCATCAACATCACACAAAATACCCTCTCGATCATGGCGTCGGAAGTCAGGATCAGAAATAGACGTTCTTCTAATGAAGTTGTGTATAGCCATTGTAGCACACACAATTTTAACCTGTGTGGGGAAGCTATAGCTACGCATATTCTGTAATATTTCAAACTTATTCTTCCAAACGCCAAACGTTCTTTCTATTGTGCACCTAAGACTGGAATGTAAGTAATTGAAGGTCTCATTGTGGTTTTGAAACGTAGATGACCTCTGAAAGTCCGGGAGATGATAACGCTCGGATCTGTATGGACCAAGGTATCCAGTCGGGGTGGGATAGCCAGAATCCACCAAATAATATTTATCTTTACAAAATAAATAGGTTAGTCAATAACTATATATATATATATATATATATAATTAATAATAATTAGAGTGTTTGAGTTATAAGCATACCTTTGGGGGGATGTGGAAAATTCATCGACGGCGTTGTGAGAGCATGATCAAATACGCGCGCATCATGGGCTGTTCCTTCCCATCCAGCCAACACGAAGGTAAAACACATGTCCCAATCACAAACTGCCATTACATTTTGCGATGTATATCCTTTTCTACCAATATATTTTGTTCTTTCATTTGCTCTGACCTTGCATGGAATGTGGGTGCCATCAATTGCTCCAATAGCATTTTTAAAGAAAGGCCAGTATCTATTGCTGAGTCGTATCTTTGAGTGAATGTTCTCAAAGTTACGATCCTGTGGTTTTATGTTAGTCATTGCAAGACGACAACATGCATCTAAGACAAGATGCAGAGCCCTATGAATTGTCTCTCCTGAGCGCTGAAACCTTTCCTGTTGCAGCCTACTCGATGCCGCAAACCCAACTGTGTTCAAAAATATTGCAACCATTTCATGAACACCCATATTTCGAGTCTCCGTCAAGCCAAGTCGTTGCAGTTCAAAGCAAAGCTCGTGAAAGACATGAAGTTGCATTCTAAACATGTCGTAACAACGGTTCGAATTACCGCTTAAGACTTCACGCACCCATTTAGCACCTGTGAAGTCACTTGTGTGCCGCGGTTCTTTACATAAATATAGCTGAGCATATGCACCAACATATGCGGCCACTTTTCGTACTCTTTGTTTGCGCCGTTCCCTATGGTTTGCCATAATTTTCAATGTGTTGTCCATATCTAACCCAACTGTTGACATATATATTAAATGTTATAAACGGTAATGACAACAATTATATAGTGATAATATGCACATAGATAACATTCAACTATAAAACAACATTGATAACAGACAAGTGACATAACCAATATTTTGTAAATTAACAAAGTTAAGAGACAATTGAACAATGTCATCATAAAACATAGTTCCAACTGAAAAGGTAAATATAACAATACATTTCACACACTTCCATAACATTCATGCTTAAGGAAAACGAGAAGTTGGTGTGGCATATCCTTCATTGTTGCATACACCTCCCTTGCAGATGGATTGCTCATAAGGAGGTGTACACAGCGTGCATAAAAGTCATCATTGTTGACAACTTCAGGAACGTATCTAAGGTGGTTCATTACGCCCGGAATTGAGATCTCGTAAGCACGTGCCTCCGCTGCCATTCTTTCTGCACGTGCCTCTGCAGCCATCCTCTCAGCCCGGGCCTCTGCCGCCATTCTTTCTGCACGTGCCTCTTCAGCCATCCTCTCAGCGCGGGCCTCTGCTGCAATCCTTTCTACTCGTGCAGCTTCAGCATCAACGTCATTTGCATCAGCAATCCTGTATAGGGCATCGGCTATTTTAGCTGAGGCCGGCCCCTTCTTTTTCATCCCCGCACCCCTCTTCCTGACCCCCAACGAGCTACCTCCTCTGCCACCGCTGCTTGTTCTCTCCCCACCACTGATTCCCTTTCCTTTGTCGTTGTTGGGAGCACTACCTCCACTGCTTTCATTGACATTGAATGAATGCATCTCCCCGCTCAACCCAGTAGCTGTCCCTAACACCTCATCGCTGTCTCCTGATCCCTCTTGCATCTGAAATTCTGGGATTGCATCTTCTGGGATTGCCTCAGTAGACAGAGGGACAGGAGGAGACATGGATGTAGGAGCCCAAGTGTGTGGTCCCGTGGCCGCGACACTTGCAAACAATTGGGTCAATTCTTCTTGAAACTGAAGTCCTTTTGTCCTGAATTTATCATATCCTGAAACTTCCTGTACATTCATCATGAAAGTTTGTTACACAAGTTCGTACAAGCACGATGTCAAGGAAACAAATATGTTCGCTCACTGAAATGAATTACTAACCGAAATTTTCTTGTCCCACCAATCGTCGTCGGCAACAACAGTGTTCTTCTCACTATCCCATCCTACACCCGTCTCATGTAACAACCTATCCCATAGCTGCCAATCCTTTCTAAGAGCATCATATTTGTTTTTAAATTGACCCTTATCATATATTCTGCCCGTCCTTGCGGTGAAGGATTCTGAGATGTCTCTGAGATGTCTTTCCACCCAAATTTGTTAAAGCTAGTGCTTTTGCGTGTTCCCTTCGCAACTTGGTCTATGCATAGGTCAATAAAGACTTTTATGCTCTTCACATCCCATGATGCTTTTTCCTTACCCTTACTCATTATGGTTTCACCTTAAACAAACAGAAATCTAGATTTCACGAGCATTCACAGTCCAATCATTGCGTTCTAACAAAACAAAATTCTAAAGCAAATGATGACAGACATTGCATTATATGATTAGCGTTGGGTTTGTCGAATGTAAAAAAAGGTTCTCAGAATGCGAAGACAGGCATGGTTTCGATTTGAAGAACAAATATATTGAATGTTAATCAATTTAGTAAATGTGGCAGCACTGAAAAGAAATGATCATATTGGAAGAGAGAAGATAGACAAGGCATGTTATATAATATTGATGAATATAGAATAAAAATGAAACGTTGCTTGAGGAATGAAGGAAATAATGGAAATATGTTGGGCATGCTGTGAATGTGCTCGATTATATATATACAAATTAATGAAGCTTAGTGGGGAAGAAATTAAAAGGAGGGGAAGGAGCCTTAACAAACTAGTCTTAAACATTTGCTCTAAAAAAACCAACATACATTACTTGAGATGTATTCCACAATGAGTAACTCTTATGAATTCAAGTCCTTTGTTTTTACTAATTTCGTCCCTCCCCGCCCCTTCTTCTACAACCATATGCACTCATTTTTACAGGTTAAAGCATGCTTCATTAAGGACAAGAGGTAATATCAATTTGATTCAACTTGTGTTAGGTAACATATGTATAATCACCGTGAGCCTGTACTCACTGAATATTGCAGAAAACTTCTCCATATAAGCATATACTACGTTATATTGATATTTAATTCGCATTAGTGATATGACATCATATTCTAAACTGAAAGTCAGGGCCAAAAAGAAAAATCCAGACCAACAAAAGTTGAACAAATTATTACATGGAAGTAAAATTACACAAGGTAAAGAAGTGGATGGGATTATGGTGGGGTTATTTAGAATCACACGTGATGTGGGGATCATAAAAGAGCTATAATAACAAAGTGTTTTGGCAAACAAACAAGTAGTGGAACACATTATGTGTTGGGCAAGTAGTAATGAGAAAGCATACACAGGGAACACAGATAATTCCAATACAACAGAAAGCTTGGTAATGGAAGGTGCAGGTCCAGGTCACTTTCAAACAGCGAAGGAGAACGATCAAAATTTTTTTTTTTTGCATCAGAGCTAGATTGCAATGTCATTAACCAATAAATATGTCATTAACCAATATCAACGTCATTAATCAAACCAATATCAATGTCTAACCAAACTGAAATCTATCAATGTCACCAGATTGTCTCCCTCGACAGAACAAGCAAAACGGTGAAAAAAAAATACCAGAACAAGCTCAATCGAATCAATCGAAACACTCACTGGACACAGGGACTTCAGAGATTTTGAACACTTATGAGTGTCACCGGCACCGACCGCAATCCGTTCTTCCTGCACCGACCGCCGACAAAGGTCCGACAGCCACCAACGCCTCAGATCGGACCAGAGATTTAGAAGGAAAATGGGGAGAAAAGGGGGACGGTACCCACCCCAAACACTGCCACCGTCTACCACCAGCCACCGCCGGACTTGAAGAAGGCGAAATCAGTCACCGAGAACGCCGAATATGGTGATCTTTGACGGGATCTGGAAGAGAGGGAGAAGGACGAAGCTCGACGGGATCTGGGAATAGAAGGAAGACGGAAGAAGAACAAGGGAAGGAGCCACGGTGAGAGGGAACTTGCGACGCGAATCAGGGGAGGAGCGACGGTGGGAGATGACGAGAATCGAAGCTCGGACCAGAGAAATGGAGGCCAGCCGCGACACGGAAGAGGAAAGTGAAGGAGAAGAGAGAGAGAGAGAGAGAGAGAGAGAGAAATAATAATAATAATGCTCAACGGTCAAAAATCAGGTGTTAAAGCAGGAAAATTTGGATTGTCGTGAAACCAAGGTTTTGCAATGCAAAACCTTGGTTTCGCCCAGAAACGGGATTATCCTCATTTTATGAGTGTTTGGATATTCTGATGTGAAACCATGGTTTGGGTCCAGAATCAATTAAATTAATTGAACCCAAACACTCTCAAAATCAAGAAAATATATAAGATTGAGATGAAGAGATGAAGAAAGATAAGAGAGAATTGTAACAAGGGTTAAGGTGCAAATCTACCAATGAAGTATTGTCCGAGGAGTATCCACCACAAATATCTTTTAAAAGGGGCAAAAATACCAATGAAGTTTTAAAAAGGGGCATCCACCACAAATTCCGTTAAATCCGTACTAACGCCGTTAGGGGTTTTCTTCTCTTATGATTTAACGTCGTTAGTACGGATTTAACGGAAATTGTGGTGGATACCCCTTTTTAAAACTTCATTGGTATTTTTGCCCCTTTTAAAAGATATTTGTGGTGGACGCTCCTCAGACAATACTTCATTGGTAGATTTGCACCTTAACCCTTGTAACCATGAAGAGTGAAGAACTCTCACTCATATGGAATTTTCATGTGCTTACATTCTTTTGTGTTAAGCCTCTATATATAGGCCTCCAATTCTCCCAAGAGTTACAATGTCATAAACATAAGAATTAACCCACATTATGTTGGAGTTACAATGTCATAAACATAAGAATTAATCTACAACATAAAGCTATATAAAATCATGGGAGGTTATAGATGTTATGGAATCCTAAGAGACTATGAACATCCACGACCACAATATTTATAACACTCCCCCTTGGATGTTCATAAACAAATGTTGTGCCTCATTAAAATCTTACTAGGAAAAACTCAATGGGACAAAAACCTAGTGAAGGAAAAAGAGTACACAATACAAATTGAAGCTGCCTCATTAAAAACCTTACCAGGAAAACCCCGTGGGACAAAACTTTGGTTAAGGAAAAGAGTACAACATGGTCTCTACTTCACATGATGATAATATCGTATTTACTCCCCCTGATAATAACATTAGTTGTACTCCCCCTGATAAGAACATCATTTCTAATGTATTGTCGAGCATATCATTCTTTTAGCCGCCAAACTATGAATGATACATTGTCACCAAATGTTCTGCTAGATGTATTCCTCAGACATATCTTCTGGATATGCTAAAATATCAGTATATTATGCCTTTATCTTATTCATCGTGAAAACAATAAAGAAAAATTATTCTGAAAATCATCAAAATATATCTTACATCCACATATTCAGTTTGTTTTGAACAAAATAATATTATATAATATGTTCATAGGACTATCACACCAAATCTCATTTTTGTTATCCATTGTGCACCTGCAAGAACTATTTTTTATCAATAAAATCATAATAGATACAATATTAGCATAATACAAAAATATTCTCATAAAATATAAGGTACTTCTGGACCATTAAATTCAATGTATCTTTACAAGAAAATTCACCATGGTAAAAATATGTGATTTTGAAATCACTGATGCATTCGATAACTCAATCTACAAGTCAAGTAAAATGTAAAATTACTCATTTTTCAATATATATTTTTCAATCAATTATATATATTTGAATTATTTACAAACTCGCATAATATTTTATATATAGAATGATTTTCTTGTATATGCTTCTGGCATTTTCGATCCTTCAAGGACTCTCATGTAAAATTCACTATCCATATGCATATATTATATATAATGATATCTAATAGATGCATTATTTTGTTTGCATATACTTCCAGACTAATAATATATGCAACAATTATTATATCCACCACCAAATATTGCACCTCATCATACCTTGTGAAAATCTTTATTTTCACATGAATATTCATATATCACAAATAACTTTATATTTCAAATGTTTTGGACTGCAGGTCCATAAATTTCACATATTGAAAGAAAATTTTTTATCGCGTCTTATCGCCTTTTTCAGTTGGGCAATCACCTTTTCTTTTCTACTGACATATTTATGTATAAGATCCTCATTTGATCACGTGATATTATTACTAAAAATGTTGTTGACAACTTTATCTTTTCAGTTCCATTTTTCTTGTTGTGACATTATTCATTGAGATCTCTTTATTATTTTTAGGTACCTGAACCTCTTTTGAGGGTTCTGTAACTAGTTATGTATTGACCTCTTCTGGAGTGTCTGCCTCCTTAATATGATTATCTTGATTGTTTGCTTCTTTCTCTTTTCTTTTGGAACTGATTATTCCTCATACTTCGAGCATGTCTCACTTTCATTTATGCTGATTAGACCACTTATAGCTGGAATATGAAATTTAGTAATTCCCATTTAGGTCAATAATTGCATCTGGCAGATTTTATGCAATATTTCATGAATGCAAAACCAAATGAACTTCTGGTTCATATTGTTATATTCGAGGTCTATACTTGATAGTAATAATGCATTCCTTTTGTTTCCTTTTCCAGCTTTTTAATTTCTCCCCCTCATGTTAGGAAAACTTTGTCAAATGACAATTGACTAATCATGCAGAATAAGTCTCCTAAATCCATTTGTTTCCATTAGAAACATCCTTTTGTTTCATTTAGAGACAAACAAGAAGAAGAAGGTTCTTACCCAACATTTATCTTAATTTCCTTTAAATATCCATCTATGTGCATTGTGGTGAATCAATAGGAATACACATTCAAACTTTTTAAGATGGAATACATTTGACTCCTGACCAAAAGCCAATTTTATCGGGAGAATTTGGTTGGCTAGTATAAGTGCTGCAATATATAAGATCAAATATGCCAACACTGAAACATAAATTTTGTTCTCATAAGTATTAGTCTAGCTATTTATGGAGGCTTAAAAGAATGAATCTTATAATCTGGAAATTACGCTTAACATAATAATTTATTCAAACATTCCTGCAAACTTCAGGTTGCAAACTAATAGTAAAATCACATGTAACAATCTTATAGATGCATCTATCAAATTCATTGAATACTTGTATGGTTTACATGTTATTTGAATGGGCCCATATATCAGCTTGATATATTTCTAGAAATATAGAGATTCATTCCAAATCATAGCTTGTGATACTCTCATAATCAAATCTCTTTGAGAACAAGCAGCACATGATAATTCTTGAATTATATAATATGTTGGCTATTTATGAAAAATCTTCTTGTTCTTTAATGGATGTCATATGTAATATTTTAGATATGACTCGGATGAATCAAACAAGTCATGCCAACATAAATTTGTTTGGATAAGTAAACTACTAGTTTACTGTAACATGTTGCTTAATCAACAACAAACTTTTCAATTTCCAGTAGTATTGATATAAAATGTCAATATGACATCCATTTTTCAGAGATTAATAGGTTTTGTGAGGAAGTATATGACTAAAAATTTTTAATATTAACTTACACTTATATTCTAACAATCTCCCCCTCAAATGTGAGTCATATAAATATACTTTCTTTATTTCTCTATTTCAAAGACAAATTTGTATATAGTAAACTAATAATGTATCTTTCATTTCAAAACTCAAGTACTACATAACTCACAACTAATCATGAATTTCAGTCAATTGGGCTATCATTTAAACCCTGTAATAGAGTAAAACTCTAATGTAAATCTATGGGTTATAACTTTCCTTAATCAATTCTTCTCCTGCCTATAGAATTTAAGAAAAACTATATTAGTCCTTCAGGAACTATATCGACTTTGTTACATTTATGTTCTTCAGGAACTAACATATATTCTGCATATTTATATAATTTTGCTACTTATTAATAATAATATGCTTCAATTTACCTCTTTTGATGCATGTTCAAAATATGAAATGTTTAGAATTTTTCATTACATAAAGAAATATGAGGAGATCCATAATCAAAATACATAAAGATCTTATTGCAATGAATTCTAATGTTTAGGGGCTAAAATTAATTTGAGAGAAATGTAAAGACAAATGCATTATAATATAAAATAATAAATACTTATGATATACATAGTCTTCTTTCAAATATTTCTTACTGTTTGATCATCCATAAATTTGACTTGCACTATATATATAATTCATGCACATTACGAAAATAATTTTGTCTAACAAATCATAAACTATTCATAATGAATTTTCTCATTCTCTTAATTCAAATATGATATAGGATTTTTCACAAATGTCACTTAAAACCAATTTGATTCCAAGATATATCATATTTTATATTATATCATGATTAATGTATGAAACTTGCACTCATATAAGAATGCTAAGGAATAGAAGAAATGACAATACAATGAATTGGGAGGGAAGGAAATAAATTATCAATACTAAAATAAAATATAAATTAAAGAGTATTTGTATGCCTTTCAATAATGAAAGTTTGGAACTAAGAAAAATTATATATATATATATGTAAGGCAACATAATAGTGCTTAAGAAAAGAAAAGAGATGGAAGACAAGGCTAAAATGAAAAATATGACTAATAGTAAAAGAAAGTACCTTGATGTTGAGGTATATAAGTTGACTGTTTGTTGGGAAATCTTAGGTGTAACAGAGAAATACAAGTCCCAAGAAGAAAATAGAGATGGTAAACTCCATTGATGTATGAATAGTATTCACATACACAATATACTTAAAATTACAAATAAATTATACAATTTCACATAAAGAAGGTAATTAAACAACTTAATTGTATAATTGAAGGTTATATGAATAAATACTGAAAACCATTTTATATGGATTAACCATGAAATAGTTAGAATCCTTAAAGGCCATGAACTCAAAATATATCAATAATTACCAATAATGTTTAAATTTGTAAATAAATTGGCACTATACTGAAATTTTTAAATGATCAATCATTACCTTTTTATCTATTTGATTTCATATATCACTCATATTGATATCACAATGTTAAATAATAATTTCTGTCTCACAAATTAATCACAATCAATTTAAATTTAAACATAAAGAATCAAAATCATATAGCCTTCAGGGCTTACAATTATTTCTTTTGGCTATACAAGCTGATCATCTTTCTCCGTAACTTATTGCTTTAAGCATCATAACTATTTTTGATATTTTTCACAATATTTCATGGTCTTTCTGGCTTCACAACCATTTTGATCTTTATTTTCAATAAATTGATACATATGAGTTTATATGACTTCTGGTCATATTATACCATTTTTTTCCTATCCATATGACTTCTAGTCATAGTATAATATTTGCTCATAATTTTAATCACCTTAGAAATATTATTATTTCCACGATTGTAATTCAATAGTTAAAACAAAGTATTCTTAGCTTTCAAATATCAATTCCACAAATGCAATGTGATCATGTTTATTTTCACTCTTACATATGTTTTTTTACTTTCAATAACATCATCAATTTCTCCAAATATTGGTCTTCAGGACCACAACAAAAATCTTGCAAAGCTATTTTTTTGTTTAGCTTGATATTTGAACCTTTAGCCTTAAGGGCTTTGATATTTGTAACAATTAAATCATCAAAGTACCAAAATTTTTCTTGTCAATCTTGCAATTTAATGAAACCAATAACGTTCTTTCTCATAAGAGCTATTACAAAAGTGATGTGACTTCTGGTCATCTGATCACGAAATTAAGAATATTATGGCTTCTGGCCTCTCGATAAAATCAAAATACTAGAAAATAAATTAAATAAATTCAAATTCATAATCAAATATAAATAATAGATAAGGCCATAATCATATAGACCACATTACATGCTCATATATAATACTATTATATATTAATGTAATGTAATAAACAAATGAAAATAAAAGATTGACATAATGATATAACAATAATGTATTAACATAAATAAAAGAAATGTAAATAAAATAACAATAAAACAAGATGAAATAAATGACATAAAATAAAGAAACAAACAATAATATATAACATAAAATGTAAATAAAATAAAGAAATATAAATGTTAAATAAGTGTAAAAAAAATGAAACATAAATGAAATGAAATAATATCATAAAATGTAAAGAATACTAGAATATAAAGTAAATAAATATAAATTTTGCATAATAAGAGATTAACGGAAAATGATAAATAAAAGTGAAAGGAAAGAAAACTTGCGAAGGATAATATAATATCAAATCTTAGCCATGGAACCCGATGTATAAAACAATCGGTAAAAGAGTCTATTTAATTCCATATAATGGCTTAGATTATCCTGGATATATGTAAAAGATAACAACATGATGGATAAAAATAAATAGCGTAAAAGAAAAATAATAAAAATAATATAGAACAATAGATTGATAATGTAGACTAGAAAGATAAAATAATATAAAGAATAAACAATATAAAACATAGTATGGAAATGAGAAAGTTAGAGAGTATAAGAGATAGAAAATTAGACCATAGGTCTTCTGAGCGAATTCGTGCTGATAACGTGTTATAAAATCAAGAAAATATACTCTATCAAAAAAAAAATCAAGAAAATATACAAGATTGAGATGAAGAGATGAAGAAAGACAAGAGAGAATTGTAGCAATGAAGAGTGAAGAACTCTCACTCATATGGAATTTTCATGTGCTTACATTCTTTTGTGTTAAGCCTCTATATATAGGCCTCCAATTCTCCCAAGAGTTACAATGTCATAAACATAAGAATTAACCCACATTATGTTGGAGTTACAATGTCATAAATATAAGAATTAATCTACAACATAAAGCTACATAAAATCATGGGAGGTTATAGATGTTATGGAATCCTAAGAGACTATGAACATCCACTATCACAATATTCATAACAGTGGATTTATTGTTAGGATTTGTAGGTTTATTTAGTATTTTGCCATTGTTTTTCATGTGATTTATCCTTAAAACTTAACGGAAATAATTTTTTCCCGTTGGCATGACCCAGATGCAAATTGAACGTTTCTTACCTTAATCAATCTCTTATTTTTCCTTCACATAGAACCATATTTATCAAATTTTAATTTTAATTTTTATTTCAATTATCACAATATATACAAATAATATATGTATGTAGTATTCAATAATATTTATGCTCTTTTTAGTCATTTACCATTTAAACTAACTTTTTAAAAATTAACTCAAACATTTTTAAAGTTAGAAAAAAAAAACTCACTTCTGCCATCGCCAATCCAAACACAAATCACATCTACAATCTAACTTTTTCAAAAGCACATCTGCAAAAAAAAAAAAAAAAAAAAAAAAAAAAACTCCTTCTCCACCGCTAATCCGAATAGGCACTTAGTTTCTTATTTGGTTCAGAAGGGTAGGTGAAGGATATTAATTATAAGTGGATAAATATGTCATTTTCTTTTTATCTATATATTTTTCTTCTTATCTTACAATTTTTTTTATTAAAATTATTATTTGTTAAATTATTAATAGAATTTTAACTTAGCCATTATGAAAGGTAGAAGTAGAACAAATTTAATAAACCAACTTGAATTAGGAATCATAGTCATGACCAAATTTATTGCTTCTATTTTTTATAAAAGAAAACTTATTGATCCAATTTTTTGCATTCTAAGATATTGGGTAATAAAAAATAATTACATTTACATTATGAGATATTGTGAAGATATTTCATAACAATATAACCAGGCTAGGATCTATAAGTATATAACAAGTGGCAACGGAGGAGAGGACGAAGGTGCCAACAAAAGAGGCGAGAGTGGCGACTTCGCTAGATGAGATTTAGGGTATGTTTGGTTGGAGGTTTTTTGAGGTGAGGGTTAGAGATATAAAAACCCTATTTGAAGGGTTAAGAAAGGAGAGGATGTGAGCACAAGTGGACAAAAAATTTTCCCACACCTCACCTTCCCTTCTTCCAATCAAATAGGGTTTTTATATCTCTAACCCTCACCTCAAAAAACCTCCAACCAAACATACCCTAAATCTCATTAGCGCCATGGCGCTCTCTTTTTCGACGTTGCAGAGCTTCTTCGGTGAGAATCGATGAACTTCACAAGGGATTTACATTTTTTTTAAATGTAATCCAAACAAGGTAAATGGTGCGACTTGTTATAGAGTACTACCTCATATTCTAAATATAAGACTTAGATAATATTTTTTTAGAGAAATTAAGGAAACTAAATGAATTGCTTAATTATATAATATATTATGTATTATTAAATTACATATTAGTTTATAGGTCAAATTAATTTAGAGAAAAAACGATAAATATAAATACTTTAAAATAATTAATTAGTTTAATTAATTTATCCAAAAAAAGCCAATCAGGTCTTATATTTAAAACTAAAGGTAGAGATAGTAGATGATAAAAATGACATATCCTTGGCTAGCTTGTAATGCCCCAATTTTTGATTAAGGGTTAATCATGATTATTTTGGATAATTATGAATTTAATTTGAATTATTATGTGTTTTATGGCAATATTAATTAATATGTCATAATTAGTAAAAAATTGAAAGAATGTCCATAAGTTAGTGATTAATGGAGAAATTAATCACTAACTAGGAGAGAAATGATATGTGTAATCAAAATGGCTAATGGAGGGATTAAGGTGATTAATTTGTAACTTATTTGGTGAGATCCAATAAAGAAATGAAATGTGTCAAGCTTACTTGTGGAGAGGAGATAAGGAAAAGTCAAATGCACATTTTAAAATGTTTTCTCTCTCTCCCTCTCCCTTCTATTTTTGCTGACATAAGAAAGGCATGGGGGAGTAGAGTATCATCATTCTTCATCTTCTCCATCACTCAACCTCTCTCATTTTCTCTCTCTCGTTCTCTCTCCCTGGTTTAGCACCATTGTTGGTGAAAATAGAGGAAGGGAAGTTTGAGAAAAGGTAAGGAAAATGATCTCCATTGCTCAAACTCATTTCTTTAAAATTGTTCCTTGAGTTAAGAGCTACATTTCTATGGTTATAGTTTGTCATTTAGTGTTGGTTTGAGACTTCAAGAAATTGTGGAAGTTGGAGATCAAGAAGCTCCTTTGAGAAAGTTGTTAAGGTGAATTTAAAAGACATTTCTATATAAATTTTGTGCCAAATGCTTTAGCTTGGAAATTCTGGAAATTTGGCTTGAAATTTAGAAAATTAGGGTCTTGTGCTGTTTGAATTGTTGTTGTCATGGATAAGATGCTTTGAGATGTATCTTGGGTAGATAGAATTTGATTGAAGCTCAAATATAAGGTTTGGCGCATTTGTGTTGGTTTTGTGCATTGGGCAAAAACAGGGCATGAAATTGGGTTGTGATTTTGGTCATTTTGAGGTTACCATTGTGTTCCTTGTACAAGTTTATGTGGGAATAGGCTTGATTGTTAATTTTGGAGCCATTGGACACTTTGGTAGAAAATTGAAAAATCTGTCTTGTGTGAACTCTGTTTGGGCAGTCAATTTTTACGAGCGTTTTGAATGACCAAATGGTGTTGGAAAATTTTGAAACTTTCCAGTATTAAAGTTCAGATCCCAAGCTTCAAAATGGATATATATTTTGTGTCATTTCGCTTAGTATTCTGGGAGATATGATTGTCCAAAGTTTGAGATGAAAACAGAACTTTGTTTTGGAGTAGTGTTGAGTTTTTGGTGATTTTGTATTTGTGTGATGATTTGAAGTAATGAGCCATATTTTTCCTAGAAAGAGGACTTAAATACCTTTCATTTGGCTTTAGAATCACCTCGTTTTGATTTTTCTAGAATTAGTTATAAATTTTGGAAGTTCAGCCAAGAATCAAAGAATTTTTTAGCTGCGGCCAGTGACCTTCTGGCCATATTTTGGCCGCGGCCCAAGGAATGGCTGGCCGCGGTCAACCCCTGTATTCCAGCACTTTGAGTTTTCGAAAGAAGATCTCTAACCTATTGTTTCCCAACCTTTTAGGGCTTTTATTAGAGGCATTTGTGGCCTCTTAAGGGTCAATTATGATAACCAAATTTAAGTGTTATAAAGTAAATTATGTCTTGGAATCGAGTATAATTTTTCGTCCTTAATTATGATTCTAGGATTTGACATTTGCTCTATTCAGGAGAGACCGGCGCTAGGACATGCCCGGAAGGACCAAGGTAGTGCCTCTTCTCTCATATTGTGTATGATGTTTTGGTATGCATAACTTATCATTGAACTTTGTGAACTGTGTGCCATGGTCCATTACGGCGTGAGCACTTCAACGTGAGCCGATAGGGATTGACGCTGGTCATCTCTAGGTCGGACGTTAAACTGTCGTCGTAATCGACATGGATTTTTGTGTATCTGACCCGTGGGGCGGCATTTGTGAATCCAGCAGTAGGTTGTGTTGATCTTGTTTGTATGGCTTGTGTTATGAAATACTTTATATAAATCCCAGCTGTGGTGAAATATATTGTGTAGATTGTTGTGATGCAATTCAGCGTGAGCAATCGTAAGGGATGATATGTGTCATAGTAACCATTGCCATTGTAACTGCCATTGTAGTTGCTTTGTGTGGATAATGATTTGATTTCATACCTTATTGTTGTACATACTATGATTGATTTGATACTACGGGGATTCCTTAGAATCTCATTCCCCCAAAAACCATGTTTTAGATAGGGCAGAAGGATCGAAGGGAAAGCGGGTGACGAAGAGTAGTTAGAACTCTGGTTTAGGAGTATACTTTGGTTATTGGTTATCATGTATATCATTTGGATGTTTTTGGAAAACAATTGTATATGTATTGGGATAGATTATATAGTTTTGTGTAATCCCCAAGATAAGGGAAAAGTATGTGGGCTTTGTGCCTTTGTATAAACCCTTAGTTAATGAATGGAACCCGAGTGAGTCGGGAATTTACTTTGCACTCTGATATTTGTAAATGGAATCCACCTGCACAAAGCCATTATTGTTTTGTATGGTGAATATGAGACCATTGTGAATAGTTTTTTGAAAAAGTTTTTGTAAACCCTGATTTTGGAAAATTTTATTTTGTATAAGTCACAAATCATCAATGGTCTCTAATTCTACATTAATTACGTATTTATGAACTAAATCTTGACCTATGGTGGACAGGGGTTACATAGCTAGTTGTTGAAGTCTTCCTTATGTATCATTTTTCTCCCTGAAAATAAAATTGTCTTTTATAAAAAAAATAAAAATGACATATGAAAATTTTATATTAAGCATAAATATTATTTAATAATTTTTTCCCAGTTAAATATTATTTAATAATTATTATGTTATTGTCCCAAAAAATTATTTTCTAGGCTATAAAATCATAAAAAAATGAAACCATTTAAGTTTTTATCATACACATATTTACATAAATTGGGTTTACTTAAGTCACAAGATGCCTCTTTATAAGGAAAAAAGGTTTTAAAATGCCATATTTCAAAGTGAATTATTCAACATCTTTCTTGTTACCTGAGTCATTAATACAATTTTATATATTAAGATGCAATCCTATAAAAAATTAACTAATATTACCACGCCTTCCTATATAAAATAATCAAGCCTGCAAAACTCTGGTTCCCTTGAAAACATATTTTCTCACCCTTGTCCATTTTATTGGGAAAGAACCTAGCATTATGACAACTCCATGCTAATGTCCATGCTTGTAAGGAATCTTGTCTAATAATGTACTCCTGTGGTTCTAATTTGTACAACAATTTACATTATAAACTATATCCTATATTTAGGATCAAAGATAGTATTCTCCATAAAAAAAAAACTGTATTCCTTCAAAATATATTCTATATCTTATTCCTCAAACTTATTCCTAAATATAAATTAACAGTCTGCAGATTACGCTTACAATGGTTCTGCAAACACCAGAAAAAATACCAACACAAATGAGAAAAACCATCTACAAGAAACAATGGGGGAAGAGTTATTACACACAAAAATCGAGTTTGAGATCCATCAACTGTTCAGGAATTGTATTTTAGTTCACTAAGGCGTGCATCTCAGGTAGCATCCTTTTTACAGTCCCAACTCTAGTGTTTCAATTATTGGAACCAGAGATGAACTTGAAGACGGCTCTGTTGTCAGCTAACTGCAAGGATCTCTCAGCAGCCTGTGCAGCCATTGCAGTGCTTGCAAGTTCTTCTTTTAGTCTTAATTCTCCATTTGATATGTCCACGGTGGTCTTTGTTCTTTGTAGTTCTTGTTTCAACGCATCCACCTTACCTATTGACAAATGCAAGGGGAATGAACTCGATTTTTGAGATACAGACAGAGCATACACACACTGATTACTGAGAAACTAATATCAAATTGAATAATAATGATCATTCAATTAGCTTCTCCATCTTAGACTTTGGAAATGAACTGACTTTCATTCTAGGACATGTTCTTGATTGAACATTCAGGAGTTTGATTATTGTCAGGTTTCATTATCTCAATGAAAATATATTTCTGCATATCTTACATTGACCCAGTATATTTTGTAGATGACTAAAGCATTTAGGAAAAGATCATAAATGATTTCCATAAACAGGCCAAGATTATGAAAAATTTATGATAAATCAACTGAAGAAAAAACATTCCACTACATGGACTCCATCAATAGGGAAGTGTAGAGAAAGTTAATATCACGATTCATATCGCAAGGAAAAGAAAACACTTTACCACTTTGTCACGCTCTTCAATCTCATTTTTCCCAGCTTCAACTTCCAACTCACGTGCATTCTTCCATCTATCAACTTCTTCTTCAGTTTCCTCAATTTCCGTTAAAAGCTCCTCTACCTTTCAGCATTCAGAAAAAAGTATAAAGCTAGTGAGAATGAGAGCTTTAATGGGAAATGATTATCCCATTTCTTGATCAAACAGGTGATTACATTTTGAGACACTGGAGTCGCTCTGTGTCTGACCTGACATAAGGTTGATAATAAATAATCCAAAACCAAGAAATATGACATACTAACCAACTATAGCAGTATGGTATTTCTGAGACTAAAGACAAACTACGCTCACATGTAAACACCAAATTTGTAGAAATTTGAATTCAACACGTGTGTTATGATTCATCTTGTTTTCAAATAGCAGCAGTTCCCTTCCCTCTTTGACTCCGTTTATCTCTCAGTCGCTCCAATTTTACCAAGTAAGTTTGTTTCTAAACTTCAAAAGATCTACATCTAGAAGTTACAAGATCATTCAAGAAATGTCTCTCAGCATTTAATCATATCATAAATTTAATATATATGTCAACAAAGAAAAGGAGCATTTTTGGCTCATGAATATATTAATACATTAATGTACAACATGCACAAATGAGGGAAAACTAAAACATGAATTGGAATTCTTATTTAAAATTTCATTTCTCTTTGATGAGGCAAATATATTTTAGTAAACAAGTTATATATACAGTACACACTGGACAGTAAACAATATCCACCCTGTAGCCCCACTTGTGTTTGTTGGTACCATCTGGCTACTTACCCACACATTTTGTTTGAATTTCAATTTGTACCTGAAACTTTGTGATTTTAGAGGAGAAAAACTAAGGAGATCATATAGAACTAAAGAGATAAATCAAAGAAACGGTTGAATAGTATAATTCTTCCCGGTTTATTAATATAGAGAAAAATTGCTTAAATTCTATTTAGTGCTATCATAGTACAGGAGTCATCTATGAAATGTCTTTGTTAAAAACAGAGTCAAGGTAACTTTGGCCTGTTTTCATCACTTCCATTGCAATTTACAGCATCATCAGCAAACAACCATATCACTATGATGAACCAAAATGGTAAGATGGTAAAATACCTAGATTCCTCCAAAGATTTCCTCAATTGAGTGATTTCACGACGTAGATTCTTCATTATCCTTTCAACTGTTGAAGCCTTGAAATATAATCATAAATGTCAGAACAGGTAAAACCTTTTGCAAGAAGATGGTAAGCTGAGTTAATACTATCATCTATCAGAAGTTCCTACCCTTGTTCTTCTTGTAAGAGTCAAAATAGGGAGGCACAATGATCTATGGAAAATTATTAGCTACATGTCAACATAAAAGAAGAGATTTCCCTTGCCTTCCTTTTGCTTTGAAATCCTCTGGCCTAGCTTGGCAAGTTGAAGGTGAATTCACCTCATCCGAAAGTCCTGTTGCCATTGAAACTTTCCAGCTCTACTTAAGTTTGCGATTAGTGATCGATAGAT
This sequence comes from Inga laurina, assembly GCA_963855925.1. Lineage (NCBI taxonomy): Eukaryota > Viridiplantae > Streptophyta > Magnoliopsida > Fabales > Fabaceae > Inga > Inga laurina. Next base: position 39,094,819 of record OY979703.1, on the reverse strand, counting down.
GTATATGGAAGGATGAATCTTCGTCGTCGTCATCTGCCTGAAAAGCTTCAATGATGCCTCAACATTTCCTGATGGACAAAAACTATCGACCAATGCAGTATATGTAAGCAAATCTGGTTCAACTCCACTCTCAACCATCCTCCTTAGGTACAATAAACACATCAAATCTTCCAACCCTTCGAAAGCTGAGCTGAAAGAAATGAAATCTGGGACAATATCAACTTCCTCCGTATATGCAAAGTCACTAAGCATTTCATCCCCATGACCTGGACGACCTAAAATATCTAATACATTACTGTATGTCATCAAATCCAGGCTAAAATTCGCTCTTTTAGGGTGATCAGATTTAAGCAATGCCTTATCCTTATGCCCACTCTTGGCAAAGGAAAAAATTATTCAGTTCACGATTGATGTACTTGAACGATTCATCTCTAAAACTTTAACTAATCTCAGTAGCTCTACACTTTCACCCATCCCTATGATAGCTTTGGAGAAGTTAAGATACACGGTTGTACCTATGGATTCATTGGACAACAGCAATTTCTTGAAAATTTGACATGAAAGATCAACATCATTCTTGTGACTAGCCAGTACTAATAGGCAGGTATACAACATCATTCTCAAGCAACACTTGTAGCATTTTTCTTGCAGCAGAAAGATTCACTGTGTAGCACATCTTATCAATGCCTGCAGAATAGACTTCCATACTTGGTGCTGATTCATTTTCAACGACCGAAAGAAAATACTTCATCTGAGATACTATCTTTATCTGGATATGCATCTGTCACAAGGTAGCTGAAATTGCAAATGAGTCAACTTTGACAGCTTAAGGTCAACAATATTCAAATGAACTGACATAAAAGGACATGATAAAGACCAATGTATCACAAAATCATATATTCTATTAAAAGTTCAAATTAAGGGCAGTCCAAGACGACCTAGCATAAAACCTGTTTATTCAATGGCATTGTCTAAGGTCTTATCGCCAAGTAAAATAATGTAGAAACAGAATAAGGTCCAATTTAGGTGCTGAAGCCCCAATTGAATACGCTGACATAGTACAGAACTTGACATAAGGTTATATTATTGAAGAATATTAGTTTCTTTTCTATAAACTATTTGAGTAAATTTTTTATTTAATTTCTCAATTTACAGGGATATCGATTTTCAACTTATAATAAATGAACAATGAACAATGAACTAAGCCGAAGAGTTGATTAGTCAGTCTCAATCCACATTAGCTTTTAGCATCATAACATGTTAAGATGCTATTGCTACTTAGCAATCTCATTTAAAGTTGTTTTTTTTTTTGGCACCCTTGTCCTCCCAAGCGTATCAAACAAGATTTCTGGAACTTATTACACTCCTTCAGAAGGAAAACAGTCCAAATTTTTGTAAACGAAAAACACTAATTAGTCAAAATACTGTTAGAACCATAAAAAAGTTTCTTGATACCAAGAAACAGCATAATCTGCTACGCTGACAACACATTTTCTGCTGTTGTCCCCTTTGAAATTTAGGCCATATAGGATATATCTCTTTTTCTTTTTTAATTGTCAATCCCGATTATCAATATATATGTATATATTGACAAAAGCAAATACTTTAGTCCACTCTTTGAAACTTTTTCAAGATTCAACCCATTATGAATAACATAGAACAGATCAATCAGATAATCTCATTAATAAACCAAGCTTACAGAAACCACTAGTATAAGTGACAAAGTTAAACACCGAATGCCTTTTCTGGATTCACTAGACACATATTGATCTGATTTTGCCAAAAGGACTATTAATAGACAGAGAAACAGAGAAAGTAAAGAAGATTTTCGTTGGCAAAGAAAGCAAAATTCTGACCTTGCCAAAAGGATGATTAACAGCTCCCTTGCACATTGAAAAATTTCAAAAAAGAAATCATGCTTTCTTCTTAAGTGAAATTCACACTTACCATCTACTAATTCTGAAAATAGGCGAACGGAAACTCGACGCTGGCTTGAATCCGGAATACAGGGAGATGCATGGAAGAATAAGCTAGACACATCTCCCAGCAGCAAACATGCATCTGTTAGCTACGAACCATAGAACTTAGCACCGAAACTGTCATACCAATACTCAGTCTATAACATAGAGCTAGATTTTCAGGAAGAAAAGACTGATAAAGAACAAGAACAAGAACAAGATGGAAGAGACGATGGATCAAGCCGGCAGGAAACAGAGAATGTGAAGTCGAGGGCAGAGAGAGTCTAAAAAACAGAGGAACGGAGAAAGAGGGACGAATCTAGTGAGGCGCTGAAAGCGAGATCAAAGAAAGTGTTTTTGCTGCTGGAAAGCCATCCAAAAGCGCCTAAGGAAGGCGTCGGCCTAAGAGGGCCGCACCTCTCGCTCAACCTGATCAAGCTATTTTCTATACATATATATATATATATATATATATATATATATATATATATATATATATATATATATATATATATATATATATATATATATATATATATATAAATGTATATATTATTAACTAGAGTACTAACAAATAATTAAAATTAATCATGATAAAAAATATGTATTGATTTCATTAGCTTTAAATTTAAAATCAATTTTTTTTTGCAGGAAATAAATTTAAAATCAATGGAAAATGAATTAACTGAATAATATAACTAGGTATTTTTATTTACTTTATTTTAATTTGGCCCTTCTTAAATTTTAATATATTAATTTTTCAAATAAAACAATTCAAAATTTCGTGATGTATTACCTTAAAACAATTAAACCCACGCTCGGTAGTGATTATAAAAGGATCATTTGCTAGGAAAAGATGAAAACAAAAAGAACTCCTCTCTATTAAATCTAACTCACCATTGAATTCTTTATATATTCATTTGCCTTGGCATCCTCCTTTTTATTTCTCTCATTTCCTTAAGCAAAGCACGCAATGAATTCTGAAGTTCTTGCCAACGATTTTTCCCTAGTACGTACCTATTGTCGTGCCATATTCTTCTTCTCCTCGTCCTTTTTACAATATTGGGTTTAAAGATAATTGTATTATTATATGAAACTCTCGTATCTTTTGTTTTCTCCTCTTCTTTTTTGGAAGGGGGTCGTAGATTGGGTTTTGGTCCAATGAACCATGAAGTTGTAAGAAACTAATGACCCATATTTGATCTAGAATGAAAGGAATTGTGATGGGTTTCTACTACTAGCTTAAACTTTTGATACAATGGTTGACATTTTTCTGAGTTTTGGTATTAGAGTCAGAACATATTTGAATCTTACTTCTTCAAAAATAGGTTCGAGGATAAACCTCCATTAAGAGGAAGGGAACCATACTGAAACAGAAACAGAACAGAGAGTGTGAACATTGCAAGCAGCCAACGTTGACATTGCACATGATGTGAGCACTGACGTTGTAGGGGGTTGGTGTGTGTTGCCAGATCTGACTTCTTCATTATTTTAAGCATTTATGAGGTTTCATTTGTAGTATAAATAGGTGTTCAAATTTCATTGTAAACACATCTGAGATTAAATAAACACTTTGAGTTTTGGTTTCTATACCATTTTGGTACCAGAGCTGAGTTCTAGAGAGCCAGAGAGCGAAAGAGTGAGGAGTGGGTGAGAAAAAAAAAACGTGAGAAAAAGGGGGTGTCGGATTTTCACTCTCGGAGCGTTTTTTGAAGAAACCGACATCACCATCGTGTTCAGAAGGCCGAAAAACCTAGGAATAGCCTCGGTCACCGCCGAAAAACACCTCCACGCGCCTCCACGGACGTCGCCGGAAAGTCGCCGGAAAATTCGCCGGAATTTCAGACGGTCGCCGGAGTCCAGAGGTTGAAGACGACCCAGTCAGCTGCCACGTCATCACGGTTGACCAGTCAACGCCACGCTGTCCAATCATATTGCGCCACGTGTCAATAGCGCCACGCCAGCGGCACCGTCAGCATTGCCACGTCACCCAGTCTAACCAGCAGCCACGTCATCAGTCAACGCAACGTGGACCAATCACTGACTGCCACGTGTCATAACTGCCACGTCATCAATCCCAGTCAGCCCAACTTTCAGAAATTGCAATTTGACCCCTAAATTTGGTAAAAATTACAATTTCATCCCCCCAAACTTTCTGAAATTACATTTTGGCCCCAAACATTCTGCCAAAATTACATTTCGGACCCCAACATTTCTGAAATTATATTTTGACCCCAAATTTCTGCCAAAATTACATTTCAGTCCCAAAACTTTCTGAAATTACTTTTTGACCCCAGATTTTTGCCAAAATTACATTTTGACCCCTGATTTTTGTCAAAATTACATTTCCATCCCTGAAAGTTATGAAATTACCTTTCTACCCCATTTGTCCATAAAATTTCCACTTTTACCCCTTACTTGCCATAAAAACCGATCCTATCCTTATACTTTTCCATCCTATACCTAACCTCACAAGAACAATTCCAAAATGCCTCCAAGACGCAGAAACACACGTGAGATTGAGATGGATGAGATGAGACGCCGGATACAGGAACTGGAAACCACTGTACAAACGCAGCAAGCCATGCTAGAATCTCGCAGTGAATATCCAGATGAGTCAGATAATAATAGTTCGTCGTCTACTGACTACCGCCGCCGTCCTCAACAACAGCAATTCCGCCTTAATGACATTAAGATAGATATACCAGAATTTGAGGGAAGGCTTCAACCAGACGAATTTGTCGAATGGTTACAAACAGTTGAACGAGTCTTTGAGTACAAAGAGATTCCCGATGAGCAGAAAGTCAAAATTGTCGCCATCAAATTAAAGAAACATGCATCTATATGGTGGGAGAATCTCAAAAGAAGGCGTGAAAGAGAAGGAAAAAGCAAGATACGAATGTGGGACAAGATGCGACGCGAGCTCTCACGTAAGTTTCTTCCAGAAAACTATTATCAAGATAATTTCCTTCAGTTACATAATCTCCGCCAAAAGGCTATGTCTGTAGAGGAATATACGAGGGAATTTGATAAGCTTATGATGAAGTGTGATATCCAAGAGAGGGAGGAGCAAACAATAGCCCGTTATATCAGAGGATTAAATATCAACATTGCTCATCCGGTACAGCTCCAACAATACTGGACTCTGGATGACGTCATTCGTCTAGCCATCCGTATTGAGAAACAGTTGCCAAAAAGGTTTCCGTTTCAACCTTTTTCCTCCACCGAAAATCCTTTTGATGAACATGAAACACACATGCATCAGCCTACACAAATGCATCAGCATAACCCTTCAAGCAAGCCTACACAAGTATATCAGTCTAACTCTTCAAGCAAGCCTCCACTAAAGGCTATCAAAGAATTTAGCTCCAAAGCACCTAAGTGCTTCAAATGCCAAGGGTTCGGTCATATCGCTTCAGAATGTCCTACCCGCAGAGTGGTTACTATTATTGAAGGGGAAACTTTTGCAGTTTTTGAAGAAGAAAAGGAGCTCATACCCAACAAAGAACCTGTCTTTGATGAAGAGCCAATTTTTGATGAAGAAGTCATTCCTCCTGATCAAGGTGAAACACTTGTGATTAGACGAAGCTTGCATACAGCCACAGTGAAAGAAGAGCCTTGGCTACGTCACAACATTTTTCATACTCGCTGCACTACTCAAGGTAAAATTTGTGACGTCATTATCGACAACGGAAGCTGTGAAAATGTAGTCTCTAACTACATGGTAGAAAAGCTGCAACTACCAACTCACAACCATCCGTACCCGTACAAACTCCAATGGTTTAACAAAGGAACCGCGGTAAAAGTGTCCAAACGATGCCTTGTTACTTTCTCTATTGGTAAAAGGTATCACGATGAAGTTTGGTGTGATGTTGTTCCGATGGATGCTTGTCATCTTCTTCTGGGAAGACCTTGGCAATATGATCGACACGCTCGATACGACGGGTTTGCAAACACATATTCCTTCCAGAAGGATGATGTGAAGATTCAGCTTGAACCTTTGCCACCAGATAAACACGTCAAAATAAAAAATAAGCCCAAGTCATTTTTACTGAAGCATAAAGCTTCAGATCAATCTCCATTCATTGATGATGTTGTTTTTGACTCGAGGACGAGTCCTGTCCAACCCCGGGAGAATGAAACAGAAACAGAACAGAGAGTGTGAACATTGCAAGCAGCCAACGTTGACATTGCACATGATGTGAGCACTGACGTTGTAGGGGGTTGGTGTGTGTTGCCAGATCTGACTTCTTCATTATTTTAAGCATTTATGAGGTTTCATTTGTAGTATAAATAGGTGTTCAAATTTCATTGTAAACACATCTGAGATTAAATAAACACTTTGAGTTTTGGTTTCTATACCACATACGTTTTGAGTATTTGGGGTGTGGATTGAGTTCATCCTAGTATGTGCCACAAAGTCGTAGGAAACTAGCAGGCCCATGTTTGATCTGGTTTGAAAAAAATTAAAGTGGGCATATACTACTAGATTAAGCTTTTAGTAAGATGGTTGGTGGATTTGTGTTTGATCTAATTTGAAAGGAATTACGTAGGCCTATGCTTCTAGTTTAATTGGGGTGAGCCTCATCTACTAAGTTAAACTTTTGACATAATAGTTGGCGCTTCATTCTTAAGATTTGATATTAAAGTTAGCATGAGTTTGAATCTCACTTCCCTAAAGAAACAAGTTTGAGCATAAACCTCATTTAGGAGGGAGAGGATAATAAGTCCCAGGCCTAGGAAGGGATATAGATTGGATTTGGCCTGGCAGGCCATAAAGTTGTAGGAGACTAGAATACCCTAATTTATATATATTTTATATTTTTTTTGTAGTTACCTATGTTGTTTCTATTTTTTTTTTAAATTTCAGGACCCTTTTGAACGTTACGCTAAAGCTTTTATGGAAACAGATGATGATATGCCAACATCGCCCCCAGCTGATTTTATTCAGGAATTGTATGATTGCATTAGTGGTGATACTAGTGATGTAAGTAAATATCATCATGCATTGCCGGTCAATGTAATTAACTATTTTTCTTGAAAATGGAATCTTACAATTCGGACTAGCTTTTAAAAAATAATTTTTACGATTTACGAGAAAAGTATGTGAGAGAAGTTTTATCTCGATTTGTGGAAAAGTGCTTTTGAAACTATGGTTTCAGAGCTTACCAAACACACACTTAGAAGAATTAAATTATTATTATCTCATACGCCACATAAAAAAGGAAAATAAAAAAATTGGTAACAAGCATGTTTAAAGAATATATGATATAGGAAAATAAAGTTTTTAACAAAAATTAAACAATATATACATCTATTATTTTATGGGTACAATATTAAATTTAATTTTTTTTATCCTTGTTGTCATCAATCGCATAGCAGTATTACAAATGAAATGCTTAGATCTTACAATTTATTTCAATTTTTAGGATATGATTGAAGATCAAACTGGGGAAATTTTGCTTCCCATAGATGAAAGTGACCCACTGTCATCGACCAATGATATGTATTCTTTGATTGATTTTGAATCAAAATATTCCCCAAACCAAACTACGAATTTGGAAGATCTTCTTGACGACCCTACTTCTCAACCCTTGGAATCGGGAGCTCCTCCAATGGACATGTCTCAGACTTTGGAATCAGAAGTTCCTGGAAGCCATGCTAGTTCTCAATCTTTGGAATTGGGAGCTCCTCAACCAAACCAAACTGCTCAATCTTTAGAAGTGCAAGTTTTTCCGAGTGTCTCTGCTTCACCATCTTTCCTAAATGTTTTGAATAAGCAACATCCTCCTCCTGCCCAACAATATCAAAACGTGTCAACTCCTCAATTTTGTGGCTATTATCAACAATTCATCCAATCACCAACTCCCTCAAATAAGTTGTCGGGACCTAGAATAGGTTGTCACTGCAAAAAGACAGCATGTTTAAAGGGATATTGCTCATGCTATAAGGTAATTGTTTATCAAACTATTGTTATTAAACTTAACTATTCAATGACATGGCTCAATCTTTTATTTAAGAGAGTTATTGAAAAATTCAATTCAAAATTAATTTCCATTAATTTTTTTTTTTGGTTTTAATGAAGGCTAAAGTTGGATGTTCTGACATGTGCCAATGCGAAGGTTGTGGTAATCCCTATGGCTGCAAAAATGGTGGTACGAATCTTCTGCACAAACATGCTTCTATCTTGAGTTGTTAATTTTACTAAACCATGTTTTGCGTTTTGCATAGGTCCATTAGGAATATATCTCACTAGCTACATAGTTGATTGCTTGTTCAATAGCCAATAATGAATGTGTCTTGTGCTTTTATATAGGAATTACATCAATTTTTAACTCAAGTGCAGCTCAAAGGGATCTTCCAAGTAACAATATTTCTTCAGTCAATGAGAAGCCATTGGTAAGTCTTTCACTAGTCCTTCAACAATATTCAAACAAGCAGATATGACACATGACAAGTATACAATTTTATGCCACATGACTCTCATTCTTTTTTTGGTGTGCATGGATGTAAGGGTGGTGGATTGGACACACTCACTCATAACAGCTTAAATGGATGTGCAAATCAAAACACAGTGTACAGAGCACCTACCTTGAATCAATTTGCTCCACCACTGGCTGTCCAAATGGCTCAACTGCCAGCAAATCTGTTTGCTCCACCGTCAGCCTTCCAAATAGTCAACGTGCCTCATTCGCAAGCAAATCCGTTTGCCCTATCAAGCAACATCTCTCCACCGCAGGCTGTCCATAAGGCTGCCAACGATCAGCTGCAGGTGAATCCATTTACCCCAACATACACTGCTTATCAGCCTCAGCAGCAGCATATGTTGATGAACTCAGCTAATTCCTTTGTTAATCGTGGGAATGCTGATTTGAGAACACCATTAAAGCAACTACCTCCAAGGTTTGTAGCACCCCAGGATCTAAATCAATAAATATTTTAATAAAAACGTATTACAATTAGATGTCACCTTTTTTTTTTGTTTTTACATATAAATCATATTTGTTTTTGCAGATTCCATAAAGAAGTCAACAACATATATTGGAAGCTTATCCCAAGGGAATAACTAGATGTATTGTGGCCATGGGCCTTCATAAGCTGTTTTGATGCATTGTAAATCCACATTGAATTATGTTTATACACACAAGAGAGTGAATTATTCAGAGAATTACTCAAATCCATTTAAAACAGTGATAATTTATTTACTTCCAGATTACATTCATCAATCAATCATAACATACAACTGTACTTTGATTCCTTCAAAATTTCAGACAGCACCATTCATTGGTTTTAAAGCTGTTTTAAAATAAACAACAATGTCTAAATTATCATTTTAATGTCTCCAAGTGTCATTCAACCATCTAAAGTGGTTGTTCAGCATAAGGAAGCATTCAACATTAAAATTTAAAATAGATCACAGCTTCCAAATTCACTCACCACACTGGAAACAAACTTAAACATATAATATTTCATATTCCCTATGCTTATCTTGCCTCTCAATATAAACCATGCCACCACATCTAATAATCTTAAAATTGTCCAGCTTTGGGATAATACTATTTTAGCCACCAAAATAGCATGTTTACTGCTTATTTAACATTCTTGAACATACCTTAGTACTTTGGGTCAATTGCTTAACATTTTAAAATATCAAAAAACCAATGTATAATAAGTTTTTAACCTTCAAAAACATTCAAACACAGCACCTAATGATCTGAAAAATATTTCTGGTTTCCAAAAACCATCACCTTCAAGGAAAACTCAACATGTAAAAATTTAAACATCCATATAACATTCAAATACCCCTCATACACCAATAATAAATCATTTAGTAGCAAATTTAATAATGGGGTTCGAATAAAACTTTCGTCAGCATAGCAGATTCAAAACATCACTTATGCCATAATTTTAATAATCAAGAATCATTCTAATAGTATTTCTTCAACTCCTCTGAAAATTCCAGCCCTAATCACAAGACTTAAGCCTTCATTTTAAAGTTTCTATTCTTAATTTAGACATCTATACAACCATATATCACCAATTCCATAATCTATTAAACAACTCTACTTTCTTTACCCTAAAATCTGACTCACTAAACTTAAGATAACCTAAAATCTGACTCACTAGACTTAAGATAACCTAATATCTGACTCACAACAACAGTAAACCCCTGTTTTGGCCTTTGCAAAACAGAGCACATTGAACACATGCTACACAGGATTCTATTCACATAAGCCATAACTTTCATCTATCATTCATTTAACCGGTGATTCCCTTCCCTTAACTTCAATTTCAACCACTCCTTTCACCCCCAAACTCTAGCAATAGAAGAAACTAAAGATGCGAAAAGGTTTGGGGGACTCACCTCAGTTGGATTCTGGTGTTGCATTCAGCGAATAGCCTCTCCCTATTATTTTCTTCTCCGCTAGCCTCTGATCCTCTTCTATTAGTCTCTCTCATCTTCAAGTTCGCTCTCCTATTCTGCTTGATCTTTCTGATCATGAAATGTAAAGGAGAGTTGGGGTTCTCATGATTTAAGGGCCTAAATGACCATTTTGCCCACCCCTTATAATTTTGTTTGCAACTTCATCGCTTGATTCATATAAAAACAAGGATTGAAGCTATGAGAACATTAAATTAAGTGTAGAAAGTCACATGCATATTAAACACTGTATTTCCTAAGTCAAAATTATTTCCTCAATAGTGTCGTCAATATAAAATATAAAAGAAATATTAATAAGACATAACATTCATAAGTTGTAAAGAAAAATACAATAAGAATGCCTAGTTTGCTGATAAATCAGAGAGCAATCACGTATAAATATAATGATACACTAGTATAGAAAAAAAAAAGGAAAAGGTAGGACATAACATTCTTCCCTCTTGAACCCGCAGGATTTCATCACGTACATAGGTAACAATAAGCATCCTGTGCAAATAAATGCTGGTTAATTCATTAATTGACAATCTACAATGCACACCTATTGAAGAACAAATATTTCAGATAACTTAGTTTAGGGGTGCTACACACCTCATAAGACCATTTAATAGGCAACAAGTTAGTCATTATCTAGAAATTGAGAAGTCACAGAGAATAGCATCACATGCATAACTATGCACCTTAAGATTTCCCTTGCCTTCCTTTGGGTTTGAAAACCTCTAGCCTAGCTAGGCAAGTTGAAGGTGCATTCATCTCATCCAAAAGTTCTGCTGCCAATTGAAACTTTCCTGCTCTATTTAAGTTTACGCTTAGTGATTGATAAATGTAAATGGAAGGACGAATCTTCATCTACCTGAAATGTTCCAATGGTGTGTCAACATTTCCTGATCTACCAAAACAATCAATTAATGCAGTATATGTAAGCAAATCTTGTTCAATTTCGCTCCCAACCATCTTCCTTAAGTAAACTAAACACATATAAAATCTTCCAACCCTTCGGAAGCTGATGAGTATAGTGTTGGAAGAAATGAAATCTAGGACAATATTAACTTCCTCCATAGATGCAAACTTATTGAGCATTTCATCCATCCAACCTGAATGACCCAAAATATCTAATACAATATTGTATGTTATCAAATCCTGACTAAAATTCATTGCTTTAAGGTAATGAAATATTAACAATGCCTTATCCTTCTGCCCACTTTTTGCAAAGGCAAAAATTATCCTATTTACGACTGATGTACTTGAACGAGTCATCTCTAATACTGCTTTAACAAATCTCAACAGCTCCACACTATCACTCTGTTGTATTATTATAATTTTAGTTTAAATAGTTGTTAGGGAGGGAGTAGCAGCACTAGCCGTAGGATATTGCCATTATAGAGCAGTAATTAGCTGCACTAGTTGTATCCCTTGCTATACCAATTGTTGTAACTGATCAGTGACTGACTTAACCTTACCCCCACCCCTGCCATATAAATAGAGTAGATACCCCAATTGTAACATAAGTTGTTGCATGATGAAATGGCAGAGCATATTCTCATAATCTCTCTCGACTACTCTCTTTTCATCTCTCACTCTCATCTTCTTCCTCTCTGACTTCTTATTCTCTAATTCCGACTCTCTTCTATCTTACTTTCCCTCTTTCTGTTCTACTTCACTAACCTCATCACAATAGAGGTGCATCACACTCATCCCTATGAAAGCTTGAGAAAAGTTAAGATTCAGGGTTGTACTTATGGATTCATTGGACAACAGCAGTTTCTTGAAAATTTGGCATGAAAGATCAACGTCATTCTTCTAACTAGCCATCACTAATAGGCGGGTATACAACTTAAAGGAAAAGTGAATGTTCTTCTCATGCAACACTTGAAGCATTTTTTTTATTTTTGCAGTAGAAAGATTCCCTGTGTTGCACATCTTATCAACGCATGCAGAAAAGACTTCCATACTTGGTGCCAATTCATTTACAATGACCAAAAGTAAGTCATTCAATACTTCATTTGAGACACTATCTTTATCAGTACATGCATCTATCACAAAGTAGCTGAAATTGCAAATGAGTCAACCTTGACAGTTTAAGATCAACCATATTCAAATGAACTGACATAAAAGGGCATAATAAAAACCAATGTATCACAAAATCAAATAATCAATTTAAAGAAGTTCAAATTAAGGGCAGTCCAAGAGGACCTAGCAAAAAACCTGGTTATTCAATGGCATTGTCTAATAAATTATCACCAAGTAAAATCATGCAGAAACAGAATAAGGTCACATGCAAACTGAATATTCGGGTGCTGAAGCCCCACTTAAATAAGCTGACATCAAACAGAACTTGACATAAACTTATATTATTGAAGAATATTAGTTTCTTTCCTATAAACTATTTAAGTAAATTTTCTATGTGAGTAATTTTTTCATTTAATTTCTCAACTTACAGGGATAACAACTATCAAATTATAATAAATGAACAATGAACTAAACAGAAGAGCATTTGATTTGTCAGTCTCAACCTACATTAGCTTTTAGCATCATAACATGTTAGTTGCTATGACTACTAAGAAAGCTCATGTTAAAGTTGGTTTTTTGCACTCTTGTCCTCCTAAGCATATCAAACAATTTCTGAAACTTATTATACTCCTTCAGAAGGAAAACAGTCCACATTTTTTGCAAGAGAAAAACACTAATTAGTAAATTTTATAAAAAAAACACACTAATTAGTAAAAATATTGTTAAAAAAAAAGTTTTTTGGTAAAATGTGCTATGCCGACAAAGAAATTTGGGCTGTTGTTTCCTTTAAATTTAGACCATATAGGTTATATCTCTCTAGTTTTTAATTGTCAATCCCAATTATCAATATATATATATATATATATATATTGACGAAAGTAAATACTTTTGTCCTCTCTTTCAAACTTTTTCAAGTTGCAACCCATTATGAATAACATGGAATAGATCAATCAGCTCATCTCATTAATAAACCAATGCAGAAACCCCTTGTATATGTTAGAGACAAATTTAAACACAAAATGCCTCTTCTGATCCTCTAGACACATATTGAGAATAAACAATTCTGATATTGCCAAAAGGACGTTTAACAGACAGAGAAACAGAGAAAGCAAACAAGATTTTTGTTGGAAGAGTTTTTAAGGTTCTATCGCACTTGACAGTTCCCTTTCACATTAGAAAATTTAAAGAAAGAAATCAGCTTTCTTCTTAAGTGATTTTCACACTTACCATCTACTGATTCTAGAAATAGGAAAATGTAACCCCCTTCCCACCTTAGGCCTGGATTTAGTTCCTAAACTCATAATTAAGTTGTAATTAGAGACCATAATGAAATTTGGGACTTAATAAGCTACACTTTTGCCCAAAAATCGGATTTGCAAAAACATTTTTCAAAGCTTATTCACAGTGGTCTCAAGTTCTCAATACAAAATAACACTGGCCTGAACAGGTGGATTCCATTTACAAATATCAGAGTGCAAATAAATTCCCGACTCACTCGGGTTCCATTCATTAGATAAGGGATTTACAAAGGCACAAAGCCACAATTCCATACCCTTAACTTGGGGATTACACAAAATCTACAAATACAAGTCCAAAATATACAATGATAACCATATTTCCAAAATATACTCCCAAACAGGAGCTCTAACTACTCTTCGTCGCCCGTTTGCCACTCGATCCTTCAGCCCTGTCTAAAAGGTTTAATTTTGGGAGAGTGAGATTCTAAAGAATCCCCGTAGTAACAAGTCAATCATATAATGTACAACAATAATGCATGTAATCAAATCATCATCCACACAAGCAACTACAACGGCAGTTGCAGCGGCAATGGTTAGTATGACGCACGTCATCCCTAACGATTGCTCACGCTGAATTGCTCACGCTGTATTGCATCACAACAGTCAACACAGTATAATTCACCACAGCTGGGATCCATATAAAGCATATCATATTCTCAAGTCACATAGGCAAAATACACATACACAGCCCACGGCTGGTTTCACAAACACCGCCCTCACGGGTCGGATTCACAAAGATCCATGTCGATTACGACGGCAGTCCAACGGCCGACTAGAGATGACCACTGTCACTCCCTATACGGCTCACGCTGACCTGCTCGCGCCGTAACGGACCATGGCACACATTTCACAAGTTCAATGATAAGATATGCATACCAAAACATCATACAAGATATGAGAAAAAAGTCACTACCTGAGTTCTTCCGGACGTGTCCTAGCGCCGGTCTCTCCCGAGGAAGGCAAATATCAAAGCCTATTTTCACAATTAGGGACGAAGAGTCATTCTCTATTCCAAGACTTAATTCACTTTATAATGCTCAATTGGTTATCATTATTGCTCTTTTAGAGTCACTAAATACTCCTAACAACACTCCTAAAGGGTAGGAAGAACTATCCCAAAGATCCCCTTTTGGAAGCACAAAACTGAGATTTTACACTGAATCACTCGAGCACAGATGACCGTGCTCGAGCACAGATTGTACGGACACTCGAGCACAAATGCTCTCATTCGAGCATTGGTACGGACAGTACTCGAGCACAAGAGAAAGTGAGACTGCGAGTGCTCACCCGAGAGCACAAAGAAACTTTCAGGAACTGGCTCACTCGAGCACAAAATCCTCACTCGAGCACAAGGCTAAATGCCTCACTCGAGCACCCGCAAGAGAAATCCAGGAAGTGAGAACCCGAGAGCACACAAAGCTCTCCAAGCACAAGATCACTCGAGCACAGCCATATGTGCTCGAGCACACACCTCACACCCGCGAGTGAGAAGGCACACTCGCGCACCTTACTCGCGAGTAACAATCGAGAGCACCACCCCTCCCACCTGAAGCACCAGCTCACTCGAGCAGACACCCAGTGCTCGAGTGAGAAAGCAATGCTCGCGAGTGTCAGAGCACACTCGTGGCAATCAGCCCGCGAGTGAAGACCAGAAAGCAACCCTTCATACTGGACTCACACCATCACTCGAGCAGCCCCAAGCTCACTCGAGCATGGCTCATAAAACCCAAACAACTCGAAGCATCAAAAGGGAAAAATCACTCAGCACTCGAGCGGAGTTCATCCCTGCTCGGGTGACCTTCAACCCTCACTCGAGCAGACCCCTTCTGCTCGGGTGATGTTCATACTTCACTCGAGCACACCCCAGTCTGCTCGAGTGAGTACCTCAGATAGCAGAAAACGCAGAAAACAGAGGCACTCTCCTCAACCTTTGCCCAATTGATTCCTATGGCCATAAAACTTAACCCAAAGCCATTCCCACACAAAATCACCCAATAAATTCAATGGAATACTCAGAATCATCCAAATCCTACTCCATTATCATGGTTTGGGTTTTGGGCAATAATTTCATCAAAATTCCCATTTCATCCTATCATCATATTTCAATCTCTAATCTATCTATCTAACATAAACTCATTCCAAAATGCCATTCTCATGCCATAAACATACCAAATGAACAGTGGCACTCATTCTCATGATTAGGCCAAATTTCCCAGAATTTATAAACTATTCCAAATGGCTTGAAACTTAGATAGATAGGTTAGTTTCACTCACCTTATCAACTTCTCCAAAGGGAGTTCTTGATCCACCAACAATCAGATTTTCGTGTGGCACCAAACAACACCAAATGGCCCAACTATACACACCAAAATGAAGCCCATGATTCAAGGATCAACATTTATGAATGGTGTTTGAGCAAAGAAGATCATTTACTTACCCAAAATCACAAGTTCTTCTTTCTCTTTCTTGCCTAAAACTTCCGCCGGAAATGGAGGAAGAGAGGAGAGAGAAACGAGAGAGAGAAAGAAATGGGAAGGAGAAGCAAAAAGTTGTCTTTTGTCCACATGTGATCTCATCCAATGGCCACCACAATGCCACATGTCAGCATCTCCTTCATTCCCTCAATAATGCTCACACAAGCTAAGCACACTGGATCCCGACCCACGGTCAAGGAATCACCACCGTTGCTCTTAAATACCACACATATGCACTAACATTTCCAATTTCCACTAATTATGACATTAATTAATATAGTCATAAAACACTTAATAATTCCGATAAATTCATAATTACCATTAATAATCACGATTATCCCTTAATCAAAAATTGGGATATTACAATTCTCCCCCCGTTCAATAAATTTCGCCCTCGAAATTTGTTACACATCATGGGGCATAAAATCAGGAAATCTCTTTCTCATGTCCGCTTCCGCCTCCCAAGTGGCTTCTCTTGGAGACATTCCCTTCCAGACCACCTTCACAAACGGTAAGCTTCGATGCCTGAGCCTCCGCTCTTCTCGATCGATGATTCTTTCTGGCTCTACCGCATAAGTGAAGTTATCTTGCAATTCCACTTCTTCATACTCAATAATATGCTCAGGGTCTGGTTGGTACTTCTTGAGTTGCGAGACATGGAATACATCATGCAATCGACTCAAACTTGGGGGTAGGGCTATCCGATATGCCACCGGGCCGATTCTTGCCAGAATCTCAAATGGTCCAATGTATCTCGGACTCAGCTTCTTCCGCTTGATCGCTCTCCCAATGCCTGTGACCGGAGACACTCTCAGGAAGACATGATCCCCCACTTCAAACTCAAGAGGTCTTCTCCTCTTATCAGCATAGCTCTTCTGACGACTCTGTGCTGTAAGGAGCCTCTTCCTGATAACTCGGATTTGTTCAGCGGTTTGATCAACAAGATCTGGCCCATACAACTTCCTCTCAGATAACTCTGACCAGCACAACGGGGACTGGCACTTCCTCCCATACAGTGCTTCATACGGAGCCATCTGAATGCTCGCATGATAACTGTTGTTGTACGCAAACTCAGCCAACGGCAGATAATAGTCCCACTTTCCTTTGAAGTCAAGGACACATGCTCTCAGCATATCTTCTAGAGTCTGGATAGTCCTCTCTGACTGTCCGTCTGTCTGAGGATGGTAGGCCGTGCTAAACCTCAACTGAGTACCCATAGCTTCGTGCAGAGCCCTCCAAAATCTCGAAGTAAACCGAGGGTCTCGATCAGAGATAATATTCTTCGGTGTACCATGGAGTCTCACAATCTCCTTGATATAAATCTCAGCCAGCCTATCAGGAGAATAGCCAGCGTTGATGGGTATGAAGTGCGCAGACTTCGTGAGTCGGTCAACAATCACCCAGATCGCATCATAGTTCTTGATCTTGGGCAGACCCATCACTAGATCCATGGTCACACTCTCCCACTTCCATTCTGGAATCTCTGGACTCTGAAGCAATCTTGGCGGTCTCTGGTGTTCAATCTTCACCTTTTGACAGGTAAGACACCGCGCTACATACTTCGTCACATCACTCTTCAACCCTGGCCACCAATACATAGATTTCAAGTTGTGATACATCTTGGTCATACCGGGGTGAAGAGTATATTGACTCTTATGAGCCTCATCAAGAATTCTCAACCTCAAGTTAGCCTTCAGTGGAACATAGATTCTCTTCTGGTAACGCACCAACCCACTAGGCGACAAATCATAATCTCGAGTCTCCCCTCGCTCAATCGTAGCTCGGATCGACTGGGCTAGCTCATCATGCATTTGAGCTTCTTCAATCTCAGTCCTCAGGTCATTCTCCCCTTGGACCACACCATAACTGGCACATAGGATTTCCTTCGAGAGATTCAAATCCCGAAAATCCTCTATCAGTTTCCATTCCTGGATCATCATTGTTGCCACTAGCACCGCCTTCCGACTCAAAGCATCTGCGACGACATTAGCCTTACCCGGATGGTATTTGATCTCCAGGTTATAGTCTTTCAGCAACTCCATCCACCGACGCTGTCTCATGTTCAACTCTTTCTGATCATACAGATATTTGAGACTTTTGTGGTAGCAGTACAATTCCACAGTCACACCGTACAGGTAATGACGCCAAATTTTCAATGCAAACACAATTGCCGCAAGCTCCAGATCATGAGTGGGGTAGTTCATCTCATGCGGTTTCAGCTGTCGAGAGGCATAGGCCACCACACGTCCCTGCTGCATCAGGACACACCCTAACCCCTGCTTACTCGCATCACTGTACACGACGTAAGCCTCACTGGGATCAGGTATAATCAACACTGGTGCCGTAGTCAATCTCTCCTTCAGCTCAGTAAAACTCCGCTCACAACATTCATCCCACAAAAACGGTTGATCCTTCCTCGTGAGCTTGGTCATCGGCAATGCAATACGCGAGAAGTTCTGAATGAACCTCCGGTAATAACTAGCAAGACCCAGAAAGCTGCGAATCTCAGAAACAGTTTCTGGCCTTTTCCAATCAAGTACTGCTTCCACCTTACTGGGATCCACTGATACCCCGTCTCGAGAGATCACATGGCCAAGGAACTTCACTTCCGTAAGCCAAAACTCACATTTGCTCAGCTTGGCATAGAGTTGCTTTTCTCGTAATATTCTCAACACAGTTCTCAAGTGTTGCTCATGATCTTCCCTACTCTTGGAATAGATCAAGATGTCGTCAATAAACACAACCACAAACTGGTCAAGATACTGTCGGAAGATGCGATTCATATAATCCATGAATACCGCCGGCGCATTCGTCAAACCGAAGGGCATCACAAGGAACTCATAGTGCCCATATCTCGTTCTGAAAGCAGTCTTCGGAATGTCCGCTGCCTTCACACGCAACTGATGATATCCCGACCTTAGATCAATTTTGGAGAATACACACGAGCCAGACAATTGATCTAACAGGTCATCAATCCTTGGGAGAGGATATTTATTCTTAACAGTTACCTTGTTAAGTTCTCGGTAATCGATGCAAAGCCTCAAGCTTCCGTCTTTCTTTTTCACAAATAACACCGGAGCTCCCCATGGCGATACACTGGGTCTGATGAACCCTTTCTCAAGCAATTCTTCAATTTGCTTTTTCAACTCCGCCATCTCGTTAGGGGCCATACGATATGGGGCTTTCGATATCGAACCAGCTCCAGGCACAATCTCAATTGGAAATTCCACTTCCCTTTCTGGAGGCAATCCACTAAGATCATCTGGAAATACCTCAGGGAATTCATTCACAATAGGTATACTCTCTAGAGCTTCACCTGACTCTCCCTGAACGGAGAAAAACACCATATACCCTTGACATCCTTTCTCAAGATATCTCTCAGCTTTAGCTGTTGAAAGCAAGTTCAAACTGGCATTTACATTGCTATCCCGCTGTGCACTACGGAAAGAGATCCTTTTATTACCACAATCAAGTAGCACATCATTTGCTCTTAACCAATCAAAACCCAAAATGACTTCTAGTTGTTGGAGTGGCAAACAGATCAAATCAACTGTAGACTCCCAACCCTCAACAACTATTACACAATTTAAGCAGGCTTCGGCCGCCACGGCCTTGACACCCATTGGCATCGACACAACCAAATCAAATGGTAGCCTATGCACATGCAATCCCAGGCGCTTTACACAATCATAAGCTATGAACGAATGACTTGCACCCGAATCAAACAAAGCATTTAATTCATTATCACCGAGAAGAATTTTACCTTGGATCAACTCTGGTGACTTCCGGGCCTCCTCATGCGTCATGGCGAACACTCGACCCTGGTTCCTGGGCCTTTGCTCTGCCGGTTGTCTTGGGCACTTAGTAGAGATGTGACCCACTTGCTTGCAGTTGAAGCAAATCACCTCCCCAGCACAAGTTTTTCCCGGATGATACTTTCTGCACTGATTGCACACCGGTCCTGCTGGAGGTCTCTGGTCACTACGACCACCAGGCTGGTAGGGCTTCTTGTTACCACCCCCATATGAGGATCCTTGTCCCTTACGCTTCTGGGACGTGTTAGCCTTGCTAGGCTCACTGCGACTGTCTTTCCCCTTAGTTGGGTACCAATCCCTCAGATTGTTCTCAACAATCCTACACTGCTCCACCGCCTTGTTGAAGTCAGTAAATAGGTGAGAGGCTAATCTCTTCTTCAGTTCTCGCCTCAAGCCCCTGATAAGCATATCAGAGCTCCACTCCTCATCATCCTTTTCTCGGAGATGCGTAGAATACCGAGATAGCCGGACGAAACGGGAAAGATACTCATCAAAACTCTCTGTATCTCCCTGCCTGATAGCCAAAAACTCAGATTCTTTCTCTAACCTCACCGACTTGGGGAAGTACTTCTCATTAAATTTTTCTTGGAACAACTCCCAAGTCAATGGCACATTCCGGCTTTGAAGTGTCATGGCGATATTCCGCCACCACCGGTCTGCGTCCCCCTCTAGCTTATACACAGCTAGCTTCGCCTTTACCTCCGTAGAACACTCGAGAACCTCAAAGATCTTCTCTAGGCGAGTCA
This sequence comes from Inga laurina, assembly GCA_963855925.1. Lineage (NCBI taxonomy): Eukaryota > Viridiplantae > Streptophyta > Magnoliopsida > Fabales > Fabaceae > Inga > Inga laurina. The sequence goes on along the minus strand of OY979703.1, from coordinate 39,074,078 downwards.
ACCAGTCCTCAGCAACTTGGGGCTCAAACCTCCCCCTGAACACTGGAGGTAGATGCTTGCAAAATTCAGAGACCCAGTATTGTAAGCCTCTTCCCTCACGAACCAGTACCCCTTGAGACTCTTGGTTAGGCACCGTGTGAGGTAGGGATTCATGGGACCGATTGGACCCTTCAGCTGTTTCCTCATGATGAGTCTCTGCTTGAGTCTCCTCACGAGTCGACTGGGCCCTTTCCTCATTACGTTTGGCCCTTTCCTCCCGGAGCTCTTCTCTCAGCTCACGGATCATATCTCTTTGCTCCCGCACGAGATCCATCATCTCTTGCATTGGGTCAGGAGGATTGTCATTCAACTCCTCCACATCTGGATCCCCTTGTCTGCCTCTAGGGCGAACCATTTCGTCTTATCACTACAATGATTCACCAGGTCAGTACCAAAGCAAAGGTATACACATAATCCATAAACTTAGATATATCTACAACTTATCAGAGATATCCATGTGTATACACAACAAGCACTTATCAATCATTAAGTTACCCTAAACTCAGAGGATTAAGGTCAACTAAGGAGCTATCCTAGCAAATGCTCACCTTGCCAGGAACTACAGCTCTGATACCACAAATGTAACCCCCTTCCCACCTTAGGCCGGGATTTAGTTCCTAAACTCATAATTAAGTTGTAATTAGAGACCATAATGAAATTTGGGACTTAATAAGCTACACTTTTGCCCAAAAATCGGATTTGCAAAAACATTTTTCAAAGCTTATTCACAGTGGTCTCAAGTTCTCAATACAAAATAACACTGGCCTGAACAGGTGGATTCCATTTACAAATATCAGAGTGCAAATAAATTCCCGACTCACTCGGGTTCCATTCATTAGATAAGGGATTTACAAAGGCACCAAGCCACAATTCCATACCCTTAACTTGGGGATTACACAAAATCTACAAATACAAGTCCAAAATATACAATGATAACCATATTTCCAAAATATACTCCCAAACAGGAGCTCTAACTACTCTTCGTCGCCCGTTTGCCACTCGATCCTTCAGCCCTGTCTAAAAGGTTTAATTTTGGGAGAGTGAGATTCTAAAGAATCCCCGTAGTAACAAGTCAATCATATAATGTACAACAATAATGCATGTAATCAAATCATCATCCACACAAGTAACTACAACGGCAGTTGCAGCGGCAATGGTTAGTATGACACACGTCATCCCTAACGATTGCTCACGCTGAATTGCTCACGCTGTATTGCATCACAACAGTCAACACAGTATAATTCACCACAGCTGGGATCCATATAAAGCATATCATATTCTCAAGTCACATAGGCAAAATACACATACACAGCCCACGGCTGGTTTCACAAACACCGCCCTCACGGGTCGGATTCACAAAGATCCATGTCGATTACGACGGCAGTCCAACGGCCGACTAGAGATGACCACTGTCACTCCCTATACGGCTCACGCTGACCTGCTCGCGCCGTAACGGACCATGGCACACATTTCACAAGTTCAATGATAAGATATGCATACCAAAACATCATACAAGATATGAGAAAAAAGTCACTACCTGAGTTCTTCCGGACGTGTCCTAGCGCCGGTCTCTCCCGAGGAAGGCAAATATCAAAGCCTATTTTCACAATTAGGGACGAAGAGTCATTCTCTATTCCAAGACTTAATTCACTTTATAATGCTCAATTGGTTATCATTATTGCTCTTTTAGAGTCACTAAATACTCCTAACAACACTCCTAAAGGGTAGGAAGAACTATCCCAAAGATCCCCTTTTGGAAGCACAAAACTGAGATTTTACACTGAATCACTCGAGCACAGATGACCGTGCTCGAGCACAGATTGTACGGACACTCGAGCACAAATGCTCTCATTCGAGCATTGGTACGGACAGTACTCGAGCACAAGAGAAAGTGAGACTGCGAGTGCTCACCCGAGAGCACAAAGAAACTTTCAGGAACTGGCTCACTCGAGCACAAAATCCTCACTCGAGCACAAGGCTAAATGCCTCACTCGAGCACCCGCAAGAGAAATCCAGGAAGTGAGAACCCGAGAGCACACAAAGCTCTCCAAGCACAAGATCACTCGAGCACAGCCATATGTGCTCGAGCACACACCTCACACCCGCGAGTGAGAAGGCACACTCGCGCACCTTACTCGCGAGTAACAATCGAGAGCACCACCCCTCCCACCTGAAGCACCAGCTCACTCGAGCAGACACCCAGTGCTCGAGTGAGAAAGCAATGCTCGCGAGTGTCAGAGCACACTCGTGGCAATCAGCCCGCGAGTGAAGACCAGAAAGCAACCCTTCATACTGGACTCACACCATCACTCGAGCAGCCCCAAGCTCACTCGAGCATGGCTCATAAAACCCAAACAACTCGAAGCATCAAAAGGGAAAAATCACTCAGCACTCGAGCGGAGTTCATCCCTGCTCGGGTGACCTTCAACCCTCACTCGAGCAGACCCCTTCTGCTCGGGTGATGTTCATACTTCACTCGAGCACACCCCAGTCTGCTCGAGTGAGTACCTCAGATAGCAGAAAACGCAGAAAACAGAGGCACTCTCCTCAACCTTTGCCCAATTGATTCCTATGGCCATAAAACTTAACCCAAAGCCATTCCCACACAAAATCACCCAATAAATTCAATGGAATACTCAGAATCATCCAAATCCTACTCCATTATCATGGTTTGGGTTTTGGGCAATAATTTCATCAAAATTCCCATTTCATCCTATCATCATATTTCAATCTCTAATCTATCTATCTAACATAAACTCATTCCAAAATGCCATTCTCATGCCATAAACATACCAAATGAACAGTGGCACTCATTCTCATGATTAGGCCAAATTTCCCAGAATTTATAAACTATTCCAAATGGCTTGAAACTTAGATAGATAGGTTAGTTTCACTCACCTTATCAACTTCTCCAAAGGGAGTTCTTGATCCACCAACAATCAGATTTTCGTGTGGCACCAAACAACACCAAATGGCCCAACTATACACACCAAAATGAAGCCCATGATTCAAGGATCAACATTTATGAATGGTGTTTGAGCAAAGAAGATCATTTACTTACCCAAAATCACAAGTTCTTCTTTCTCTTTCTTGCCTAAAACTTCCGCCGGAAATGGAGGAAGAGAGGAGAGAGAAACGAGAGAGAGAAAGAAATGGGAAGGAGAAGCAAAAAGTTGTCTTTTGTCCACATGTGATCTCATCCAATGGCCACCACAATGCCACATGTCAGCATCTCCTTCATTCCCTCAATAATGCTCACACAAGCTAAGCACACTGGATCCCGACCCACGGTCAAGGAATCACCACCGTTGCTCTTAAATACCACACATATGCACTAACATTTCCAATTTCCACTAATTATGACATTAATTAATATAGTCATAAAACACTTAATAATTCCGATAAATTCATAATTACCATTAATAATCACGATTATCCCTTAATCAAAAATTGGGATATTACAATTCTCCCCCCGTTCAATAAATTTCGCCCTCGAAATTTGTTACACATCATGGGGCATAAAATCAGGAAATCTCTTTCTCATGTCCGCTTCCGCCTCCCAAGTGGCTTCTCTTGGAGACATTCCCTTCCAGACCACCTTCACAAACGGTAAGCTTCGATGCCTGAGCCTCCGCTCTTCTCGATCGATGATTCTTTCTGGCTCTACCGCATAAGTGAAGTTATCTTGCAATTCCACTTCTTCATACTCAATAATATGCTCAGGGTCTGGTTGGTACTTCTTGAGTTGCGAGACATGGAATACATCATGCAATCGACTCAAACTTGGGGGTAGGGCTATCCGATATGCCACCGGGCCGATTCTTGCCAGAATCTCAAATGGTCCAATGTATCTCGGACTCAGCTTCTTCCGCTTGATCGCTCTCCCAATGCCTGTGACCGGAGACACTCTCAGGAAGACATGATCCCCCACTTCAAACTCAAGAGGTCTTCTCCTCTTATCAGCATAGCTCTTCTGACGACTCTGTGCTGTAAGGAGCCTCTTCCTGATAACTCGGATTTGTTCAGCGGTTTGATCAACAAGATCTGGCCCATACAACTTCCTCTCAGATAACTCTGACCAGCACAACGGGGACTGGCACTTCCTCCCATACAGTGCTTCATACGGAGCCATCTGAATGCTCGCATGATAACTGTTGTTGTACGCAAACTCAGCCAACGGCAGATAATAGTCCCACTTTCCTTTGAAGTCAAGGACACATGCTCTCAGCATATCTTCTAGAGTCTGGATAGTCCTCTCTGACTGTCCGTCTGTCTGAGGATGGTAGGCCGTGCTAAACCTCAACTGAGTACCCATAGCTTCGTGCAGAGCCCTCCAAAATCTCGAAGTAAACCGAGGGTCTCGATCAGAGATAATATTCTTCGGTGTACCATGGAGTCTCACAATCTCCTTGATATAAATCTCAGCCAGCCTATCAGGAGAATAGCCAGCGTTGATGGGTATGAAGTGCGCAGACTTCGTGAGTCGGTCAACAATCACCCAGATCGCATCATAGTTCTTGATCTTGGGCAGACCCATCACTAGATCCATGGTCACACTCTCCCACTTCCATTCTGGAATCTCTGGACTCTGAAGCAATCTTGGCGGTCTCTGGTGTTCAATCTTCACCTTTTGACAGGTAAGACACCGCGCTACATACTTCGTCACATCACTCTTCAACCCTGGCCACCAATACATAGATTTCAAGTTGTGATACATCTTGGTCATACCGGGGTGAAGAGTATATTGACTCTTATGAGCCTCATCAAGAATTCTCAACCTCAAGTTAGCCTTCAGTGGAACATAGATTCTCTTCTGGTAACGCACCAACCCACTAGGCGACAAATCATAATCTCGAGTCTCCCCTCGCTCAATCGTAGCTCGGATCGACTGGGCTAGCTCATCATGCATTTGAGCTTCTTCAATCTCAGTCCTCAGGTCATTCTCCCCTTGGACCACACCATAACTGGCACATAGGATTTCCTTCGAGAGATTCAAATCCCGAAAATCCTCTATCAGTTTCCATTCCTGGATCATCATTGTTGCCACTAGCACCGCCTTCCGACTCAAAGCATCTGCGACGACATTAGCCTTACCCGGATGGTATTTGATCTCCAGGTTATAGTCTTTCAGCAACTCCATCCACCGACGCTGTCTCATGTTCAACTCTTTCTGATCATACAGATATTTGAGACTTTTGTGGTAGCAGTACAATTCCACAGTCACACCGTACAGGTAATGACGCCAAATTTTCAATGCAAACACAATTGCCGCAAGCTCCAGATCATGAGTGGGGTAGTTCATCTCATGCGGTTTCAGCTGTCGAGAGGCATAGGCCACCACACGTCCCTGCTGCATCAGGACACACCCTAACCCCTGCTTACTCGCATCACTGTACACGACGTAAGCCTCACTGGGATCAGGTATAATCAACACTGGTGCCGTAGTCAATCTCTCCTTCAGCTCAGTAAAACTCCGCTCACAACATTCATCCCACAAAAACGGTTGATCCTTCCTCGTGAGCTTGGTCATCGGCAATGCAATACGCGAGAAGTTCTGAATGAACCTCCGGTAATAACTAGCAAGACCCAGAAAGCTGCGAATCTCAGAAACAGTTTCTGGCCTTTTCCAATCAAGTACTGCTTCCACCTTACTGGGATCCACTGATACCCCGTCTCGAGAGATCACATGGCCAAGGAACTTCACTTCCGTAAGCCAAAACTCACATTTGCTCAGCTTGGCATAGAGTTGCTTTTCTCGTAATATTCTCAACACAGTTCTCAAGTGTTGCTCATGATCTTCCCTACTCTTGGAATAGATCAAGATGTCGTCAATAAACACAACCACAAACTGGTCAAGATACTGTCGGAAGATGCGATTCATATAATCCATGAATACCGCCGGCGCATTCGTCAAACCGAAGGGCATCACAAGGAACTCATAGTGCCCATATCTCGTTCTGAAAGCAGTCTTCGGAATGTCCGCTGCCTTCACACGCAACTGATGATATCCCGACCTTAGATCAATTTTGGAGAATACACACGAGCCAGACAATTGATCTAACAGGTCATCAATCCTTGGGAGAGGATATTTATTCTTAACAGTTACCTTGTTAAGTTCTCGGTAATCGATGCAAAGCCTCAAGCTTCCGTCTTTCTTTTTCACAAATAACACCGGAGCTCCCCACGGCGATACACTGGGTCTGATGAACCCTTTCTCAAGCAATTCTTCAATTTGCTTTTTCAACTCCGCCATCTCGTTAGGGGCCATACGATATGGGGCTTTCGATATCGAACCAGCTCCAGGCACAATCTCAATTGGAAATTCCACTTCCCTTTCTGGAGGCAATCCACTAAGATCATCTGGAAATACCTCAGGGAATTCATTCACAATAGGTATACTCTCTAGAGCTTCACCTGACTCTCCCTGAACGGAGAAAAACACCATATACCCTTGACATCCTTTCTCAAGATATCTCTCAGCTTTAGCTGTTGAAAGCAAGTTCAAACTGGCATTTACATTGCTATCCCGCTGTGCACTACGGAAAGAGATCCTTTTATTACCACAATCAAGTAGCACATCATTTGCTCTTAACCAATCAAAACCCAAAATGACTTCTAGTTGTTGGAGTGGCAAACAGATCAAATCAACTGTAGACTCCCAACCCTCAACAACTATTACACAATTTAAGCAGGCTTCGGCCGCCACGGCCTTGACACCCATTGGCATCGACACAACCAAATCAAATGGTAGCCTATGCACATGCAATCCCAGGCGCTTTACACAATCATAAGCTATGAACGAATGACTTGCACCCGAATCAAACAAAGCATTTAATTCATTATCACCGAGAAGAATTTTACCTTGGATCAACTCTGGTGACTTCCGGGCCTCCTCATGCGTCATGGCGAACACTCGACCCTGGTTCCTGGGCCTTTGCTCTGCCGGTTGTCTTGGGCACTTAGTAGAGATGTGACCCACTTGCTTGCAGTTGAAGCAAATCACCTCCCCAGCACAAGTTTTTCCCGGATGATACTTTCTGCACTGATTGCACACCGGTCCTGCTGGAGGTCTCTGGTCACTACGACCACCAGGCTGGTAGGGCTTCTTGTTACCACCCCCATATGAGGATCCTTGTCCCTTACGCTTCTGGGACGTGTTAGCCTTGCTAGGCTCACTGCGACTGTCTTTCCCCTTAGTTGGGTACCAATCCCTCAGATTGTTCTCAACAATCCTACACTGCTCCACCGCCTTGTTGAAGTCAGTAAATAGGTGAGAGGCTAATCTCTTCTTCAGTTCTCGCCTCAAGCCCCTGATAAGCATATCAGAGCTCCACTCCTCATCATCCTTTTCTCGGAGATGCGTAGAATACCGAGATAGCCGGACGAAACGGGAAAGATACTCATCAAAACTCTCTGTATCTCCCTGCCTGATAGCCAAAAACTCAGATTCTTTCTCTAACCTCACCGACTTGGGGAAGTACTTCTCATTAAATTTTTCTTGGAACAACTCCCAAGTCAATGGCACATTCCGGCTTTGAAGTGTCATGGCGATATTCCGCCACCACCGGTCTGCGTCCCCCTCTAGCTTATACACAGCTAGCTTCGCCTTTACCTCCGTAGAACACTCGAGAACCTCAAAGATCTTCTCTAGGCGAGTCAACCAGTCCTCAGCAACTTGGGGCTCAAACCTCCCCCTGAACACTGGAGGTAGATGCTTGCAAAATTCAGAGACCCAGTATTGTAAGCCTCTTCCCTCACGAACCAGTACCCCTTGAGACTCTTGGTTAGGCACCGTGTGAGGTAGGGATTCATGGGACCGATTGGACCCTTCAGCTGTTTCCTCATGATGAGTCTCTGCTTGAGTCTCCTCACGAGTCGACTGGGCCCTTTCCTCATTACGTTTGGCCCTTTCCTCCCGGAGCTCTTCTCTCAGCTCACGGATCATATCTCTTTGCTCCCGCACGAGATCCATCATCTCTTGCATTGGGTCAGGAGGATTGTCATTCAACTCCTCCACATCTGGATCCCCTTGTCTGCCTCTAGGGCGAACCATTTCGTCTTATCACTACAATGATTCACCAGGTCAGTACCAAAGCAAAGGTATACACATAATCCATAAACTTAGATATATCTACAACTTATCAGAGATATCCATGTGTATACACAACAAGCACTTATCAATCATTAAGTTACCCTAAACTCAGAGGATTAAGGTCAACTAAGGAGCTATCCTAGCAAATGCTCACCTTGCCAGGAACTACAGCTCTGATACCACAAATGTAACCCCCTTCCCACCTTAGGCCGGGATTTAGTTCCTAAACTCATAATTAAGTTGTAATTAGAGACCATAATGAAATTTGGGACTTAATAAGCTACACTTTTGCCCAAAAATCGGATTTGCAAAAACATTTTTCAAAGCTTATTCACAGTGGTCTCAAGTTCTCAATACAAAATAACACTGGCCTGAACAGGTGGATTCCATTTACAAATATCAGAGTGCAAATAAATTCCCGACTCACTCGGGTTCCATTCATTAGATAAGGGATTTACAAAGGCACAAAGCCACAATTCCATACCCTTAACTTGGGGATTACACAAAATCTACAAATACAAGTCCAAAATATACAATGATAACCATATTTCCAAAATATACTCCCAAACAGGAGCTCTAACTACTCTTCGTCGCCCGTTTGCCACTCGATCCTTCAGCCCTGTCTAAAAGGTTTAATTTTGGGAGAGTGAGATTCTAAAGAATCCCCGTAGTAACAAGTCAATCATATAATGTACAACAATAATGCATGTAATCAAATCATCATCCACACAAGCAACTACAACGGCAGTTGCAGCGGCAATGGTTAGTATGACGCACGTCATCCCTAACGATTGCTCACGCTGAATTGCTCACGCTGTATTGCATCACAACAGTCAACACAGTATAATTCACCACAGCTGGGATCCATATAAAGCATATCATATTCTCAAGTCACATAGGCAAAATACACATACACAGCCCACGGCTGGTTTCACAAACACCGCCCTCACGGGTCGGATTCACAAAGATCCATGTCGATTACGACGGCAGTCCAACGGCCGACTAGAGATGACCACTGTCACTCCCTATACGGCTCACGCTGACCTGCTCGCGCCGTAACGGACCATGGCACACATTTCACAAGTTCAATGATAAGATATGCATACCAAAACATCATACAAGATATGAGAAAAAAGTCACTACCTGAGTTCTTCCGGACGTGTCCTAGCGCCGGTCTCTCCCGAGGAAGGCAAATATCAAAGCCTATTTTCACAATTAGGGACGAAGAGTCATTCTCTATTCCAAGACTTAATTCACTTTATAATGCTCAATTGGTTATCATTATTGCTCTTTTAGAGTCACTAAATACTCCTAACAACACTCCTAAAGGGTAGGAAGAACTATCCCAAAGATCCCCTTTTGGAAGCACAAAACTGAGATTTTACACTGAATCACTCGAGCACAGATGACCGTGCTCGAGCACAGATTGTACGGACACTCGAGCACAAATGCTCTCATTCGAGCATTGGTACGGACAGTACTCGAGCACAAGAGAAAGTGAGACTGCGAGTGCTCACCCGAGAGCACAAAGAAACTTTCAGGAACTGGCTCACTCGAGCACAAAATCCTCACTCGAGCACAAGGCTAAATGCCTCACTCGAGCACCCGCAAGAGAAATCCAGGAAGTGAGAACCCGAGAGCACACAAAGCTCTCCAAGCACAAGATCACTCGAGCACAGCCATATGTGCTCGAGCACACACCTCACACCCGCGAGTGAGAAGGCACACTCGCGCACCTTACTCGCGAGTAACAATCGAGAGCACCACCCCTCCCACCTGAAGCACCAGCTCACTCGAGCAGACACCCAGTGCTCGAGTGAGAAAGCAATGCTCGCGAGTGTCAGAGCACACTCGTGGCAATCAGCCCGCGAGTGAAGACCAGAAAGCAACCCTTCATACTGGACTCACACCATCACTCGAGCAGCCCCAAGCTCACTCGAGCATGGCTCATAAAACCCAAACAACTCGAAGCATCAAAAGGGAAAAATCACTCAGCACTCGAGCGGAGTTCATCCCTGCTCGGGTGACCTTCAACCCTCACTCGAGCAGACCCCTTCTGCTCGGGTGATGTTCATACTTCACTCGAGCACACCCCAGTCTGCTCGAGTGAGTACCTCAGATAGCAGAAAACGCAGAAAACAGAGGCACTCTCCTCAACCTTTGCCCAATTGATTCCTATGGCCATAAAACTTAACCCAAAGCCATTCCCACACAAAATCACCCAATAAATTCAATGGAATACTCAGAATCATCCAAATCCTACTCCATTATCATGGTTTGGGTTTTGGGCAATAATTTCATCAAAATTCCCATTTCATCCTATCATCATATTTCAATCTCTAATCTATCTATCTAACATAAACTCATTCCAAAATGCCATTCTCATGCCATAAACATACCAAATGAACAGTGGCACTCATTCTCATGATTAGGCCAAATTTCCCAGAATTTATAAACTATTCCAAATGGCTTGAAACTTAGATAGATAGGTTAGTTTCACTCACCTTATCAACTTCTCCAAAGGGAGTTCTTGATCCACCAACAATCAGATTTTCGTGTGGCACCAAACAACACCAAATGGCCCAACTATACACACCAAAATGAAGCCCATGATTCAAGGATCAACATTTATGAATGGTGTTTGAGCAAAGAAGATCATTTACTTACCCAAAATCACAAGTTCTTCTTTCTCTTTCTTGCCTAAAACTTCCGCCGGAAATGGAGGAAGAGAGGAGAGAGAAACGAGAGAGAGAAAGAAATGGGAAGGAGAAGCAAAAAGTTGTCTTTTGTCCACATGTGATCTCATCCAATGGCCACCACAATGCCACATGTCAGCATCTCCTTCATTCCCTCAATAATGCTCACACAAGCTAAGCACACTGGATCCCGACCCACGGTCAAGGAATCACCACCGTTGCTCTTAAATACCACACATATGCACTAACATTTCCAATTTCCACTAATTATGACATTAATTAATATAGTCATAAAACACTTAATAATTCCGATAAATTCATAATTACCATTAATAATCACGATTATCCCTTAATCAAAAATTGGGATATTACAATAGGAAAACACATGGAACGGAAACTCGACGTTGGAATGAATCTGGGATAGAGGGAGATGCATGGAAGAATAAGCTCAATACGTTTCCCAGCAGCTAGCATGCTCGATCAAGCATCTGTCATCGACGAACCATAGAACTTAGCACCGAAACTGCCAAGACGGGCAAATATACAATTCGAGTTCGAAGAAATTTTCGGGTAAAGCCTTTCCGAGATTTATGACTAATCAACATATCCGTATTGATCGTAACAACCAAAATCTCATTAATTCTATTGTGAACCACTAGAATCAATGCCTCCATGAGTCCTTCCTTCTGAACAACATCAGCGAAAGATGGAATGTCAGACTTAGGGATTAAGGACGGAGTATGAGAGATATGTGAAAATTGAGAATAATGGGATAGATTTCCAAACACACGAAAGACTGAAGACTGGAAGGTGGAAATGAAGATTAGGTTTCGATTTGCGCCATTCGTCGCCATGACGCTCTCTTCTTCGATGTTGCGGAGCTTTGCCTGTGAGAATGGATGGATTTCAAAAGGAATTTACTTTTTTTTAGGGTAGAGGGGACTTACATTTTAGTATTTTACCGATGGCAAATCAGTAAACAATTATTCTTTTTAAATGTAATCCAAAGTTTCAAAATTGTAAATAACTAGACCTAAAGCGACGGCCTTATGCTTCTAATAAGTTCCCTTGATATAATATGAATTCTCATGTAATGATATCACATTTATCATATTATATTTGAATTTATTCAAGTTTTTATATTTTGATACATTGTTACTGTGTTGTATATTCTTTTGTAGTATCTCATCCAAGAGACATTTAATTTTTTAAAAAAAGATTAAGAAAATTAAATCACATGCTCAATCATAGTATATGTTATACATTATTAATATTTGACTATACATCATCTTTCAAGTTAGAATATAAAAAATGATAGTGAAAGAGAGCTTAATATTTACTCTCAACAATTTAGTTGCACAGATATAAATCCCCGTGCGTTGCACATATAGCCTTATGATTCTAAGTTCTTATGATCCTAAGTAAACCTGTGTAATTGTATCTTATCTATGAGATTATTTTTGAATTTTATCAAAATTGTGACGCTTTAGTGCATTGTAAATGTGTAGTATATTTTTTTTATGTTATTTGAGGGGTATAGCTTCATGTCCAAAAAGAAAAACTTCAAAATTCACTTAATACATGTATAATTCAGCTTCAGCAATGGAAGTAAAAAAAGAAACTAAGCTCCAATTTTCAACAAAGATATCACCTCTATGCTCTATCAATTGAGGTCAAAAAAAATCTTGTTGTATCACAAAATAATGTTATAACCGGGCGTCCTGCAATGACACAATTATGCATTATTAATATAGTAATAAATGAATGTTATGTATGATGAATTTTCACCAAAGTTTCTGTAGAAGCCTCTGATATATAGCATATTGCGCTACAATGGATTAAATGTAATATCCTGGATTGTAATCAAGGATTAATAACTTAAAAGTGATGTAATTAATATTAATTGAGCACTTTTGAAGTATATATTGTGCATTGTGATAATCAGGGGTGAAACGGTAAATTTACCGACCGACTGGTTGGAGACCATTGAGAACACTCCTTAGTAATTAAGACCAATAGCTAGGATTGAAAGAACAAGAGGTGGAATCCTACGCATGCAAGTTTATATGAATTCATGGAAGGAAGAAGGGGATCTTGACAAGTGGCAAGAGAAGGACCATTGAATTAAGTCAAAGATTCAACTTATTTTTCTCTTCCCTCTCTCTCTTCAAATCGTTGGTATACATGGGGAAAAGAGAAATAAGTGATCATCACTTTCACCAACTCATCTCTCTCTCCATTTTCTCCATTTCTGGCGAGCTAAGCAAGAAAGAGAAAGGAAGGGTTTGAAATTTGTGAAGGTAAATGACTTTACATGCCTAACCACCCTTCATTGATATTGTTTAAGAAGTTAAGAGGTTGACTTTTATGGTTTATGAATTTTCATTGGTGGTATTTGAAGGATTGTGAAATTTGAGAAGTTGAGGAATCAAAGGTATGATTTCAGCAAGTTTAAGATGTGAGTTTTTGATGAAGTTTGGTGCAAATGCTATGACTTTTGATTTAGTTTTGCAAATTCTGGATTTATGCCCTGATTTCTTGAGATGTTAGAAGATATGAATTGGGTAGAGTTTTATGGTAGAATAGATGTTAAATAGTGTATGAATGTCAATGGTTTTGATTTGGATTTGAGAAGAGGAAGTTTGTTAAATTGTGGTTTTGATGAATTTGTGGTCTAGAGATGAGATTTTGTTGTTTGAGTAGGAATTGGTTGTTTTGGGTTTACCAATGGGTTCTTGATGTTAAAACAAGTAAGAAGGAGTTGTGGTATGAGTTATAGGACCATTGGAGTTCAATTGGTTAATTCTGGGAAAAACCATATCAGTTCTGCGTTTTGGCATCTGATACACATCACTCGAGTGAGGGAGGAACTCACTCGAGCACGATGTGAAATTTTGGGTAGTTGGGAAGGTCTTCAGGCAGAAACCGCGAGCATGCTTCCTGACTTGCGAGTGAAATATGAACATGCTCGAGTGAGGTATGAACATGCTCGAGTGAGCAAGGGCGTGCTCAAGTGTGAGTGCATCTGGTGCTATGGGTGAGCGTCTCAGGTTATCACTCGTGGGTGGATTGTTAAGAGTGAACGTGGGCACTCGCGAGCATTGAGAGATCACTCGAGCACTAGGGCTAGTGCTCGAGTGCACTTGTGGTTGGAAGGATGGGTCACTCTCGGGTAGTCACTCGCGGGGTCTCACTTCCTGGGTGCTCGAGTGCTCCTGAGGTCGCTGCTCGAGTGGAGCCTCTTGTGCTCGAGTGAGGGTGTATGATATATCAGGGTTTGCTCTTGGGCAAACACTTTCTGAGGTTCACTCGCTTGTGCTCGAGTGCTGGCGGGGGGTGTCATTCAAGTGAGACTCCTTTCACTCGAGTGAGCCAGCCCAGAATTCAGAAATTCTTCTAAGAAGGAGGGTCTTCGGGGTAGTTTCTCCTAACCCTTTAGGCATACATTTAGACCCATAATAGTCACCTAAAGAGTTCAAATAATAACCAACTTAAAGTATTATAGAGATAAGAACTTAGAAAAGAGATTGACGGGTTATCCCTAACTTGATTATAGGATTTGACATTTGCTATCCTCGTGAGCCCGCAGTGCCGAAGAGCATCAGGAAAGGATCAGGTAGTGACTCTCTCTCTTATACTATGTGTAATGCTTTGTATGTGTGTGTTATCACTGTTCTGTGATGATTTCTTCGATGCTGCTGCGGTTACAGCTGGTGATAGCTGTCGTTTACAGCGCAAGCTGTCGTTATTGTGATTACAGCGTAAGCTGTCGTGATGGGGATTACAGCGTAAGCTGTCGTGATTATGATTACAGCGAGAGCTGTCGTATTGTGTATACAGCCGTGAGTGCTGTCGTTTGTGGTGAAAACCATGTACCTATGTGCTGCTGCTGCTGCTGGTTGTGATTTATATAAATGCTTTGTGTTTATACATTGTGTGGGTGGTTTGTTACTACTGAGATTCTCTTGAATCTCATTCTTTCCTATAACTAACATTTCAGACAGGGCGTGTGGCTCGAAAGAGAAGTGGCCAACCCGGAGCAATTAGGACCCTTAGGGGTGTATAGTTGAATTGGAAACGTTGGTTATCCATTTTGAACTCGGGATTAGTGTATATGTGGAAATATGAATAATATATTCGATTTTGGATGTGTAATCCCCTAGTGAATACTTATAAACCCTCAGGTTATATATGTATAGAACCCGGGAGTTGCCGGGGATTTAGCTATCCACTCTGATATGTGAATGTAAATCAACTGCACAGGTAATTATATTCGAATGTTTAAATTGAGACCAGGATAGGAAAAAGATTTCTGAAAGATTTTTTTTTTAAAAAAAATTTTATTGTAAGATAGAAAGTTTAAAAGGAGTAAATGCATCCATTGGTCTCTAATTCGATTTAATTATGTGCTATCGAATTATAATTACGTGTTTTAAAGTCAGGGGGTTACATTAACCATATTGCACTCCCGATACTTGTATTTTTGCAAGAGTGACACCAACAGGTTCCTAAGGACAACTTTAAGCTGATTTGGTTTATCCTTATTAGAAAGAGTAAGGGTGATAAAAAATTCAAAATAAAAATGATTAAAACGTAATGGCCTTAGTGTATGTATGTTTATGGTATTGAATTATGTGAGGATATTTTTTTTTGTTAATGATGGATTAATGTCTTGTACTTGCAGTAAATAACTTGCCATTAAATCTATTTATTTAAACCGAAGTATCCTATACAATGTGATTCCATGGTTTTTAATTCTATGATTTTATAACTTTCTTCATCGGTTGCTTTGATTGTTTTGGCTTTTTTTTTATTTAAATTATGTTTTTTAATTTTGGCAATGTAATACATAATTTTTTTGGTATAGTTTATTTTTAAAAAATTTTGAAATTCTAAAGATTTATGAAGTAGTAGTTTCGCATTAGCCATATTTGTTGCTATAAAGTATAATTCAACAAGTTATTTATTTATTTATTTATTTGGTGCACTGAATATAGTTTTTGAATATATTTCCCTATATGCCACATTTGTTGTAGTTGTTGTCAATTTTTTCTCCAAGTCTAGAATAAGCAACCTCAATCCCTCAATGTGTTTCACCCTTGACATGACTAAATAAAGTTGGACATATATGAACACTGGTGCTGAACGATATACACCTACACTTATCATTAATTGATCTTGACTATTATTTATTATCATCGTAAATGTAACAATTATTGGGAACTTTCTTCTAGTAATCATGAATGGCAATTTTGATTCTGATGGGTTCATGTTCACTCTATGAATCAAGACTTTCTCCCTTTTGCTTGCACCATTTAGAGCCTCTACGCGTATGAAACGGTGCCCCATGAAACGGTGCCCCAACTTTGTCATTTGTATTCTCATCCAACTACATAGGCTAGCTAGTTGATCAATGTTCCTAAGCAACATTATCGGAACTCTAACCTTTAGCTGTGATTTGTAAGGTGGAATCCCAAAGTGACTTATTGTGTTTAACAACTTGGTGTCATAGATCTCTTGAAGCACTTCATTTTCTTGATCTTGCTTGCTTGTTGTATATGAACTCTAATAGCTAATGTAATCTCTTGGTATTTGTAATAGCATATACTCATTGACCTGGCCCCCAATCTTCAGTGTTAGAGCTAGTATTGCAAGCTCTGTCAGATACTCCAGATTATAGAGTTAGTTCACATCTGGATATTTATGTTTTGCAATTGATTGAACGAGATTTCGAGTCTCTATGATGACCAAGTTTTCTAGAATTTCTATTATCGAAATTCCATCATGAGGAATCCCCATGTGTCCATCTGAGAATGGGGAAGCAAAATCCAAGAGCTCACTTAATTGTTCTAACTTTCAATTATGAATCAGTTGCTCTAAGACAATGTTAGTCAGTGGCATAGCTACAAAGTCTAAAGTAACTCATGTTACATGACATGTTCTGTGTCCCTTTTGAAACCATGACTTGAGGGCTACATATTCAAAGGTTTGCCCAATCTCTGTAGTGACTGGTTCCTCTAATTATTTTCCAGTGAGAGGACAAAGAAATTCTTGTGGAATGGTTGAAAAAGATAATCCTTCATCAAAAACTTTATTAGTCCAATTACCCTTATCATAAGAAATCCTAAGCAAGGTTGAATGAAAAAAAGGAAAAAAAAAATCTCATCTTCAAGAGAAGAGCTTTTCTTAATAGGTTGAATTTGAAAGAATAAGGATCAAAGATCACTGGAAACAAATAAGGAAAGCAACATCAATAACCGATAACCGCATAACAAAAATAAATAACCATAATGACTATTATGCCCTTCTAACTATTAGATGCCTAACTAACCACTAATCAATTATCCTTTATCTCGAAATTCAGTTTTACATTCTGTCAACCTCCCGCAAGCTGGAGCATGGATATCAATCATGCCAAGCTTGGAAACAAAAAATTTAAATGGTTGAGGACCAAGGGGCTTAGTAAAAAGATCAGCAAGTTAAGCAGAAGATCAAATAGGCATGAGATGAAGGACACCTTCTTGAACCTTATCACGAACCAAATGACAGTCTAAATCGATATGCTTAGTACGAGTATGAAAAGTAGGATTAGAGGCAAGCTGAATAGAAAACTAGTTATCACAATACAATAAAGAAGCCTGAGAACGAGGGATATGCAGATCACGAAGGAGATTCAAAAGCCACTGAAGATCACAAGTAATCATAGCTAGAGCACGGTACTTGGCCTCACAAGATGAAGTAGAAACAGTACCCTATTTCTTAGATTTCCATGAAACAAGGGATGTATCAAGAAAAAGACAATAACCAATAATAGATCTTCTGGAATCAACACATGCAGCCCAGTCACTATCACTAAAACCCTTCAAGCAGAAATTAGAAATATAAGGGAAGAAAAGACCCATAGATGGAGCTGATTTAATATAGCGGAGAACTCTATGAGCAGCTTGAAGATGCAGATTAGTAGGAGTGGCCATGAACTGACTAAGTTGTTGAGTAGCAAAGGACAAATCAAGTCTGGTGGTAGTGAGATACAGCAATCTGCCAACCAGGCGCCTATAGGCCGTGGGATCCAAAAGAGGAGTACCAGAATGAACACTGAGCCGTGTACGATTGTCTATGGTGTAAAGGCAGGCTTACAATCAAGATATCCTATTTCAGTAAGAAGATCAAGAGCAAATTTCCTTTGACACAAAGAAATGCCAACCTTACTTCAAGCAACCTCAAGGCCAAGAAAATACTTAACAGGACCAAGATCCTTAATTTTGAAATTAAGATCAAGTTGATGCTTTACAAATTCAATTTGAGTCATATCATTTCCAATCAAAAGAATATCATCCACATAAACCAAGATAACAGTAAAACTATCAGTAGAAGACTTAACAAAGAGAGAATAATCAGCCTTAGATTCAGTATATCCAAAAGAAATAAGAGCTGAGGAAAGCTTCTGGAACCATTGACAACTAGCCTACTTAAGCCCATATAAGGACTTTTGGAGCTTACACACTAAAGTAGAATCAGTAGTATAAAATCCTGGAGGTAAAACCATGTAAACCTCTTCATGCAAATCACCATGAAGAAAAGCGTTATAAACATCAAGTTGCTCAATATGCCAATTATTAGCAGAAGCTAAAGTAAGAAGTAAGCGTACTGTTGTCATCTTAGCTACCGGAGAAAATGTATCAAAGTAATCAACTCCCTCTGTTTGAGTAAAACCCTTGGCAACCAACCGGGCTTTGTATCAATCAAGGGAACCATTAGATTTGTATTTCTTAGAAAAAACCCATTTGCAGCCAATGGGATGTTTCCTACTAGGCAAAGGGGTAAGAATCCATGTATCATTATGTTCTAAAGCCCTGATTTAAGATCCATAGTGTCTCTCTAAGGTTTGTATTTGGAAGCTTGGTGATAAGTAGTGGAAATATCATCAGAGGCAAGAGTGAGACAAAAATGAGTAAAAGAAGGAGAACGAGAGGAAGAAAGAAGATCTGGAGAAACGGAATACTTATTACCAGAAGAAAATGATACAACTGAAGTAGTGAAGGAAGAACAATAATAATCCTGCAAGTAAGAAGGAGGGTAACGGGTCCTAGTGGAAATTCGGTTAGAAACTGAAGGAGTAGGCAGTGAAGTAGGGATAGGGGAAAAAAATAAGACTTGGACACAAGTCATGCCATGGGGAAGCTTCTTAGCCAAGTGAAAGAAGACATAATAAAATAATCAAGGACATGTGATAGTTATAATAAAATATTATTATTTGAGGAGGTGGAATTGTGATATTTTGATATCATATCCTCTTCCAAAAGGCCTCATATTTCGGCCAACTTGAAGAAAGAAAGAGCAAAGAGAAAAGAAACTGGACGGTTGAAATCCAACTGATGTACATCTTGGTAGTTTTTGTACATACTAAGGGAAAATTGGCTAATTAGCTCTCCTCCCTCTTATTAATTTCGTGTAGCTGCCCTAAAAGGAGAGGAAAATCAGAAAAAAAATATATATGAGAAAATGAAATAGGAAAGAGAGAAGAAGAATAGTAACCGTTCTTGAGCTCTAGAGCCGATTTCACCACCAAATCATTGTTTTCTCTTAAAATACCCTTCATAAACCTTCTTCTACTCATCTTAAGCTTCATTTCTACTGTTTTAGATTTTCATTTGGAGGTGTTTGGTGCCGTCTCGCTTACCGGAGTACTGCCGGATTTTCGATCAAGTTACGGAAGCGTGTAGAGGTCAGCGTAGGCTTCATTTTGAACCGATTAGATTATTATTTGTATGAGTATTTTTTAGGGTGGCTACTGTTCATATTTCATCCAAGGGGTGTTTTTTAAAGTTTAATCATGATTTAATCATGTGTTTATGGTTAAATGGTGATTTATGATGATTTTGGAAGTTTATGTTTAAAGCTGCTTGAATTTTGTTTTTGAAGGCAGTCTGGTTGTGGTGCCTTTTTGAATGGCTAAACTTTATCCATTGACCCTAAGATTTTTGAGATTTAAAATACACATAAATACTTTTAATTTGATAGGTAATGGGGAGAAATTGAATAAGTATACAAAAAGTTATGAATGTTTGAAGTTGGACTGTTAAAACAGGACTGATTTTCTGGCAGCAAGGGAAAATGTGAAAATTGGGAATTTTGCGTGGATAGAAGACTGTGGAAATAATTTTTCCCTTAAAATAGACTCAATAAGGGTTACATAGAATTTTGAATCACCCCAATCGGAGTTTTCTAAAATTAGTTATGATTTTTCAAAGTTCAGTGAAAAATATACTAGATTTACATCTTATGCGAAAATGAAAAGGTAATGTCAATTAGTGATAAAGTTAATTTCCAAAGGTCAAGTCAAGCACTTGGAATTAGTATGGGCCTATTAGCTACACATTGGGCCTAATGCAAAGACCCTAATGATATGATTATTCATCTAGGACCATGAGGTATCAAAGAAGAAGCATCTTCAATGGTTGACAAAACAAATGTACAAGAGGAGGTTTTAAAGACCAGAGGTAGTGAACTTACCTCTCTTGTATGTATTTGATATTTTTGCTTGTGTATTAATGCATGTGGTTGCTTTGCTTGATTATGTGAAACATATATGAATGATTGAAGCTCTGTTTCTATTTATGCTATGGCCATAAGTATGTTGTTTGAAACATTAAACACACAAATATCTCATTGTGTTAGCATGAGTTTAGGTAATGTAAGCATGTCATGCATTAAACGCTTATCTTGCATGCATATTGATACTGTTTGTTACTGAGATTCTCTAGAATCTCACCCTCTCCTACTAATAATTTAGACATGTGAAAATAGAATGTGTCCTGAAAACAAAGAAGAGAACCCCACAAGAGAAATGTAGTGGCAGAACGAAGATGGGAAGGTGTCTGCGTCTCACTGGGATGAGTTTAGACATCCTAATAGCCATGTGTGGCTACATTATTTGTAATTCTTATATACAATCCCTGTGAAAATTTATGTAATCGAACACTTTTTATCAATATATTTATGTTATTCCTGTGTGCTCACTGAACTGCGCAATTGTTACTTTGATTAATATAAAAAATAAGTGGTATGTAAGGTGGGGTTTTACACCATTCTTTAAAATTGTTTAATAAAAAAAATCCTTTATTTTTTAATTAAAATATTTTTAAATAAAAAATCCATTATTTGAAAGATAAAGTTTAATTGTGCTTTAATGATGTACTTATCTAAACCCATCCTCACTCTTATTTTACATTGATATCTCAACCATCTTTTCATTTAAAATAAAAATTTAAATTTAAGAAGTTTATTGTGAATATAATTTTTTTTCATAAATTATATATTTATTGTACTCAATGTTTATTGGTCAATATATATATTCAATCATTTTTTCAATAATTATATCATGCATAATTTTAAAATTTGAACTTAAGTTGAAAAAAAGTTCTGTCGCTGCCACATGTTTGAATTGCTACCTACTCTAAAGTTGTTACCTAAAATATCTCCACTTTTATTTTGGTAGTGAGATATCTCCATATTTGAATTGCAATATTCTATTATCACGTTTTGATTTATTGTTTCTTGATTGTCACTTGATTTTATAGTAGTCACTCAAGCGTGCTTATCCAATTAATGAGGGTTCTAGATGCTTCAATCAAATCTTCTTGCCATCTTGGAGAATCATTGCTTAAAAACCTCCTTTTTTTTTTGAAAATGATCAAATCCATTAAATAAAAGATTATACATCATGAGTTTACAATCATAATAGGACATGATTGTAGTGAGTTAAAAACATTGCAATGAATCTAATCTACCCTAGTAATTTTCTTTAAAGAAAAGGAAGTCAGGAGCAAAGATATGTTAGTGTATAAAATGTTTGCTGAGATTCCCTTGAAACTATCCTTTGGCAAAACCTATTTCTTGATAGAAATCATTTCAAGGTGCTTGTCAGATGTATGAAAGAAGTTGGAATTAAGTATCCATTGAAGAGATACTTTGAAGCAATTCAGTGCAAGAAATACTTGTCCATTTGATTTTTTTCCATAACATTGATTGTAAAGATTGCCCTTGAAAATAGATCCAAGATTGACACACTTTGGAAGAACCTTTATCATATTTTTCCATGAAATAGTCCACCCATTGATATTGTTCTTATCCATAACATGAATCTCATCCATTAATCTTGAAGCAGTAATAACCTGAGAAAATTCTGAAGAAAAAGCCAAGGAACATAATGAGGAAGTAGTCTTAATTTCTTTAATAGCTACAACAGGACAAACCTTTTAACCTCTATGAATTACCAAATTCCTCTTCATCAAGAGAACAAAAATTAGCTTAAAGATCGTAATCAAGAGTAAATGTTGACCATCTTCAAATAATTTCATTAATATTGATTGCAACCATTTTTTGAGATCCTCAAAATTATTAATTGGGAAAGAAACAGATAATCCACCAAACCAAACATCTTTCACAAATGGACAATTAACAAATAGATGATCCAAGGTTTCTAAATCTGAGCATCCAAAAGGGTAGCTACTATTAGCATCAATACGATGTTTGATCAAAGTTTCCACAACCAATAGTGCCTCATTGAGTAATTTCCACACAAGCAATTGAACATTTGTACATAAAGATATGAATTTTCAAAGTCGTGCCCTGTTTTTGGGATGCAATTTAGAACAGGGGAAGTTTGACGAATTTTTGGGAAAAGTACAATGTCCGTGGTTAGACTTAAGTATTTTTATACAAAAATATATTTAAAAAGCTTAACATAAGCTTTGGAATCAGCCAAATTGAATTTTCCTAGAATTAATTATGAATTTCTAAAGTCAACTGAAAATTTGCCAGTTTTCTGGAAAACAGTGAAAATGCACTGTTCAAAAATTGTTGAGACTGTGATAGATAACCAACAGAATGAGTTTAAACAAGTTTAGACTAGTACATGAATGGGTCTTGACTCAATTCTTGTACATTTGGAATTTTAGGACTTGGCAATGGCCTGAGCCGGATATAGGATTGAACAGACAGTGGAACAAGCAGAGGATCAAGAAAGGGCAATTAAGGTAATAAACTTACTTACTTGCATATATGTAATGTTTATGTAGTGTATTAATTTGCTGAATTATTTTGTTTGATTATGTGAAGCATATATGAATGAATGAAGCCCTGTTTCTATTTTTACTGTTGCCATAAATATGTTGTACGAAATATTAAGCATGCAGAATATCATTATGTGAACACGAGCCTATGTAAGGCAAGTATACCATGCAATAACATTCATCTTACATGCATTGTCTGTAATATTTGCTATTGAGATTCTCTCAAATCTCACCCTCCCTCACCAACCATATAGGTATGTAAAATTGAAAGAGAAGAATGCATGAAGAGGAACCAGAAGGAAGAATGATGAAGAAGAATGTGTATTAATTTATCATATGTAAATTAATTGTATGACTTGGATATTTGTATGAATAGTATGAATAATAGGATGAATACAAGAATTAGAATTTAATTGGCAGTCGGGACCACTGTAACTAATCATAAGAACCAGAATAAGAATGAACTCTGATAATTGATAAGATAAACAACTCAACAGCCAGAAATGAGTAATAATCCTCGAGAGAATATAAGTAAATGCTTCTATGTACGTAATAAAGGGGCAGAAACGTAAGGTATTACATTTTATGGTATCAAAGTAGAGATTCTGGCATTTGGCCAGTATGTTCTACTGCTGTGAATAGGTACAGTGATACCTTTTTAGTGATCCTGTAACTAAATGAAATGTGGGTGATGGACCAACCCAAAAAAATAGAATTTTCCCTGACCACTAACTGGGCAGACTGGTTTAGAGGATGGGGTAGAGCTGTATATAGAGAACGAAATCGAGTAGTAGTGATGTATACCCAGTATAAAAGGATATGAGCTTCAAAGAATCTGATGACAAGCTGTCTTATGACCTGGATTCCAATAGAACTTCATGGTTAAGTGTGCTCGGGTGAGAGCAATCCTGGGATAGGTGACCCCCTGGGAAATGCCCTGAAAATTTGAAACCTCTTGATTAAAGGCCCGAGTGCCTTTGAGGTATGATATGTAGTGATCCTTAGAGATGATAGGAGAATGTTAGAATGCATACATTGAAGATTTAGGATAGGCTTAAATCTGATCTAAGCTGAAATAGTGTTTAGGTCAAGATGTGATTAAGGTTGTACCATGGTTATGATACATGAAAGAATGAACCTTGTTAACCTTGTGAGTAATGCTGAATTGTCAGCAATGCTTGGGGAATATTAGAGGATATTACCTAAATATTATGATAATAGACTAGAAGGAATGAATCATGATGATATTAGCATGCTTATTAGGTATGACTGATGTTTTAGAATTAGGTTGATGAACCTAAAAGTTGGATAGGCACCCAGAGGGTTGGTACCAACTGAACCATGACCCAAGAATCAAACAATAGTTGAACTGATTCTTTAGGCATTTGAATTGATTTGAATGAATTGAGGTACTAGAATATGGTACAAATGAGAATGAGGTTTCCAAAGGTTGTTAGTTGCTTATCTAGTATAGGGAAAGATTTTGATAATTGAATATTCCCTTGGAAAGAATGAATGAAAGTTTGTTCCTCGATGGGACAAAGTAATGGAAAGAATGAATGAGGAAATAGTTCTTTGATGAACTAAGACAAAGAATGAATCGGCCTGCAATTCAACTAACTTGAGGCTATACTAGGAGTCGATTTAGGAATGAAAGACAATGTGTTGAAAGGTATAAGTAGAATACTCCCAGTTAGGGAAGTAGAATTTGTATTGTTGCTTAGAGCTGGACCGATATCCAAAGTCCATATAGAATGACCCCATATGAGATGGTAGAATTACATAAAGCAGATTGTAGAATTGCTAAGGAAAAGGGATTTATATGACCTAGAATATTACCATGGGGTGCTCCAGTGCGGCCTGTAGAAAGAAAGTTGAGAAAGGGAATTAAGGAAGAACGAGCTCAACAGTATAAAGGGAAGCAACTCTTGCTCTTATATCTTATGTAATGATTCTACATATATATGTTTACCATCGGGTATATTCGTTTCATGAATATACGGTAGGTAGTAAGACCTGTTGAACCAGCATGTCTTTAGGCTGTTAGACCTTACAAGCATTTAATAAGAAGCCCTAAGTCGTATTGGGCTAGTGAGTATTCAGAACTGAAATGGCCGAAAGGCTGGACTTGAAACTGCCGGAAGGTTGGAATGATGGTCGTAAGGTTGGAATGAATGTGAAACTTGATCAGTTAGGTCTTGTAAATGAATGTGAATGCTTGAGATAAGATGGTTTGTTTTGTGTGCTTTGTGAACATTACGTAAGGATATAAATGGCTTGAATAGCAAGAGTGGAGCCTGGAATGTATACAGAATGAAAGATCTTTTAGAACAGTTGATTGGTTCCTGAGTATCTGTAAAAAAAATTGAATTTTGAAATGACCAATGCACTTGCTATTTTTGTGAATTATATAAATTGAATTTATTAACAGAATTTTTCAAGAATTGAATTTTTTTGAACACAATTTTTTGAATAGTATTTTTGACTAGTTTGTAGTGGTCATTTTTTAACTTTGTTGTCTCAAAAAGAAGGGATCCTCAGAGGAACCTAGAATAGTGATAGCAGTACAGAACTGGAAGAGGCCAGAAACTGTTGCAGAAATACTCAATTTGCTAGGTCTTATCAGATAAATTTAGAATTTTTCTTGAATTGTTTTTCCTCTCACTTGAAAGGAAGAATTGAAAGAAAGAATTTCTTAAGTGGGATAATGTCTACGAGAGGATTTCATAGAGTTGAAAAAGGGGTTGAAACTTGCACCAGTATTGAATATTCTCTATCCTAGAATGTGACTCTTGTGTGGTCTATAGTGAAGAGACCAGTATGGTTTGCAAAGAAAGAAGAAAGAAAGGGTTAGGAAATGTCTTGATGAAGCAGGACGGAATGGTGTTGTGTGCCTCTCAACAGTTGAAACCTCATTAGATGAATTGCCCCACTCATGAATTTGAGCTGGCATCGATTATGTTTTCTTAGAAAATGTAAAAGCACTATTTTTGAATGGTGCGATTGTGAAAATGTACTACGACTACAAGAATTTTGAATATTTGAAAAACTAGAAAATTGAATATGAGACAACATAGATGGAAAGAAAACCTGTGACATGATTGTCGTTGCAGATATTTTGAATTGAAAAGCAGTGCAGTTGATGGTCAAGATGATACGAGAACCAAAAACTGATAGAAGGGTTTATAAATCTGAACTTGTAAAGTCAGATAGTACTTGCTAGCTACAATGCTAGTCAAGAGAAAAGAAGTATGAGAACTTTAATTGAAGAAGCCCAGACTCAAGATAGGTGAGTAAGGTCTATCAAAATAGAATAGAAGTAGAAATAGAATTGAATGAGAAAACCTCTAGAATTTGAGGTATCCTCTAGAACTTAGGTTATCCCCTAGAATTAGAGGTATGGAGAATTTGTGGTGTCCTCTAGAATTTAAGGTGTCAATAGAATGTAGAAAAAAAGAAATGAAGCTCTCGCTACAGTAGTCCTTTTGAAGTAACATTAAGAATTGAACTGGTAGCAAATTTCGTGGACGAATTTATTAAACAGGGGGAGAATTGTATTGTCTCAAATTTTAGGACTAGAGTTTAGAGAATAAGCCTAAATAAAGTAGACTATTAAGCCTATTTTAGTAAGAGTCTTAGGAATGAATAAGAAATAGAATAAATTTTAGAAACCGCACTTAGAATAAAGTATAAATTTTGGTGCCAATAAGCTTAATAAAAATACTCGATTCCTTTAGGATGTGTCTGAGGGTATGAAACCTAACTTGAATCCAAAGGAAAAAGGAAGTAGTGTCTAGAAAGAATTAAGAATAGAATTGAAAGAGAATTGAAAGAATTAATGGCACAAGAAATAATGTTGTCATAATCAAGGGCAAAAGAGACAATTGCCCCCTGATCTTGAGGTCAAAATTGGAAGACAAATTGAAGGGCTAGGATTTGCTCTTCAAAAGCAAGAAGCAATTATGGGAATAAAAAGCAAATCATCTCACTCCCTTAAGATCACAAAAAGGTATATCATGAGAAAAAAAGATTAGTCAACATATTTTATAAGAAGACTTGGTCAAAACTTGTGGTGAAGACATAAAGGAAGTAATAAGAAACTTTTTGGTCAACATTTTCTCTCCAAATGGGCGGCAATTTCATCCAAAGGAGAAGAGAAGAAGGAAAGACTATTTACTTTATACATTTCTTCTTTTTTGTCTTTAAAAAGTCAAAAATTGCAACTAGAAAAATTGTGTAACCATTGCAATACAAGTTGATGCAATTGGTCAATCTTTTTTCCCTCCTTTTTGATGAGCATTTTGGTCAATAATACTTCTCCATTTGGGCAGACACTTTCAGTCAAAAAGAAGAAGGAAAGAGGAAAGGAAAAAGCTCAACTCAAGTCACTTAACCATGATAGTTAATTCACCATAAGAGTATGACCAAATGAATTAATTTTCACCACAACTTTTTTCTACATTTTGACCATATTTTTGTCTGGTCATTAAGGGATAAGGGAAGCCAAAAATCTGATCATTAATCACTCATTTTCTCTCTCTCCAAGTTGGTTTATAGCAACTGCAATGAAAGAGAAAGAAGAGTGAGCTGAAGGTGAGACTTTCTACCTTAATTTTTACCTCCTTAACCTCATCTATGGCCAAAACACTCTTCATAAACATTGTGTCTCTTGATAAGAACTTCATTTATATGGTTTTATAATTTCAAGAGGAGGTGTTTTGAATCCTCTAGCAAAAGCCAAAGTTGTAGAATTAAAGAAAGGAGCTAAGGAGGAGCAAGAGGTGAGTATTAGCTTCATTTTGAGCTAATGGTTGTGTTGGTTGAATGAGTAGTTTGGCATGTGTAATTCTACCCTAATTTTAGCCAAGTAAGGATTTTGAGGAGTCATGGTTATTTGATTATGATTATGGTGTTTTATGATGATTAGAAGGCATATGGAACTAGTTTGAGGCTTACATTGGAAGTTTGGTAATTGTTGAAATTTATGTGAAATTTCTGCCAAAACAGGACATGCATAAGGAGTAGGAATTTGGTAATTTTGATGTTACCATTGTGTTCTACACGAAAAAAATGTGTGGGAATAGCCCCTGGTTGTAAATTCTAGACCATTAGAAATAAATATTGAAAACTTGAAATTTTGCCATTATGAATTCTATGTGTGGCAGTTTGATTGTGTGACGCTTTTGAATAAGTAAATGATATCTAAAAATTGTGAAACTTTTTAGTCAGAAAGTAGACCTATCAAACTTTAATTTATTAGGTCATATATGTCACTTGAACTTGTATACTAGGAGATCTGAATTTTTGAAATTAGGTCATGAAAACTGAATGAATTCTGGCAGTGTGTAATAAATGATATATATGGGAATGTTGTGCATCCAATTGGCCGTGGGTGATATTTTTCCTGGAAAATAGACTAAATAAGGGTCACACAGCCTTATGAATAACTGCAATTGGACATTTGTGCATAAAGATATGAATTTTTAAAGTTGTGCCATGTTTCTATGATGCAATTTAGAATAGGGAAAGTTTGACGAATTTCTAGAAAAAGTGTGATGTCTATGGTCAAACTTAAGTATTTTAATAAAAAATTACATTTAAAAAGCTTAACATAGGCTTTGGAATTAGTCGAAGTGGATTTTCCTAGAATTAATTATGAATTTCCAAAGTCAACTGAAAATCTGCTAGTTTTCTGGAAAACAGTGAAATTGCACTGTGTAGAATTATACTATGCAGAATTTGTTGAGACTGTGATAGATAACCAACAAATTGGGTTTAAAAGAGTTTAGACTAGCACATGAATTGGTCTTAACTCAATTCTTATACATTTGGAATTTTATGACTTGGCAATAGCCCGAGCGGGATATAAGATTGAACAGACAGTGGAACAAGCAGAGGATCAGTGAAGGGCAATTAAGGTAGTAAACTTACTTACATGTATATGATGTTTACGTAGTGTATTGATTTGCTGAATTACTTTGCTTGATTATGTGAACCATGTATGAATGAATAAAGCTTTGTTTCTGTTTTTATTGTGGCCATAAGTATGTTGTACAAAACATTGAGCATGCAAAATATCATTATGTGAACGTGAGCCTATGTAAGCCAAGCATACCATACACTAACATTCATCTTACATGCATTGTCCGTAATATTTGCTACTGAGATTCTCTCAAATCTCACCCTCCCCCACCAATCATATAGGTATGTAAACTTGAAAGAGAAGAATGCATGAAGATGAACCAGAAGGAAGAATGACGAATAATAGAAGAAGAATGTGTATTAATTTATTGAATGTAAATTAATTGTACAACCCGGATATTTGTATGAATAGCATGAATAATAGGATGAATACGCGAATTAGAATTTAATCAGTAGTCGGGATCACTATAACTAAGCATGAGAACGAACTTTGATACTTGGTAAGATTAATGGCTTAACAACTGGAAATGAGTAATAATCCTTGAGAGAATATACTTAAATGCTTCCGTGTACGTAATAAAGGGGCAGAAACGTAAGGTATTACTGTGTGTGTGTACAAATGTACTTTTAATAAGATATTAAATCCAACTGTTCATAATTGATTTGAGGGTGAACATATACAAGTGGACGATAAAAGATATAGAGAGGTGCTCTTCCCATCTTGATAAAGGGCAAGAGGGCACTAATTTTATGATCAAAATGGGCATAAACAGTAGTTGCAGACGTAATGCCTGTTTGAATTAGAAGTATAAGTTATTTTTTGAAGATGATTTGCGATATACTAGATAAGTTTATGAGAAGAGTTTTGTCTTGACATGTTTAAATGTATTTCTTGAATGCCAACTCAAACAGACTCGTACATAAGGGAGAAATGGATGTTAGTGTGGCAAATGAGGATGATTCTTTAGTGGAGGTGCAGGTGCAAGCGAGGGAGGTAATCTCATTAAAGAACTTACCTAAAGATAATTATCAAAGTGGATCTAGAGATAATTTAATCACTCATGTTTTTATTCCTTAATCTTAACACCTTTAATTTTATTAGCGTAAAGTGCTGATTGTACAATTTAATGCTAACAAAACAATGAAACGTGCTTAAATTTTTGTAATATCCCAAAATTTGATCCTAAAAGTTCAAGAATAAATCTAAATTGAGTAGACTATCAAGTCTAGTTGAGTTAAATGTTTTAAGTATGCTATAAGGAAATGGCTTAAGATAATTATTAAAATTATTTAAAGGCACAGAAAAATTGAGGAGATAGTATGAAATTCAATTTTGGGGATATAAAAAAAATTATGAAAAGGTTTAGTTCCCAAAAAAAAATTCTAAAGTGAATTATGAGAATTAAGGGCTTATTTTCCTAAAAAATTCAAGAAAAATAGTTAGAGGATGATTTTTAGTCTAAATATTTTAGGAAATTTATTTTATGGGCTAGAGAAGGTAATTAAGTAAGAAAATTCTTTTGAAATATTAAGGATTAATTTCTAGTAATTATTTGAGGGATTCAGCGTATGAAACAAAGATTAGTTGGCAAGTTATAGCCTGTGTTTGATATCACTTAATTTTAGACAATAAGCTCTTATTACGTAATTCGAGATAAAACTCATATCATATATTTACCTCGTATACCATGAATCATAATTTATAAACATTTATTATCTAAAAATAAATTATTCCGAACGAGTAAATAATAGAGCGGGAACGAGGCCACCACTTCCCTTCATTTTCACAACACAACCAGGGAAGAGAGGAAGAGAGCGCGAGGGAGAGATAAAAAGGGGCCAGAGGACTTCCGAGAAGAAGGGTGAGGAAGGAGAGCTCATGCCAAATGCAAACTTGATTTTTGATCAAGGTAAGCCACCTAAACCCTCTTCCATCTTCAGTTTCTTTGATATCTGCAGTTTGGGGATGGGAGGAGCCATTCAAGTTGAAGATAAGGGAAGGGGATTACCGATTAAGTAGAGATAGGTGTAGATTGGGGCTTTATGAGGCAACAATGTGCTTGTAAGATGTTGCATGTGTTTGATTGCTCTGAAATATGATTGATGTGGTTTTGGCATTAATAAATTGTGACAGGGGTTGTTGGGTTCGAAAGAGTGCGATCAAATTCCATAACAAGTGTGAAAGAAGGCTCCACTATTAGAATTATGAGCTATATATATATATAGTGTATTGTTGTTGTTATGGTTCAGTTTTGAAAACTGAAATTGTTAATGAAACCATTTTGTTTCACTGGTTGAAGAAGTGATTAAATGAGTATTTGAAGTTATTAGATTCTGTTTTAAAGTTCAAAATGATGCTTGGGATACTATTCTTAAAGCTAGAAATTCCCAGATTTCAAGAGCTACTCAAGAGAAGTTAAGGAAGAGGATATTTGAAGGATCATAAAGGTGCTATGTGAGTGGTGATTGGGGGACGAAAATTTTGAAGTTAGAATTGGGTGCTGATTATACTTTTGTTGTTTTAGTGTAGAAATTTATGTTAGAAATTATATTTAAGTGAAGTAAAGGTAGCTGGCCACAAGTTTAATCTTAAGAGTAGCGATGAATATGATTTAACACCTGTTTATTAATCTGAAATGATTCAGGAGTAAGTAAAATTGCAATCTACAATGCTAAAATGGTAGTTAGAGGAATGGGCATTGTGTTGCTTGCTAAACTAAATGGTTGCAGCCTAAAAACTATTTATAGTTGCTGTTTGGGGTCACTAAATGTTGAACAAGTGTTTTATAGTATTAAAGTATGGTTAAGGATCCTAAAAGAGTGACACAAATATTGTTCTTAAATCTGGAAAGTTTCCAGATTAGAATGGTTTGCTGTTTAAAAGAGCTTTGCTTAATTTTGATATGCTAGAGCTGAATTTAAATTCTTAATGTGCTTAGAAGAGAATTCCGTAAAGCTGGAAGCTAACAATAGAATTGAATTTAATAAATCTCCCCTTTTATGCTCTGTTTTGGTCAGCCCTTATTGCATGACGAAGGAGTTAAATTTTGATGGATTCAGGTGCCCCAATGGATTTAGGAGGTGGAATTGTATAGGTTAAGCATGAGCAAGGAATTCCCATGTAATAGAATAAACAAGTTAAAAATTAAAGTAACAAGAGCAAAGTTAGAAAGCTAATCTAAAGGGGTTAGAGCTTGGGAATAAGAGAGAAAGATTAAATATGCTATTAAAATATATTGTATATGTAAATTAATCTGCCCTATATATATACAATTTATAGGTTTTGGTATGTGCCCAAGCCCTCCGAGAAGAACAACCAGACACAACAAGTAAAGGATGAGTTAGTGAAAATGGAGAAGCTTCAAAAGGTAGTAAAACATACTCTTACATAGTTGGTGCTTGTTGATTGCATATTTATTTGCCATGTATGCCTTTGAACATTTAATATCCTTGCTTGAGTTAGTGCCATGGCCATATGTATATCCTTGTAAGGTGATGTTCTTACATTGGCTATTTACATGTTTAGTTTATGATCATTGCATATTATATATTGAGTTAATGTTTTGCTACTAAAATTCTAGCGAATCTCACCCCTTTTCTCCCATGTACCAATAGTAGGGGCAAGTATTGCTAGAGGAGAAAGCAAGCTAGTGGGATTAGAGTTAATATTGTTTAATGGCTGTTATAATAATTATACATGGTTATGTAAATCAAATATATATTAAGGATTGTATCTATCCTCCATAAGGAGGAGCAGGGGATCCTAGCATCACCTAAGGTAAGAGCTATGCTGAGCATGGCAACAAAAATGCATGGTATTGTTGTAGATAGTTAGCTGTTACTTAGTCTGAGTCATGATTTTGGAAGTCACCTTTAGTAGATCAAATGAGTGAGTTAAATCATGAAATTTTTCAGAGTTAAGGTACACATCCAGACCTTCAAACTTATTTCATAATTTTTGGATATGTAGATTGAAAGATATGATTTTTCAAATTTGAATCAGGAAAGCTGAGTGCTGCTGCAAAAATTGCACTGTACAAGTTTTAGAATTGGGAGTTTTTGGACTACATGGAACAATGGTTAACCTGGGTCTTATTTTTATATCAAAGACCTTTCTATGAGCTAAAAATAGAGCTTTGAATCACTAATTTTGGAGATATATTGAATTAGTTATGAATTTTCAAAGTTTTAAAAAAATTCGTTATTTCCCGCTACCCAATCTTAAAGAAAGAATTTTAAGTTTCTAGCTTAATCAAGGTTACTTTTGGGTCACATGTGGTTCTTAAATAACTAAAATGCTCTAATAAGTGACCATAGAGTAATGTGTTACATTTTTCAACTTTTAATATAAAATTTTTAAAAATTAAAATAAAATATAACAACATAATAATTTTAATATTATAAAAATATTACTTAAGAGAAAATATAAAACTATTATATCAAAGGAGTTAAAGTTTAAGCATGTTTTGTGAGTTTAATGTATGTGTATTATGTTGCGTTGTTTAAACATTATGAATAATGTCAAGTATGCTAGACTTTATATTGATTATTGAGCATGTACCTCTTCAGTTGGGATGATGTTTGTCTCGCGTATGCTAATGGTGGCATGAACATGAAGAACATCAACATTTTCAATCAAGCTCTTTTGGCAAAACAGGCATGGTGGGTTCTTGATAGTGAGGACTCCTTTTTTGGTAAAATTATGAGAAGGAAATATGTGTGGATGAACCATCCCACTCTTTCATTAGAAAATCTTTTGCTTCTGGGATTTGAAAGGATGTAATTAAAGTAACTGTGTTTATCTTTGATAATTTGAAATGGAAGAGGTAAGGTTACCCATGGGTTATTAATTGCAACCAAATGAAAAATCCATTAATTTGGTTGTATTTTTTATTTTTATTTTTTTTTGACAGGTTTGTTTTTTCCTTGCTCAAGCTTTTGAAATATAAGTTCAGGTTCAATGGTTTCAAATTTAACATGTATAGCACATCTAGAGGAGGGAAACACCACAACTAGCAGATATAATATGGCATGATTCATCTTCTTAAGAAACAACACACTTACAGTAAAAAAAGGAAGCAGAAAATGGAGTAGACTAATTTAATTTAAATTTTGGAGGTGAACAATTGTACAATGAGCACCAATAAGAACTAATCTACTTTCAATGTTAAAAATAGGCATAAACAATTTATTTGGGAGCAGATATAGTAACACCATTAAGGAGATTTAACTTTTGTTATTTTTTACTGACATATTTGTCTTGTAAATGTTTTTGTTTGTCTTCAAAATGCTCATATTTATCTTATAAATGCTTTTATGAAAAAAAATATAGGAAGGGTATTATTGTCTTTTCACTGACAAAATTTAATTTCATTTTGATCTAATAGGGTTTTACAAGATAAATACGTGAATGACAAAAATTTTTAAACTCCCTATTCACCTGTTTGTCTTATAAATGTCTTTATTTGTCTTGAATATGCTCATATTTGTCTTATAAATACTCTTGTGAAAAAAAAAATAAGGGTATTATTATCTTTTTACTGACAAAACTTAATTTTATTTTGATCCAAGAGAGTGTTATAAAATTTCAGATTCTTTGGGAGGTAAATTGAAATAAAATTGTTTGCATGGAGTATAAGTGATATTTTTCCATTAAAAAGTATTAAAATAATATAGAGAAGATTGGTGGGACCTATAATGTAAAAACTAATGGAAGTTAAATCTTTTTAACTTATATCTGCTCTCAAATAAATTGTTTATGTATGCTTTTTGTACCAAAAATAGATACTTCCTCCGGTCCTAAATATAAGACAAAATTGATTTTTTTTAGAGATTAAGAAAGTTAATTAAATTACTTTAAAATATTTATATTTTTACTTTTTCCTCTAAATTAGTAAGTTTGACTAATAAACTGATATATAATCTAAGAATACATAATATATGATATGATTAAATAACTTACTTAACTTCTTTAAACTCTGTAAAAAAAATCAACTATGTTTTATATTTAAAACCGGAGGGAGTAGTTCTTATGGGAGCTAATAGCAAAATTATTCATTACTACATTTACACGTTCGTCCTTAAGTGCCCGTTTGGATTAGTGGTAGAAAAGTAGCTTTTTTTGCTAACTGACTTTAAAAAAAGTCAGATAAGAAAAAAGTCAAAATGTAGATGTGATTTGTGTTTGGGATTGCGGTAGAAAAAGTGACTTTTTTCTTAACCTTAAACGTGTTTGGATTGATGTTTCAAAAGCCCGTTAAGATGGAAAATGACTAAAAAGGGCATGAATCTTATTGAAAACTCCATATATATATATTAGTTGTATATATTGTGATAATTAAAGTGAAAAAATATAAATAAAATTTGATAAAATAATAAAAGTTCAATTATTATTGAAAAAAAAAACTAAAGCCACTTCAATTAAAATTGGATAAATTGATATCTAAATTATAATGCATACATGAAATGTTTCATCAGTGGATCATCTACCCCTAACAATTTGATCTCTGATCGTGTCACGAACATCATTCATTTGTGTTGACGACAATCTACGGATAGTTGATGTGGATGCGACATCACTCGGATCATTAGTATCTTGAGCAGGTATATTTCCTCGTTCGGCTTCTTGAAAATCCATATCTGAAGAAGAATTTCTTCGGATAAGATTATGTATAGCCATTGTAGCACAAACTATGTAGACTTGTGTTTCAAAGCTATATGACTTCATTTCCCC
This sequence comes from Inga laurina, assembly GCA_963855925.1. Lineage (NCBI taxonomy): Eukaryota > Viridiplantae > Streptophyta > Magnoliopsida > Fabales > Fabaceae > Inga > Inga laurina. The sequence goes on along the minus strand of OY979703.1, from coordinate 39,038,522 downwards.
CAAGAGCTGAAACCTATTCTTCCAAACTCCAAACGTCCTTTCTATAGTTGTCCGCAGACTTGAATGATAATAATTGAACATCTCATTAGGATTTGCAAATCCCTCTCGTCGCCTGAAGTCTGGAAGATGATAACGCTCACGTCTATACGGACCAAGATATCCAACAGGTGTTGGATAGCCAGCATCGACCAAATAATATTTCCCTGATAAAATGATGGAATTTATATTTACACTGTAAAATTAAAGCAAAAGTGAGGGGGGGGGGGAAAAGACAGAATGTATCAATTAGGTTTTGGAGATATACCTTGAGGTGGATGCGGAAACTTCATAGATGGAGTAGAGATAGCAGTTTGGAAGACACGAGCATCATGTGCAGTTCCCTCCCAACCTGCCAGCACAAAAGTGAAGCACATATCCCAATCACATACGGCCATGATATTTTGTGTCGGATATCCCTTTCTCCCTATATACCTCTCCTGCTCAGACTGACTGACCACACACTTGATGTGAGTTCCATCAATTGCTCCTATTGCATCCTTAAAATAGGGGTAATATCGCCGATCATTGCTTATTTTTGGGTGACAATGATGGAACTCGGGATCAACCGGTTTGATAATTTCTGTCGCTAGATTAACACAAGCATTTAAAACCATGTGGAATATCCTACTAACGGTTTCTCCAGAATGCTGAAATCGTTCTTATATGATTCTATTTCCTTGTGCATGACCTACTCTATATAAGAACATGGCAACCATTTCTTCAATTCCAATATACCTAGTTCATCGCTGAAGAGAGAGAAGACACGTTTTTCTACTCGGAAATTTTCATGACAAATGCCATTGTGCCCTTCCAATACCTCTTGCACCCATAATGCACCTGTTTGCTTGCTAGTTCTGCATGGTTCTTTGCAAATATACGGCACGAGATATTGAGCCATCAACGCAGCTACTTGTTCATACTGTGTCAACTCTTCATCTAAGAGGGATATAACCAGAGACCTTCTTTCTGCACGAGACAATTGTACTTCCTCCGGCCGTTCCGACCTATCTGCACCACTCGAACTTGCCATGAATGATGTAACCTGTGTTTTACGAAGATTGTATGAAATCAAATACGACTATAAAATGTGCAAGTAACCGTCACATCATACAGCAGAAGTTTGTAACATTCACAACTGGCTTAAAGTCAAAACATACATATGATTAAGTTTGTAACATCCACAACTGGCTTAAAGTCAAAACATTCACAACTCGCTAGTCTAACATACGTACTATCAAAACATACATAAAGTCAGGCATACCGATATAACTACATATAACAAAGTTTTCAAAAGTAACACATATAAAGTCAGGTACACCAATATAACTACATATGATTAAGTTTTCAAAAGTAACATGAAGTGGAGTTCAGGGCTTCGGGGCAATATGAAGATGTGGGCTGTTGTAAGCGTGTTCCTGCAACTACTTGAGCAAGGCTTCTTTATTTCCTTTCAAGCCAACAAACATGTCGCGAGGCATTTGGTGCATCATCATATTACAACATCGACGACGCAAGTCTCTATCAGCAACAATCTCAGGAATGGTAAGTAATTCAGCCACGACGTCACACGCTGGTATATCAGTCGGGGAGATCATTTTCATCGCATGTATTCTATCCGTAGATGCGTCAGCTATTCGACTAACCGCATCTGCTATTACTTTCGACGTTGGCTTCTTTTTCTTTTTTCCTTTCTCAGCCCCTTCAACCCTCTTTCTCTTCCCACTGCTTCCCGAACCACTAGGTGCACTAGGTGTTGAGTTCGTTGTCAACCTTATTCCTTCAAAATCAGCTGTCGCTCCCACACTACCTCCAGTAGCAGGACCTTCAAGATCTTCCTCACTATCTCCTGATCCTTCTTCTAGGTCCATTGTGGGTCGATAGACATCGTCTTCATCAATACCCAGTGACAACCGCTGTGGATCAGATGGTGTGAATTGGGTGCCGCCCGATGCCATAACGTCCTTGAATAGTATCCCTAATTCGTTCGCAAACATGAGGCCTCTGTACCTATACTTGGCATACTTCGAATTCTCCTGTATGCATACAAGTTTCCAAATCAATGCCTTATATAAAATACTACAAATAGTAATCATAACATTGTTCTTCATAATAATCATAACAACATTTGTGCACGTGAATTTTCCTGTCCCACCACTCATCTTCAGCGATGACCATATTCCTCGTAGGGTCATACGATATGCCCGTCTCTTTCGAGAATAAGTTATCCCACACCTTCCATTCTTTCCTCAAGCTATCAAACCTATTTTTCAGTTGCTTCTTGTTATATAATTGTCCTGTTTTTTCATTGAATGCACACATTATGTTCTTCCACCCATCCTTTGTGAAAGAAGATCCTTGACGTTCTTTCTTGTAAATTTGATCAACGCATGCATGTATGAAAATCCCCATGGTATTTACATCCCACGTTATTCTCTGTTTCTCCTTGTTCATACTTCTATGTCAACTATGAACAAGTGAAGATTAACGGAATCACGTTTAGAGATTAGGAACCTAATGGATTTGAAGAACAACAGAACTAAAAACAAGTTCTTATTGATTTGAATATGCATTCGTCAAAACAAACATCTTAATCTTGTACTCACTAGTTCTTGCTAACCAACCAAGTTCTTATTGCATATAAACACACAAAGAAAACAGAGATAATTACTCTGACATTGCCAAAATCCAGAAGGTTTCAGTATAAAATATAACATAAACCAACTTAAAACCCAACAAAAATGGAATTTCATGTATCTATAAGCAAACCGAAATTCATATATGGAACTTTATACATCAGCAAACCGAAATAATGTCAACGAAACAGGACAATAGTTTCCTTTGACAAACAATCTTCCACATCCATCACAGCAGGTGTATCCCAGAGGGGGGCCAAAACAAAACAAATGAAAATAAATTCCACATCATAACCCCACAAGCATTTCAGAACTTAAGAGCCACACCCAAGTATATTAGATTATCAAGCTCTGGCCCAAACAGACGCATATGGTTAAAGCCAATGTACACAAACATATGGCACAGAAAAGCAACAAAACAATAATTGCCACTTCAAAATGATGCTAAAGATTTTGAGGGGAACCAAACCTCTTGACGAAGATGCAGAAAAAATGGTGCGAGTTCTTCCACGAGCTCAGTTCTTCCACGCAAAGATGCAGAAAAACAATATAATAAAACAGACCTTAACCTCAGACGAAGGAACTTAACATTGAAAATTTCAGACGAAGGAACAATATAATCAGCGAAGGAACAATATAAACAGAACTTAACATTGTCTTCATCTCTGTTTCTTAAACAATATAATCAGCGAAGGAACTTAACATTGAAAATTTCAGACGCATGTTCTTCCATGCATAGATATATATATATATCGAACTCAGTCATTTAAGAAACAGAGATGAAGACAACCACGAGCTCAGTAATTTAAGAAACAGAGACGAAGAAAACAGACCTTAACCTCAGACGAAGATGCAAAAAAAATGGCAGCAAAACAAACAGACCTTAACCTCAGACGAAGATGCAAAAAAAATGGCAGCAAAACAATGACCGAAATTCGTTCGCAAACTGATTCCTTGTGCAGCTTCGAACCGTGAACCCAAATCAAGAAAAGTTAAAGCCTTCAGACCCAAATCCGGCAACCAATAAGCAGAGGAAAACACTCAACACAGCGAAAAAACCTAACACCAGAGAAGCTCCGGCTACGGCACGACGTCCGCTTACCTCAGATCGGAGCACCCACCCACAGATCTGCGCACCAAACTGCAAGGCGACGCCGAAGATCGCAACACGCAACAACACGGTTCTAAACAAGGGAAGATTCGGAGAAGGAGGAGGAGGATCGGACACCACCCAACCAGTCACGGACGGCGAGGAGCTCCGCCCACACCGACAGCCAACGCCGACCGCACTACCACAACGACGCCGGACACCAACATCAGGGAGAAGACGCACGGTTGAGCAGAAAATGAGAACAAAACCGAGCAAAAATTAGAGAAGAGATCGCGTGGAGTGGCTTCAGAGATGCATTAAGTTCAGGTCGTTGAGCATTAATTGCCATAATAACTAATTCCTACCGCGTTAATTGAGAAAAAAGCAACAGATCTGAGCTTCAAATATTAAGCCACGTTAAGAGAAAAAGTTCAGTATTATTACCGCTTTGCCAAACAGCTGCACTTTGCATTTATCGGGCTTTTTTCAATTAACGTGCGTTATGGTTACTTTACCGCTTTGACAAACAGGTTCTAAATTTTGAAATCCTATTCGTTGAAAGGAACCGCGTTGCGGTGGTATCCTCACCCAGTAAACAATATATTTGGTATTTGTTGAAATAAATTTTGAAGCTACCTACTTTTCCAACTTCCATTCGGGGTTTTCTAGTTGTGCTTAGCAAAACGGGAAGGCTACAATACAAGTTTTATACTGGGCTTTCTAGGCATCAATATCTCCTCTTTTCCCCTCAATCTCACCATGGATTCGTTGGTTTTTGGAACTAGAATTATTAGTGCGATATTGTGATATTTCTTTAATTTCTTACGTTGTTTTTTTTATCTTTTTGCATTTTGGCTCATATCAGATATGTTTTAGGGCCTGTTTGAGTTGGCGTTTAAAAAATATATTCACATAAGTCGAGACAAAACTCCTCTCACATATTTATCTCATATATCATAAATTATATCAAAAAGACAGTTTCAACCATTAATCCAAACAAACACTTAGACTATGATTTCTTTGATTGTATTACCCAAGATACTGAAAATCAGACCGGACATTGAACCGGTCGAGACACTGGGTTAAGGGTCAGTGGTTCAACCCGGGGGTCAGACCGGGAGTCAAACCGGGGTTAATTAAAATATATATATATATATAGTTTAAACGTTCATGTATATCATTTAAAAAATTACATAAGAGTTTTTTTTCCAACTAATAGTCAAATATAACCTTGTGAACCTAATACCCACAAAAGTATCATTAAGTATATAAAAACTTTACTCCAACCAATGCAAAACAGCCAAAATATTCCACAATACTTTTAAAAATCCTAGCAAATCAAAAAATTTCAAAAAAATAATTTTTAAAAAAGACAAAATGACGTTATTTGGGATATAAAAAATTTTAAAAATAAAAAAAAATTAAAAAAAGGGGCAAATTGGTTCACCACGGGTCACCCCGGGTCAGATCGGTTCAGACCGGATTTATCCGGCCGTTAGACCCCAATTTTTTGACCTCAACCAGACCGGTCTGGAGACCGGTTTCCGGTCTGAACCGGCCGGTCCGGTCCGATTTTTAATACCCCAGAATTACGACGCCAGCATCCACATATGCATGAGCACAGGAACAGGAACAGGCGGAGCACAGGAGCAGGTGGTGCAGCTTTTGGAGCATTATTTCCATGACAGAAACTGTTGCTACCTATTGGCTAATCTGCCCTAAGGACATAAGAGGAGCAAGTTATGCAAAACATCAATTATAATTAACGAAAAGACACAAGCGGTCACAAGTTTTAGGATCTGTTTGGTAAGAGGGATTTGGAGAGGAGAGGAGGTGAGGGGATGAAAAAGAAAAAATTTTATATGCTCAAATTAAAAAAATTAGAGAAATTGGGTTTCAAAATTTTAATAAAGATAAGATGTAAAATAAAAGAGTCAGAAAAATTAATTAAAAACTTTCAACCTCACTTTTTCAATTTTTTAAAATTCAAATCATAAAAATTCTGCCTCCTCTCACTTCCCTTCCAAATCCCTGACATCAAATAATCCTAGTGTAAAGGGCAAAGTTGTGAAACTCGTGATAAAAGTATAAACTCAAATCATAAATTTGTAAGAGTTTAATTTTATTAATAAATAAGTGTTAAAAGTATATAATAAAATAATAAAAATATAAAAAATGACAATAATTTAATTTAAACAAGTATTGGTGCTCGTGCGTTGAACGAGAAAATTCATATCTATGTGATATCTCAATTAGGTTATATAAAATTAGCTATAGGTGTGGGCACTTGTATATGTTTTTTTTTCTTTTTTGCTCACTAGTATTTTTCCAAGAGCATACAGCTTTAAGAGAGAAAAGGAATTTAATAAAAGCTTTGAAATTATTTAAATTAAATTTAATATTTTTACACTCAAGCTCAAACGCCTATATAATGAATCACAATGCAAAAACATAACCCAAACAAATTAGAACCAAATTAGGAATATAAAAAAGAAATTAGAAAATAATCGTCAATAAATTATATATATTGATTTATAGATCCAAACTAAATCGCCTAATATTTATTACTAGGGGAGGGTAAAAACTCGGTGGTCCAGTTTAGTTTGGTCTAATCCGAGCTGGTCTGGTCCAAACTGGTCTAATTCAAATAAGCAACAAAATAAAATTGGACCAAACTAGATTAGACTGACTGGTCAGGTTGGACTAGGTTTCAGAACAGGGACCAGACGGCTTTGACTGGTCCAGTCTAGTCTAGGTCAATATATTAAATTTTTTTTTTAATTTTTTATTTAATGTTGTTAGAGTTTTTTTAAGGATTTATAATTAATTTTTATTTTTTATGATGATTTTTATAAGATTATAGGTATTTTTTTGTCTTAATTGTATTTATCATGTTTAAATTTTTTCAACATATTTTTTTTATTGTTGTTGAATGTTGAATATTCTTACAGATTTATGATGTTTTAATGTTATGGACTCATTTCATATTATTATAGGTATTTTTATGGTCCTAATTGTATTTAATAGGTTCAAATTTTACCTTCCAAAAAGAAAAAACCAAAAATAAATAAATTTAGGTCCTGTACTGCCTGGACCAGTCCAGGCAGTCCACCATACCCGATCTGGTCCAGCCTAGCCTTGAGTTGGTGCTGGATCATATTAGACCGCGGATGGTGCTGTACAGCCTGAGGTCCTCTCTAGACTAGACCTTGGGTTGATGTCAAACCCGTTCCAGTCCAATTCATGCTTATCTAGATTTATTACCAAATTGAATCCACTAATATTTATTATGTTTTTGGCCAAAAAAATAGGAAATAATAATCAAAATATTATTTTTATTTATTGATATGGAGATAAAAAAAATCCAGCAATAAGGGAATATTAAAAAAATAGAAAATAATCATTAATAAATTATATTTATTGATTAATGGATCCAAACTAAATCCCCTAATATTTATATGTTTTTTGGAAAAAAAAATTTTAAATTATGATCATTCCTTGGTTATGGTGATAAAACAAAATTCAATTATCAAGAAATATAAAAACAAAAGGGTGTTACTTAAAAACAAAATGGAACTTAATAGTGTTACTACGTATTATAGTACATATAGATATATTTTAAATATGAATAATTAAAATTAAATTCATCAATATTTATAATTTATCATATCCAACAAGAAATTTATATGAAGTTCATATATAAATCTATTGAATATGATCAAAATGAACAAACTAATACGAGTTTAAGAGCTAATTAACACAATTTTATAAGGTAAAAATATAAAAAATGATAAATTCGATGTGTAAACTCATGAGTTTAATTGAGTTTATAGCTAACACAATTTTAAGTACAAACAAACATGATTTTATAAGCTAAAAATGTAAAACCGATAAACTCATATATTCAACTTGTGAGTTTGATAATAATGATAAAGACTATTACAAAATTTAGAACCTAAGCTTTGTTCTTCAAAGATCACTTAGCTATAGGGTATTATGTTATCGTTGACAATGATGGCTGCATAGGTCTCTCTCATTTATCAACCAATGTAGTTCCTCCATCTCTATATATAAAATCTCTTTTTATGAATGGGCTTGATCTTTTTTATAAGATCCATTTTAAGTTTATCTCAATAATAAATACACTTTTACCTATTTTGTTATCAATTACTCTCCCATCATTTATTCTCCATACTTTTTCTTTCATCCTTTTTTTATTATTACTCTCTCTCTCTCTCTCATTCATAAATAATGGTATTTTTAGAAAAGCAGCTTATATTTCCTACATATTTATTACTTTTAATTAATTTAAACTATTTCTTATAATCCCATGATTTAGTTGAAATGAACTTTATATATAGGGGTGGAGAGAGTATTTTATAAACCTAAATCAAATGAAAAGGAAATAAACTTATTCACATACCTGACAAACTCATATATTGGAATTTGAGAATATGAAATGATTATATGTGTGTATCTTATATAATTGTCAGATTTTACTTACTGCTGCAATGAGTAACTAGTATGTTGCTTAATAAGTTTTAATTGACCGGTGAAACAAAGTTTCTCCCCAATTTGCTTTTCTGCATTTTGTGGGGTTAGTTTCTTGACTGCAAATTTTTAATTATCTAAGTTAGGACAAGATCCAAAAATGTTCATCATATCACTAATATGTAATGCTTCTCAAGTTATTTTTGTATATGATTCAATTATGTTATTCCCCTTTTGGTTCCTTTTTATACAGAACAATCTCTTTAATTTAATAGGGTTGGTCCTTAATATAAGGATTAAGGTGTTTTCTCTCTCAAATTTTAAACTAATCTTTTTATTTTTTCTCTAATTAAATATGTGTTTCTCATTATCTCTATAATAAATTTTCATCTATCATATCTCATTTACTCTCTATGTAAACAAGGATATGATTAAAAGGAAAAATATACTTTTTAGGGAAATAGAAAACATGTTTATAGGAAGACGATGGGTCTACGTGTATGGGAACCTGATACAAGGTAAAATAGCAAGAACTCAAAGCTCAAATTCTTATGTCCTGATGATACAATGGATAAACTGATACGCGTATGGTTTCGCATATAAATTTTAAGGTCTCCTCCCTCTTCATACAAATCTTAACTAAAATATCACAAGAAACTTGACATGACCATAGAAAGCTCAAGCCATCCCCCAAAAAAAAAAAAAAAACATTGCCATTTGAATACTCAATACTAAATTAAATTAGCGATAATTCTGAAAGTCTTTATAGTTTCACCCAATTTTTAATTAGTCCTTATAATTTTTTTTTCTTTTTATCAGCTCTTTTATACTTTTATATGTTTTTAATCAGATCATGGTAGTTTCTTCTCTTTTTATCAGGTCTTTATTATGTCATTGGATTTTTAATCATGCCCTTGTAAGTCATTTTTATTTTTATTTATTAATTTAAATGAAAGTTAAATAAAAAAATAAAAAAATAATTAATTAGTAATCCTTAATTAATTATTATTCTATTCCATTTTAAGAAAAAATTATTATTATTATTATTATTATTATTATTATTATTATTATTATTATTATTATTATTATAAGAGTAAAGGTTCAGCTAGCATCCCGAACTATTTTTGAATGTACAATTAGCACTTTAAAGTATTTAGTGGTGTAATTTTAACTACAAAGTAATTAAATTGGAGCAATGGTGCCCTTACCAATCTGAATGTTCATGCCATTACCAACGGAAGTTGGTGTAGATGAATAGACATCTGCACCACACCAATTTGTTCTTGGGTTTGATCCCAGGAAACAAAAGGTGTAAAGAATTTCTGGGGTGGAAGCTTTCTCCCCTGGGGCGCCTCAAAGAAGTGGTTTCCTGTCAGGCCTATTCGATAGGAGGCATTAGGACTAGTCGGTTGTCGGGAGGTCATGTTGTTAAATCTGACATTGACTTTCAAATTAACATCAGATACCTGAAAGATGGGTGCATCGAAGGCCAAAATGATCCATTGCATCACCCATGAACACCTCCATCACCCTCTCCAAATTTTCAAGTCTGTCTTCACCGTCCTCTCCTATCAAAGCCACCGGGAAAAACATTGGTCGGCAGCCTTGTTCACATCAGCGGGAAACCTGAGGCCTCTGAGATCCCAAACCTTCCGAAGCTCGGACGGTGTCATATCCGATAACAGAGTCACACCGTGACGCGCTACTGGGTCCAGATTCTGGTGTCGCCAAGCTCGGCACAGGTCAGCCTTGAATATATTGAACCTGTAATCGTGCTCTTCCTTAGACCCATACGACTTCTCGAACCTATGCATGAACAGAGAAAAATGCTCCTCTGCACCCAATCGGTGATCGCCGTCGACCACTTGATGGATCATGGGGTCGGCGTCATTCTCGACGAAGGAGACGCTCGCCGTCTCTGACAAGACAACGGAGACAAAGAGGAGTGAGAAGACAACAGGGGGACTTGAGAGAAACAAATTCATTTGGCCACCGGTCTTCTCACCTTCGTCAGTGGAGCAGTACGTTTGATGGAGGAGAGGGAAGAGGAGAAAGATGGGGTTTTGGCGTGGCTGAGGAATCTGTCTTCTGTGAGTGACACATCCTCATGGACCAGTACATGAATGTGAGGGCAGATTTGATTCTATCATCAATATATAACCCATAATCAACATGCCATTACGCAACTGTTTCAGGAGCGTATTCCGGCAACCAAAACACTAAACTTGGGGATTTTAAATCATAACCTTGAGCTGGAAAGGGCGAGAAATGAAAATGTATCAAAGGCGTAACTTTACTCTTCATATGGAATAATTTTTTTTTTTTTTGAAATATAACTATACATTTATGATGGAAACGTATACGTTACAAAATGTCTTGGTAATATACAAATATATGTTTAATTAAAAAATATGAAGAATATTAACATTTGAATTATAATAATAAATATTTCTAAAAATATAATAGAATTATAATTAATAATTACTCATTAATTATACTAATTATTTATTGAATTATATAATTAAAATTTATTATATGTTAATTATATTTAATATTATTAATTTATTTAAATTTCAAAAAAATAATAAATTAAAATTAAAAAATCTATAAGAACTTGATTAAAAATAAGGTAAAATGATATGGACCTAATAAAAAGAAAAAAGAAAACTATAAGGACCAAATTAAAAACATGGAAAAGTATAATGACTTAATAAAAAAACTATATGGACCAAATTAAAAATTAGTTGAAACTATAAAGATTAGCAGATTAATTATCCCATTAAACTATGTCAATTATCTTTTTTTTTTTAACAGAGAATTTCAGAAAAAATAAAATTAAAAAAAAATATTACAAAAAAATGCATTCATAAGTATTTGAAAAATTAGAAACTTCAAAATTAGAATGCAACATGCCTCAAAATTCCTTGCCCTTAAGTCATCTATAGAGCTTATTATTCAGTGTATTATGAGTATTATAAGAAGATAATGAGAAAGAGGAAGAACATAGCATCTTCTTCCAATAACGCTGGAAAAATGCCCACATTTTCTTTTGGGACAAAAAATGCCCACATTGATAAGTAGATTTCTTCCTTCTTTTTTTCTTCCGTGTTCTTTTGATCTAACGATGCACATACCATATTAACTCAAGATAATTCATATAAAGCTTTACTTTTCGTTTCTATGATTAAAATCAACAGAGCGCGCGCGCGCGCACATATATATATATATATATATATATAAAGTTTTACATAACTTGCAATTTAGGGACATAAATATGCGTTGTGTAACGTACATTAGGAACTCGCCTGCATCCAGTAAATTCTCCTTGGATTATTTTCCCTATTCATATTGTGAATTAAAAACATTAGAAACCCATTGGACAATTAGACTAAATACGTGCTGGCCCAAAAAAAAAAAAAAACTAGACCAAATACATGCTCATTTGGGAAGTACACAGAAAACTTCTTTTACAAAATTATCAAAAAAAAAAAAAAAAAAAGTTTTCATTAATTGTGACCGTGGCTAGAACGATGCTAACTATCTTTGTGATTGTCATATCCAAATCCTGAAAATGACATGAAAAAAAATAGTGGGATTAGCATCCTAGCTTCCAAGTAATATGCTGTTACCACTATTTAATTAATCTTCCCTACATCACAAGCTCATTAACTACAAATGAGCTAATGTTTCCTATTGAAACAATTACAGTTCTCTTCAATTTCACCCTTTTTCCAAGTTACTTTGAAAGTCAAACTAAATCATGATTTTGCTTGTATAGACTTAGTAAATAAATTTCTGAAAAATTCACTTGTAGGTGAGACAATGCAATGCATCAAGCTTATATACCTATATATTTGTATGACAAGACGTAAAAAAACATATGAGTTTAGTTTAAATTATTAAATAAGATGGCTTTATTAAGCTAAAAAAAATAAAAAATAAAACATTCAACTTGCTAACCGAAGCAAGACACCCACCACAATCCCAAGGGGTTGGGTTTCCCTCAGAAGCCTTTTTCTCAGTATCCCTCAGAAGACTTCAATTATATCCCTCTGATCAATCTCAGGGTTTATAAAGGGACATGTCATGAAGCCTTGAAAGTTACATCTGAACCGTACGTTGTGTTAGATATAATCCTCACCGCCAATCCAATTTCTTGTTTAGCCAAGACCCTGTTATGGCCAACCTATCGAAGTCAAATCCCCTTCGGCGATGCTAACTAGGACCTTCGCCACAACAAGAATTTCCGATGCATACAGGAAGCTCTAGCGTTACCCACGGTTTGGTAACCTACATCACGCCTCTTTCTCTTCTCTGTATCCTCGCCCTTCTTCTCCATCCCTCTCTTCCTCATGCTAATGATTCCCAAGCCTAGGGTTCATGAAAGTACAATGATCTGCAGTATTTCATTTTGCAATAAAATATTATGGTGCTGCTACTGCTAAACTTGAGTAGTGGAATCAAAGCAAATGGATGCCCAGATGAAAGAATCATCCGCAAAACCATTTTTGTGATTACGAGTGAGCTTTAGGTTTATTTTTGAAAAGAAAAGGGAACAACAAAAGAAATTTTCAAGTTGAAAAACTTGGCCAGCGGGTTCTATTCTGCTTTCTTTTCTGTTCAAGTTGAAAAAATCCATTCTTATAATTGAAATTTTTGTGAAATTGACTATGAAAAGAAAATCAAATGATTTCATCTTCTATGAAAAATTGAAATATTTTGATCTGAACATGTTTGGATTTGTGGCTCTGTTCAATCAGCCCTGAAGTTGCCGGAGGTTGATGCTCTGTTGGCATTTGAGGCGTTCTGAACTGGTTTTGAAGATTTTAAAATTGGACGGCTCCGATTTAGTTAACATAAACGGTCCAGATTCGTTTCATAATAGTGTCTTGATATGCTGCATTGTGAGCCTTTGATTATATCAACAGACAGGATTTTGAGCTTCTGAGGGATTCTGAGAAATAAAGCCGCTGAGAGGATCTGCTCCCAATCCCAAGAGGTATTACATTTTGCATATCATGTTTTAATACCAAGCTCTGATACCATGTTGTAAAAACAGGGTTAGAATTTGGTATCAGACCAGGATGCACAAAACCCTCTTTGCTTTTAACCAAAGTTCATGTCTTGTAATTCTGGAACTTTATTCATGGAATAGAGTTTTATATGTATTATGTCTTATTTTTCTTTGTATTTTGCCAATCTCACTTCATTGTTCCCATTACAAGACAAAAAACATGTGAATTTAGTTTAAATTATTAAATAAGATGGCTTTACTAGGCTATAAAAATGATAAAGAATGAAGCATTAAACTTGCTAACAGAAGAAAGACACCCTGCACAACCCCAAGAGGCATTGGATTTTGTCCATCATGTTCTACTACCAAGCTCTGATACTATAAGTTGTATGCTTAAAACTTTTTTTCAAGATGATAAATTTCATGTTTATTAAGATATATTGATAGAAATCATTTTCTTTGGTTTATCAATATACCTAACAAGTCTGGTCTGACTTGCAGCTTGCTAAAGAGTATGTAGGAAAGATAATGAAAAGATTAAAGAAGAAGATGCATGGACAAGTGAGTTTTCTTGTAAATCATCGATTTCTTTTTATGGTTTAAATTATAGATGTATATTATGTTATAGCCTAGTTATTTTTTTTTAAATCTTAGTCCTCAATATTGAACATGACTTATCAGTTTCCTTTCTCTAGCAGATGTTGAAACAATTGTTGTATCTCTTGCGATTCGGAGAAAAGGCTTACAAAGACACATGGTTCTGGCTCTTACTCATTTATATGCCCCAATGATGAGAAATTTATTTTTGTAGACAACAATAGTAAAAATTATTCTTTTGTGGTTTGGACATCATGTTTTGTCAGGAGGCTAAAGTATGTTCACTTAATGTGCTTTTCAATTTTATAGGACCTGAGTTCCTATTGGATCTTCTAGAATCTGCAAACCCTAAAGAGAAATGTAAGGCTTCAATGGCACTTCACTCATTGTTTGTTAGAACCACATTTGTCTCTCCCTTTGATGATGCTTCTCCATCCCAAGTGAAGTTCTGTTTATGTCACATTTTCTTACCTCCTTCATTTATTTGGACAAAAAGAAAAAAAATTGTTATGTTTATCTAGAATATATGAATACATTTCAGCAAATGATTTGAATGTATCATTTATTGTCTGGCTCCTATCAAAACATTGCTTGTGTAGGCTTAGTAAGTAAACTTCTAAAAAATTCACCTATAGTTAGGACGATGCGACGCATCAAGTTTCTATACCTACATATTCGCATGACAAGACAGAAAAAACATATGAATTTAGTTTAAAGTCTTTACCAAGCTTAAAAAACAATAAAGAATAAAGCATTCAACTTGCTAACCGAAACAAGACACCCACACCACCCCAAGGGGTACTGGATTTGGCCCATCATGTTTTAACACCAAGCTCTGATACCATATTATAGCAATAGGGTCAAAACTTGGTATCAGACCAGGATGCACAAAACCTCTTTGCTTGGAACCAAAGTTTATGTCTCCTAATTATGGAACTTTATTCATGGAATAGAGTCCCATATGTGTTATGTCTTATTTTTCTATGTATTTAGCCAATCTCACTTCGTCATTCCCTAAACCATGGTATTAGAGCATGATATGTTTGAATATTCCCTAGCCCAATAAACATATATCTAAATTGTTTCACATTAGTTGGACAAAAATATTTTCTCTCATTGCATTGACAAAACAAGAAAAATATCTAATTAGGAGTAGGTACTCAATGCAAGCAGTGCAAATAGATAGGTTCGAAAAGTAGTAAAGACCAAAGGAAAAATGGCATTTGATGTTTAATTAAAACTCTTTAGATTGTTAGATGTTATATGAATTTTGAACATGTTCAATTAAAATTCATTATTGCATTTCATTGAAAAAATCATTATTGTAGTTCAATTTGGTGCCAAATTTTCTTCTCCTCCTCCTCCTTTTTTAGTTTTTATTTTGCCTTCGTCGTCTCTCCTTCCAATCCAACACTCTGTTTTTCTTAATTAATTCAATGCCTTTCAAATTGATTCACAATGGATTTAGGTGTAGCCAGTTCATATCAACACATGTAGTCTAATTTCATCTATCCAAAGGCAAGAGAAGGAAAAGAAATATGGAGAGAGTAAACCAGGTCACTTTAGATACCATGTGACGAATATTTGGAAAAAATGGAATGGAATAGTATATATTTCATTAATGTGAACCAATATTTATGCAATATTATCACAACTAACTCTAGTTACTACATAATAAAAAGTGAGTTTAACTTAGTAACATAAACTGTTACTCTATACTTGACAACATGAGGCTGTTTTGACAGAAACTGACTCTCTATAGAATAATTCTGACCGCAATTGATAAAAGGAAAAATAAAATTAAGGAAATAGGCCCATAATTCTACAAAATGGCATTAAAACTCCTTTCAGGAAATAAACTTCTTTTTTTTGCCGGAATAGGAAATAAACTTTCCATAAACTAATTTATTTCCCAAAATAATTGTCTATAAAATTTTGTTAATTATTTTGTGTGTTTATATATTTTAAATAATTATTTTTTATTTAATTTTATAAAATTTTGGCCTGAAAATAAGCTATTGACTAAATAAATTATTTTTAAGGCTTTTTAATTTTTAAATAACATCCCTAAACCTTAAATATGCTTTGTAAATATCTTTTAAAATTATTGGATGTTACACTACATACCTATCTAACGTCTCTAAATTAAATCTAGAAAGAACTAAATGTGATTATACAAGATGTAAATTAACAAAAATAAAAATAAAAATAAAAATCTTCTATGTTTCATAATGTGGGCGTGAGTCCAACATGAGCGTCAGCCGCCTATATGATTTTTTTTTGATAAATAAGTTGTCTCTAAATTATAATATGGGAAAATTCTAGAAAAATATAATTAAAAATAGAAAAAGATAAATTGGTGTTGTGAATTTATCAAATCCTAGGTCAAAACTGAAGTAAGAAGTTGGGATATCCAATTCTAATCAAATGACCAAATTGCCCTGAGTTAAGTTGTAAAATATGATAGTAAAGTCGTTAATGTAAAATCTGATGTTGTTAATATAGATACAGATGTTGTTATTGAACCCTGAAACTTGTGCCCTCAAAATTATCCCTAGTCTTTGGGATATGAAGTTGTGAAACATGAAAGTAAAGTTGTTAATGTAAAATCTGATGTTGTTAATATAAATATAGATATTGTTATTGATCTCTAAAATTTGTGCCCTCAATTTAGGACATTTTGGTCCGTCAAAATTGGAAATCCCAAATTCCTACTTCAGTTCTGATTTGAGATTTGATAAATTCACAGTACCAATTTATCTTTTTCCATTTCTAATTGTCTTTTTCAAGAATTTTCCCTTATAATACTGTTGGACCTCCCAGTTTACTTTATTTTTTTGGAATAACATCTAATAATAGAAAGCAAGTCCCTTAACCTGTGTATATATCTCACTCAAGTTAATGGCTAATTGTGCAAGCAACAATGCCACCCACCATATTTGGATAAGATATCATATTCTCAAGTTTGAGCACACGTCGATCTGATTGTGTGCGCGCACGTGTTTAAATCACATCAAATTGAAAAAAAAAAAACATCTTGCTCAAGAAAATGGTCAATAGAAGTTGCAACCGACCCAACAATAATTCAATTAGTTTGCAAAGAAGGAGTACGTGTATAGGCCATCTTTTCATCAGGAGCGCAGGTCTGTCCTTGTATATATCATTTAAAAACGGCACAATTTCATGATATTCTTAAAAAATAGTAAAAAATAGGGTTAAGATGCAAATTTACCCTGAAAGTTTTCACTAAAAATAATATTGCCCCAAAAGTATTAAAATGGAGCAATGTTATCCTTTACCGTTAAAAAGTTAATGGTCAACATCACTTTTTTAACGGTATGAGCCAAGATTGCTACGTTTTAAAACTTTTAGGATGACATTAAACCTTATAAAACCTCTAGGGCAACATTACTTCTCAAATAATACTTTCAGACAAATTTAAACTTTAATCCAAAAAATATAAAACTGTGAAATCTTATGATGGTTAAATACCATAATACATAACATTTTATCTAGAAGTTAGTTATCAAAATAAAAAATGGTGAAGGAATTGAGAAAAATTGGGTAGAGATACCAGTCACTTAGAACAAGTTTGAATGCACTTCGCATAACACAAACAAGGGTTTGAAGCTATGAGAACATTAAATTGAGTGTAGATAGTCATATGCAAGTTAAACACTATCCTTCTTAAGTAAAATTATTTCCTCAAAAGCGTCATCAATATAAAATATAAAAAAATTATTAATAAGTTACATAATTCACAAGTTGTAAAGAATAATACAATAAAAATGTCTAGTTTAGTGATAAAATCAGAAAGCAATCACATACAAACATAGTGACACACTATCTCTTGTACACAAATACTAGTATATAAGAAAAAGGAAAAAGCAGGACATAACATAGTTATCATGTACGTAGGTAACAATAAGCATCCTGTAGATGTAAATGCATGTTAATTCCTTAGTTGACAATCTACAATGCACACCTATTGAAGAACTATATTTCAGATGGCTTAACTTAGGGGTAAAGAACTATGTTTTCTCATGGGACCTTTTAATAGGCAACAAGATAGTCATTATCTAGAAATTGAGAAGTAACAAAGAATAGCATCCCATGCATACCCATTTACCTCTGGCCTAGCTTGGCAAGTTGAAGGTAAATTCATCTTATCCAAAAGTCCTACTGCTAATTGAAACTTTCCCGCTCTACTTAAGTTTATTCAATGGCATTGTCTAATGTCCTATGGAGGTAAAATAATGTAGAAACATAATAAGGTCCAATGTAGGTGCTGAAGCCCCAATTGAATAAGTTGACATAGCACAGAACTTGATATAAGCATGTATTATTGGAGAATATTAGTTTCTTTTCTATAAACTATTTGAGTAAATTTTTAATTTATTTCTCATTTTATAGGGATAACGATTTTCAACTTATAATAAATGAACAATGAACTAACCAGAAGAGCATTTGATTCTTCAGTCTCAATCTACATTAGCTTTTAGCATCACAACATTTTAAGATGCCATTGCTACTTAGCAAGCTCATTTAAAGTTTTTTTTTTTTTTTTTTTGCACTCTTATCCTCCCAAGCATATCAAACAAGATTTCCGGAACTTATTACACTCCTTCATAAGGAAAACAGTTCAAATTTTTGTAAAAGAAAAACACTAATTAGTCAATATTATGTTAAAACGAAAAAAATGTTTCTTGATACCAAGAAGCAGCATAATCTACTATGTTGACAACACATTTTTTGCTGTTGTCCCCTTTAAAATTTAGGCCATATAGGATATATCATTTTTTCTTTCTTAATTGTCAATCCCAATTATCAATATATATATTGACAAAAGCAAATGCTTTTGTCCACTCTTGGACACTCGATGCTTGGTTGAATCTGGAATAGAGAGAGATGCATGAAAGAATAAGCTTGACATGTCTCCAAGCAGCAAACATGCATTTGTTAGCTACGAACCATAGAACTTAGCACCGAAACTGTCATAGCAATACTCAGTCTATAATGTATAGCTAGTTTATGAGGAGGAAAAGATTGATAAAGAACAAGAACAAGATGGAAGAGACAATGGATTGAAGCGGTGCCGGAAACTGAGAATGTGAAGTTTAGGGCAGAGAGAGCCTAAAGAACAGAGGAACAGAGAAAGAGGGACAAATCTGCTGAGGCTGTGAAAGCGAGAACAAAGGAAGGGAGAAGATATGAATTATAAGACAACGATAACTATGAGAGACGAAGCCCTCTAAAAGCGCCAGAAGAAGGCACAGGAGAGCCGAAGCTCTCGCCTACCTAGCCAATCTATTTTCTCTCTCTATATATATATATATATTTTATTAACCAGAGTACTAATTAATAATTAAAATTAATCATGATAAAAAAAACATATATTGTGTTCATTAGCATTAAATTTAAAATCAATTGAAAATGTGTTAACTAAATAATATAACTAGCTATTTTTATTTACAATATACACATTAGTTTTACTTTATTTTAATTTGGCCCTTCTTAAATTTTAATATATTAATTTTCCAAATAAAAAAATTCAAAATTTTGTGATGTATTACTGTAAGACCATTAAACCCATGCTCAGTAGTGATTATAAAAGTGATGCTTTGCTAGGAAATGTTGAAAACAAAAAGAACTCCTCTCCATTAAATTTAACTCACCATCAAACTCTTTATATATCCATTTGCCTTGTCATCCTTCTTTTTATTTTTTTCGTTTCCTTGAACAAAGCATGCAATGAATTCTAAAGTTCTTGCCAACGATTTTTCCTTAGTACGTACCTATTGTAGCGCCATATTCTTCTTATCCTCTTTCTTTTAACAATGTCCTCTTCCCTTTTAAAATGTTAGGGTTGAAGAGAATTGTATTATCATAAGAAACTCTCATATCTTTCATTTTCTGCTCTTCTTTCTTTGGGAGGGGTCGTAGATAGGGTTTTGGCCTAGTGAACTATAAAGTTGTAAGAAGCTAAGGACCCACATTTGATTTAGAATGAAACGAATTGTGGTGAGTCTTTACTACTAGCTTAAACTTTTGGTACGATGGTTGACGTTTTTCCGAGCTTTTGTATTAGAGTCAGAACATATTCGAATCTTACTTCCTCAAAAACATGTTTATGGATAAATCTCCTTTAAAAGGGAGGGAATGATATGTCTTGAGTCTTGGAGTTGTGGATTGAGTTCATCCTGGTACCACAAAGTCGTAGGAAACTGGTGGACCCATATTTGATCTAGTTTGAAAGGGATTGAAATGGGCCTATACTACTAGATCAAGCTTTTGGCAAGATGGTTGGTGGATCTGTGTTTGATCTAAGTTGAAAGGAATTAGGTAAGCCTCTACTATTAGCATAGTTAGGGGGTCTTTGCTACTGATTTAAACTTTTGACACAATAGTTGACGCTTCATTTTTAAGGTTTGATATTAAAGTCAGCACGGGTTTGAGTCTCACTTTCCTAAAAAACAAGTTTGAGCATAAGCTTCCTTTAAGAGGGAGAGGATGATATGTCCTGGGTTTAGGAAGGGGTGTTGATTGAGTTTGGCCTGGCAGGCCACAAAGTTGTGGAAGACTAATAGACCCATGTTTGACCTAGGTTGAAAGGAATAGTGTAGGCTTCTACTATTAGATTAAGCTTTTAACATGATGGTCTGGGTTGAAGGGGTGTAGATTGATTTTGGCCTTGTAGGCTACAAAGTTGCAGAAGACTGGTAGACCCATGTTTGATCCAAGTTGAAAGAAATTAGGGCTTCTACTATTAGCTTAAGTTTTTAACATGATGGTCTGGGTTGAAAGGATTTTGGGTAAGCTTCTGCTATTTGATTAAGCTTTAACATGATGGTTGACTTTTTGTTCCTACGATTTGATATTAGAGCCATGGGTTTGAATCTCGCTTTCATCAAAACACAAGTTCACAAAGTTGCAGGAGACTGCTGCTACTAGTTAAAGCTTTGGGCATAATGGTTGACGTTTTGCTCCGTTCCTTTCCTAAGATTTGGTATTAGAGTTAATATGAGTTCAAATTTCACTTTCTTCAAAAACAAATTTTAAGACAAATCACCTTTAAGAGAGAGAGAATTTGGGTGGGCCTCTAGTGCCAGTTTAAGGTTTTAGTATGATAGTTAGTGCTAACCATCATGCCAAGAGTTTAGGCTAGTAGCAAATGCCACCACAGTTCTTTTTAATCAAGATCAATCATGGGTTCACCTGTCTCCTTTAACTTTGTGATTTACTACGCCGAACCCGATCGATGCCCCTCGCGGACCCAAGGCATATCAGGTAGTTAAAGATGTATATTGTTTGGGAACTTGAGAGAAACTCTCCTCTCAAAAGAGATCCAACTTTGCTTCTCTCTTTACTTAGCGGAGATAAATCTCCCTCACACTCAAACCACCTTCATTTAGTTTACGATCGACTAACTCACCAATTATCAACACTTCAATACTTATAACAGTTATTAGTTTGTTTTAGTTTTTGCTAAAAGCATTTATAGTATTTTTATTCTTTTGCTCTCTTTTTACTCGTACCTTTATATATAAAAGAGATTTAGAATTACTTTATCAATCTCACTGTTGGCTGATAAATTTTAGAACTCTAATTTATATACATTTTATATATATTTTTTGTAGTTACTTATGTTATTACTGTTTTTTTTTTTTTAAATTTCAGGATCCTTTTGAACGTTACACTGAAGCTCTAATGGAAACAGATGATGGTCTCCAAACATCGCCCTGGTTTGATTTTTTTCAGCAACTGTATGATTGCATTAATGGCGATACTAGTGATGCAAGTCAATATCATCATGCCTTGCCGATCAATGTAATTAACTGTTTTTCTTGAAAATGGAAACTTACAATCTTTTAGAAGAATTAAATTATTATTTATCTCATTCGACACATGAAAAAGGAAAATAGAAAATTTGGTAACAAGCATGTTTAAAGAAAATATGATATAAGAAAATAAAGTTTTTAATAAAAATTAAACAATATATACATCTATTATGTCAAGGGTAAAATATTAAATTTAATTTTTTTTATCCCTGTTGTACATCAATCGCATAGCAGTATTATAGATGAAATTCTAAAATATTACAATTCATTTCAATTTTAGGACCTGATTGAAGATCAAACGAAAGTGACCCCCTATCATCAACCAGTTATGTGTATTCTTTGATTGATTTTGACTCCAAATATTCCCCAAACCAAACTATGAATTTGGAAGATCATCCAGACGACCTTACTTCTCAACCCTTGGAATTGGGAGCTACCTCTCACCCTTTGGAATTGGGAGCTCCTCCAATGGATATGTCTCAGACTTTGGAATCAGAAGTTCCTAGAAGCCATGCTAGTTCTCAATCTTTGGAATTGGAAGCTCCTCAACCAAACCAAACTTCTCAATCTTTAGAAGTGCAAGTTTTTCCGAATGTCTCTGCTTCACCATCTTTCCTAAATGTTTCGAATCAGCAACATCGTCTTCATGCCCAACAATATCAAAATGAGCCAACTCCTCAATTTTGTGGCTATCATCACCAATTGATCCAATCACTAGCTCCCTCAAATAAGTTGCTGGGACCTAGAATAAGTTGTCACTGCAAAAAGACAGCATGTTTAAAGGGCAATTGCTCATGCTATAAGGTAATTGTTTATCAAACTAATGTTATTAAATTTAACTATTCACTGACATGGTTGAATCTTTTATTTAAGAGTTATAGAAAAATTCAATTCAAAATTAATTTCCATTAATATTTGTTTCTGTTTAATGAAGGCTAAAGTTGGATGTTCTGACATGTGCCAATGCGAAGGTTGTTGTAATACCTATGGCTGCAAAAATGGTTGTACGAATCTTCTGCACAAACATGCTTCTATCTTGAGTTGTTAGTTTTACTAAACCATGTTTTGTGTTTTGCATAGGTCCATTAGGAACATATCTCACTAGCTACATAGTTGATTGCTTGTTCAATAGCCAATAATGAATGTGTTTTGTGCGTTTATATAGGAATCACATCAACTTCTAACTCAAGTGCAGCTCAAAGGGATCTTCCAAGTAACAATATTTCTTCAGTCAATGAGAAGCCATTGGTAAGTCTTTCACTAGTCCTTCAATATTCAAACAAGCACATACGACAAGTATACAATTTTATGCCATATGACTCTTATTATTTTTTTGGCGTGCATTGATGAAAGGGTGGTGGATTGGACACACTCACTCATAATAGTTTAAATAGATGTGCAAATCAAAACACAGTGTACGGAGCACCTACCTTGAATCAATTTGCTCCACCACCGGCTGTCCAAATGGCTCAACTGCCAGCGAATCTATTTGCTCCACCATCAGCCATCCAAATAGTCAACGTGGCTCATTCGAAAGCAAATCCGTCTGCCCTATCAAGCAACATCTCTCCACCGCAGGATGTCCATAAGGCTGCCAACGCTCAGCTGCAGGCGAATCCATTTGCCCCAACATACATGGCTTATCAACCTCAGCAGCAGCATATGTTGATGAACTCAGCTAGTCCCTTTGATAATGATGCAACTTATAGGGTGTTTTGTGCGAATCCTGATTCGAGAACACCATTCAAGCAATTACCTCCAAGGTTTGTAGTAACCCAAGATCCAAACCAATAAATATTTTATTAAAAGCATATTACAATTAGATGTCACTTTTTTTTTGGTTTGCTTTTACATATAAACCATATCTGTTTTTGCAGATTCCGTAGAGAAGTCAACGACATATATTGGAAGCATCTCCCAAGGGAATAACTAGATGTATTGTGGCCATAGGCCTTCATAAGCTGTTTTGATGCATTGTAAATCCACATTGAATTATATTTATACACACAAGAGAGTGAATTATTCAGTGAATTACTCAATTAAATTTAAAATAGTGATCATTTATTTACTTCCAGATCAAATTCATCAATCAATCATAACATACAACTGTACTTTAATTCCTTCAAAATTTCGGCCACCCCCATTCATTGATTTTAAAACTGTTTTAAATTGAAGAACGATGTTTACATTATCATTTTAATGTCTGTATCATTCAACCATCAAAAGTTGTTGTTAAGCATAAGGAAGCCTTCAACATCAAACTTTAAAATAGATCCTAGCTTCCAAATTCACTCACCACGCTGGACATAAACTTAAATATATAATATTACATACTCCCTACTTATCTCTCAATATAAAGCATGTGACCACAACCTATAATCTTGAAATTTTCCAGCTTTGGGATATACTATTTTAGCCACCAAAATAGCATGTTTACTGCTTATTTAACATTCTTGAACATACCTTCGTACTTTGGGTCACTTAATTAACATTTAAAAATTTCAAAACATCAATTTATCATCAGTTTTTAACCTTCAAAAAAATTCAAACAGCAGCACCTAATGATCTGAATAATATTTCTAGTTTCCAAAAACCATCACCCTCAAGCAAAACTCAACATGTAAACACTTACACATCCATATAACATTCAAATACCCCTCTCATCCGTCAACAATCAATCATTTCAATGAGGATTTAATAATTGAGTACGGATAAACTTTGGTCAGCATAGCAGTTTTTTTTTTTTTTTTGGGCTCAAATCAGCGTAGCAGATTCAAAACATCACATATACCATCATTTTAATGATAAAAAATAATTCGCATAGTATTTCTACAACTCCTCTGAAAATTCCAGCCCCAATCGCAAGACTTAAACCTTCATTTTAAAGTCTCCATACTTAATTTAGACATCTATACAACCATGTGTCACCAATTCCATAATCTCTTAAACAAATCTACTTTCTTTAGCCCAAATTTCAGAGAATTCAACAGCTGACTCACAAGATTCTATTCACATAAGCTTTAATTTTCACCTATCATTTATTTAAACGGTGATTCCTTTCCCATAACTTCAATTTCAATCACTCCTCCCACCCCCAAACTATAGCAATAGAACAAAACTAAAGATGCAAAAAGATTTTGGGGACTCACCTCAGTCAGATTCTGGTGTTGCATTCAGTGAACGGCCTCTCTCTTCTTCTCCATCAGCCTCTGATCCTCTTCTATCGATCTCTCTCATATTCAAGATTGCTCTCCTATACTGCTTCATCTTTCTGATCATGAAATGCAGAGGAGAGTTGGGGCTGTGGGAATTTAAGGGCCTAAATGGCCATTTTGCCCTTCCCTTATAATTTTGTTTGCAACTTCATCCCTTGATTGAAGTGATTAGAACATTAAATTAAGTGTAGAAAGTCAAATGCATATTAAACACTGTATTTCCTAAGTCAAAAGTATTTCCTCATTAGTTTCATCAATACAAAATATAAAAAATTATTAATAAGTTATACCATTCATAAGTTGTAAAGAACAATACAATAAAAATGTCTAGTTTGCTGATAAAATCCGAAAGCAATCACGTATAAACATAATGATACACTATCTCTTGTACACAAGTAAAGAAGAAAAATGAAAAGGTAGGACATAACATTCTTCCTTCTAGAATCCCCAGGATTTCATCATGTACATAGGAAAGAATAAGCATCCTCTACAGATAAATGCCTGTCAATTTATTAGATGACAATCTAATCTGCACACCTATAGAAGAACTAATATTTCAGATAACTTAGCTTAAGGGTGCTACACACCTCATAGGACCATTTAATAGGCACTAAGATAGTCATTATCTAGAAATTGAGAAGTCACAAAGAATAGCATCCCATGCAAACCCATGAACCTTAAGATTTCCCTTGCCTTCCTTTAGGTTTGAAATCCTCTGGCCCAGCTAGGCAAGTTGAAGGCAAATTCATCTCATCTGAAAGTTCTGCTGCCAATTGAAACTTTCCCGCTCTATTTAAGTTTGCGATTAGTAATCGATAGATGTATATGGAAGGACTAATCTTCATCATCTTCATCTACCTGAAATGTTCTAATGGTGCCTCAACGTTTCCTGATCGACCAAAACTATCAATTAATGCAGTATATGTAAGCAAAATCTGGTTCAATTCCGCTCTCAACCATCTTCCATAAGTAAAATAAACACATATCAAATCTTCCAACCCTTTGGAAGCTGTTGATTATTGTGTTGTAAGAAATGAAATCTGGCACAATATCAACTTCCTCCATAGATGCAAACTCACCAAGCATTTCATCCACACTACCTGAACGACCCAAAATATCTAATACAGTATTGTATGTTATCAAATCCAGACTAAAATTCATTCTTTTAAGGTGATGAAATATTAACAACGCCTTATCCTTCTGCCCACTTTTGGCAAAGGAAAAAAGTATCCTATTTACGACCGGTGTACTTGAACGGATCGTCACTAATACTTCTTTAACAAGTCTCAGCAGCTCCACATTATCACTCATCCTTATGAAAGCTTGGGAAAAGTTAAGATACACGGTTGTGCCCATGGATTCATTGGGCAACAGCAATCTCTTGAAAATTTGAAATGAAAGATCAACATCATTCTTCTGACAAGCCAGCACTAATAGGTGGGCATACAACTTAGAGGAAAAGTGAATGTTCTTCTCATGCAACGCGTGTAGCATTTTTCTTGCAGCAGAAAGATTCCCTGTGTTGCACATCTTATCAATGCATGCAGAACAGACTTCCATACTTGGTGCCGATTCATTTTCAATGACCGAAAGAAGGTCATTCAATACTTCATCTGGGACACTATCTTTATCAGGATGTGCATCTGTCACAAGGTAGCTGAAATTGCCAATGAGTCACCTTTGACAGTTTAAAATCAACTGTATTCAAATGAACTGACATAAAAGGACATGATAATTACCAATGTATCACAAAATCATATATATTATATTAAAAGAAGTTCAAATTAAGGGCAGTTCAAGAGAAGCTAGCATAAAACCTGTTTATTCAATGGCATTGTCTAATGTCTTATCATCAACCAAAATAGTGTAGAAACGGAATAAGCTCACATGTAAACTCAATATTTGGCTGCTGAAGCCCCGAATGAATAAGCTGACATAGAACAGAACTTGACAAAAGCTTAAATTATTGAAGAATATTAATTCTTTTCTATAAACCATTTGATAATTTTAATTTAATTTCTCAATTTACAGGGATAACAATTATTAACAAATAATAAATGAACAATGAAGAATGAATTAAGCAGAAGAGTATTTGATTAGTCAGTCTCAATCTACATTAGCTTTTAGCATCATAACATGTTAGTTGCTATGGCTACTGAGCAAACTCATTTAAAGTTGGTTTTTTGCACTCTTTCCTCCTAAGAGTATCAAACAATTTCTGAAACTTGTCACACTCCTTCATAAGGAAAACAGTCCAAATTTTTGTAAGAGAAAAACACTAATTAGTAAATTGTATAAAAAACAATAATTAGTAAAAATACTGTTAAAACCAAAAAAACAAAAGGGCTTCTTGATACCAAGAAGCATGGTATAATCTGCCAATTTTCTACTGTTGTTTCCTTTAAATTTAGACCATATAGGTTATATCTCTTTCTTTTTTTATTGTCAATCTCAATTATCAACATATATATTGACGAAAGCAAATACTTTTGTCCACTTTTTCAAGTTTCAACCCATTATGAATAACATATAACAGATCAATCAGCTCATCTCATTAATCAACCAAACTTGAAGAAACCCCTAGTATATGTAAGTGACAAATTTAAACACCGAATGCCTCTTCTAGATTCTCGAGACACATTGAGAATAAACACTTCTGATTTCGCCGAAAGGATGATTAACAGAGAGAAACAGAGCAAAGAAGATTTGGTTGGCCGAGTTTTTAAGGATTCTATCGCACTTGACAGCTCCCTTGCACATTAGAAACTTTGAAGAAAGAAATCATGCTTTCTTCTTAAGTTAAATTCACACTTACCATCTACTTATTCTGAAAATAGGAGAACACGCGGAACGGAAACTCGACGCTCGTTTGAATCTGGGATAGAGGAAGATGCATGGAAGAACAAGCTGAATACGTCTCCCAGCAGCTAGCATGCTCGATCAAGCATCTGTTAGGACTGAAACTGCGAATAAGGGCAAATATACAATTCGAGTTCGAAGAAACTTTCGGTTAAACCCGTTCCGAAATTTATGACTAATCAATATATCTGTATTGATTCGTAATAACTAACATGGCATCAATTCTGATTTAATTATTAGTGGTTAAATATACTCGTGCTATTTTTTTTATCTATATATTTTTTATTTTACAATTTTTTTGTTAAAATTATTATTTTTTAAATTATAAATAGAATTTTAACTTAACTATTATGAAAGGTAGAAGTAGAACAAATTGAATAAAGAATTATAGTCATGACCAAATTTATTACTTCCATTTTTTTATAAAAGAAAACTTATTGCTCTAGTTTTTTGCATTATGAGATATTGAGTAATAAAAAATAATTATCTTAGCATTATGAGATATTGTGAATTGAAGATATTTCATAAGAATATAACCGGGCTTGAATCTACAGGCATATAGCAATTAGCAAGTGGCAACGAAGGAGAGTATGAAGGTGGCAACGAAGGAGCCAAGAGCGGCGACTCTGCTGGATGGTACGATGATGACACTGGAGGAGGAGAGGAGCGAAGTGGACAAGCGAGTGAAGACACAGGTGATATAATGGGAACAAGGGGTTTTTAGTTCAGAGGGGTAGCTATGGAATATCAAAATATTGCCATGGGCATTTTGTTCATGATGGAATACAAAATTTCTCAAACCTAGAAAAAAAAAACCCCAAATTTAAAGGTTGAGAAAGGAGGGGAGGTGAGTACAAGTGGACAAAGAAATTTCCCATCCCTCACCTCCCTTCCTTCCAACCAAATATAGTTTTTATATCTCCAACCCTCATCTCACTTCACCTCAAAAAACCTCCAACCAAACAGACCCTAAATCTCATTGGCATTGTGGCGTTTTCTTCTTCGATGTTGCGGAGCTTCTTCTATGAGAATCGATGGACTTCAAAAGGGATTTACATATTTTTTTTTTTGAAATGTAATCCAAACAAGGTAAATGGTGCGACTTGTTATACAGTACTACCTCATATTCTAAATATAAGATCTAGATAATTTTTTTAGAGAAATTAAGGAAGCTAAATAAATTACTTAATTATAAGTGTATTATTAAATTATATATTAGTTTATAAGTCAAATTAATTTGGAGAAAAAATGATAAATATAAATACTTTAAAATAATTAATTAGTTTCATTAATTTCTTCAAAAAAGTCAACCGGATCTTATATTAAGACATGAGGTAGAGACAGTAGATGATAAAAATGACATATCCTTGGCTAGCTAGTTGTTGAAGCCTTCCTTATGTATCATATTTCTCCTTGAAAATAAAATTGTCTTTTATATAAAAAACAAAAATGACATGATAATTTTATATTATGCATAAATATTATTTAATAATTTCATGCCAATGAAATATCATTTAATAATTATTATGTTATTGTCCCAAAAAAATTATTTTCTAGGCTATAAAATCATAAAAAAAAAAAAGAAAGAAACCATTTAATTTTTTAACAAACAAATATTTACATAACTTGGGTTTACTTAAATCATAAGATGCCTCTTTACAGGGAAAAAAGGTCTTAAGATGCCATATTTCAAAGTGAATTATTCAACATCTTTCTTGTTACCAAAGTCATTAATGCAATTTTGTACATTAAGATGCAATCCTATAACAAATTAACTTCTTTAGATATTACCGCACCGGCCTATATTAAAAAAGCAAGCTTGCAAAACTCTTTTATCCCTTGAAAACATATTTTCTCACCCTTGTCCATTTTATTGGGAAAGAGCCTAGCATTATGACAACTCCATGCTAATGTCCTTACTTGTAAGGAATCTTGTCTAATAATGTACTCCTTTGGCTCTAGTTTGTACAGCAATTTGCACTACAAACCAGGTCCTAAATTTATGGTTGAAGGTAATATTCTCTATAAAAAAAAAACTGTATTCCTTCAAAATATATTCTATATCTTATTCCTCAAACTTATTCCTAAATATAAATTACCAGATACAGTCTGCAGATTATGCTTACAATGGTTCTGCAAACACCAGTAAAAATACCAACACAAATGAGAAAAACCATCTACAAGAAACAATGGGGGAAGAGTTATTAAACACAAAAATCAAGTTTGAGATCCATCAACTGTTCAGGAATAGTATGTTAGTTCACTAAGGCCTGCATTTCTGGTAGCATCCTTTTTACAGTCCCAACTCTAGTGTTTGAATTCTTGGAACCAGAGATGAAGTTGAAGATTTCCCATGGCCAACATATACGTCTCATTTTACGGCTACTTCGCTCCCTTTTCTCTGCTTCTTCTATGTGTCTGGTCAGTTCCTCAATACGCTGCCGGAGTTCCACGGCTCTGTTGTCAGCTAACTGCAAGGATCTCTCAGCTGCTGCCTGTGCAGCCATTGCAGTGCTTGCAAGTTCTTCTTTTAGTCTTAATTTTCCATTTGATATGTCCAAGGCGGTCTTTGTTCTCTGTAGTTCTTGTTTCAACGCATCCACCTTACCGATTGACAAATGCAAGGAGTAATATGGTATGGAATTAATTTGAGAGACAAACAGAACATACACACACTGATTACCAAGAAACTAATATAAAATTGAATAATAATGATCATTCAATTATCTTCTCCATCTTAGAGTTTTGAAATGAACTGACTTTCATTCTAGGACATGTTCTTGATTGAACATTCAGGAGTTTAATTATTGTCAGTTTTCATTATCTCAACGAAAATATATTTCTGCATATCTCACATTGACCCAGTATATTTTGTAGATGACTCAAGCCTTTTGGAAAAGATCATAAACGATTTCTATAAACAGGCCAAGATTATGAAAAATTTTTGATAAATCAACTGAAGAAAAAACATTCAACTGGATGGACTCCATCAATAGGGAAGCGTAGAGAAAGTTCATATCACAATTCATATGGCAAGGAAAAGAAAAAACTTTACCACTTTGTCACGCTCTTCAATCTCATTTTTCCCAGCTTCAACTTCCAACTCACATGCATTCTTCCATCTATCAACTTCTTCTTCAGTTTCCTTAATTTCAGTTAAAAGCTCCTCTACCTTTCAGCATTCAGACAAAAGTATAAAGCTAGTGAGAATGAGAGCTTTAATGGGGAATGATTATCCCATTTCTTGATCAAATAGGTGATTACATTTTGAGTCAAAACCCTCTCTCTATCTTCTAACTCCTTGATGTAGAGTTTGTTTTCTGCAATTTCTTTGCCTTGTTTCTCTGTGAGACACTGGAGTCGCTCTGTGTCTGACCTGACATAAGGTTGATAATAAATAATCCAAAACCAAGAAATATGGCATACTAACCAACTGTAGCAGTATGGTATTTCTGAGACTAAAGACAAACTAAGCTCACATATAAACACCAAATTTGTAGAAATTTGAATTTAACACGTGTATTATGATTCGTCTTGTTTTCAAATAGGAGCAGTTGATATAAAGGAGAATCTTGACACTAAGAATCAGCCAACCAATATCAAAATGAAGGAGGAAGACTTCAAATAACATGATAAAACCAAATGTCATGGTAAACAAGGAGCAATCAGAAAACGAATGAGCCTATAATCACAAGATTCCAACACTCCCTCTTAAGGCAGGCACAGCCTGGAGCTAATATTGCCCAACTTCTTTATTGTTGACATTTTATTTTGATAACTGACCCCCCGCCCTCTCATTTCCCGCACTTTGTGGTAAAGGTTTTGATTTCAGGCATCATCTCCTCAGTCTTTTTTGTTAGGTAGAGATCTTGGTTTTTTTCTAACCATCAACACATGATTTGCTTTGCTAACTACTAATGTGTGGTTTCTTATGCTAACCATCAAGATAAAGTATTTTACGTACACCGATGACATAATTTTCCTCTGTTTTGATATAACTACTTGGTATTTAATACTACCGAAAAATTTAGAATCAAGGATTATCAGGCCTAAATAGGGATTAGCTCTCCCAATGTGGTTGAACCTCTTGATTTGGTTGAAAGGGTATAATATTCATTTCATTAGATCTAAGCCACTATTGGTTACTTTTAGCTAACTCCCAACATACTTTCCAAACGTTGCTTGAAATTAGTTCCCTATCAACAGCAGCAGTTTCCTTCCCTCTCTGACTCCGTTTATCTATCAGTCCCTCCAACTTTACCAAGTAAGTTTCTTTCTAAACTTCAAAAGATCTACATCTAGAAGTTTCAAGATTATTCAAGAAATGTCTCTCTCAGCATTTAATCATATCCTAAATTTAATATATGTGTCAACAAAGAAAAGGAGTATTTCTGGCTAATGAATATATTAATACATTAATGTACAACATGCACAATGAGGGAAAACTAAAATATGAATTGGAATTCTTATTTAAAATTTCATTTTCTCTTTGATGAGGCAAATATATTTTAGCAAACAAGTTATATATACAGTACACACTGGACAGTAAACAATATCCACCCTGTAGCCCCACTTGTGTTTGTTGGTACCATCTGGCTAGCTACCCACACATTTTGTTTGAATTTCAATTTGTTACCTGAAACTTTGTGATTTTAGAGGAGAAAAACTAAGGGGATCATATAGAGCTAAAAAGATAAATCAAAAGAAGGGACGAATAGTATACTTCTTCTTGGTTTATTAATATAGAGAAAAATTGCTTAAATTTTGTTTAGTGCCATCATAGTACTGGAGTCATCTATGAAATGTCTTTGTTAAAAACAGAGCCAAGGTAGCTTTGGCTTGTTTTCATCACTTCCATTGCAATTTACAGCATCATCAGCAAACAATCATATCACTATGATGAACCAAAATGGTAAGATGGTAAAATACCTAGATTCCTCCAAAGATTTCCTCAATTGAGTGATTTCACGACGTAGATTCTTCATTATCCTTTCAACTGTTGAAGCCTTGAAAAATAATCATAAATGTTAAAACAGGCAAAACCTTTTGCAAGAAGATGGTAAGCTGAGTTACTACTATCATCTATCAGAAGTTCCTACCCTTGTTCTTCTTGTAAGAGTCAAAATTGGGAGGCACAATTATCTACGGAAAATTATTAGCTACTTGTCAACATAAAAGAAGAGACAGAACTTTTGGTTCTTTTGAATGTGTCACAAGCAATAAATTGTGGTAAAGGATGTGACATCTTCATATTCTTAAATAGCATTCTAGATCAATCTAGCAACTTTTTATCCTTAAAATATTCAAATAATCTTAATTTATTCTTCCAAAGTGTAAGTATATCAATTTAATTCTTCTATAATCTCCCCCGATCAGTTTACAACAACTAATTATTGTTAAATTGACTTCAATTCAACGAATTTAGTGATCTAGCCTAACAGCACGCTATATTACCATAAAATTGAAAAGTGGCAATGTTTAGCGTCCAAGAAATCTAAATTTGAAGAACCGTACTCAACAAATTAATGGACTTATTGCAGAATTTCTGAACGTAAGCATGGACACTTCATCATATAAGGACCACATAAACATTTAATCAAGCCATGCCAACAACTTAGTTACAGTCACGTCAGTTTAACACAAGGGAGGATTAAATTGATTGGGAGAGATAATTGGATGACTAAATTCAGATACTTACACTGTAGATGGCCAAAATTAGAATTTCGTAACCATTCTTTATGCTATACATAAACTTACGCCACAATTGAAGTATTGGTGTCACTAATCCAATTGTTGATTCTCTCTCTGTTTTTATTTTTTTTTTTGCCAATCGTTCAATTGCTGATTCTATTTTTGTTCCTTTTGTCCAGAGCAATAACGTAAATGTCATACAATTAAATATGGTGAAAGTGAAAAAAAAAAGAAGAAGATGGAGGCTACATAAATAAGTCAATCACAGGGAAATAAAGATAACAGAAGGAAGTATGTCTTAACAATCATGTTTCTAATTCAGTTTGTAATATTTATTGTAGAGTAGCTACTCGCCAAGCTATTTGCTTGTCTTTATTATCCAAAAAAAAAAAAAAAAGCTTACCAGACTAACGATCTCCTCTTCACACTCACTACTGTCAGACTTAGTCCCTGTGTTAACCCCAGTACTCTTAGTCCCAGTGTTAATCCCAGTACTCTCTGTAGTTGGCTCATTAGTATTAGCCCCCATCATAAATCCAAAACCAACTTTCTGCAATCCAAATGGCAATAGGGGTACCCTCCCCTTCAACTTCTTTTCCACTGACTCTTTCTCCAATATTGCGATCCTTAGCAACTTATTGACATCTCTATTCTCCTCTGTCAAACTGATCAGACTATTCTCCAGTTCTCTTTTTTCCTTCTTTCTTGAATCTTTATATTTATCAATCCTTGTTTCCACCTCAGTTGCAAGCCTTGACACCATCCTGACCTCTTCCAATAATGCCCTTGACTCCTCTCCTAGTCCAGATTTCACACCAATGCCCTCGTCTTCTTTAACAGAAGTTTCAACAATTTCTTCCTCTAAACCCTCTAATACTCTAGATAAGCAATCCCTTGTTGAATTGAGAGATTCTAAACTCTCTACCATCAACGAATTTATGCCCTCCCTCTCACTCTCCAATTTCTGAACTCGCTCTTTGAATGCTTCCATTTCTTTCTTGAGCACTTCTTTCTCTCCCATTTCCACATCAAGCTTCTTCGATAACTCCTCCCCTTTTTCTCTCAAATTTGTTTCAAGAAAACGAACCTGATCCCGGAACGTGTCTCTTTCCCTGATAGTTTGCGCCATTTCTCGGCTTAAACGCGCGTTATGATCGGCGCACTCATCCATACGCTGCTGGAGGAGAGCAAGATTTTCTTCGGCTTCTGCATGCTTTAATTGAAGGCTCCCATAAACATGACGAAGAGATTCGAGGTCCGAGCGAAGAAAATTGTGGGAAATTTCGGCAGGGTCTGCTGAAGAGTGAATGTAGATTCGAGAGGATGCTTGTGAAGAAGTTGTAGAGGAAGAGGGTTCTTCCATGTTCCGTAGAACAGCGGATGAATCAGGGTGTTCATGAAGAGAGAGAAGTTGGGGATTTCAAGAGGAAGTGAGTGAGTTTCAAACCTACCAGTCAAAGGGGAACTTCAGAATGAGCAAAAGGGGTACGTGAGTTAGTTTTTTAGAAGTGCCGAAGACCCGTAATTGGGGCTACGTTGTTTTTCCTCATTTTTTTTATTTTCTCAAAACTCTTTTTTTTTAAATATTATTCTGCTATCCCGTTTGATTCAGTGTTTATGGTTATCCTTTTCATCACATATGTCTTATCTACGATTCAAACTCGAGACCTCAATGAATCTAATAGGATTTTACATAACTAAACTAACTCTATGTTAATAACTCTATATATATATATAACGAAAAATTAAAACAAGAGAACTATGAAAATTTATAGTATTTATTAGAAAGGATATATATATATATATATATATATATATATATATATATTTATATATATTAATATATATTGCAAAATACCTATGGCGGCATGTGAAAAAAAAAAGAAGACGTGTGACATTTCAAATTGAGATTTTGAAATCAGGTAAAAAGTAAAAAATGCTTCAATAAACCCTCATCAATGGCAAAATACCTATGGCTAGTGCCAGCCATGGGCGCCATGATCCCCCCACAGGTGGGAGGATTTTATTTTGGCAAAATGGTGTGGATGGGACTTGATCCCACTGCCACTTGGATGCCAAAATTTTAACTACTATGATTAGTTATTTACAACTTTCCTTTACAACTTTCATTTTGTGAATAGCTTTACAAAAGTTGTAATTGAGAGTAACCTTATTATTATTAAATAAAAGTTGTTAGTAACTAATGAAATATAATAGACACACAAGTAAATATTGTAAATAAGTTGCCATCAAAATTAAGAAGTTAACTTATATAATTTTTTAGATCATATGGATTGTATATCTTTGGGGGCTTAATTGTTAAAATTTTGGCATTCAAGTATTGGTCGGATTAATACCACTTACACCACTTTACCAAAATAAAATTCTCCTATTAGTAGCTAGCCACTAGAGCTTCGGTGCCAGCAGTTGAAGCGGCTCTAGTGAGGGGATATAACTTTTTTTTTTTTTAAAGAAAATAAGGGGGATTTTTATTTTTTTACTTGAATTTCAAAATTCCATTTTGGGACATCACATATAACAAGGTTTATGTAAATTCAGGTACCTTTTCTATCCTTTTGTATATTTGAGGTTCTTTTTTATGTTATTTTCCCTTTTAACAATTGTAATTATTTAGAAAGACTCAATTTTAAAATATAAATATAAATACACTAAATTGTCCTAATCACATCCACATTCTCTCTCGCCATATATCCTCTAATTTAGGAAAAGAACTTCCCTACTCTTGCTCTCCATTCCCCTCCACTTTTTTTACCCCCTCACGGTTTCAATGAGTAATATTTGGATCAGCCTCCGTGCGTGCGTGCGTGCGTTTGTTCTCATCCTTTACCTTAAAAGTTAAAACTACATAGTTTTGAGGTAAACAAAACAATGGAAGCACCCTTTTTTAAAAAAAAAAAAAATTACCCTGAAATATTTTTCAGCATATCCTAAATTAAATTATTAATACACTCAACACACTAAAATAATTTTTCAGTGATACAGAATATCTAATAAAAAAAACTTTAGAGTATTAGATGCTAGATATCGAATGCCACTAAAAAATTATTTTAGGGTGTTAAGTGTATTAAAAATTAATTTAGGATCTACTAAAAATATTTCAAGATAATGGATATATGTATTTTTTTTTTTAAAAAAAAAACCTCCTCCTCCATTGTTTACCCCCAAAACTAAATAGTTTTGAGGTAAAGGAAGGAAGTGGATGGGAAGAAGCTGAATTGGTAAAATAAATAAAAATATTTTAACAAAGGCTAAAACATATAAAACTTCCTAAATTTTGTGTCAGATGCACCATGCTTCCCTAGTCTTTAAAGTTGAGAAGCTGGATTGGTAAAATACATAAAATATTTTAATAAAGGATAAAACATATAAAACCTCCTAAATTTTGTATCAGATGTACCAGCCTTTAAAGTTTAAATTGAAAACCGCACTCTTTCATGTCTTGACAGTCAACATCCCTACCATTAAAATTGACATTTTTTTATATTATCATGATTTTAACATTCTTTTATTGTATATCATGTTATTTTAAAAAAAAAAAACTTCGATTTGACATATAATTTTAAGTATTATTTAAATACTTAAAATAAAATATTTAAACTACTTAAAAAATATCAAATGCTTTAAAAGTATAAAAATATTTGCTTGACTATGTTATTTGAAATAAAAAAAGTAAAATATACCTAAAATTACATGCCAAATGCCAAGTGTTATTTATTAAAGACAAGGTATATGATAAAAAAATATAAAAATTATGACATGAAAAAACCCTAAACTTTAACAGTATTTTTAACATTAAGGCAGTTAATGATCAAAACATGAAATATTAGGGTCCTTAAGTGAAACTTTTAAAGGTTAGGGACGTGGTGTGTAACATGAGCCAAAGTTCATGGGATTTTTATCTTATCATGATTTTAACATTTTTTTTAATTGTATATCATGTTATTTAAAAAAGGGTTAAGGTGCAAATTTAGTATTCAATAATTTCGTTAGGAGCATCCATAAGATTTATCTATTTTCGGATGCAAAAGTAGTCATAAACTATTTATTTGGGAGCAGATTTAGCAATGCCGCTAAAGTTAACGGAAGTTCCATTACTTTTTGAAATGTGGGTCCCACCAGTATTCTCTCTCTGTATTATTTTAATATTTTTTTAATGGGAAAATATCACTTAGGCTATATGGAAACAATTTCATTTCAGCCAAAATGATTCTGAAATCTCACTGCAAAACTTAATTTATTTTTATTGATAGAGCTTAATTTCATTTTAACTCAAGGGGTGCAGTGATATTTCAGAATCTTTTGGGGATTATCTGAAATGAAATTTTTTCCATGTGGCCTAAGTGATATTTTTCCATTAACAAATATTAAAATAATACAAAGAGATAAGACTGGTGGGATCCACATTTCAAAAAGTTAACGGAAATTAAGTGTTTTTAACGTCATTGCTAAATCTGCTCCCAAATAAATAGTTTATGACTACTTTTACATCCCAAAATAGATAAGTCTTATGGATACTCATAGCGAAATTGTTGAATGCTAAATTTGCACTTTCATCCTATAAAAAACAACACTTGGATTTGACATATAATTTTAAGTATTATTTAAATACTTAAAATAAAATATTTAAACCACTTAAAAAGTATCAAATGCTTTAAAAGTATAAAAATATTTACTTGACTATGTTATTTGAAATAAAAAAAAGTCAAAGATACCTAAAATTACATGTCAAGTGCCAAGTGTTATTTTTTAAAGACATGGTATATGATAAAAAAAATAAAAATTATGACATGAAAAAAACCATAAACCTTAACAGTGATTTTAACATTAAGGGAGTTAATGATCAAAAATGAAATAACAGCAGATTTTTTTTTTTTTTATTTCATGATGCTATTGCATACTTGAATAATTCAATAACATCACCCTAATATTATTTCATCATATTTTCTTATTTCATAATACAAATCCAAATTGCTATTGCCAAAGATGCATGGGTACCAGTGAAGCTCAGTAAGAATGGTCCTAAAATCTCCCATTTATTCTTTGTGGATGATCTCTTCTTATTTGGGGAGGCCTCTGATAGTCAAGTGGAGGTTATACTTAATTTTCTGCAGAGGTTTTGTAATATGTCAGGATAGAAAATGAACAAGGAAAAGACAAGAGTATGTTTTTTAAGGAAGGTTCATTTCTCTAGAGCTTATGATATGAGTCGGAAGATGGGTGTTTGGCTTACGGGGGTTTTAGGAAAATATCTTGGCATTCCACTGATTCATAAAAGAGTCTCTAAGATCACCTTCATGCCACTTCTTGAAAGAATGTTCCAGAAGATTTCAGGATGGAAAAAAGGATGCTTGAGCTTTACGAGGAGAATTACACTTATAAAAGCAGTTTTATCTGCTTTGCGTTCTTACCAGATGCAGACCTTGTTACTTCCTAAAGGTATTTTAAAGGAAATAGAATGAAGAAGTAGGAACTTCCTATGGGACAAGCACAATGATCAGGAAAAACTCCATCTCATTTCATAGGATCAGATTACTAGAGTAAAGAGAGAAGGTGGATTGGGAATTTGTGACATGTGCAAACAGAATGTAGCCTTCAATATGAAGCTATGTTGGCAACTGATAAATAATACGGACAAGCTGTGGGTTCAAGTTTTGAGAGAGAAGTACAAATGGGATCGCATAAATGGACCGATGGCTTGAAGAAATATATCTTCTACTTGGAGAGGTATTTGCTCAGTTTGGGATCAATTTCAGAGAGGGGTCGGTGTTAGGATCGACAATGGTACTTCAGCATCCTTTTGGTATGACAATTGGTAGGAGGTGAATCAACCCTTGATTGAGCTAATTCCGGGCCAGGAGGCCTTTTGTGGACAGGAATGAAAGAGTTGATGATTATATTAATCCCTTGGGAGAATGGGATATTGTCAAGATGAGCATATGGTTTCAACCTCAGATTGTTGAACGAGTTACACGTGTGCATCCCCCGTGTGCTGAGAGAGGACCAGATAAGTACTTTTGGAAGCTTCTTCTTATGGTTGTTTTTCTGTTACTCTGCTTACCATTTCCTTACTGCACGGTCTCCTAATATAGATAATCCTTTTTGGAGAATATTATGGAGATGGAAAATTCCTGAGAAGATCAAATCCTTTATGTGGCTGGTAGCACACGGAATGGTACATACAGCGCAGCTCAGAGAAAGGATGGGCTTATTGGATTCTACTATTTGTCCTTTTCAATGTGATTAGGGAGAGGATTTGATACATCTTTTGAGTGATTGTACTAACGCCCGTGAAAAGTGGATATCTATAATTAAACCTACTATGTGGAATACTTTTCTTGGTTTACAGGGAATAGGTGGATCGAGTGGAACCTCAAGCATGAAGTTGGTAGGGACTTCACCAAAAAAACTAGGTGGGCAACCCTGTTCGGTTACGTGTGTTGGGATATTTGGGTGGACAGATGCAGGAAGCAGTTTGGAGAAGAAGTTTGAAGTGAGTATCGGAATGCCTACTCCAGTTTCTTTAGGGCAAGATGGGATATGGATTTGAGCGTTCACTGCACATTTTACACTTGACATGCAAGCGAAAGTGGGGCTCAAGTTAGTGGAAGGCCGGGCTTTCATACACTTCATACAGATGGATTGGTGCTTGAATTTGGTCATAGTGGAAGTGTTAGAGTCCTTAGAGGGAAAGAAGGAGACTGGATATGTGGTTACATGAGTAAGATTACACATGTTTCACCAGCAGTAGCTGAGATTATCACAATCATCCAGGGTCTTCAAATCTGTTGGCATAGGAATTTAGCTAATATTCTTCTTTTAACGGATTGTATTGAGGCTGTTAATTTAATCACTAGGGGTTGTGATGACAGTTACCCCTTTAGGGAGGTCATCGAAGAGGCTAGATTTTGAGTGTCTAGAGATTGGTGTGTCTTTATTAGCCATATCTCTAGAGAGCAAAATGGTCAGGCTGATCGTCTTGCAAAGTTAGCTCATAGTAGTACTGAAGCTTTTGTTATCTTTGAGCAACCACCACTTGCTCTTTCTGCAGGTGGTGGTTGATGAGGGATCTTTTATGTTTGCCTATTTTGGGTAGCTTGCTTTGTATTAATCTTCTATTAGATTAATTAATTCCAGTA
The DNA here is from genome assembly GCA_963855925.1 of Inga laurina. Lineage (NCBI taxonomy): Eukaryota > Viridiplantae > Streptophyta > Magnoliopsida > Fabales > Fabaceae > Inga > Inga laurina. Next base: position 38,997,898 of record OY979703.1, on the reverse strand, counting down.
TTTTACTCAAAAAAAAGTGAAACTTTTAAGGGTTAGGGAGTTCATGGGATTTTTATCTTATCATGATTTTGACATTTTTTTATTGTATATCATGTTATTTAAACCCAACACTTGGATTTGACATATAATTTTAAGTATTATTTAAATACTTAAAATAAAATATTTAAACCACTTAAAAAAGTATCAAGTGCTTTAAAAGTATAAAAATATTTACTTGACAATGTTATTTGAAATAAAAAAAAGTAAAATATATCTAAAATTACATGTCAAATGCCAAGTGTTATGTTTTAAAGACATGGTATATGATAAAAAAATATAAAAATTATGACATGAAAAGACCATAAACTTTAATAGTAATTTTAACATCAAGGGAGTTAATGATCAAAACATGAAATATTAGGGTCTTTACGTGGAACTTTTAAAGATTAGGGATGTGATGTGCAACATGAGCCAAAGTTCATGGGATTTTTGTCTTATCATGATTTTAACATTTTTTTTATTGTATATCATGTTATTTAAAAAACAACACCTGGATTTGACATATAATTTAAGTATTATTTAAATACTTAAAATAAAATATTTAAACCACTTAAAAAGTATCAAATGCTTTAAAAGTATAAAAATATTTGCTTGACTATGTTATTTGAAATAAAAAAGTAAAATATATCTAAAATTACATGTCAAATGCCAAGTGTTATTTTTTAAAGAAATGGTATATGATAAAAAAATATAAAAATAATGACATGAAAAGACCATAAACTTTAACAGTAATTTTAACATCAAGGGAGTTAATGATCAAAACATGAAATATTAGGGTCCTTAAGTGAAACTTTTAAAGATTAGGGAGGTGATGTGCAACATGAGCCAAAGTTCATGAGATTTTTGTCTTAACATGATTTTAACATTTTTTTATTGCATATCATGTTATTTAAAAAAAAAAACAACACTTGGATTTGACATATAATTTTAAGTATTATTTTTTAAACTACTTAAAAAATATCAAATGCTTTGAAATTATAAAAATATTTACTTGATTATGTTATTTGAAATAAAAAAGTAAAATATACCTAAAATTCCATGTCAAATGCCAAGTGTTATTTTTTAAAGACATGGTATATGATAAAAAATATAAAAATTATGACATGAAAAAACCATAAACTTTAATGGTTATTTTAACAGCAAGGGAGTTAATGATAAAATCAAAAAATATTAGGGTCCTTAAGTGAAACTTTTAAAGGTTAGGGCGCTGATGTGTAACATGAGCCAACGTTCATGGAGTTTTATGTAATTTTCTTTTTTTGGACTGAAGGAGTTTTATGTAATTTAACTATAAGAAAATTAGAGATGAGGTGAGACAAAATGTAGGATATGTGATTAGAGGTTGCAGGATTTTTAAATTTTAAATTTTAATATCTAGTCCTTCTAAATAATTATAATTTTTAAGATTCTCTATAATAAATATCATTCCCACTATGTCCTTTATTCTAATTTTACTTTATATATATATATATATATATATGTTAAGTATATTTTAATGTAAAGCACAATACTAAGATCAAATTTCTTATATCCATCATGTCAATTTCTCTAATTACACATAGCTATTTTTGAAATAATATTATTTCACTATAAATCCACATTTCAAATACAAGACACACACACAATTAAAGAATTTAACATAATACATATAAAGAACTTGACTTAAATTTTTTCCTAATATAAATTATTAAAAACTAAAGCATTCGGAGAATCCCACTTAAAGCATTTTGAAATACTTAATTCAAATTTGGACCTGCATTTTAAAAAATTCCTAATAAGGCCAAGATATCTAATTAGGAATTTATGAATATTGTTTAAAGATTAGAATACCCTTGAGATGAGATTTAAAACAAATATATTTATGATTTATTAAATTCAAATATACTTATAACTACATTCACCACCCACTCAGCCCTCAACGTTGCCCCCCTAGCTCTCTTTGATTTCGCCTAACCAGATCAATTCCAGTGTTCCCCTCCTGAATATATTGTCAACAATGTCGTTGTCTCTTCTTTGTATATAGTGTGTGTCTATGTGTGTGTTTGGGATAGCGGTAGGAAAAATGACTTATTATAATTCTGACTTATTAAAAATGATTTAATAGAAAAGTTAGTTTTTATAATGTGATTTATGTTTGGATGTGTGATTTATTTTTGGACAATAAGTGCTTATAAATCGTGATTTACGGTATACGAAGTAAGTATGTGAGAGGAGTTTTATCCCGACTTACATAACAAGTGACTTAATAGAAAAACTGTAGTAAGGAGCTTATTTAATAAGTAGCTTATTTTACCCGTGATGCAATTAAAATAAACTGAATTAAACACTATAAAAATGCAACACATTTTTATTTAGGCTTATTACCTAAAAACGGATTTATTTCTGTCTAATAAGTTGAACCAAACACACCCTATATATATGTGCGCGCGCGCGTTATCCCTCTTATCCACTCCCTCTTTCTTTTCTTCCTTTCTTAATTTTATTCTTTCTCTCTCCCCCATGTCCTCCATCTCTTTCCTCTCCTCTGCTGCCTTTCTTGTCTTTTTCATTCTTTCCTCTTGCCTATAAATTATGACTTAATTGAATCGATTCATCTCGCAAGTACAGTTAGGGAGAGTTCAGATTAGCTTTTAAAGAATAATTTTTAGAGAAAAAGTGAAGAATAACTTTTAGAGAATAGATTATGAGGAGAATTGATTATAAGACAAAAGTGATTTTGTTAAAATGAGAGTGTTTGGATGTTTTGATCATAATGGTTTTTTTTATAGTCAAATGACTAAAAAAGGCATTAAATTTTATGATAATTACATATAAAGGATAAGATGATATTTTAAGTATTATTTAACATTAAATTGCATAATAAATACAAAAAATGAAATAAATTTGTCAAAATTTTTTAAAATTATAACATTTGTCAATTATGTAATATAAACAAATAGATGCAAAAATTTAAAAATTATAACATTAGTCAATTATGTAATAAATTACAAAATCAGATCAAACATACATACTAAAGGCGTACACTATATTAATTTTCATCTCTTTTCATAACCCGGGTTATCTTTTGTTAAACCCATTGTATTATTCTTCATTAAATTCTTGTGAATATTTTTTATTTTTGCAAGTGTGTCCGTGTCTTTAAATTCTATTTTGTTTTTTGTTTACCACTCCTGCCCAATCTCTTAAGATATATATATATATATATATATATTAAAAAATTGTTAAAATAAGAAATCTTTTCTACATAGTAAGGATTTAAAATAATCTATTACAAAACACTAAAGTACAAATTCAGAGTAATTGTCAATAATAGAATACGTCAAAATATGGATACAATAACATTTAACATATTGTCAATAAAAGAGTACGTAAAAATACGAAAACAATACATGACTAATGCTCTTGCTTATAATAAATGATTTGATCTCTTATCGAATCACAAAGAGAAGCCATGTCAAATGAAGATGCAAGTGATGAAGGTATTGTTGAAGTGTCTATAGCGTCATGGCCATTAACATCAAACAAAGTATCCTCTCGTTCATGGTGCCGGAAGCCAGGATCAGAAATAGATGTTCTTCTGATGAAATTGTGTATAGTCATCGTTGCATGAAAAATTCTAACTTGTGTGGAAAAGCCATAGCTACGCATTTTCTGTAAGATTTCAAACTTGTTCTTCCAAACCCCAAATGTTCTTTATATTGTGCACCTAAGACTTGAATGCTAGTAATTGAAGGTCTCATTGTTATTTTCAAGCCTAGATGACCTCCGAAAGTCAGGGAGATGGTACTGCTCGCATCTGTATGGCCCCAGATATCTAGTTGGGATAGGGTAGCCAGCATCTACCAAATAATATTTATCTGCATGAAAGAATAAGCTTAATGCCAATACATGTCTGTGTTGTTAAAAATAATTAAATTGTACAAAGTATAAGAATACCTATAGGCAAATGTGGAAAATTCATTGACAGAGTTGTCAGGGCATGATGAAATATGCGAGAATCATATGCCGTACCTTCCCATCCAGCTAGTACAAAGGTAAAACACATGTCCCAATCACAAACCGCTATCACATTTTGCGATGCAAATCCTTTTCTTCCAATATATTTTGTTTTCTCCCCTGTTTTGACCTTACATGGAATGTGTGTGCCATCAATTGCACCAATAGCATTTTTTAAAAAAGGCCAGTATCTATTGATGTGGCGTATCTTAGAGTGAATGCTCTCAAATGTATGATCTTGCGGTTTGATGTTGGACATTGCAAGACTACAACATGTCTGTAAGACAACATGCAGCACCCTATGAATTGTATCTCTAGAGCGTATAAATCTTTCTTGTACTAGTCTACTCGATGCGGCATGTCCAACCGTGTGCAAAAAAATTGCCACCATTTCATGTTTGCCCACATTTCGAGTTTTCATCAAACCATGTTGTTGCAATTCAAAGCAAAATTCATGAAAGATATGCAGTTCCATTCTAAACATATCATAACAACGGGCAGAATTACAGCGTAAGACATCATGCACCTATACAGCACCTGTAAACTCACTGGTGTGCCGCGGTTCTTTACATAAAAATAGTTGAGCATATGCACCAACATATGCAGCCACTTTTCGGACTCTCAGTGCTCACCGTTGCCTATTCTTTGCAATAATTTTCAAATTAGTGTCCATATCTGCCTTTTCCTATAGACACATACATTAACTTTTATAAAACAGTAACGACCACAAGTACACAGCCATAAAATGCACACATATATAATTTATAAAGAAATAACATGATATTAAGCATCAAGTGACATGATTAATAGAAAGGTAAATATAATAGTCATTAACTACACAACAACAACATTCGTAATATATTTCAGAAGTGTCCATAACATTCATGCTTAAGAAACATGATGAGTTTGTCCTTCATTTCCTTCATTTCCACGTACATTTCCCTTGTAGTTGGATCCTTCATAAAGAGGTGTGCACATCGTGTATATAAGTCATTATAATAGCATATTTCAGTAACTTGATTAAGGTGACTTATGATGCTCAATATTGAAAACTCATACACCCACGCTTTCGCAGCCATCCTTTCTACACGTGCCTTTGTTGCCATCCTTTCTGTAGCTTCCACATCAATGTCAGTGGCATCGGCTATCCTACATAGGGCGTTTGCTATTTTCGCTAATGTAGGTACTTTCTTTTTCATTACGGCGCCCTTCTTCCTCACCCCCAGTGAGCTTGTCATTCTACCACTACTACTTATTTTCTCTCCACCACTGGTTCCCTTTCTTTTGTCTTTGTTCCCTTTACTTCCTCTACTAGTGTTATTGAAATTGACTGAATTTAAATCCCCACTTAATCCAGTCACTGACCCTAACACTTCATACTGTCTCTTGACCCTTCTTGCATATCATAATTAAGGGTGGTCTTAGTAGGGTATGGGAGAGACATAGATAAAGGTGCCCAATGATTTGTTCCTGTGGCTGCCACACTTGAAAATAGCTGGGTTAATTCTTCTTAGAATTGGAGGCCATTATTTCTGAATTTCTTGTAACTGGGAACTTCTTGTATGTGAATCACCAAATTTATTACACAAGTTCATAAAATCACGATGTCAGGGAAATAAATATGTTTGTTTGCATAAGTGAATTACTAACCACTAGTTTCTTCTCCCACCAATCATCGTCAGCAACAATAGTCTTCTTCTCAATGTCCCATCCAACTCTAGTCTCATTTAACTACCGATCCCACATTTACCACTCCTTTCGAAGGGCATCGTATTTGTTTTTAAACTGCCCCTTCTTATACAATCTGCCTGTCCTTGTAGTGAAGCCTTCTGATATCTCTTTCCACCCATTCTTGTGGAAGCTAGTGCATTTTCTTGTTCCTTTCTCAACTTGTTCTATGCACAAGTCAATAAAAAATTTCATGCTTTTTACATCCCAGGATGCTTTGACCTTACTCATTATGCTGCTAAGTTGCCTATTCCTAGGATTAAGTTACTTCTAACAAATGATACATGCAGTGGCCAAGGGAAACAAGGTAGTTACTAGTCAATGATTTCAAATTTGATTGTGCACTGGCCTCAAGTCTCAAGAACAAGGTAGTCATGAAAAATAATCCGAATAGCAAGGGGAAAAGCCTATTTTGTAAAAAGTACATGTTGAACAAGAAGGTAACAGAAATCATAAAAGTAAAGATGCTAACTAAGAAGATAAAATACCACTACTACTGCAAAGAGTAGGCCTAATTGTCTCAAGAACCATAAATCCAATTGACACCTCTCATTACTTATATGAGATGCAGTAGTACACTAGTCATACAGAATGGTAAATATTTTAATGTATGCATTGCACAAATAAGCCTTCAACAGCATAAGACACACTTAATTGTAACTTAATTTTTTTTGCTATGATCCTTAAGATGAATAATCCCCAAGAGATGAATGGGACCTAAGATAGGTAACTTATATTTTAAAGGTCAGTTGGAAAGGATAACCTAAGAGGAATGTGTTTCATAAACCATAAGCAATAATTTTTGTATATCAACAAAATAAAATTTGCCTTTCTCGGCAACTACAAATCTGATTTTGAGGGGCAATAACTGAAAGTAGCACCACAACCAGCGAGGAAAATGACACATAAACGCAACTATAACCATAGCACCAAAACCAGAGAACACAATACCACCACATGTTAATCACCGAAAATAGCACCACAAATAGAGAGGAAAATGACACACGAACACAACTATAACCAGAAAACCAAAACCAGAGAACATAATACCACCACACGTTAATCACAGAAAATAGCACCATAACTAGAGCACCAAAACTAGAGGACATAATACCACCACAAACGCAAAGGAAAATGACACACGAACGCAACTATGAGCTACTACCACAAACTAGACACTACATATGCATACTTGTGCGAAGTCGCCAAACCTCACAACCACCACAAACAGAGGAGTAGCCACCGAAGTCATCGACAAGATTTGGGTTGCCGAACCTCACGAAGTTGCCAGCAAGATTTGGCAGGTGATTTTCCGTCAACAAAGATAAATGCTCACAGGACAGAGGAGTAGCCACCGAAAACCTTAACCACCGGGCCGTTCACCATAAGAAAAGGGGTAAAGGAAAGATCGAAGCCAATTGGCCAAAATTAAGCCAAACTTTTTGGATTTGCAAGAGAATGGGAACAAAACGGGGAAGAGGGGATCTATTGAGGGCTGAAGATGGGAATGGCGACCAGAAAGGGAAACAGAGAAGGAAAGGTAAGAGAGGAGAGTTTCACATGAAAATGGAAGACAGAAATGAAGGAAGAAGACGGGAAAGGGAAAGAGAAAAGGATAGGGGGCACACGACACAATAATTACTCCCAACGGTCTCAATTTTCTGTCTCAGAAGTGGTGGAAAATAGATTCTTATCAAAACCTTGGTTTTATCTCAAAACCTTGGTTTCAAGTAAAAGCGGGATTATCAGATATGTTGGTGTGCTTGGATAATTTTTCACAAAACCTTAGTTTTGTCAAATAAGCACTTTTTTGGGTGCTATCCGAACACACACTTATTGTGGAGAAAGCAAGGTGATTTAACAAAAGGGTTATCTTCATCGTAAGGCAGACTTTTACGGATTAAATTCAACAAACCAAAAATAAAGCAACCACGGTTTTTTTACCATAAAGAGCAATCACAGTTTGCACTTTATGACAGTGGAAAATATTTTTATAGAAAATATAGACACCTGAAGTATTAGATCATAAAATAGACTCAATTCTCTCTCTTTTAAATTCTTTATTTGTTTACTAGGCATTTACCATTACCCTTTGAAATTTTAGGTACATGTATATATGATTTTAATAAATCAAAATATACTTAATTTGAATCTTATATGAAAGGCATTCTGGTATTTTAACAACATTCATAAATCCTTAATTAAGCCTCTTGGTCTTAATAAGAATTTGTTTTGTAAGTTTGAATTTGGATTTAAGTACTTTAGCAGGATTTGATTAGGATTCTCCTTAAAGTATTTTAAATAATTATGGATGATTTTTTTACAAGTAACTAATTTAATTTTTTAATCTTTATGAATTCGTTAACTAAATTAAGATTAGAGAAATAAGAATGCATATTTTGAATGAAATATACTTCTTCTTGTTCTAAAATGAAGGATTCAATCCATATAACTATGAGAGGAATAGGAGAATAAGTGACTTATTTGAGTCCCCTACTACTACAAAAAATACAAGCCGTAGCGCTTAATTTAAAGAACAATATGGCGCTTGGCAAGCGCCATAGCTTCCAGCTCCATTAAAACAAGTTACGACGCTTCTTGAATATATGGAAGCACCATAGCTTGATTATTTAATTTTTTTAAATATAAAGCTATGACGCTTCTTTGTAGAAGTACCGCAGGAACCTGACATTTCCTGTAATGCCTTAAATTTTGATTAAGGGCTAATGACAATTATTGAAAATGATTTGGGAATTAAAGTTAATTTGAGACTTGAATCAGTTATTGGGAATGCCCAACACCTTGTATTTTAGCATAATTATGTGATGAAATAATTGTTTGGGCTAAAATAGGGGTAAATGGCTCATAAAGAAGAGGAAAAGAATTAAGTATGTGTTATGTGGCAATTTAAATAAATGTGCCATAATCAGTGAGAAATTAAAAGAATGGCCATAAGTTAATGATTAATGGAGAGATTAATTACTAACTAAGGAGAAATGAGATATGTAATTAAATGGCTAATGGAGTGGTTAGAGTAACTAATTGATTACTTACTTTATGAGAGCCAATGAAATGGTGACACTTGGTAAGATGGGATGATGTTTGAGTGTTGGAGAAAGTCAAATGTTGCATTTTAATATCATTTCTCCCTCTCTCCCTCTCTCTTTGTACGCATGAAAGGAATGGGGGCAGAAACTTTGCCATGCTTCACATTATCATCATCTCAAAACTTTTTCTCTCTCCCTCCAAGCTCTCATTTTTGCCATTGGAGAACAAAGATGAAAAAGGAAAGCTTAAGAAAGGTGAGATCTTGACCTCTAATGCCAAAACCCCCTTCTATAAAGTTGTTCCTTGTGTTTAGAGCTTTATTTTCATGGTTTTAGATTTTCTCTTGGTGGTGTTTTGAGCACACAAGGAAATCTAGAGATTGGAGAACCAAGGAACTTCTTTGGGAAAGTTGTTGAGGTGAGTGAAAGCTTCATTTTCATATGAGTTTTATGGCCATTGGTTGGGCCTTGAATTTCTGGAAAATTTGCCCTAATTTTTGTGATTTAGGGTCATGGGGAGTAAGGTATGTTGTTGTCATAGAAATGGTGCCTTATTTAGTGTTTTGATTTGATTGAATTGAATTGAAGCTAAATGTAAAGTTTGGCACCTTTGTGTTGGTTTTGTGTATTAGTCAAAACAGGGCATGTTGATAGGTTATGATTTTGGTCATTTTGAGGTTGTCATTGTGTTTCTTGTGGAAAATTGTAATGACCCAATTTAAGATTAAGGGCTAATGACTCTGATGTTAATTGTAATTAGTGTAATTAAACACTTCTAGATAAATGTGATGCGAATTTGAAATAAATGTTCATACTGATGATTTAATAATCATAGTGAAACCAGGGGCAAAATGGTAAAATTGGAAATTTATCGACCAATTGGTCAGTTACCAAAGAGGAAACTCATTGGTGATTAGAGATCAAGGGTTGAGATCTATTGGCTATAGGTAAGAATCCCATGCTTTGCATTGGTGTGAGCTCATGGAGGGAGTGAGTAAGATCATGACAAGTGTCATAGTGTAGACCAATGGATATGGCACAAAAGACAAACATCTACTTTTCTCTCTCTTCTCTCTCTTATGCGGTTTTGTGTGTGGGCAAGAGAAAGCATCATCATCATCATCTTCTTCATCATATCTCATAATCTCTCTCCTCCTCCATTTTTCCGACGACCAAGAAGGAAAGGAAGAAGAAAGAATTTTGAATAGTGGTGATTTGGGTGTTGGAGTAATTTGAAAGTTGAAGAATCAAAGTTATAGTTTTGGCAAAGTGGAGAGGTAAGTATTTGATGCTTTTTGATATATATGTTGTGATTTTTTGATAAGTTTGAGAAATTCTGGAATTTGCCCTGGTTTATGTCCATTTTTAAATGTATGAATTTCATAGTGATTGATGTTGGAAACAAGTCATTGTGAAGTTATTTGAATGTTGGTTATAGTTTTGAAGTTGGGAGATATGTTGATTGGAATTAGGTATTATGTGTGGATTAGAGACCCAATAGCATATATTATGGTTAAAATGGTTTTTGGAAGTTACCAATGTGTTCCTTAGGCAATTTTAAGTGGTAATGAACTTTGTATGGAGTTTGGGAACCATTGGGATTAATTTTGACCAATCTGGGATTTTCTGTCACTTACTGCGATCTGGGTAATCTGATGGCATCACTCAAGTGAGGGAGGATCACACTAGAGTGCTTCCGTGTATTTTCTATAACCCCCTTCGATAATCAGGTCAAGATTAGCGTTTAAGCACATTTAATTATCGAATGAGAAATCCGGGACAATTAAAAACTTTTTAAAACACCTGTACAAATGGATCCCTATTCATTTCATTCATTAAAACAAATGGCCTGTTTGGTCTGTTACATATACAATATCAGAGTAAGCACAATTCCCGACGTTCACCCGGGATAATAACATTAATCCAATGGTTTATACAAGGCATCATTGCCCATCTCAGTATCCATACCGGGGATTACACAAAACTATAGTACTATAATCTATACAATATATTTACAATGATCCAAAATGATAACCAATTCGATATAAAACCAAAATATATAGCTAAGACTACCGCTGGCAGTCCTAATTGTCCTTTGCCCCTTGCTTGCTTTTCAATCCACTTGCCCTGTCTAAAAATGTTATTTGGAAAGAATGAGATTCTAGAGAATCCCAGTAGCAACAGTTTATTTATATAATGCATATATACAAAGCAAGTCATATATATCACAATGCAACAATCAATATTTGAGACCGGGCTTTCGCCACGTTCCCTTCGCTATCACTGTAATCGAGTCCGGGCTTTCGCTACGTCCCCTTCACTTTCACTTTAATCGAGTCCGGGCTTTCGCCACGTCCACTTCACTTTCACTTTAATCGAGTCCGGGCTTTCGCCACGTCCCCTTCACTTTCACTTTAATCGAGTCCGGGCTTTCGCCACGTCCCCTTCACTTTCACTTTATTCGATGACTAATGTAAACATGCAATGCAATACACATGATATAGGATAAAGTGTCACTACCTTTGTCTTTCCTTCCTTGAGTAGGCACAGGCCTTCTATGCTCCGGCCAGATATCAAAGCCTAAAGTCATAATTAAGGATGAAACATTATTCTCTATTCCAATACTCAATTAACTCTTCAATCTCTTAGATTTGGTTATCAATAATGACCCTTAAGAAGCCACAAATGCCTCTAAATAAACCCCTAAAAGGTTGGGAAACAAAAGGTTGAAGGTCACTTTTCAAAAACACTAAGTCCTGGAACACAGGGTTGGGCTGCGGCCCAAATATGGTCAGAAGGCCGTGGGCCGCGGCCCGCCACTCATGGGCCGCGGCCCGAATAAGGCCAGAAAGGTTTGGGCCGCGGCCAGCCACTCTTGGGCCGTGGCCCAGAAATTTCTTGACTCCAGGCTGAATTTCGAAAAACCATAACTAATTGTAGAAAAATCGAAACAGAGTCATTCCAAAGCTAAATGAAAGGTATTTGAGTCCTCTTTCAAGGAAAAATATGGCTTATAACTTAAAATCATCACAAAAATACAGAATCACCCAAAACCCAACATTACTCCAAAACAGAGTTCTGTTTTTGTACCAAACTTTGGCAAAGAATAACTCTCAGAATACTAAATGAAATGACACAAAATATATGTCCATTTTGAAGCTTGGGATGTAAAATTTAATACTGGAAAGTTTCACAATTTTCTGAAATCATTTGGTCACTCAAAACGTCCACACAAATAAACTGTCCAGACAGAGTTCACATTGACAGCATTTTCCAACTTTTCTACCAAAGTGTTCAATGACTCCAAAATCATTAACCAAGCTTATTCCCATACAATTTTCCATAAGGAACACAATGGTAACCTCAAAATGACCAAATTCATACTCTAACCACATGCCCTGTTTTGACCAATACACCAAAACCAACACAAAGTTCCCAAACTTTACTTTTAATGATTCAAACCAATCCATTTGTCCAAAAGACATCACAATATACCATTTCCATTATCACAACATGCCAAACTCACTAAGACCCTAATTTTCGAAAATAGGGCAGAAATTTCCAGAAAAATCAATGCTCACCAATATCCACAATATATATATCAAAAGGGAGATAACACTCACCTCTTTCACTTTGCCAAAGAGATTTCTTGATTCTTCAACTTTCACAATCTCTTGAGGTCATAAACTAACACCAATGAACACATTTCAACCATCACAATGAAGCTCTTCATTCAAGGATCAACATTAAAGAAGGAAGTTTGAGTAATGGAAGCTATTTTCCTTACCTTTTTGCAAGCTTTTCCTCTTCCTCTTTGCTGCAAAAATGTCGACAGAAAATGGAGAGAGAAGAGAGAGAGGACGAGAGAGAGAGATGGAGGTGGAGTAGAGAAATGAAGAATGATGATTATTTCCCTCTTACCATGCTTCATCCATCGAAAATGAGGGAGGGAGAGAGAAAAAAACATTAAACAATTGGGGGATTTTGACTTTTCTCTACCTCTCTCATACTCTCATCTTGACACATGTCCATTCTTCATTGGCTCCCATAAAGGTAAACCACCAATTAGTTACTTTAATCCCTCCATTAGCCATTTAATCACACTTCTCATTTCTCTTTTAGCTAGTAATTAATTTTCTCTGTTAATCACTAACTAATTGCCCAACAATTTCATTCTTTCAATTTCCCAACAATTATGACATATTAAATAATATTGTCACCAATATACATTAATTTAACTTTAATCGATAATTATCCTCAATAATTATCATTAGGCCTTAATAAAAAATTGGGGCGTTACATTTTCCCTTTTCTCTGTGTTTTTCCTGGGTTCTCATGAAGGAGGCTCGAGTGCACTTCTTAAACCGTGAGTGAAGTTGGTGATCACTCGAGTGAGCAAGGGGTCACTCAAGTGATGGTGTGTGTTCATGGTTAGGGTTGCTCTTGGGTTCTACTTTCTAGTCAATGTTTAAGAGTGTGTTCTGACACTCACAAGTATGGGCTCCTCACTCGAGTGCCAAGGGTGGTGCTTGAGTGAGCTCTTCCCTCTGTTGTTGTATGTGCTCTTGGGTTCTCACTTTCTGTGTTGCACTTTCGGGGACTTGAGTGGATTTGGAGTCATCACCTGAGTGTAAAGCCTTATGCTCGAGTGTTGTGAGCACTCTCTAGCTATGGTAGTTGGTCACTATCAAACACTCACGAGTGAGAGCCAGTCTCACTCAAGTGCAAGTCTCTCATCACTCGAGTGAGGTCATCTTCACTCGAGTGAGTCAGCCAAAAATCTGTGTTGTGCTTTTGAAAAAGGGGTCTTCAGTGTAGTTTCTTCCAACCCTTTAAGTATGTGTTTAGGCCTCTAATGATCATCCTAAAGAGTTTAAATGGTAACCAACTTAGAGTATTATAGAAATAAACATTTGGAAAAGAAATTGATCGGTTGTCCCTAATTTGATTATAGGATTTGACATCTGTCATACTCGTGAGCCCACTGTGCCAAAGAACGTCATGAAAGATACAGGTAGTGACTCATCTCTTATACTTTTTGTAAATGTACTGTATGTATGCCTATCATGCATTGTGTGGTCGCTGCTGCTGCTTTGTGACGTATTGTGACGCTTTGTGGAGCTTTGTGCTACCTTATGCTTTGTGATGCTGCTGTATAGTGTTTATCGTGATATCGGGCATAGTGTTTACAGTGAAAGCTGGCATTGAGATTATAGCGAAAGCTGACATAGTGTTTACTGTGAAAGCAAGCATTGAGCATTGTGATATAGCTGTGAGTGCTATCGGTTGTGGCGTGAGCCATGACTCATAGTGTTGCTGCTGAACATGATGAACTTACATGCTTTGTGTTTGGATATTGTATGAGTGATTTATTACTACTGGGATTCTTTAGAATCTCACTCTTTCCAAATGACTAACATTTTAGACAAGGTGAGTGGCTCAAAAGGAAAGCGAACAACCAGGAGTGGTTAAGATCTCTTAGAGATATTTGGTTGGGGGTTGGTTATCTGTATTTGGGTTTTGGATTACTTTGTATATGAGCTGTAGATAATATTTTTGGATATGTAATCCCCATTTTAGGAAACTTTGAACCCATTGTGTATATATACAAGTACCTCGGGTTGCCGGGATTTTAGTTACACACTCTGATATTTATTATGTGATTTAACTACAGAGGTAGTTGTATTCGAAGGTGAATGTGAGACCAGATGAACTATGTTTTGAGTTGTTTTTGGTATACCTCATCTTGAAGATGAGGGATTATAAATATGTTTTTGTCTTATTTGTCTCTATTTCACTTAAATTTCATAATTTGGATATAATTACGGTGAGGGGGTTACAAAAATTATATGGGAATAGGTTTGGTTATTGATTTTGGAGTCATTGGGCACTTTGGTAGAATATTGGAAATTTGTCAAGTGTGAACTCTGTTATGGGCAGTCAGTTTGTACGAAAGTTTTGAATGACCAAATGGTGTTGCAAAATTATGAAACTTTTCAGTCTTAAAGTTCACATCTCAAGTTTCAAAATGGACATATAATTCATGTCATTTCGTTTTGTGAAGTAAGAGTTATGCTTTGCCAAAGTTTGGGACTAAAACTGAACTCTGTTTTGGAGCAGTATTGAGTTTTGTGTAATTTTGGAATTGTGTAGTGATTTATAGTAATGGTCCATATTTTTCCTATAAAGAGGACTTAAATACCTTTCATTTGGCTTTAGAATCACCTCATTTTGATTTTTCTAGAATTAGTTATGATTTTTGGACGTGCAACCAAGAAACAGGATTTTCTTGGCTGCGGCTAGAAGGACTTTGGGTCACGATCCAAATGTTTTTGACCTATTGTTGGCCGCGGCCAACCCCCAAAAATGACAGTTTGGACTTTCGAAGATGGTCTTTAGTCAAGTGTTTTCCCAAGCCTTTAGGCATGTGTTTAGGCTTTGATTAGCCACCTAAAGGTCATGAATGGTAACCAACTATAAGTGTTATGAAAGTTAGAATTTGGAAAAGAGAATAACCCTATGTCCTTGTTTTGGTTTATAGGGTTTGATATTCACCCTAATCATGGTTTGATGTTCATCTGATCATGAGTAAGCTGTGTTGGAGCACACGTGGAAGAATAAGGGTAGGGAACTTACCTCTCTTGCATGTATTGATATTTGTGTTTGTGTTTGATGCATGTTATTGCTTTACTTGATTATGTGAAATATATATGAATGATTGAAGCTCTGTTTCTATTTATGCTATGGCCATAAGTATGTTGTTGAAACATTGAGCACGCGGATATATCATTTTGTGAGCATGAGTTATTGTGATGCAAGCATATCATGCATTAAACACTTATCTTGCATGCATATTGGTATCTGTTTCCTGCTGAGATTCTCTCGAATCTCACCCTCCCCTACCAACATTTTAGACAGGAAAGGTAGCTCGAGGAAGGAGCAAGCGACTAGGGGCGGCGAGAATTCTTTATAAGCATTTGGATTTGGTAATTGGTTATCGTTAGATGTTGGAAAAACTGTATATGTTTGGATGTATATGTTCAGATGATAGGTTGGAATGTGTAATTGGAATGAGTATTGTGTAATTCCCATTTGAGAAATTGTTAAGGGCGTATGTGCCCTATGAAACTTTAGTGAAGGTATGAACCCGGGATTGTTGGGAATATTGTTGTGCACTCTGATATTTATATGAATGTGGTTTATCTTCACGAGGTAATTGTATTCGAAATATGAATGTGAGACCAGGTTAAAGTGTTTGTGAAAGAAATTTGTGAAAACCCTATCTTATGGATGGGAATGTAAATGAGTTTTGATTATGATTGGTCTCTATTTCATTTTAATCACGTATTTCGGATAATAATTACGGAGGGGGTTACACTTCTTATGGCGCTTCCCTGGAGAAGCGCCATTGGATGTAATTCTTTTTTCCCCTTCCCTCTGTACGTATTCAATCTATAGCAATTTGTAGTTTACAAATCCACTGCATTATATTAATCCACAGCAAAAACCCAAACCAGAATCACACCAATTCAGAATGAAATAACTTGAATCAAAATAATTACTTCATAAAAGCAGTACTAATGTATGTATTTAATTTCAACGTAACAAATGATATACAACTAATTTTAAGTACCTATGTATGTAGAATATAGGCAAGAAATAATTTAATGTACAACTAATTCATAAACAACATAAGATGAATAGGCAAGAAACAACCTATGTATGTATCTAAATATTAGCTAATTGTTTGACCATATATTCACACCATTCTTCAATGATTTTATTCACTTGTTGGTCAATCAATTGGGCACAATGTTGATCTTCATAATACTACATAAAAAGCATGCACAAAATAAATTAAAATCACTAAAAATCAATTAACTTAGACACTTGACAATTAAATTTAAAACACAATAACTGCAAGTAAAAAAACTTACTTGCGTAGGAACAAAGATTTGATTATGAGTAACTACATCTTTCATAAATTTCATAATATAATAACCGCAATCATTATTGTTTGGTTGGAATGGGCACTGCAATAATACAATGAAATAGTTAAATAAATATTTGAAGAAAAATTCTTGAATAACAAAATTTGAGTAAATTCATATATAAGTATCGCAATCTTCCTCCATGTATAGCTACTAGTTGGGTCTTTGCGTGTATAATAGCTCAATCTTGTTAGTACAAGCGTTTTACCTAAGAGGGGGTAAATTGGGTGATTACAAAAAATTCAATTCGTATATAAAAATCGACTGCAAATCTAAAGCAATTAAGAGCTAAGAGAAATATCACTGAAGTGTACACTGGGAGTTATACTGGTTCGACCATAACCACTTTGACCTACGTCTAGTCATCAGAGATCCTCTGAGAGTTTCACTATATTTTCCAAGATTTAGTGGGTTCTTGGCACCTTAGTACACAACAAGTTCCTTCACTGGACATATATTGAGTTTATAATGAAAATCTCTCTTATAGAGTAAATATATAATCACTAAAGTACAAGAAGTGAATATAAGAAACAGAGCACTAAGAATATGTCGATTGATGTATGTTCGTGTGTTCTTAGTTGTCATATGTTCTTCGTTGAATGTTCCCATATTTATAGATGAATTTGTGATAGCCGTTGGAACTATTTCGACAGGTCCGTTAGAGCCACGCAACTTTGTTTGACTATTCTTTGAATTTGAAAACTATCTATTGCAGTAGGTAAATGTTCAGATTTTTTGTTTGAATTTTCTCTCAACGCATGATCTCTCCATTGTTTCTCTGCAAATATACTTAGAATACTAACACAACGAAAGATTAATCATATAGATAACAAATCAATAAACAACATATTAAAATCATGCTTTCTAAACTTCATCACTCAAGTGGTTACTCAAGTAATATAACTCCATCACTCGAGTGATCTATTGAAAAACTTGGCAGAGAGTTAAGTCAATGTTTCTGACCTGATCACTTGAGTGCTTACTCCAGTGATCAGTGGCATTACTCGAGTGATCACTCGAGTGATCCCTTCAAAATATTGGCAGAGGTTTTACTGCCTCATTTCTTACCTGGTCACTCGAGTGATCTTTTGTCATTACTCGAGTGATTCCTCGAGTGACTTCATGCAAATCTTGGCAGAGACCTTCTGGGACTATTTGACACACATTACTCGAGTGATGAAGGATCATCACTCAAGTGATCACTCGAGTGATCTCTTCAGAAATCTGCCAGTGATGTGTTCTCCTGTTCAATGACTTGTTCTTCTTCATCACTTGAGTGCCTATTTCAGTGATGGTTTTGCTGCCACCAAGTACTTTGTTCCTTTGTTAAATTTTTTTTGTCTATTTATCAAAACCTTTTGTAAGATAATTCCAAACTTTGTTATCATCAAAATGTATGAAATCTAACATTCTCCCCCTTTTTTATGATGACAAAACTTGGTGATTTTTTGAACAAGGTATTTGAAAGCATTTTAAAATTTTAGATTTCAAATAAGATCATATGCCTCTAAAATACTTGATATCTTTTCATATAAAGTTAGAATATCCTTAGAGATTTCAAAACTTCTTTTGAATTTAAGTACAATGGCTTTAAAACTATTTGAAAACACTTTAAATTCAAATGAATGTCTTTGAATCTTTTGTTTGAAATCATCTTGAATTCAAAACTTAATAATCTTGAAATTTGAAACACTTTTGAATCCAAATCCACTGATTGAGAAACTTTCGTCATTTGAAATCAATTTGAATTCAAGTTCAATGATTTTGAAATTTTTAGCATTATAAATCATTTAAACTAATGACTTTGTAAGATTAGTTTGAATCTAATCCTGTAATCATCTTGCATTCACAACTAAATATTTATCAGTCCATAATAATAATAACAAATTTAGATTGCTAAATTTATAACTTGAAGTGAACTTAAATTTATATGGTCAACATAAGTTTACAAGATCAAAAGCTCCCTTAATCCCATACACCCAAAATCTCCAAAGTTATACAAACTGTCAGACCTTTGTCAAATGTTTCACAAAATCACATCCAATCTTCCCCCCTTTTTGACATCATCAGAAAAGTGGGAATCAACTTAGAGAAGAATTGTAGCTAGATGGTTCAACTACAGAGATCGGGGTGATGTTAAGAGGTATGCCTCCAGAGTCATATGAGTCACCCTGATGAGAAAGGATGGGAGATGAAGGCTCAGGCTTAGGGAGCTTCACTGGAGGAATTTGAAGTGGATCATCGGGATATAGGATAAAGGTAAAAGGGTTCTGAGGTGTTGGGATATGAGAAGTGACTTCCACTTCCTCTATACCAGTAGGAGAAAGATGGGAAGGATCATTGGAGGAGTGGTGTGAGGAAAGTGGCTTAGTGCTTGCAGGTGAAGTAATAGGTGTTGACATTGGCTAATGTTAGATAGGCTCGTCATCGATAGTGATGTGTATAGATTGTGAAGTAGATGGATTTGGCATGGTGAAGAGAAGGTTGGCAGGGATGGTGATAGGTATGATAGGAGGAGGAACAGTAGAAGGACCATGCTCAAAAGATAGAATTGTATCAGTAGTAGGAGCAGAGGTAGGTATGGATTGTTCGGGAGCCAGGGCATTAATCTTGGTATGTAATGATCATATGAGGTTACCAAGCTCTTGAATGGTAATCCCTTATTCCTCTGCCAGCATTGCCTCATTGTGCTGGTTCATACTGGCCACCAACTCTTCTATCTTGTGGTTCATGTGAGTTACTAGCTCTGCATTAGTGTTGGTGATGTCCACATAAAAGCAATCAAGTATATTCTTCATGAATGTTTATAGAGTAGCACTGAAAAATGATGGAGGAAAAGCAGAGGTAGGCGAAGAGGATTGGGTATCCTCCATTCTATTTGTCTCAGTCTCAGTCTCAGTCTTCTTTTTCTTTGGACTGGACTCCAGGGGTTTCTTTAAAGGAATTTTAATCCCCAACTTGCCTATTTGATTTCTTCCAACAGGCTAGAATCTCTCAACAGGCTCATTCTTCTCCAAGTACCAAATCTTATTTTTCTTTAAAAATAGGGAGATGAGCTGAGGAAAAGGCATGGGGGTAGTTATGGTGCCATGAAACCTATATCTCTTAATCTCAGCAAATATAAGTTCACCCATGTCTTTTTGCTCTTTTAGGATAATGGAGGCCATTTTTCGAAAGTCTCTCTTAATGAAATGTGTGAAATTGTTTGACTTATTGACTATGGCTCTTGAGTAGATATACCATAGAACTCAGTGTAAATCACACATATTGTAACCCCCTCACGGTAATTACATCCAGACTTCGAAGTTTAAGTGAAATAGAGACCAATAAAATCAAATCAAAAATTTATAATCCCTTAACTCGGGATGAGGTATTTCAAAATCAATTCAAAACGTATTAATTCCGGGTCTCACATTCACAAGCGGATATAACTACTTGAGAAATCAAATTACATAAGAAATATCAGAGTGCGGAAACTAAAATCCCGGCAAACCCCGGGTTTATCTACATATATAACATGGGTTGCGAGTTCCCAAAAATGGGGATTACATATCCAAAATATTCATTTACATCTCATATACACTTAGTAATCCCAAAACCAAAACAAGGATAACCAACATCCAATATAAAATGTCCCTAAGCCCTAACCACTCCTGGTTGGTCGCTTCCCTTTCGAGCCACTTGCCTTGTCTGAAAAGGTTAGTCATATGAAAATAGTGAGATTCTAAAGAAACCCAGTAGCAACAAGTCACTCATACAATATATAAACATAAAGCATGTATGTTCATCATGTTCAACATCTTCACAATGATCTTTGGCTCGCGCCACATACGACAGCACTCACGGCTGTAATCACAATGCACTACGCCCACTTTCGTGGTGAACACTATGCCAGCTTTCGCTGTATTCACTATGCACAACGCCCGCTTTCGCGGTGAACACTATGTAGCAGCAACACGAAGCACAAAGCACCATAGAGCATCTCAAAGCACAATGTATCACTAAACTCCACAGGGTATCTCAAAGCAGTAGCAGTAGCATCCACACAATGAATGACAAGCAAACATACAATACATTTACACAAAGTATAAGAGAGGAGTTGCTACCTGTATCTTTCCTGACAATCTTTGGCACAGTGGGCTCACGCGTTCGGCAGATATCGAATCCTATACCAAATTAGGGACAATTGATCAATCCCTTTTCCAATTACTTAATCCCATAATACACTAAGTTGGTTATCATTTAGGACTCTTAAGAGGCCACAAATGTCTCTAATGAAAGCCCTAAAAGGTTGGGAAACAAAAGGTTGAAGGTCACTTTTCAAAAACACAAAGTGCTGGAACACAGGGGTGGGCCGCGGCCAGCCCTTCCTTGGGCTGCGGCCCAAATATGGTCAGAAGGCCGTGGGCTACGGCCCGCCACTCATGGGCCGCGGCCCAAATCAGGCCAGAAAGGTTTGGGCCGCGGCCAAGAAATTTTCTGACTCTTGGCTGAACTTTGAAAATTCATAACTAATCCTAGAAAAATCGAAACGGAGTGATTCCAAAGCCAAATGAAAGGTATATGAGTCCTCTTTCAAGGAAAAATATAGCCCATCACTGGAAATCACTACACAAATACAGAATCACCAAAAACTACACACTACTCCAAAACAGAGTTCTGTTTCAATCCCAAACTTTGGACAACCATATCTCACAGAATACTAAATGAAATGACACAAAATATATGTCCATTTTGAAGCTTGGGATGTGAAATTTAGGAATGGAAAGGTTCATAATTTTCCAATATCGTTTGGTCATTCAAAACGCTCATTCAAACTGACAGCGAAAATCAGAGCTTAAACAAAACAGATTTTCCAACTTTTTCCAAGTGATCCAAATGAATCCCAAAATCAACAACCAAGCTTATTCCCACACAAAATCACTCAAGGAATCCAATGGAAGTGTCAAAATCACAAAAATCCTATTCCATTATCATGCTTTGGTTGTGGGTAACATTAAACACCAAACTCTCAAAATCTCCAACTTAACAATTTCAGACCCAATCACTTTCTATCTATCCAAAATGCATTCCAAACATATAAATTCCATATCAAACACATACCAAACTCCCAATGGCCCTCATTTTCGAAAATGGGTCCAAAATTCCAGAAATTCCAAGTTAATCCATTTGGCATAAAACATAGATAGATAAATAGGTCTCACTCACCTTATCAACTTTCTCAAAAGGAGTTCTTGATTCACCACTTTCCAAAATTTCGAGTGGCCACAAACCACAACCAATGGACAAACTACAACCATAGAAATGTTGCTCTTAACTCAAGGATCAACTTTAATGAAGGGAGTTTGAGCAAAGGAAGGCATTTACTTACCCAAAGATCAAGCTTTCTTCTTTCCCTTGCCTTCAACAATGGTGAACGAAAGAGAGAGAGAGAGAGCAAGAATGAGAGAGAAGAGAGAAATGAGAGTGATGATGAGGGAGCACAGAAATTCTGCCCCCTTTAGTCCCTTCTATGCGCATAAGAGAGAGGGAGAGGGAGAGAGAACAATAAAATATAGTTATTTGACTTTCCCAACAACTCCCATCATCATGTAAGCTTGCCAAGTGTCTCAAATCTATTGGCTCTCATAAAGTAAGTAACCAAATTAGTTACTCTAATCCCTCCATTAGCCATTTAATCACATTTCTCATTTTTCCCATGGTTAGTAATTAATTTCTCCATTAATTACCACTTATGGCCAATATTTCCATTATTCCAATTTTTAGTAATTATGACATATTAATTTAATATTTCCATAAAACACATAATAATTCAATTTAAATTCATAATCATCCACAATAATCATGATTTTCCCTTAATCAAAAATTGGGATATTACACATATTACTAGGGTTAAAGTTGAGTGGTCCCACTCTCTCTCTGGGCCTTAAAATGGTAAATAGTTGGTTTAAATCAATGTTGGGATAAATATCTTCAGGAGGGTCCTCTATTCCTAACCAAGTGTTTATTTTAGAGGGTGAGATCAAGATTTCTTACCCCTAACCTTAGATACCATTTCCTCTTCTAGAGAGTCTTTAAGGGTATCATTTATTGGCTCCAAATTGCAATAAAAATGTCTAACTATTTTTGTGTAAAAAGGAAGTTTAATTGATAACCAGGGCATATAAGAATCAAGGTAAGGGTTGAGATCAAATTTCAGTACCTCTTGAAGAAGCTTGAGATCAATGTAATGCATCTTACAAACTTTTCTCCTTGAAAAGTGTTTTATTGAACTTTTGAGTCTCTTCTAGCTTCTTCACATTGAAGCCCTTGGGTGGAAATGTAATATCTTCTTCTCTTTCTTCTATTGGATCCTTTGAGGATTGTCCCCCCTTTCCTCCTTTAGATTGTAGAACCTCTTCTAGCATACTTGCCATGGCTTTGGCAATTTTTTCATCATATATTGACCCTTTTGATCCTTTTGAACCTTTCCCAGTCCAAGTAAGTATATCTAACAAATTTAAGGTAGATGGAGATGGCACTATGGTATCCTTGCCTCTACTTGGAGGAGTCACCTTCTTTGATTGAGCCCTTGTGACCTTAGGTTCCTTGTTCACAACCCTTTTGACTTTGGGTTTTGCTTGAGGCTTCGGTTTGGCTTTCAGTTTGGGGGTATTTTTTGTTTCTTGGTTGGAGGAGATGGAGGAGATTCAGAAGGTTGCTGGGGATCAGAAGGCCCAGAAGGAGTGTTAGGAGGAGGAGTTTTAGTTCTAGTCATTGTGATTGAGAGGAGGAGCGAATTTCTTAAAATGGAGTGTTAACAGTCACAATTTAAGGCACAGAGTTTTGAGAAATCTGAGAGGTTTTTCACAGTGAAAATTGATGGGTTTTGATGGAAATCAAAGGAGAAAGTGTAATATCCCAAATTTTGATTAATGGTTAATCATGATTATTGTGGATAATTATTAATTTAATTGGCATTATTATGTGTTTTATGGCAATATTAATTGATATGTCATAATTAGTGGAAAAATTGGAAGAATGGAATTATTGGCCATACGTTAGTGATTAATGGGGAAATTAATTACTAAGAGGAAAATAAGATGTGTGATTAAATGGCTAATGGAGGGATTAGAGTAACTAATTAGTTACATATTTTATGGGAACTAATGGAATGTGGACATGTGGCAAGCATGTATGAAGAGAGAGGATAAGGGAAAAGTCAAAAGGCATATTTTATTGGTTTCTCTCTCCTCTCTTCCCTTCTTTTTGGTGTAGCAAGCATGGGTTGGGGGGATGTCATCATTTCTTCTTCACCTCACTCATCTCTCTCTCTCTCTCTCTCTCTCTCTCTCTCTCTCTCTCTCTCTCTCTCTCGCTCTCGTTAGCCATTGTGGCCCAAAGAAGGAAGAAGAAAGCTTCAAAAGGTAAGGGCAAATGACCCCTAAAGGAAAAACTCACTTAATTAATGTTGATCCTTGGAGTGAGAGCTTCATTTTGATGTTTATAGAGTGCCTATTGGTGTTGATTTGTGCCCACATGAAATTTTGGAGGTTGGTGAATCAAGAAATCTCTTTAGCAAAGTGAAAGAGGTAAGTGAGACTAATCTATCTATCTAATTTTTATGCCAAATGATTAAGATTTGAATTTCTGAAAATTTGGCCCATTTTTTGTTGGAATAGGGTCATTGCTAGTTTGGCATATTATTGGTATAGAAATGGGTGTCTTGGTATGAGTTTTGGATAGATAGATTGATTTGGGATGGGAATGGTATGTTTGGATGATTTTGGAATTTGGATGATTATGTTGTCTAAAACCAAAGCATGATAATGGAGTAGAATTGGATAATTCTGATGATTCCATTGGATTCCTTGGGTGCTTTTGTGTAGGAGTAGCTTTAGTAGAGGTTTTGGGTCCATTGGGACCAATTGGGCAAGTGTTAGGAAATGTGGTCAGTTTTGCTGCGTTTTCTGGTTTCTGATAAAATCACTCGAGTGAGGGTGAGTTCACTATAGTGAGGGATGAACATCACTCTGGTGAGGGTGAGATCACTCGAGTGCATTAGTATGTTCTTCCTTTCTGCTCTCTGTGTTCTTATTGCACCTCCGTGTGTAGAGGCAAGAGTGTTGCCTCACTTGCAAGTGTTGTGGGTTCTCACTGAGTGAGCCTCATCCTACTCGAATGCGGGTATATTTGATAGCATGATCTATCATCTCAGGTTGTCACTCGCGTCTAAAATTCAAGAGTGCGCTTTAAAACTTGCGAGTGTTAAGTTGTCACTTGAGTGAGGTCTTCTTCACTCGAGTTCTCCTCTTCTTTGAAAGTCCTTGTGCTCTCGGGCAAACACTTTCTATCTTTACTTTATAGCACTTGAAGTGTAGACCACACCATCGCTCGAGTGAGGCCATCTTCACTCGAGTGCAACAGTGAAAAATCAGTTTTTGTGCTTCCAAAAGGTGATCTTTGGGATAGTTCTTCCAACCCTTTAGTAGTTTTGTTAGGGGTATTTAATGACTCTAAAAGAGCAATATTGATAACCAAATTAAGTGTTATGAAGTCATTAAGAATTGGAATAGAGAATTGACTCTTTGTCCCTAATATGAATATAGGATTTTACATTTGCCCTATTTGGGAGAAACCAGCTCTCGGTCACGTCCGAAAGGATCAAGGTAATGACTCTTCTCTCATGTTGTGTATGATACTTGGTATGCATGTTTATCATTGTAAATATGTTATCGGCCATAAGGCATTACAATATGAGCCGTCGTAGGGGGCAATGCTCATGATACCTACCCCGACCGTTGTAAGTGTCGAGGCTGTGTTATGGAATCGTGGATTCCTGTTTGAGTATCCAGCCCGTGGGGTTGTGTAACCCCTTTCGCTCTTAAGGCTGAGATTTAATTCATAAATACGTAATTAATGAGGAATTAGGGACCTTAGATGCTTTGGGACTTATTTAAGAGTAAATATCCCAAAACTGGGTTTACAAAAACTTTTCCAAAATACCTTCAATAACGGTCTCCTATTCACATTACAATTACAAAATGGCCTGTACATGTTGGTTTCATTCATCAATATCAGAGTACACAGTAAATTCCCGACACACTCGGGTTCCATTGATCAATAAAAGGGTTCATACAAAGGCACAAAGCCATAAATAATACCCTTTACTTGAAATTTACACAAAATCATATCACTAAACCCAATATACACAATTGTTTCTACCAAAATATCCAAATGATATACAATGATAACCATTAACTCAAAAAGGAACTCCTAACACGGAGCTCTACCCGTTCTTCATCACCCGCTTGCCTTTCGATCCTTCAGCCTTATCTAAAATGTTTAATTTTGGGAGAGTGAGATTCTAAAGAATCCCTGTGGTGTCAAATCAATCATAGTATGCACAACAATAAGGCATGAAAGCAAATCATTATCCACACAAGCAACTACAACAGTAGTTTAACGGCAATGGTTAGTATGACACATGTCATCCCTTATGATTGCTCATGCTGTATTGCAACACAATTCAAACAGTATATTTTTCACCACAGCTGGGATTCATATAAAGTATTTCATAACGCAAGCCATACAAGCAAGATACAACTCACGGCCTACTGCTGGATTCACAAATGCGCCCCATGGGTCAGATTCACAAAGATCCATGTCGATTACAACGGCAGTTCAACGGCCGACCTAGAGATGACCAGCGTCAATCCCTACATGGCTCACGCTGTAATAGACCATGGCACATACATTTCACAAATCACATGATAAGTTATGTATACCAAAACATCATACACAACATGAGAGAAAAGTCACTACCTGGTTCGTTCCATGCGTGATTTGCCGCAGGTCTCTCATGAGGAGGGCAAATATCGTATCCTATAATTATAATTAGGGACGAAGAGTTATTCTCTATTCCAATACTCAGTTGACTTCACAATACTTAGATTTGGTTATCATTTATGTCCTTTAAGTAGTTACAATAGGCTCTAATAAAAGCCCTAAAGGATTGATGAACATCGGGTTGGAAACCACTTTTCAAAATCAGAAGGTGCTGAAAACAGGGGCTGGCTGCAGCCAAAAAAGCCTCTGGCTGCGGCCAGAAACAGCACAGAATTTTCTGGCTGTGGCCAGGAAAATTCTGTTTCTTGGCTGAACTTCACAAAAATCATAACTAATTCTAGAAAAATCGAAATGAGGTGATTCTAAAGCCAAATGAAAGGTATTTAAGTCATATTTATAGGAAAAATATGTGAAATTACTAGAAATCACCAAAAAAATACAGATTTCAAGAAACGTCCACCTTGCTTCAGAATTGATCCCAGATTTAACATCAGATTTTGGACAGTCATAACGCCTACCATACCAAACGAAATGACACAAAATATATGTCCATTTTGAAGCTTGAGATGTGAAATTTAAGACTAGAAAGTTTCAAAATTTTCCAACACCATTTTCTATTTTAAAACGTCCATGCAAATCCACTGCCAGAACAGAGCTTTTCACTAACCAAAACTTGCCACTTTTAAAACTAAGTTCCCAATGGTTCAAAATTCATATTCAACACTTCTCCCACACAATTTTCCACAAGGAACACAATGAAAATCTCAAAATGACCAAAATCCTACTCCATTATCATGATTTGGGTTTTGGGCAACAAAATCAACAAAATACCAATCTCATCCAAACATCACATTTTAACCACCAATCAATCTATCTATCCTAAACTCATTCCAAAATACCATTCTCATGCCAAAAACATACCAAATACACAATGGCTCTCATTTTCAAATTCAAGGCTAGAATATTCAGAAATTACAAACTCAATCATTTGGCATAAAACTTAGATAGATAGATTGGTCTCACTTACTTCTTTCAGTTTGCCAAAGAGACTTCTTGGTTCACCACTTCCCAAAATTTCGTGTAGGAATAAACCAACACCAATGGGCACACTATAAACACCAAAATGAAGCTCTCACTCTAAGGAACAACATTCATGAAGTGAGTTTGAGCAATGAAGGGCATTTGCTTACCTTTTTCACAAGCTTTCTCTTTCTCTTTCTTGCCCAAAAATGGTCGCTAGTTTTAGAGAGAGAAGAGAGATATGAGAGCTTGAAGATGAAGGGAAAATAATGATTTTTCCCTCTAACCCATGCTGCCAGCGAAAAGGAGGGAGAGGGAGGAGAGAGAAACATTAAACAATTGGGATTTTGACTTTTCTTACTCCTTCTCTCTTCACCCACTCTTGACGTCCAAATCTTATTGGTTCTCATACAATATATCACCAATTAGCTTCACTAATCCCTCCATTAACCATTTAATCACACTTCTCATTTTTCTTATAGTTAGTAATTAGTTTTCCCATTAATCACCAACAAATTGGCCAATTATTTCATTCTTCCAATTTCTCAATAATTATGACGTATTAATTAAAATAGCCATAAAACACATAATAATTCCCATTTAAATTCATAAATATCCACATTAATCCTCATTAGCCCTTAATTAAAAATTGGGGCATTACAGGCTGCGTGTTGTGAAATGTTTTATATGGATCCCAGCTGTGGTGATATATGTGATATGTTCATGTGGATGTGCAATACAACATGTAATTCAGCGTGAGCCATCGTAGGGGGCGATGCCCATGATACCTACCTCGGCCGTTGCAACTGTTGTTGTGATTGCTGTGTGATGTGTAGATGATTTACTTCCATGCTTTGATATTGTGCATATTATGAGTGATTTGTTACTACAGGGATTCCTTAGAATCTTACTCTCCCAAAAACAAATTTTAGACAGGGCCGAAGGTTTCAAAGAAGAATGGGTGACGAAGAGCAGTTAGCTCCAGTTTAGGAGTTTATTTTGGTTAATGGTTATCAATGTAAAATTCATTGGATATTTTGTGGTAAATAGTTGTATATTTTGGAACTATAGTGTAGTTTTGTGTAATCCCCAAGATAAGGGAAAAGAATTATTGGCTTTGTGCCTTTGTATAATCCCTTTATTAATTAATGGAACCCAAGTGTGTCAGGAATTTGCATTATACTCTGATATGTATGAATAAAATCAACTTGTACATGCCATTAATGTTGAAATGTGAGTAAGAGACCATTGTGGAATAGATATTGTAAAAGTTTTTGAAAACCTTGATTTTGGGAAGTTTTATTTTGAATAAGTCCCAAATCACCATACATGGTCTCTAATTAAAACTTAATTATGTTTTTATGAACTAATCTTGACCAATGGTGCGAAGGGGGTTACAGAAAGTGTTTGTGAAAAATTTTTGTGAGAGCACTAAAAGAATCACTTAAAGAGATTTTGTGAAAAAGTGACAGAGTTCCGACAAATATAGCCCTATCCCAACATCACTTGAGTGATCACTCGAGTGATTTTGAGGCATCACTCCAGTGATCATACCAAAAATTCAAAAATAAAACAAATTTAAACGTGCACCTGCATGAATAATATTGTAATTACCTATGTATATTCCCTTTATGATTTGATGGTACTTTAAGGCAGATTTGTGCTGAAACTTGGTTGATTTATGATATGTAGTGATGATCACTAGAGGGATAATTGAGTAATATTTGACTCAGAGGAATGTCTTATTGTAAACAAGAAAGATTTGCAATTAGATAAGAAGAATATCAAAGCAAAGCTTAGAGAAAAAAGGGAAGGTAATTGCTATACTCTTGATATTAGTAGAAATGTTTCTGAGAACTATTTTCTAAGTAATACCGATGAAAGTTGGTTATGGCATAAGAGACTATCTCATGTAAATATGCACCAACTAGGCAAGTTACTCAAAAAGGATTTAGTACTTGGTTTACCCAAAGTAAAAATGATTTGATTTGTGATGCATGTTAGAAGGGTAAACAAACTAAATCATCTTTCAAATCAAAAAATGAGATCACAACTAACAGACCACTTCAATTGCTGCATATGGATTTAATTGGACTAGCAAGAGTTAAAAGTCTTGGTGGCAACTTATATTCATTGGTCATTGTTGATGATTCTCTAGATTTACATAGACTACTTTCTTATCATCGAAGGATGAGACCTTTAGTGAATTTATTTTTTTTGCCAAAAAAAGTGCAAAATGAGAAAGGTATATCCATTACAGGTATCAGGACAAATCATGGTGGAGAATTTGAAATTCAAGCCTTTGGAGACTATTGTAACGCTAATGGAATTGATCACAATTTTTCTGCTCCAAGGACACCTTAACAAAATAGAGTCATGGAATGAAAGAACAGAGTACTCACTGAAATGGCTAAAGTAATGTTGAATGAAAAGAACATGTCTCAAGTTTTTTGGGTGGATGCAATGAGCACGAGATGCTACATTTCAAATAGATCCTACATCAGAACAAAACTTGGAAAGACACCAAATGAACTATACAAAGGAAGGAAGCCTAACCTAGTTCATCTGCACATCTTCGGTTATAAGTGTTTCATTCATAATAATGGTAAAGATAACCTAGGAAATTTTGATTCTAAATTTGATGAAGGAATATTCCTAGGCTATTCTAACCGAAGTAAAGCATACTGAGTTTTTAATAAATGAACATGTATTGTTGAAGAATCAGTTCATGTTGTATTTGATGAATTTGAATCCTCTGACAAGATTATTGATGATGAATAGGAAATAGTATTAAATCAAGATAATTAACAACCTAAGCAGAAACCATACGATTCTGAAAATGACCAAACCAAGGAAGAAGAACAATCACTAGGACAACCTAAAGGCTGGAAATATAACAAGAGTCATCCCCTAGATCAAGTTATAAGAGATGTGAATGAAGGAGTTAAAACTAGAAACAAAATCTTTAATGAAGTTAGTTTTTCTGCATTCATTTATGAGATTAAACCTTCTAACATTGACGAAGCCCTATCAGACAATGATTGGGTAATAGCAATGCAAGAAGAAATTAACCAGTTTGTAAGAAATCAACTTTGGAATTTGGTACCCCAGCCTAAGGATCATCCGATCATTAGCACAAAATTGGTATTCAAGAACAAACTAGATGAATCCGTAATCATTGTCAGAAACAAGGTAAGATTGATAGCCAAAGGCTATAATCAAGAAGAAGGATTGATTATGAGGAAATGTACGCTCCAGTGGCTAGATTGGAAGCTATACAAGTACTCTTAGCCTTTGCATGCATTAAAGGATTCAAATTGTATCAAATGAATATGAAAAGTGCATTTTTAAATGGATATATCATGGAGGAAGTATATGTAGATCAACCTCCAGGTTTTGAAGATGTAACTAAGCCTGACCATGTTTTTAAACTGAGAAAAGCTTTATACGGTTTAAAACAAGCCCCTAGAGTATGGTATGAAAGACTTCATAAATTCCTCATCGATCAAGGTTTTGTATGAGGAAAAGTCAATACAACACTTTTTACAAAATGAAAATGAAATGATATCTTAATAGTACAAATATATGTTGATGATATAGTTTTTGGTGCTACTAATGAAAGTTTGTGCAAGGAATTTTCTGAGATAATGCAGGGGAAGTTTGAGATGTCAATGGTGGGAGAATTGAATTTCTTTCTCTGTTGGCAAATCAAACAAAGAAAGAATGGAATTTTTATATCTCAAACAACGTATTTGAAAGAACTTTTGAAGAGATACAGAATGGATGAAGCAAATGGGATGGACACGCCTATAGTTGAACTACATTGCTTGATGTTGATGTCAAGGGAAAAGATTATAGTATCACAAAATATAGAGGAATGATTGGATAATTACTCTATCTTACAACAAGCAGACCTGACATCCAATTTAGTATTGGTATGTGTGCAAGATATGAATCAACACCAAAGGAATCACATGCCGAAACTGTCAAACATATCTTTTGATATCTTGCTGACACAGTAGAATTAGGCCTCTGGTATCCTAAAGAAAGAAATGAATACCTAGTTGCATACTCAGATTCTGATCATAGAGGGTACAAGACTGACGGAAATATTACAAGTAGGTAGTGCCAGTTTCTTAAAGGTTCACTAGTATCTTGGTTTAGCAAGAAACAAAACACATTGTCACTCTCATCAATGAAAGTTGAGTATGTTGCAGTGTCAAGTTGTTGTGCACAAATATTGTGGCTGAAGCAAAAACTACAAGACCTTGGTATATACTTGAAGGAGATACCTATTTACTGTGACAAGACTAGTACAATAAGCTTGTCAAAGAATCCAGTCCAACATTTAAGAACCAAGCATATCGATGATAAGCCTCACTTCATCAGAGACCATGTTCAAAAGAAAGATATTAAAGTGATATTCATTCCAACACATCTTCAACTAGATGATATCTTTACATAACCCCTAGCTAAACTCAATTTCTATTCATTAGAAGAGAATTGGGAATAGTAAATCCCAATAAATTGTAAGTTATTTTATGTTAGAAATTGTAATTTGATCATGTTTTGATGATTACTGACTTAAGCATCGGAGTATCTAACAACTTGTTTTGCAAGATCATAATACTCTGTTTTGGGGGTATGAAAAGCAGAGGTTAACAAAGTGCTATTCACTCAAGGGACAACTTCAAGTAGTCTCTACATTACTTGAGTGATAACTAGAAGTGATGGTAAACATCACTTGAGTGATGACTTGGAAAAGTTGGTAGTGAGGCATTAATTCAAAGGGAAACAGTATAACGGTTGAAAATGAACAGTCAGGGCTAAAGAGACTAATCACTCGAGTGATGTCTTAGAATCACTTGAGTATTACTAGAGGAAGTGATATTTTAAATGTTGTTTTAAAAGCTCAATGATTTGTAAATGATCGATATGGTATTGGATATAATCCAAAAACATATAGAAAGAAGGAAGAAAGAAAATAGAAGGTAGGATGTATTTAAGTCATTTTCAACATTATGTACATACATTGAATCCTTTTGCATTTTGCAATTATTGTAATAGAAAGGGTCATTATACTTCATCATGCATATATAAAAAGAATTGAAAAATAGGAACCTATAAATGGGTGCCTAAAGGTTCATATGTTCAGAAAATAATTTGTACTAACCTAAAAGGACCAAAAAAGATGTGGGTACCAAAGATGTAATTGTATTTGATTGCAGATATATCTTAAGGCATCCAAAAACAACAAATGGTATATAAACAGTGGATGCTCGAGACATATGATCGAGGATTTCAAAAGTTTCACCACATTACAACTAAGGAAGGTGAAAAGGTAAAATTTAGAGGAAATCAATCTGGAAAGATAACAGGAATCGGTGAAATAAAAAACAACAAAGGTACACAAGTGAAAGACTTATATTACGTTGAAGGCTTGTGGCACAACTTTTAAGCATGAGTTAAAGTGCAAATAAAGATAATTAGGTAATATTTAACTCAAATGAATGTCTAATTGTAAACAAGAAAGATTTACAGTTCCTTCGTGAGCTATTTCCAAGGTTTGCCATATTTCCTTAGCCATTGAAAGTGTGCAAATCCTGAAGTACTCATTTTGACTCAAATAACTTTGAATTATCAGAATTGCCTTGCTACTGAGAGTAATGAGTTTCTCGTCATTCTCATCATACTTTGTTGGTGTCTTTGGAACTCTGTGTGAATTTACAATCTTTACAGGTTCATAGTTTCTATTCTTAATCACCTCCCAGATTTTGTATTCTGTAGCCATTACAAATACTCTGAACTTCACTTTCCAAAAAGAGAAGTGTTTGCAACTGAAACCTGTTGGTCTGGTGATAAAAGCTCCATCGGGAAGTATTTCTTCACCCATGCTTGCCATTAGATGCTTCTTAGGTTGTTATACCTGAACAAGAAGACCTATACTTTGATACCAAATATTAGTACAGGCGTTTCACCCAAGAGGAGGTGAATTGGGTAATTATACAAAATTTGATTCGTATATAAAAATTAACTATAAATTTAAAGCAATTAAGAGCTAGGAGAAATATCATCGAAGTATGCACCGGGAGTTATATTGGTTCGGCCACAACCACTTTGACCTATATCCAGTCCTCAGAGATCCTCTAGAGTTTCACTATATTTTTCAAGATTCAGTGGGTTCTTGCACCTCAGTACACAACAAGTTTCTTCACTGGCACTTGCTCCCCCTTACATGTTTTAATCAAATCACCAACTCAAGGTTCCATAATCTTAAGTTGTCTTAATAACAGATATTGAGTTTGTAATAAAAATCTCTCTCACAGAGAAAATATATAATCACTGAAGTACAAGAAGTGAATATAAGAAAAAGAGCACTAAGAATATGTTGATCGACATACGTTCGTGTGTTCTCAGTTGTCATATGTTCTTCGTCAAATGTTCCAATATTTATAGATGAATTTGTGATAGTCATTGGATATATCTATATGATAGATGTCAATATTGAATTGTATTTACTGACCTCCTTGGCTGATCAAAGATGGTGCCATTGATGCCAATTGTTGGTGATATGTAGGCATTTGTCGGTTGCTTCATGTAATATCTTGAATTTTGGGCTTAGGACTTTGAGAATAAGCTTATTTCAGGCAGACTACTAAACTTAATTTGGGAAAAATCCCAAGAATATCGAGACATAGAAATATCTCAGGGACTATGTGATTTGACCCTACCAGGCAGAGGGCCTATTATGTCTAGGCAGTAGGATCCAAGTGTCGGTGCAGATATGAACATGACATATATATGGTGCTATTAGGTTGGTTGAAAGATGCCACCCTACTATGTCATGAGGATGAGACTAATTGGTTGAGTGAAATATGCCGATGTAGATGTGCACATGACATTTTCAGGGTAGACATATGTACCCTGCATTTTTGAAAGAAGACACCAGTATGTAGAGCCATATAAGACCCACACATATACACTCAGACCTAGCAGCATTAGGCTAGCTTCGGTATATGTGAAGCAACCCCGAGTATAATCTTGAGTGGGCATTGATAAAGTAAATTTATTAAAGTAGCTTTAATAAAGTAATTCATGATGAGTATGATAGAGCTCAATATTTATATATTTTTTATTAATTAATCTTAGGCTTTTGTGGGACTTAATTAAGTATTTTGGGCATAATCAAGTGATAATGTGAGATTTTAGTGAAAGAATAATTTGGGAATTATATTGGTTAAATTGTTATATTTTTAGTTAATATTTGTTATTCCCATTATTCTTTATTTGTGAGAAAAAGATATTACCATGGTGAATATAATTTTGTAGGTGATTACATGGCACAACTCACTTTCAACTTAGAGAATTGAAGAAGCAAAAGAAAAGTGGGACCATTGTCTTTGTGAAGAGGTAGCGGCTGAATGAATTAAAAGGTAAGTAGACCGAAATTGATTTGGAATAAAAGGGAAAGAGGAGCTGAACCAAGCTTGACCGAAATGAATTGAAGAATTACAAGTTGCTGACCGAAAAGGAAAGGAAGGGAGCAGCTGGGATTGAATTAATTGAAGAAAAAGCATGGTTGACCCAAAAGAAAACAGCTGGACCGAAAAGAGAAGGAGGGGAATGAAAAAGAAGGGCTGACCACGTGAAAAGAGGTGGCTGTGGAAGGAGAATGAATGAGCAGCCAAAACCTTTGACCAAGGGAAAGATGCAGATTTGAAAAGCATTGGAGGGTGACGGCTGTGTGTGTGAAAAGAGGGAGCAGCACCGTATGAAAGGAAACAAGAAAATTCACTGTTGCATCTAGAGTTGAAGAGCTTTTCAGTGTTTTCCCCTTTATTCTCCATGGCTATCATTTCATTTCATCAAGCTTGATTTTCCTCTTCCATGAGTAGCTAAGCCTTGGTGATTTCCTTGAGTTGGGTAATGGTTTGAGCTTCTAAACTTCAATAGAATTCCTTTAAGCTCTCTTTTTAGTTCATGATTATGTAGCTTGGTTAAGTATGTAATTGTGATCTAGATTGTTATGCCAAGTGAATAAACTTGGTGGTTGAGCTAGGAGTTGATTAATTAAGCTTTGTATGATTCATATTATGAGTAGGTTGAATTGTTTATTCGAACTTGGTTAAGTGGATTTAAATGATTAAACTGAATGTTTTGAATTGTTGTAATGGTAATTACAAGCTAGAATTGGAAGTTGATTATTCATCTCCTTGAGTCTGAATTATTTGGTGGTATTCATTTAATTGTTTCGGTAGAATGAATTAAATGATTATTGCAAGTATGGAGCTAGTGGTAACTTAGTTCCATCCTCTTGACTCATATTGTGGAATTCATATCATTAGCAAGTAAGGAAGACTAAAACCCCAACTCAAGGGAAACCCATTTCATCATTATTCTAGTTTATTAAATTTACTTTGTTATTAGTGTTAAATTCAATTCCATTTGCATCTTTGTTTTAAAAACTGAAAAAATACAAAAATATTGTTTTAGCTTAGATTACTTCATAGTTTTAAACTCAAATTCTCAAAATGATTTCTCACAACTTTAAGACTTTTTATCACTTTACTACTTAGAAACTTGGAAATTAATCTCCTCACAAGAACGACCTAGGTTGAGCTACTACGCTACAATTTTAAACCTAGTTTTATTGTGAGAACTCACAAAACAAGGGTTCATCAAATTGGCGCCGTTGCCGGGGAGGATGATTGCCAAGGTTTTAAGTAGTTAGGTGTTCTTTTCTGTTGTCATAGTGTGTCTTAGTTTAGTAGGAAGTGTGTAGCACTCATTTGAATTTTGGCGAAATTCTGATTTTCGATTAGCACTATTTTGCTGGAACTGAAATATTTGTGCCCAGAAAATTCTGAAATTTTATAGGTTAAAGTTTTTCCGCATTCTGAGCAAGACTAATAGCTTTACTAAAGCTATTAGGTCTGCTAAATTTTAGGCAAATTTAAAGGTTTGCTATACTTTTCTGATTTTTCTTTCTCTTTTTGGTATTTTTCTAAGTTTTTGATTTAGTTTGTTCTTAGGGTTTTCTTTGATTTTTCTTGGTTGTTGTGTGTTTTTGAGTTTGTTTTAGGAAGTTGTTCATTGTTGGAGTGTTTGATAGTGGTTTATTCATTTTTCATATTCATAGTTGTTTTGCATTCCATTTGCAATTAAAAAAACAAAAAGAGATTTGCATTTTGTTGCTTTGCTATAATGTTCTTAATGGCCATTGTGTGGTTCATTATTGTTTTGTGGTGAGCAACTTTGCATTCTTCATCTTTGGAAATTTGTTGGTTGAAACTTGAGATTTCAGGTAGCTATCACATTCTGTAAGTTGTGCTTCCAGTGACTCTACTTATATACTTGCGGTTTGAGGTACTACTGCATTGCTATACCAACTTGTTCCCCTAAAAGGTGAAGTCTTACCTTGCAACTCCTATTTGCCTCTTGTCACATTGTGTTGCACTTGCCTTGTTATTGCTGAAACTGGTCTTACTGTTTAGACACTTGAATTTTGTTGGTTGTGGTTAACTCTTTTGGTTGTCAAGGATTAGTTAACTTGGTTTCCTACAAGTTGCTAATTTTGCTGTATACAACCCTTCTTCAATTGACCATTTGACCAATTACTTTGCTATAATTTGTGTGTCTATATGAGTCTTAGTGTGTATGACTAGATCTCAGAAAACTGAACTTGTGCCTTTAGATAAAGATATTGACAAGACAATTAGGTTACTTAAGAAAGGTAACAAAGCTGAATCATCTAGTGTAGGGCTTGGACAAGTCATTAACACTGAAGTTGTTACACATACTTGTGATAATTCTTCTCATATTGGCTCTTCGTTCATTGTAGATCACCATCTTGCCATGGATCCAGTTCCTCCTCCAGAAGACGTACCTCTACCCATTGGGGAGCGTAGAACTATCAAAGATCTTACATCTTCTACTGATATTATTGATCCTTTCCTCTCTTGTCCAGAATTTAATATTAATTTTGAGTTGAAAGGTCCTTTGTTGAGTCACTTACCAAAATTTCATAGTTTACCTACAGAAGACCCTAACAAGTACTTGAGGAATATGTACATTGTGTGCACCTCCATGAAACCAATGGGAGTTGATCTATATGAGATGTGCCGGAAAGTCTTTCATTTCACATTGGAAAACAAAGGTAAGGAGTGGTTCTTGATGCTACCTCACCACAATCCTAATGCTTTAGCATCCTGGGACAACTTGAAGAGTGCCTTTTTTTGGAAAAATACTTCCCTTCTTCAAAGATAACATCTCTCACTAAGGAAATCTTCAGTGCTAAACAAGGCCTCCATGAATATTTTTATTAGTATTGGTGTCGTTTTCAAGAACTTCTAGCCAAGTGTCCACATCACCAAATCCCAGAAGCTCGATTGGTGCAATATTTTCATAGTGGATTGCTTCCTCAAGATAGGAAGAGTTTGGATTCATCTTCTAGAGGCACTATTCAATTGCTTACACCTGAAGAAGCTTGGGCTTTAATTGAGAAGATAGCTAGTAATGATCAACAATTTGAAGGGTTAGATGCTAGACAAGTCCATGAGGTCTCACATGCTGCAAGATCTTCAAGGGAGATTGATAATTTGTTATCCCAAATGATAGATATGAGAACTGACATCAATAAGCTTATGGCCCATCTAAATAATGTGAACATTCATGGGTCACATTCTCAAGCTCTAGTGGCTCCTAGCTGTGACATATGTAGCTCTCACATGCATATTGCTCCTAATTGCCCACACCAACTTGGGGAGGTCTCAACTATTTTTCAAGGAAGACAAGGACAGAATCAAAGGCCTTGGAATCCCTACTCTAACACATACAATGAGGGTTAGAGGTCCCATCCTAACTTTGGTTGGAGGAACCAGAATCAATTTCAAGGGAGTTCTTCAAATCAAGCTCCAACTTAAGGACCTTCAAACCAATCTAATCCCCAACAAACAGTGGTTGCTACACCTGAATCCCATGCTACTAAAGATGACATCTCTCAACTTCTCAAGTGTATGAACAATGTGTCATCTTCAATGGGTAACTTAGCCTCGATATTTGATGAAGGGAGAGCTCAAACCAATTCTAAATTTTCTGACATTGGGACTAAGTTTGATACAATCTTTAACAAGTTAGAGTTGTTGGATTCTAAGAATTCTAACCTTACTTCATTTGTCACACAAATGTCTGATAGCCTCAATAAGCAACAAGCTAAAAGTGGACAAGGGTTACCTTCCAACACTGTGATCAATCCTAAGGATGTACATGCTATCTCTTTGAGGAGTGGTAAACAAGTGGGTAAACAAGTCCGATTTGAAGAAAATGTTGAGAGTTTCAAATCTGGAATGCGTTCTAGTGATAGGCACAATGAAGAGGTTGAGGTTCCCTTGCAACCACAAGTGGAAGATATTGATGGTAGTGATGATTCTGATCAAAGCACTCACCTTGCTATTGGAAAATCTGAGAGTATGGTTGAACAGAAGCTTCTACAAAGGCATTCTTCTCCAAATTCAAAAATGGATAGCAAGCAAGGAGTGTCAACTTCAATAAATGCTAAGGTACTTGACCCTTCAACTTCTTCTTCTTCAAGCAAAGGGGAAGGTAAAAAGGTAAATCTCTCTGAAGTCCCATTTCCTAATTCATATGTGCTTAGCAAAAAGGTTTCAAATGAAAAGAAATTTCTTGATATGATGGATATTTTTAGTAAGATTGAATTTAATTTTCCTTTGCTTGATGTGTTGAAAGGAATGCCTGCTTGTGCTAAATTCTTGAAAGATTTGTGTACCCAAAAGCGTAGGTGTAAACCCAATGAGTGTGTTAAGTTAAGTCCTAGTGTGTCTGCTATGTTTAAACCCCATCTTCCAATTAAGTGTAAAGACCCTGGCTCATTCACTATTCCATACACTATAGGTACCATGCCTTTTAGTAATGCTCTTCTTGATCTAGGAGCGGCTATAAATGTCATGCCTTACTCTGTTTACACCTCTCTTGGCCTCAGAAACATCAAATCCACTAGTGTCATCCTACAACTAGCTGATCGTACCACTAGGAAGCCTCATGGCTTATTGGAAGACATCTTAGTCAAGGTCAAAGACTTTGTGTTTCCTGCTGATTTTTATGTCCTAGACATGTCTATTGAGGTCTCAGTTAAGGAACCATTGATTTTGGGTAGGCCTTTCATGCGCACAGCTAATACTATCATTAGCATGAAGGATGGGTACATAACTATGGAAGTAGGTGATCATGTCATTCGGTTCAATGTTTATGAAGTTATGAATCACCCATTTAAGGACTACTCCCTTCTTGGCTTGAATGAGATTGATTTGGCCTTGGAAGAGGCAATTGATGAGTCTGCTTATGTGTGAAAAATGATTGTTATGATGATGTATGTACTACCATTGGTTCAAATTCTTCTCCCTCTATTGATTATGATGATGAT
This sequence comes from Inga laurina, assembly GCA_963855925.1. Taxonomy (NCBI): domain Eukaryota; kingdom Viridiplantae; phylum Streptophyta; class Magnoliopsida; order Fabales; family Fabaceae; genus Inga; species Inga laurina. Next base: position 38,957,810 of record OY979703.1, on the reverse strand, counting down.
GTGTGTAGTATTGATTGCATGTCAATTGATAGCTCACTTTCCACTTCCAATCCTTTTATTTTTGATTTTTCTAACCTTGGTAGTACTATATCTTCATTTGATAGTTATCATGGTGTTGGGAAAGAATTATTGTGTAGCTTTGCAGAATTTGAGAATGTTAGTGAAGTGGATTCCACTTTTGAAAGTGAAGTAACATCCATTAGCATTGAATCTCTTATGGACACAAGTGGAGTTATTGTTGAAGATGAGGAAAGAAATCAATGTGCTACTGATGGCACGACTGCAATTCATCGGTCTAAGCTTCATATTCCTCCATCTTACAAGTTTCAGATTTCTCCTACCCTCAAGGATGATTGTGTGGGTAACCTCACTTCTTTCCAATTATTGAAATACTTACATTCTCCTTTTGGTGATGAACTTAGCAGGTCAAAAGTCATAAATTTTTTTGCTGAAAATTTTGGAAATAATGGACAACCACATGTCAAGACTGCAACAGGGGAGAAACTCAGTTCTAATCAATTACTACAATGTTGCATACCATTTCATGATGTTACTTCTCATATATTTCACTCTCTGAATGATGTAGGTGGTAGCCCAGTTTGCTTTGTGAATGAGCCACAATCTCAATCCACATCTGAACAAGGGGGACATACTTCCAATCCAACAATTATTGGGGATTCTCATAAGAAAGGGAAGTTTCTTGGTGCACTTGAGTTGAAAGAGCTTTTACCTTCAATTGTTCAACCCCCTGAACTTGATTTGAAACCCCTTCCCCTAACTTGAAGTATGCTTTTCTTGCTGAACATGATCAATTACCTGTCATTATCTCTAGTTCCTTAAGTACATCTGAGGAGTTGAGTTTACTCCATGTGTTGAAGAAACACAAGAGGGCAATAGGGTTGACTTTAGGTGACATTCCAGGTATTAACCCAACTGTGTGCACCCACAAAATACTTTTGAATGAAGGTTCTAAACCTGTGAGATAGCCCCAACGTAGACTCAACCCTTTCATCTTAGATGTAGTTAAGAATGAGGTCACCAAACTCTTGAGTGTAGGGATCATATATCCTATTTCAGATAGTGAGTGGGTCAGTCCGGTCTAAGTTGTTCCAAAAAAGAGTGGCATAACTGTTGTGCGAAATGAGAAGAATGAACTCATTCCAACAAGAGTCCAAAACTCTTGGAGAGTTTGTATAGACTTTAGAAAGTTGAATGAAGCTACTAGAAAGGACCACTTTCCCCTCTCCTTTATAGATCAGATGCTATAAAGATTGGCATGTAAATCACATTATTGTTTCCTTGATGGTTTTTCTGGTTATTTTCAGGTTCCTATTGCACTAGAAGATCAGGAAAAGACAATATTTACATGTCCATTTGGGACGTTTGCATACCGAAGGATGCCTTTTGGGTTATGCAATGCTCCTGGGACATTTCAAAGATGCATGCTTTCCATTTTTAGTGACTTACTTGAACAAGGTATTGAGGTATTAATGGATAATTTTTCTATATATGGGAATGCTTTTGAAGAATGTTTGCTGAATTTGGAGAGAGCATTAGAAAAATGTGTGCAAAAGAACCTTGTGCTAAATTTTGAGAAATGCCACTTCATGGTAGATCAAGGAATAGTCTTAGGCCACTTGATAAGTAAGAGGGGTATAGAAGTTGACAAATCTAAAATTGAAGTAATTTCATCTTTTCCTTATCCCTCTAACTTAAGAGAACTTAGATCTTTCTTGGGGCATGCTGGGTTTTATAGAAGATTCATTAAGGATTTTAGTAAAACAGCTTGTCCCCTATCTAAGCTTCTCCAAAAGGATGTGGATTTCATCTTTGATGATGCATACAAATTGGCTTTTGATGAAATTAAGTCTAGACTCATTTATCCACCTATACTTATTGCTCCTAATTGGGATCTTGATTTTGAGCTTTGTTGTGATGCTTCCAATAGTGCTGTTGGTGCAGTTCTAGATCAGAAAATTGGTAAGACCTCTTGTGTCATTGCTTATGCTTCGAAAACATTGGATAAGGCTCAAATCAATTACACTACCACTGAGAAAGAGCTCTTTTCCATTGTTTTTGCACTTGAGAAGTTTAGGTCTTATCTAGTGAATTCTAAAGTGATTATCTATTCTGATCATTCTGCTGTCAAGTTCTTATCTAGGAAGACTCATACTAAGCCTTGGTTACTAAGGTGGATGCTACTACTTCAAGAATTTAACACAGAGTTTAGGGACAAATCGGGTGCAGAAAATCTTGTTGCTGATCATCTAAGCCACTTGCCCCTTGCTACACAGGGAGTAGTTGATGCTGAAGTTACTTGTGATGGTTTTCCTGATGCCCATCTCCTAGCATTACACTTCATGACCCATGGTTTGCTCATATTGTGAATTATCTTGCTGCTGGAGTGTTACCTCATTCTTTGACTCGTTTTCAGAAACAGAAGCTAAAACATGAATCTCAATACTATTTGTGGGATCCTCCTTACTTGTGGCGGCATTGTAGTGATCAAGTCATTAGGAGAAGTGTGAAGGATGATGAAATTTCTTCTGTTATAACATCTTGTCATTCTTTGTTGTGTGGTGGTCACTTTAGGGCAAAGAGAACTGCTAGGAAAATCTTAGATTGTGGTTTATATTGGCCTAGCCTCTTTAAGGATTGTTATGCTTTTTGTAAAACTTGTGATGCATGCCAGCGTTTTGGGGGTTTATCTAGAAAGCATGAGATGCCGCAACAACCCATGTTGTTTTGTCAAGTTTTTGATGTTTGGGGCATTGATTTTATGGGTCCATTTCCTGTATCACATGGATATTTGTACATTTTGTTGGCTATTGATTACCTTACAAGGTGGATTGAGGCCATTCCTACAAGGAAGGATGATGCCTCTACTGTTATAAAATTCCTACATACTCATATCTTTTGTAGGTTTGGTGTGCCAAGAGCAATTGTGAGTGATCATGGCTCATAGTTTTGCAACAAATTGATGGACAACTTGTTATCCAAATATGGTGTTCTCCACAAGACTTCTACCCCATACCATCCATAGACAAATGGGCAAGCTGAGGTGTCTAATAGGGAAATCAAGTATATCTTGGAGCGAATTGTCAAGCCAAGTAGGAAAGATTGGAGCCTCCGGTTGGATGATGCTCTTTGGGCATATCGTACAGCTTTTAAAACTCCCATTGGCATGTCTCCTTTTCGGTTAGTCTTTGGTAAGGGTTGCCATCTACCTGTTGAGCTAGAGCATAGAGCTTACTGGGCTGTGAAGACTTGCAATATGGATCTTCAAGGTTCTGCTGAGGATAGGATGCTTGAGATACAAGAACTAGAAGAGTTAAGGTTGGATGCATATGAAAGCTCCCGTATCTACAAGGAAAAATCCAAATTGATTCATGATCAAGGCATCTTACAAAAGCAGTTTCATGAAGGAGAGCATGTGCTTATGTTCAAGGCAAGATTCAAGCTAAAAAATGGGAAGCTTAAAACCAAATGGCAAGGTCCCTACAAAGTGGTCAAGGTGCATAGCTTTGGATTAATAGAGCTCGAAGACCTTGCAAGTGGTGCAAAGTTTCAAGTGAATGGTCACTTGTTGAAGCACTACCATGCTAGTCATCAACCACCATAATGCACACGGTAGTCTCTTTCCTTACCTTGTTTCTTATTTTATTTGATGATATATGCTATTGAACAAGTGTGGGGAAGGGACTTACCAGTAGTAAAAAGTTGTCTGTTTGTTTTGCATTTTCTAATTGAATAAACTCCATTTTGAATCATACTCTTGTGCTTAGCCTTATCCTACACTACCCTTTTCTCTTATCCTTATGCCTAATTTCTGAGAACTATTTCCACTTATGTCTTGTCCTTTCTCCCCTTGTGACGTTGATGTGTTGTGCTTCAATCTTGAATTGGACTTCACAACATTCACTTCACCCAAGGGATAAGTGCATCTAGGTTCTTTGTTTTTGTGCATTACATTGAGGGCAATGTAAGGATTGAGTGTGGGGGAGTGTGTGTTATTCTCATGAGAATTCATTATGATATCATATGCCTCTGTCTCCTGCTTGTGTCCTCTGTTTTTTCTGGTCCAATTCATTGAGATTTTTGAAGCCTTTAGTCATGATCAAGTATCTTGATTACTCTTAGTTGGATTCATGGTTGAAACTTGCTTTGAATTAGTGAATTGCCATAAAATTCAAGTGTTTTAATGATGCATAGTTTAATTTTGATGAGTTTGTTAGGAAATAAAAAGCCTAGTTGGAAGGTATTTTGGGCCTAATTGTTTATTTCATTGTGTGATTCATCTACTTAGATTATTGCTCTCTAGAACTTGTTTTATTTCTTGCTTGAGGCTACATTTTGCAATGGTATAGATAGAGATGACATTGGCATTCATTTCATCACCCATTTACCCAAACACAAACCATTTACCATTTACCATTTACCTTTGTTTAGCCCTTTGAGCCCTTCACTTTCATTTCCATTTCATTATACAAATGCTATGTTTGCATTCTTTATCAAGTTCTTATTAGCACTATTGAAAAAAAAAGAAGAGCACTATTATATATTAGAAAAGGAAAAAAGAAAAAAAAAATACCATGTGAATAGTCAAAAGAAAGAAAATAGAAAAGAAGAAAAAAAAAAGAAAAAGAAAAAAGTATAAAAAAAAGAAATATTCAAGGAAAGAAATAAAGTCACAATGGTAAAATATGTGCATTACGTAGTTCTATAGTGCTAAGAGATCTAGCAAATCATTCGGTGCAAGCATAGTATTTGTTACATTTTCCATCATTTGGCCTATTCAACATTACAACCTTACAAAGTCCTTTTGATTTATTTATGCCATTGTTGCAAGTAGTGGAGAGCCTAAAAATACTACAAGCCTATGGTAGAGTGTGGTTAAAGTGGATGTGAGTGAAACACTACCTTATATGAGAGAAGAGTGTAAACACTTATCCTAGTTAAGGTTTCCAATTAAGCTCATTATAATTAAATGTTGCATTGCTTTAACTACTTCAATTTTTGGTATGTTCATTGAATTTGGATAAGAGGATACCTTGTTATTTGACTAAATGTGATTCTTGAAGCTTGATCTTGTTTATTCTTTCAACTTTCATCCCTCTCTTCCTATTGTGAGTTTAATGTTTTGCTCAGGAGTGCAAAAGCTTATTAAAGTAGCTTTAAAGTAAATTTATTAAAGTAGCTTTAATAAAGTAATTCATGATGAGTAATGATGACTCAACTTTTGTATTGGAAAAATAAGAAAGTGATACTTGTCCATTCATCATGACAAAGTACAAATCAACTTTTATGTTGGCATATTAAGAGAGTGTCAAGTGTCTCTAATGATGAGGGTTGCTTTTTACCTTTTGTGTTGGCACACTCATGAGGTGCCACCTCACCCTGAGCCGGGGAAATCCACCGGTCTCTGATTCGGCCACCCGACTAACTTTCTCAAACATTGAACCCAGGAGCTAGGGGAAAACCATCAGACTCTCACTATCCTTAACAAATTAGATGGTTAAAGGCTTGAGAAAAGAAGTGGAACCCATTTTATTAAAACAAGTGACATATGTCACCAAACTATTAGATCACTAGACAAATGGCACCATAGGAATTTAACACGTGGGATAATTTTCCAAGACTCCCCCTTGGCTATTAATTTTGGCTAGCTCTCATAAAAATAGGGAAAAAATCATAAAAAATGATAAAAAAGTTGGAGGAAAGAGAAAGTGTGAATAGTAATCATTCTTAAGCTCTGGAGCCGATTTCACCTCTGAATTGGTGTTTTCTCTCGAAAACACTTCACAAAACTTCTTCTACTCATCACAAGCTTCATTTCTACGGTTTCAGATTTTCATTTAGAGGGGTATGGTGCCATCTTGCTAGCCGAAGTACTGCCGAATTTCCGAACCAGTTGTGGAAATGCATAGAGGTAAGCGTGGGCTTCATTTTGAACCGATTGATTTATTGTTTGGATGAGTTTTCATGCCAGTGGGGTGCTGTTCATTTTTCATCCAAGGGGTATTTTTAAGGTTTAATCATATGTTTATGGTTAAATGATGATTTATGATGATTTTGGAAGTTGTGTTCAAGTTTGCCTGAATTTGTTTTCTAGAGGTAGAGAACTTGCAATATGTTTTTAATCAATCAAACTTAGTCCAAATTCTATGAAATGTTACATAATTAAAGTAGACATCCTAGGCTTTAATTTGATAGTTGATATGAGCCATTTGAACTAATAGATTGAAAGTTATGATTTTTCAAAGTTTGACCTTGATTCTGGAATGAAATCTCTAGCATTCTGTGTTTGATGAATTTATGGAAAATGTATAGCTGTAATCAATGCTTTGTGATATTTTTTTTACTAAAATAGGACTTGAAGAGTTTTTTATTGAACCTACAACCAACCCATTTGGATTTTTGTTGAATTAGTTATGAATTTTTGAATTTGGATCTGTAAAACTGGAAAAAAAATCTGTGGCAATGAGGATGAAATGTGATATCTGGATTTTTGTGCATAAAACTGGCTGAAGGAGATGGTACTATGGCCATATGCAAGAAATGTAAAGCATTGAGCATTCAAATATGTCATTATGTTAACATGAGCCTACGTAAGGCAATTATATCATGCACTAGCATTTACCTTACATGCATTGTTGGTATTATTTACTACAGAGATTCCCTCGAATCTCACCCTCCTTCAACCAACTATATAGGTAGAGGAGAACTAAAGAGAAGTACAAGATGCTGTGTTGGGAGAAGAAGTTGCATCAAAGGAGAAGAATTATTCACGAGCTGAACCGTTGTGTAATAAAGCTGAGTAATTAATTGTATATCACTGCATGACAAACAAGTTGAATTTCTTAAGCTCGGTAATTGAATTAAAAATGGGTAATCTCACGGTACGAGCCTATTAGTTAAGAAACCTTCTGCATATAAACATGAGCCAAGAATCACTCTGATTAAGAGAATAAAGAGAATTAAGAAACGATGAGTTACGAAGAAGTTACAAGCCACTTTATGATAATTTTTGAAAATTTTTAAATTATTTAGAAAAACCTACTCAATTAAAGGTTAGATTCCTATTTTGAGGTTGGAAATTAAAAGAACGTTATAAAGGAATACCGCTTAGTTTTTTGAATTCGCTGGAAAACTCATTATAATAATTGGAGAAATAAGGTGTTACACTTTAGTTGTTGGTTGAGGGTTAGGACTTTTGTTTAGTTGATGAACACTTTGAGTTCTTCCTACGCTCTTCAATTTGTTTTCCATTAGGACGAGTAGCAACCTACAAAAATCATGTGGTTTTAGATGGAAGTGTATAGAAAAAGTAAAAAGAATTGTAAATTAACTACCTTTTCATATAGCTTAATCAGACCTATTGGCTACAACATCTCAAAAGGACAGATAATTCTTAGGAATATTCAAAAATATTCATTACTTTCATTGTTGATGATTCTTGTTCGATGGAATTATAATCGACTAGTTATTCTTAGCATGATCTGGACTAAAAAACACTTGTTGTGCTTGTGATGCTAAAATGAAAGGATAATCTTTATACCAAACTTTGGAAAGGTCCACTTGAACAAACCCTAAATCATCTGTCTACAATCCACTGTTGTCGTTAACCCATTAACATTTGAAGATAGGAACCCTCAATATAGTGTAATCTAACTCCTATATTCGTTCAATTACACTAAAGTATGGCATTGTCACATAGATAGGTGTACGTCTTTGATATTGGATTTGTGCCAAGAATCAGAAACAAGTGTTACCCTATTAGTATGCATCATGCTCCCTATATCATGTTCTTGTATGTAGAATGTGTAACCGTTGATTGCATAACCATTATAAGAAAATATATTTAAGCTTGGTCCATTCGATAGCCATCTTAAGTTTTCATAAACTGAAACAAGATTCCTTACCACCTCATTATTAATATGCCTTTTTAACCAAGTTGAGAAATGTCGGTTGTGCTCTTTTGTTATCAAATTTTCATTCCTTTCACTATGTACCATCGAAGAGCATCCTTATGTTCTTCAACATATGGTTCAACCTCATTAGTGTTATATAGCACATATAAGTGAGCTTGCTCCCATTCAGTCACTGATATCATGATTACATCCTTCGCACTTGTTCCTTTCCTTGATCTTCACCTATTATGACGAAACTTTGGGATCCCTATAGGGTCAATATTTGATAGAAAATCAGTACAAACTTGCTTTTTCAACCATGTAATACTCAGCAATATGCTCCTCTGATCAATATCTATTTTTCACATACCCTTTTAAAATTTTCATATATCGTTCATTCGGGTACATCCATCTAAGGTACATTGGACCACACAATTGAACTTCTTTCACTAATTGTATATTTAGATGGACTATAATGTCAAAAAATAAAGGTGGAAAATACATTTCAAGTTTACACAGAGTACAAATAATCAGCCTTTACAAATCTTGTAACATTGTTGAATCAACCACTTTATTGCAAATCAACTTGAAGAACAAGCAAAGTTTAGTTATGGAATTCCTTACTTTTTTGGGTAAGATTGACCGTAAATCAACCGGTATGAAATTTTGTATAAGCACATGACAATCATGAGATTTAAGATTCTTTAGCTTTAACTTTCACTAATACAAGATTATTTATATTTGAAGAATAGCCCTCTGGAATGTTAATTCCTTCAAGAAAATCACAAAATAACTTTTTCTCTTTTCTCTACAGAGTGTAAGTTGCTAGAGGTAGAAAAGTGTGGTGCCCTTACTCAACTGGTGCAACCTCTTCTTTGTTTCCTAGGTTAACCAAATCCAACCTAGCATTTATATTGTCCTTGCTTTTCCCTTACATCACATCAAGAAAATGTCTCACACATATAAGGACTTCCAATATGGAAGTTCAAAGAAAACAGACTTCTTCTTCTAGCCGCTTGTCTTGATTTGTTTTGCAAAAGGCTTGCCAAAATTGTTATCCAAACGTTTGACCTTCTCAAAAACCGGTATATAACCGCTTGTCTTCTTCCATGCTTCATTCGAGAATTCAGGGTGGTCATGATAAACTTTTTTCTATTGAGGGCTGTATCTGTAGGGTGCCTAAGGTTCGTGTCTTCAACTCTTTCATTTGTATGCCACGTCAATAGCTTAGTAATCTCCACATTACTGTACAATCTCTTGAATCTCGGAATAATGGGAAAATACCATACGACCTTCGACAAACCTTTTCCTTTCTTCTTCCCATATTGAGATGCATTGCATTTAGGGCACTTCTTTAACGTCAGATACTGATTCCAAAATAATATGTAATCGTTAAGGCATGAATGTATCTTCTCATAACCCATGTCAGTTGCAAAGCAAAGTATTCATTTTGCCTCGTATGTCTTAGTAAGAAGTACATTTTCTTCTAGGAGCATATCTTGTACAAGTTCAAGCAGTGTAGTGAAACCTGAATCACTTAATCCATATCGCACTTTAAAGTTGTACAATTTCAACACTACTAGCAATCTTGTGTATTTAGAACTACCGGTATATAATGGTTTCTTTGCATCCCCTTTCAACTTCTCAAATTCTTGAGGAAAGTTATGAAGTACCCATTTGACTATATTTAGCATTTCTTGAAGACCATCATCCTCATTATCACATATGCTTAGGTCAAACTCATTAAAATGACCCATCATGGTATGAACCCGATCACTACGTACATCATCCATCTCACCGTGCCTTGTCCATCATGTATATGATTGATAAATTCCATGACACACTAAATGATCTAGCAAATCAAGTGGACTAATTTGCTTTCCATAAAAACAAGATAAGCAAGTATACAAGATTTTGTTAGGATCATTTGTATGCTCGCTTGCAAATCTTATAAACTCTTTCACCCTATCTATATATTCCCTTGAACATCGATAAGATGACATCCATTTTTGATCCATCTACACCCTAAACATATTTTTAAAAGTAGTTAGTTGCTTGCCTCTTGCAGTTACCAATTTCTTTTATCTTATGCCATTTATTTTAAAAAAAATCGGTAGATAATGTCATCAAATTTGAAGTTTTCCAAGTATTAAACACGATTGAAGTCACAAGTAATCAACCAATTAATCTTGCAGCATCATAATATTATTTCACAACTCACAACAAAATAAATTAAAGGAATATAACATAATTCAATGATATTTAACGCTTTGACTTGTTCAATACTCCTTTAATAATTGGTAGGACACATAAGAAATCTTAAGGCAATCAACTATTCTAAATTGATGACAAATCTTTAGGAACCCAAATTTAAAAAGGAACAAGAAAATGTATGACTTAAGCTTTTGTAAAAAAAAATACATAAAGACTTACATGCTAGAACTTCCGTAAGAGGTTGAGACAGAGGAAAAAACAAGCGGGAGGCCAATCTTTAAGAAGACAATTGAAACTTCAAATAAATACCTAAAAAAAATCATGAGCATACATATAAGATTCACAATAGATTTTAACAAAAGAAGAAGAAGAAAATGTACTGTCTTAAGCTTCTGTCTGAAAAAATGTACGAGTTGGGAAACTTCTTGTCGGAGGCTAAAACAAAGAAAAGAATATGTGGGTGACCAATCTTTGTACTGCAATAGAAGTGAGGTGACCAAAAAATTTTGAAGAAATAAGCATGAGCAGACAAGAGAAAAAAAAGCGGGGACCAACGAAGCTTCTAATACTGACTGTCAAAGAGAGGAGGGAGTGGGGATAATGGATAAGGAAAGGTAGAGTGGGGACCGAATAGATATAAGATAGTGGACGAATTAGTTATGGGAAATGGAGAGTTGGAGGACACGCGAGAAAAACTATAATAGTACGGAATGAAAATTTATATCACCTTATACCATGTGTGGCACTTTAACTTTAAGAGCCATAAAAGGCATATAAAAGCTATGGCGCTTGGTGTCCCAACGCCATAGCATCCCTTCAATATAAAAAAATGGTAAAGGGAGCTATAGCGCTTGCACACCAAGCGCCATTGCATCCCTTATATATATAAAAAAATTGTACATAGGATTAAAACAAGTATGATTAATCTAACCAATCCTTTCAAAATTAATTTATCTTGGACTCTTTATTATTAGCCTCCAAACGTATTACTTAAATTGATATAAAGCAAGACAAATGAAAAGTGATTTTACCATTATTATTATGATAAATTCAGACAAATGAATAGTGATAAAGTAAGACTAGAAAGTATTATTGTCTCCATTATTCACATGAAAGTGAAGAAATGAATAGTGATACATAGGTAACCGAATAGTGAAATTACAAAGTTCTTGTAATTAAATGAAAAAAAAAGGAAATAAGTTAAAAAAACAAAAAAAATATTCTAAAATCCCCCTATTGAAATAATTCTAAGGGAAATTAAAGCATTGGCAAATTAAATGGAAGAAAAGATACTAAGACAATGCCAAAACCATATAAATTAAGTGTGTGTTTGGGATAGCGGTAGGAAGAATAACTTATTATGATTTTGACTTATTAAAAATGACTTAATAAAAAAAATTAGCTTTTGTAATATGATTTATGTTTAGATGAGTGATTGAATACATGATTTTCCATAAGTCAAAACTTGTCTGGATTGGTGATTGTATAAATGCTTTTTTAAAAGTAAAAACTTGTTTGGATTGTCGATTACATGAGTACTTTTGTATTAATCATAACAAAACAAGATATTTAAAATTAAAAATTAGTGGAAAAATTGAAGTTAGAAAATGTGATGCCAAAATACATAATTTCGCCTAAAATTATTACATAACTAATTAGATCACAATGTCTCATAAATTTAAAAGCATGGTAGACTTTTTTGTGTTTTTGCTAACAGAGTAGACTTATATTTAGAATAAAAAATTTTATCCATTGAATTTAACCAAACTCGTAGCCTTTTGTCTTCTCTAATCCTCTCAATACATTGTATTTGGAAAAAAAATAGTTAATCACTGTAGTGACGTTATGTGATGATAAGGATAATTAAAAAAAATTGGACACCTTGTTGACAGACTTATCACAACAACTGTTGAGAAGTAAGCAGATGGGGCTTTCAACTAAAAAAAAATAAGTTGATGCTTTTTTTTCAAAAATAAGTTACTAGCTGGGACTTATTCAAAAGGCTAGTTATTGGTCTTACAATTTTTTGCAAAAAGTCATGCCAAACACTGCAAAAATAGGTTGCGTTTTTATTTGAGCTTATTGCCCAAAAAGCGGGCTTATTAGGCTACAAAAGTTATACCAAACACTTACTAAATGAGGAAGGAAGGTGATGAAGCTTGCCTTAACTAATCAGCTTGCATGTCCTTAGCATATAAAGGAGGAATGAATGTGATGAAGCTCGCCTTCCGTGATCTCTCTGCTATGGTAGTAGCCTCAATTAATTCTCAATCTCTATGCGATGTCTCATCTCTCACTCTCTCTCCTTGCTCTAGATATATATAGTAAAACATGCAAGCCCACAGTGGCCTTGCATGCATGTTAAGGTTAGCCTTGGCAGGTTTGTGACAAGGCCATAATTGCCCTTGGCAAAAAGCCAAGGCCATTGTGGCCATGTGCTTGTGGCCTTGGCAGACACACCATGTAACCCCATCACCGTAATTACACCCGCATTACGAAATTTAAGTGAATTAGATACCAATAAACTAAAATCAACAAATCATAATCCCTTAACACGGGATAGGGTATTTCAAAAATCAATTCAAAATGTAAATAATCCTGGTCTCACATTCACGAACGGATGTAAATACTTGAGAAATCCAATCACATAATAAATATCAGAGTGCGGAAACTGAAATCCCGACAAACCCCGGGTTACTTACATATATATATATTGGGTTTAAAGTTTCCCAACAATGGGGATTACATATCTAAAATATTCATTTACATCTCATATACACTTGGAAATCCCAAAACCAAAATGAAGATAACCAACTACCACTAAAGTCTTGGAGTAATCCTAACTACTCCTTGTTGTCTGCTTCCCTTTCAAGCCACTCGCCCTGTCTAAAAAGGTTAGTCATTTGGAAAGAGTGAGATTCTAAAGAATCCTAGTAGTAACAAATTATTCATACCACACGTAATCACATAGCATGTAAACGAATCATCTCATAACAGCAGCAACACAAATCACACTCCACCCTCATCCCCTTTTACCGCCGGGAAGGCACACCGTCCTAACCCGAACCGTTGTTAGCGACTCAGGGACTATTGGTGTGGCAGTGCATACGAATAGCCTTACGGCTCACATATAGCCTTTCGGTTTTCACAAGTGGCCTGTCAGCCTTCACAAATAGCCTTTCGGCCCACATAATCACATATAACACACCCTAACCTCATCCCCTTTTACCACCGGGAAGGCACACAGCCCTTACCCGAACCGTTGTTAGCGACTCAGGGACTATTGGTATAGCGGTGCTTCCAAAATTTCACATAAACACAAATATGACACCCTAACCTCATCCCCTTTTACCATTGAGAAGGCACACAGTCCAAACCCAAACCATTGTTAGCGACTCAGGGACTATTGGTATAGCGGTGCTTTATAAAATTTTCACAAAACTTGCAGCATACGTAATCCATCTCATCACAATGATATAGCATACATATAATGTATCACATAAGGTATAAAGAAAGAGTCACTACTGAAAGAGGCAAGCTTCACTCAAGAGGGGGGTGAATTGGGTGATGTGATAAATTTTTCGCTTGATGTGATGATATGAAAAGAGTAGTAGACAGAGTAGAGTTGAGAAGATTGGAACACAGAGAGTTATACTGGTTCGGCTTAAAAACCAGGCCTACATCCAGTCCTCAGAGATCAAGACCTACTGAGATTTTCACTATTCTTCCAAGATTCAATAGGCTCTCAAAATGCCACAAAACAACAATTGTCCTCAAATGGACTACGGACAGAAATATTCTCACACTAAGAAATTTCTTTCCCCCTTACGACAAGTTTTACGTGCAGAAAAACAACCTATGACCTTTCTCACTTGCTTACGTATACAGGTCTTATGAGTAGCAATGTTCTCTCCGCTTACACCACCGTAAGTCTTATGAGCAGCAACGTTCTCTACTGCTTGTATCTTATAAGTCTTATGTGTGGAAGGTTTAACTAGGAATTCTCTCAACTGCTTCTCTCGTAAGGATATCTACCCTCTCAAGGTTCTAATACCTTGAGATCAAATGAAAATAGAATTTGAAATGTATATAAAATCTCTTACAAAGCAAGTATGATAAATATTGAAGATCAATATGAATATAGAGAAAGTAAGAATAACAAAGACTCATGAATTTGCTTGTGAATTCTTGTGCTTCGTTATTATTGACGATCTTTGGGACTCTGTATTTATAGATGTTCATTTTTGCCCGTTTGAATAACGATAATTGAGGAGCGAGGCATGTTACTGTGGAACGGGATGCGTACATTTGAAAACTTTGAATGTGGTTGGTAAGTGCTTGTCACGATGTGTCTGCCGTTGTTTGACTTCCTTCGTGTCTGTTTATTTCAACGTTCATCCTCCTGTATCACACTTATAATACATTTAAAATGATGTTAAATAAGAATAATAAGTAATGATAAGATAAATAAATATCATTAAACCATATTCAGATTGAACGTTGTAAGACTGGTGTATATTGTCTTCTGGCAGAGTATCACTCGAGCATGGATGTGCTCACTCGAGTGAATACTCATATTTTCTCCTTGTTCTTCAGTTTTAGGCTTGCACTCACACAGGATTTTAGAGAGTTAATTTTATCACTCGTGAGTGATGTGGGGCCTTACTCGAGCATAACTCCTTCTGCTCGAGTGGCCTTACTTATTACACTAGGAGACCCGTCTTTAGACAACACTCACATACCATTTTAGCAAGAGTGAGATTTTGCACTCGCAGGTGATGTGGGCCCTTACTCGAGCACACATATCCCTGCTCGAGTGAGAAGAATATTCTCATGAAATATACTCTTGTTATCAGCACTTGCATCAGAATTTGAGAGAGTTAGATTTCTCACTCGTGAGTGCTGATGTGTCACTCGGGCATATGAAGCCTTACTCAGGCATACTTTACTTCTCTGACTTTTATGGCTCTCGGCCAAACACTTGCACTCCCTCACTCGCTAGTGCTTGAGTACAAACCAGCTGCATGCTTGAGTATTGATTACAATGCTTGGGTACATCAGTAAGTATGACAGGAATTGCTCTTGGCCAAACACTCGCAGTCCCTCACTCGCATGTGCTCGAGTGAGAAAGAGTCTTCTGCTCGAGTGATATCTCCAGTGCTCGAGTGCATCAGTAAAAGTGATATTAGTCTGCTCTCGGGTAAACACTTTCTAGCTATCACTCGCATCTGCTCGAGTACAAAAGAGCTCTATGCTCGAGTGCTAGTTCTTGTGCTCGAGTACATCAGTTAAATTTGAGAGCAGACATCACAGAACTTTGCCATATGCATTTGGTAACTTTGTAATAATTCCTTAGACTTATAAAACTATGATTTGCACACAATTGCCTTTTGTTATCATCAAAACTTGAGATCTAACATTCTCCCCCTATCTTTCCTGACTTGCTCCGGTACTGTGGTCTCACGAGGGCGACAGATGTCAAATCCTATACCAAATTAGGGACAACCGATCAATCTCTTTTCCAAGTTCTTAATTTCATAATACACTTAATTTGATATCATTTAGGACTCTTTAGGTGACCACTAAAGGCCTAACCATATGCCTAAAGGGTTGGAAGACACTACCCCAAACAACCCTTTTTCGAAGGCACAACACTGATTTTTGACAGCCTCACTCGAGTGATGAGAGACTTGTGCTCGGGTGAGGACAACTCTCACTCGCGAGTGCTTGACAGAGAGCAACCTTCACGGCCAAGAAGTGCTCACATCACTCGAGCACCAAGCTCTGCACTCGAGTGATGACCCAAATTATGCTCGAGTCCGAGAAAGTGCTACACCATGAGTGACAACCCGAGAGCATAACCCACACCAGAGGCACCAGCTCACTCGAGCATAACCCCCAGTGCTCGGGTGTGATGACTATGCTTGCGAGTGTTAGAGCACACTCTTAACATCAACCAGTGAGTGAGGACCAGAGAGCAACCCCAACTCTGGATTCACACCATCACTCGAGCAAACCCAAGCTCACTCGAGCATGATCTTCCCTCACTCGAGAATAAAGAGGTGCACTCCAGCCTTAATCATAGAACTCAAGCAAAAGCTCAAAGCAGAAAAGGAAAAATGCACACAACACTTGAGCATGATCTTCCTCTGCTCGAGTGTTGTGCATCAGAGACCAAAAATGCAGAAAACATCAGAAAATACCAGATGGTCAAATTCTCATCCAATGGTTCCCAAACTCTCCCAAAAGCTCACACACACTTAGCACTAATTAGGGAACACATTGGCCACTTCAACAGTACTCCCAAAACCAATTTGACCACAATCATACTCTTAGGTCTTTATAACACAACAAATATCCAATTTCCCTTAACACATTTCCAACATTCCAAACTAAATTCAACACTCCAATATCTTCACAATAGATCATTTCCAATCATTAAATACAATGAAATCCATATGTTCAACATTTAGCATAACTAGGGCAAATTTCCAGATTTTACTAAACTTATCCAAAAATCACTAAAAATATATCAAAATGTACTAAATGCCTACCTTTTTACTTTGCCAAATCCAGAATCTTGATTCTCCTAATTTCAAATTTCGACCAACTCACAAATCACTACTTTTCAAGATTCTACAACCACCACAATGGAGCTCTCAATGAGATACACAACATTTGAGAAGAGGATTTGAGCATAAGAAGATTATTACTCACCCAAAATCAAAGCTTTATCCTTCTCTTTCTTGCTTGATTCAGCAAAAATGGAGAGAGAGAAGAGAGAGAAAATGGTGAGATGAAGCAAATGATGATGATGCACACTTCCCTGTTCTCTTGCCCATACCGGCCGAATAGGAGAAAGAGAATGAGGGAAAAAGTGGTCCTTTGTCCTCTTGTGGCCTCATCCAACAGCCACTACAATGCCACATGTCACCATCTCCACAGTTCCTCAAAGAGCTCACATAGGCACAAAGCATAGAATTTTGACCCATAGTCAAAGAATCTCAACCCTTGATCTTAAATACCACACACATTTATACTAAATTCTCATTACATAAATTCCAAAAGTGTTTAATTTCACAATTACAATTAATCCCAAAGTCATTAGCCCCTAATCCCGAATTGGGATATTACACACCATGGTGAATAGGTACCTTGGCAGGAGCTTGATTAAACAAGCTCCGGCTAAGGTTGTCGGTGCCCTGACTGGCTCTTGTTCAACCAAGTGGTGGCTAAAGTTCTTACATATGACCTTGGTTGGTGCTTGGTTAAACAAGCGCCAGTCAAGGTCCAGTCCCATAATTCCAAATAAAAAAAATCCTAAATAATTAACCCAGCTATGGCGTTTTTTAAGAAAGTATTATAGCTGGGACTTTCATTTTTCTTTTTTTTTTCAAATAAATGTTTTGTGTGGCGCTTGTTTAGGAAAGTGCCACACAAGCCTAATACTAGTTATGTCACTTATAATAAGAAGCGTTGTAGCTTCTTAACTCTTTTCTTACAAAAAACAATCATTTGTGGCTCTTCTTTAAAGAAGTGTCAAAAGAGGGGCGCCACTAAATTCCTATTTTGTAGTAGTGCCCTCATTTCTGTCTCTGTTTTTACTGCTCATAAGAATAGTGCTGGCTTATGTTATGGTTCAGCATGTGGCTTTGTGCCCTTGCTCTTGTTTCCCACTATTCCTTTCAAAGTTTGAATTTTGAAATTCAAAATTCCTATTTTGCTTTGTTATTTCTCTTTCCTTTTATTCTTTTTCATTAGATCTTTGTGTTTCTCTTTATCTCTTAGCTCTTCATGCTCTATAAAAAAGTTTCTTCATCACTGAATCATGTGAAAATTAACCTCCCTCACGTTGCTGCATGCCTCAATCCATTATTGATGTTCATTGATTTTGCTGGTGGGAAGAGTATTTCGCATAGATCATTCTCAATGTCTTGATACATTTTTTCAGTTTCAAATACTAGGTCACTTTTTTGTAGGTTTTTTATTTTTGAAGTACTCATAGCTAGAACTTTTTCGATTTGATTCAAGAAGTTGGATTCATGTTTGATTCACTTTTTTGCTTCCATTCACCTCCTCAATCGCACATTACTTCAAAATTGGGAGCCATTGAATTATTCTCTTTTTAACTATATGTGCATTAATTTAATGTTGCATTTTGACTCTGTCCATATAGCCTTTTCTTTGATAGCTGAAAACAAACAACAAAGCCACCAGTACCTTAGTTTGTTTCTAACGTGCATCACTTGAATTTTGTTTAATAAACTCACATTTTGATACTATAAAACTTTGAGCATGGATCAATTTCACATATGTCTTAACTATTTGTTTCCCTCCAATCCTTTCAGATTTCAAATTTTGGAATTCAAAATGCCCTAACTCTTTGTAGCCTCATAGTTATTTTTCTTTCCCTCTAGTCCCTTCAAAATTTAAAACTCAAATTGCATCATTTATCAGCCCCTTCATAGATTTTTTCATGATAGGAAGGCGGTGGTGTGAAGATAAAGTGTTGACGAATGAAGAGATATAGATTTCGAGATCTAGAAGCTTTGCTGAGAGAATAAGCTATGTGGCAGATGTAGAGACATCAACAAAGTTATCATGTGGTGTCAGTAAGGTCTGCTTTTTTATTATTCATTTGTGTTTTATTCATTATTCATCTTCTTCATCTTATATATTATTTACCTAGAATGCTAGTTGAAGATATACCCTCTTATCGAGACATTACTCCATATCGAAGACCCTTATTAGGGCTTCTTTGTTGAGTTCTACATTTTTATGGCAAACTGTTGGTAGAATCTTTTGTTGCCTTATTTAATTTTTGAATATTTTGGACCAATGTGGCGTTATTATTTACTCTAATTCGATGTGGATATTAGTATTCACTCTATTTTGACATTTTTCATGAAATTGATTCACATACTTAATTAAGGGTTAAGCTGTAAAAATACACATACACTTTTTCCATTTAAGCGTCTGGCACCATATATATTACTTGGGTGTAAAAATACCCATTAACATATCTAAATGGGGCAAAAATGCCTGCTCCATTAACCAAGTCAAGCATCCATTAACTTTTGGTTTTATGGGCCCACACTAATTATTTTTAAGGGTTATGGCGCAAAAAATCCCATATACTTTTTCCAAATGTGCATCTGCCACCATATACATTTCTTGGGTGTAAAAATACACACTTGCTTCTTCAAACAGAGCAAAAACATCGTATCGAAGTTAACTAGCTCTAACCACCATACATGCCTATTAACACTAGTGGATCCATTTTTCCATTAGCAAATTGAGAGAAGAAACAAGGAAGATATTTTTATCCTGTTAACATGGTAAGAAACCCATATAATTCCTCTTTTAGTTAATTTCTTTTTTTAACATTCAAAGGTAACCAGCTTTAACTATTGTACATGCTTATATCGTTACAATCAGCTTGCATTAAAGCTTGCAAAATTCTCACTTAGAATCGGTATCACCTTCAAACTATGTTTTGATTCTAGAGCCTAGTGAGATAGATGGTCCACTACAATATTGGCTTAAATAATGGAAAATCCCATTCTAGACTTAGGAGATCCCTGATTTCTTAGATTATTGACATATCTGCATGAAGAGAGATGTCCCCTTTCTTTTCCAGCAAAATCACATCATTTGAGTCTGATTCAACATCAATCCTACGACAACCAAAGCAAGAACCAAAACAATAATCTAATGGTGTCAGGTGAGACAGTGAAAGAGAGGGCAAAGAGAGAGAGAGAGAGAGAGGACGATGGGTGAGAGGAGAGATAATTGACAAAGATGAGATCAAGAACTTGGAAGAAGAAGGGACTAACATGTGGATAAGTGTTGGTGTGTATTTTTGCACCCAAGAAATATATAAAATGCTAGATGTACATTTGGTAAAAGTACATAGGCATTTTTACACCTTACTGGATTGACAATAGTACAACAATGTGGGGCTCATCTCTAAAAAGTAATGCCTGTTAGCTCAAACAAATGGAGTTGGAATTTTTGCAACTTTTGGTAATCTTTATAGTCATTTTTGCACCTAAGAAATGTATGGTTTTAGTTGCACATTTGGGAAAAGTTTATGTGTATTTTTCCCCTTAACCATTTAATTAATGTAATGACCATGACTGGCATTAGTCTTCATTCTAATTTAACATGGAAGCATTTTTTTGGTTTAATGTAACCATAGTTTTATGCACATGTATGAGTGACCTAGGAAAAAAATTGTTTAACTATCTAAGCCATTCAGAACATTCAGACATTGGCCCAGTATGATTGATGATTAGCTATTATGTTATTCTTTTATTGTTGTTGTTGTTGTATGTTTAGGTTTATATTTTTATAAGTAGTCAAATCAGATTCCAATTCGGTAAGGTGACTCTGTCATGTTGTATTTCACAAGTAAATGTAGGGGTTGCTTTTGGTTGGTAAGAGTTGACACATTTGATGTACATGATTATATGCAAAGATAAATTCATAATAGAACATAACAATGCTAAGGCTGAGTCTGAAAAAATTTCTTAGTGTGAAACTGTTAGTTCTTCAATTCATCATGATGTCTGCTCAAGTTCTACTATTCAGTGAGTGTTGGGGAAGATTCCAAACCTAGGTTTCAAACCCATGTTTGCATAACTCGAGACAAAACTCTTCTCACACATTTACTTTGTAAATCGTAAAAGCTATTCTCAAAAGCTAATCCTAACATACAATGATCTTTCTGAAGGCAAGTGGTGCTAAACCATTATAATCAAGATTGATCATAAATTTAGACATGAGAAGGTTTGGTATACATTAGACACTGTTTATCTTGCCACGGATCAACGATCTCTTGATATTGTGATCTACAACTTTGATGAATGTATGCTTTTTTATTGCATATGTTTTATAATAGAAGAATGGTATGTGATCTGAATCTTATTAATGCAGAATACTCAAATGATGGTTGTTCTTAAGACGTATAAGATTATAGAAAATTTAGGACCAAGACTGGTTGAAGGTGTTGTTTCCAATATTTTCAATTTTGAAGTTTTTCATGGTAGACTTGAGTTTGAATCTACATATCATACTGTTGCACTGTTATCTACTGAAGTTTGTGTGTCGCGCTAGATACTTCTATGGCACTGCTTCCTTTTGAAGAGTGTAGCGAACATATGCCGGAGCCCTCCATACTTGTTTTCTATTAATGGTACATTACTAACATGGTAGTTTTGATGTTTTTATATTATGTAAACATGTTTGATTGAAGTTTTACTTTCCAGATATATGTAGTTATTTGAAATCTTGGTCGTAAGAGAATCCATCAGAGGTCGTAGGTGTTTTTCGTAAGTAGTTAAGTATTGTGCTAACTGAATAGAGCACTGAGTGCAGTGATGTAGGGAACTAAGTTTTTTTATATAGTAGTAAATATTATGCCTTTGAGAAGGACTGTATTGGGGTAAATCTTCTACCTTTTTATGAGGCCACTTGGTTATGCTTGAAGTTCTGCTATTAAATCGTTTGGTTTCTTAGTAGGGATAATAAACTAGTTGTTCATCTACTTGATGATTGTGTTGTAACTACTTTGGTTAAGATTGAGTTGCTTTGCATAAAACCAGGGGTTCCTATCATTGTTCTGTAAAAAGCTATAGCAAGGCTCTACAGGGACCACGGTGAATGTTATATACATTATACTTTTTCCCTAGGTTTTTTACATGAATGTTTCTAATATATAGATGTTGTCATTTTGTATTACATGCCCCAGATATAACTTCGCTTTGGGATGGTATAAGGGTGATTTTTGGAAGCCAGCTAAAGTAGTGACTTATAAGGGTTCTTTTGTTTTTTTTGTTTTTTATGTGTTAACTATTTGTTGAGGACTATATTTATGTTATCTACTGTTCATGTTTTTTTGGGGTGATATTATGCATGTAAAATCACTAAGTACTTGGTGGTATAGCAAGTTAAGGGAATTGATGTAAGTGGGATCATTTTATGGTGCATTTGGCTATAATGGTACACTGAGTATGCTCATTAATTTTATAGTGTTATTTAATGTGTTAGCGTGAGGATGATATTTATAGTATCTACTTTTTTTTAGAATCGCTTTTATTATTCTCGTGTTTGTGTTATGTTGTTTATCATTGCTCACTTAATATAGGCCCCTTTGTTGTAACATATAAGGTATGACTTATATATGGAAAAGTACTAAATATGTGAGGGAATAACAAATAAAGTGAATTAAAGGGAGTATTTGTGGGTGGTTTTTTGGATATACAGTACGATCATTATGCACATTAAATTAAATGGTGTTATATCAGGAGTATTTGACCATTGGACTCAATAATTATGGCAACAATTTAATGCAAATGCATGGGGAAGAGGAAAATTGTGGAAAGTAGTTTAGTAGGATTAAATTTGACTGATGGGTATTTAGAAGGGAGGTTGAGTATTTTAGGGGTTGCTTCTTTGGATTTAAATGTAAGAAATCATTTTGTTAGGCATTAGAAATGTTAAATTCTAAATTCATGATTTGCATATAAGATATAGTGTTTGTATTCAAGTTTGGCTAGGGTCAGATGGAGACGATCACGATGTGTAGGCCTTAAGTGGGGAAGTGGAATTCTTCTATCATTTGAAGGTTGATCATAAATTTATGAACAAAAAGTGTTTTTTTTTGGAATTGTGGCTCCTAATCTTATTGGACAACTTGCTGTTGAGTTTAATTTGTTGATGTCATTTTGTTTGACCCTGAGGTATGAGATTAGTGTATATTTCCACGTGTTTTAGCCAAATGGTTGATAGTTTCCCATGAGTTTATGTGAAGGAAGCCATTTTTTTTTTCAAAATGTGAGGATGTTGTTGCAAATGAAATTGCATGACCACATTTGATAATTTGCACCATTAAAGAGGGTTGTTTATAGAATCGCTGACTTTACTATGAAACATGAATGCTAGGATTGCATGAAAAGTACCACATCAACTTTGTGGCTAACACCCATATTTCTGAGATTGGTTATCATTTCCCTAATTATTGTCTTCATCTCGAGAATATGTTTGACTTGTGTTTTGGGATCCTGATAAGTTTAGTTTTTATGGTGAGCATCTTTCTATGTTTTGTTAAATCAATAATACTCATATGTAATGTTTGGAGTATCAATTTATTGTTTTTCATGCAGATATTGTTGGAGCATTGAGGTCATAGATGTTAACAATCCTATCGGAGAAGGTTGGTATATTTAATAAGGAGATGATTCTTACTATTGACGATCCTTTCATGGAAGGCGATGAATAAGTTTTGTCAATTGTGTTTTTCGTGTATATATGTTCTATGTTTGTATGTGTATTAACTTTTTCCATGTTCCATATTTGTTAAGAGTGCCCAATTAGCTTAGAGTTTACCTGTTTAGGGAGGTTGCTAGAGTTGCTCTTGCAAAATTGAGGTGCTTGTGGGTTGAAGAGGGAGAATCGGTTGTTGTGCAACATGCTGTTAAAGGTTACTATAGTCAATATGGTGAGGGTCAGATGTCTTAGATAGTGAATCAAATTAATGTTATAGATTGATTTTTTTGTATGCACTCATTGTTCTTGCATCCATTTTTTTATCCAGGTAGACCAGACTCCACATCCTTTTATGACGCAACAAGAGTTCTGTTTCGACCTCAGCTAAGCTAAAATTTATGTTGTTTACAAAAAGTAGGATTTTGAATGATTGTTAGTTTCTTGAAGGAACTTAAACATATATGTAGTAACTTCAGGGAGTTCCAAAGTCTTTTTTCCCCTTTTTCAATGTATTTTGTGTTGGGTGATGTGCGGAAAATGCTGGACGAATGTATTGTCTGTATGTTGTTGTAGGATGTGGATGGTTTCCTTGTTAAATCTTACTTAAAAGCATGATATGATTCATATGAAAAACAGAGTCTACTGTTTTTTTGTTTGTGTATAGAGTGGTAGGTAGATATGTAGAAGCAGAGGTAGAGAAGATTTTATGATTGAAAAAACAGAGGAATTCATAGAGTAGTAGGTAGATATGTAGAAGTAGGGGCAGTGAAGATTTTCTGCATCTTATCTTTGGATTATGGGTTGTTTTCGGCAAGTAGTTCTAAAACAGTGTGATGACTGTCATGTGGTAGCTATTGTAGGTCATTTTTCCCTGTTTTTGAAGCATGTTCAACTTCAACAATATATTATTTTTAAATGTTGGATGTAGTTTGTTGTTCAATCTTTAATAAGTTAGATTAAATTTCTTTAATTTTATATCCAAGCAAAATTTTTTTTTCATTAATCAGTAACTTATCAATTCATATAATTTATAGGAATTGAGTGAAGATATGGGTGATAAAACAGTGGGATTACTTGATTTAATTTGACTATTATATATTAATCTTATATTCCCTGATTTTTCTCATCTATTATGGAATAGGTTTATTGGAACATTTTTTTTATTTTACCACTTTGCTAAATGGTTTCTGATGGCTAATAAACTCATAATTTTAATTCTATGGAGAGACAATTGCCATGATGGAATTAGCCATTGATTGTATACGACATTGTGTAGAAATAGTAAAAATCAATAACCTAAATTATTGGAATTGGGTGAAAATATGGGTGTGTGGGATTATTTGATTTAGTTTGATTATTGTATATTAATTGTATTTTCCTTGATTTTCTCTTGATTGTTTGGCCATCATTGATCGGCCAAATCCCTCATTGTATATTAAATTATAGCTGCTTTTCTTTCCTTCCAACTTTTTTAAATTTCATAATTTGAAATTCAACTTACATCCACTTTTTTAGGCTTTATTTTTTTTCCATTTCTTCAAATTTCAAAATTCAAAATACACCTAATATTTGGTGAAGTAATCTTTCTCTTCAGTATTTGGAGCAAACTTTCTGTTCATCATTTTAATGAGCATAAATGTGCTCATCACCCATCTGTACCATTATATTTATTTTGGGTGGTTCAAATTTAATTTAATTTTTATATTTTAATTAAATTTTTATTTTTAATAGATGTAAAATTAAAAATAAGATAATCTTATAATTATCACTTCTCATAAAATAATTTTATCACTTAAAAAAATCAAATTAGATGTGGAGAGTATGTTTTTTGTTTGATAATAGATATGAATGGTAGTTGATGTTGATGGAAGTTGAGTCAATGTTTGACAGAAAGAATGGAATGGGCATGTGACAAACTGTACTATTGAAAATATTGCTTGGTATTGAAGTTTTGTTCGTTAATGAATTGAAGGTTAGTATTTGTTGTAAGTGGTGTAGATGAAGTGGGGGGAGTTGTCACTTGTATAAAAAACTTGGTGAGCGACCTAACTAAATCACATAAAATTAAGTGAATTAATTATTTGTTAAAAATATGTTTTATGTGTTCTAATTTTCCTAAAACACCCTCACTTTAATCATTTTCATTGGATTATTATCAACATCACTTGTGTTGGAGATAGCTCCTAAATTGTTACACAACTTAGTAGATCTTCTAACTCCTCTTCGTGCTATGTAGATCCTATCATCAGTAGCTCCCATAAATAACATAGTTGATTTAAGTTATGTCCGATGACACTATCTTTAAGAGATATTCCCTAACTTCTAGCAGATAAGAAGTGGTACCCCTAGAATTAAACAAACACTTTCTATAAAATAGGGTGAGTAGAACTACGGAAGATAACATAACTCAGCAAGTAAAGAATATGCAAAAGGAGGAAGAGAAGTCTTGATAAGTAAAATATTTGTATATTTATTTTCCCTTAGATAATGATTTTGTAGATGTTATTTGATCTTAATATAATGAATTTGGGTATAATTGATAAATAAATAATGATCTTGGCATAAAATAGAATTTATCAAAAGATACTAAATTTTAACCCTGTTTAGTTTTCAGGCAATATCTGAAGCTCTAGATATCAGATTGAGATGTTCATTGTATAGGTAAAAAGCTAAGAAAAGCGCTACAACTTTTCTGTTGAGGCTAAAACCCATTTCTGTCTTTATGGGTTCTGAATTTTGCTTGGAATTTGAGAACTTGAATTTGTCCCAGTCTGACCTTTCTAACTCTAGCTATAAATGTTGAAATGAGGAGCTTCCACTTGCGTCTTCAAGCTAAGATCCAGACCTACAACTTTCATGAAGATCAAAATGTGAAGTTCCACCAATAACCCTCTTACATAAAAGCCTTGTAAACAGTTCAAAAACGTGTCGTAAAGTTAATCTGGAGACCAAATAAGTAATTTATAACTTAATTAAGGCTTCAACTTAAAGACAAGGTTCGACCCCGTGATAAAGTGGGTTTTTAAAAACTTTCCAAAACATGTTTGATGAGGTCTTATTTTTTCTTTTCAAATTTGTTTGGTTTGTTCAATTCCGTTCCATTCAATAATATCAGAGCACTTAACAAAATTTCCTGACGAACTCTTAGGTTACATTCATTAACTAATAGGTTTTATAGGGCTTGATCGCCTGTTCTTAGTTCCCTCACAGGGGTTACATACAATATTCAAGCCTATTTTTGGTACATCTACCTTTACTACATAGTACTTACATTTACGTCCAGTACAACATATACAAATTCTTCAAAAGTTTGATAACCAAGAAACAAAACCCTAATCTTCTATCAGTGTACCCTAGCCACCATTGTTTACCTACTTGTCCTTTGATCCACTTGCCCTAGATATAGATTAGTCATTGGAAAGAATGTGATTTATATGAATCTCAGTAGTAACATTTCACTTATATGACATACAATTTCACTAAGCATGTAAGCAATCATCATATAACAACATTCATAGTAGCAGCACATGTCAACACCCATTTCCATTTCGATATACACAGAGTAATAGAGTTCAAGTTCTACAGGCATACATAAAAGTACATATATACTGATAAAATTATTTATTTATAGTCCCAAGTCAAGATACAAAAGGCGACAATATTTACAACATAAGCTATCTATAACCTCGAGCTTTAACTTTGCCTTAAGACAAGTGCCAGTCACTTTCCTTTATCTACATCCTTGCCTTTTAATCCACTAGCACCCGCTGAGATGTTTGGTTTAGAAAAAATGGGTGAAATTCTGAAGAATCCCAGTAGAAACATACTATCGACATATAAAATGTGAAAATTAAATATGCAATGCACCATATTAAGCAAAATTAAAGTTTGATTCAATTCATATGTGTACACACGTTTCAGGGCCAAACATCGAGTTAGAACCCTACATGTACCTTAGCCGAGTCATCGACCACAGCTAGGATTTTCGATATACCTGGGCTGGGCACCGAACCACAACCAGGTACTGTGCCTCTAGCACGTATTCATATCACAAAATACAGTAACACATAACATACAATAGTCACATAGTATATGAGAGATAGTAGTCCCTACCTCAACCCTTTTTAACCTTGAGATGCTCGCCTCGTGGAATGTGCCAACTCCAGGCTCCTAACTCAGTCCTAAAATACCCAATGTACAAGAAATAGGTTATGGCCTATCCATGTATCATTTTGGACACTTCCATAGTGTTTATTGTGGTTATATTAGCCTACGGTGAAAATTTACCAAAAGGCCCTCGGGACCCCGACCCGGCCCCGCCGTACCCGGCCCGATAGCACGTTTTCCCAAATTTTTTTACTAGGGCTATCCTGACGTATTTTCATCCAAGGAATCCATTTCCAGACTCAAAATTATCAAATTCAATGTCAAATTACGAAATAGCCCTTGGCAGCCCTACTTTTAGGGTTTTAGGGGTGTTTTCGTAATTATGCTTTCTCGGCCTTTTCTAAAAAAGTGCCTAACTATAACCCCACCTAATTTTCCCTCCTGAACCCAATGGAACCATCAAATCATTACAAATCCAATTCTAAGGTTATCAAACATCCCTGGCCGAAATTATGGTGTTCTCCGGGAAAAATCGTGGTTTTACGATTTCGGCTCCGTAAACGTATTCCTTTCTACTCCTAACCACTTTATTAACCATCTAATTGAGTTATAAAAACCATTTGAACTAAAATTGGGCATCATAACCCTTAGGCACACACTTTTCCAAAATTTAAAACCAATGGCAATCCGACGAAATTTCACCGATTAAATTGCCCACAACAGCCAAAATAGTTAATATATGAAGGTTTGGAAGTTACCTCATGTAATATCCCAATTTTTGATTAAGGGATAATCATGATTATTAATGATAATTATGAATTTATTGGAATTATTAAGTGTTTTATGACTATATTAATTAATGTCATAATTAGTGGAAATTGGAAATATTAGTGTATATGTGTGGTATTTAAGATCAAGGGTGGTGATTCCTTGACCGTGGGTCAGAATCCAGTGCATTTAGCTTGTGTGAGCTTATTGAGGGAATGAAGGAGGTGCTGACATGTGGCGTTGTGGTGGCCATTGGATGAGATCATATGAGGACAAGGGAACACTTTTTTCTCTTTTCTCCCTCACTCCATCTCTCCATTTCTTTCTCTCTCTCGTGCTCTCTCTCTTTTCTCTCTCTCTCGTCAGTTTGTGCCCAAAGGAAGGAGGGAAAAGCTTGATTTTTGGGTAAGTAAATCATCTCCATTGCTCAAACACCATTCTTAAATGTTGATCCTTGAATCATGGGCTTCATTTTGGTGTGTATAGTGTGGCCATTTGGTGCTGATTTGTGCTACACGAAAATCTGGAAAGTGGTGAATCAAAGAGTGTCTTTGGAAAAGTGAAAGAGGTAAGGGAACCCAATCTATCTATCTATGTTTTATACCATTTGAAGTAGTTTATAAATTCTGGGAATTTTGGCCTAATCATGAAAATGAGTGCCACTGTTCATTTGGTATGTGTATGGCATGAGAATGGCATTTTGGAATGAGTTTATGCTAGATAGATTGATTAGAGATTGAAATGTGAAGTTTGGTAAAGATTGGTGTATTATTGAAATTGTTGCCCAAAACCCAAAGCATGATAATGGAGTAGGATTTTGATGATTCTGAGTATTCCATTGAGTTTGTTGGGTGTTTTTGTGTGGGAATGGCTTTGGGTTAAGTTTTGTATCCATAGGAATCAATTGGGCAAAGGTTAAGGAGTGTGCCTCTGTTCTGCGTTTTCTGCTATCTGAGGGATTCACTCGAGCAGAGAGGGGTCTGCTCGAGTGAAGGATGAACATCACCCGAGCAGAGATGGGTCTGCTCGAGTGAGGGATGAATATCACCCGAGCAGAGATGGGTCTGCTCGAGTGCGGTAGTGCAATTCTCGTTTCTTGCTTTCTGTGTTTTTATTGCACTTTCTGGGTCATAGCAAGCATAGCCTCACTCACGAGTGAGGGATGGACATCACTCGAGTGAGGATTTTGTGCTCGAGTAATGAGTGTATTTGACACCAAAGGGCTTGCTTCTCGGGTTGTCACTCGCGAGTAGGTGCACGGGTGTGCCTTCTCACTCGCGGGTATGGGCACTGTGCTCGAGTGAGCCGTGTGTGCTCGAGTGAGCTTGTGCTTCTAGTGTGGGATGGTGCTCTCGGGCGTGTGCTTTCTGTCTCACTTCCTTGTGCTTGAAGTGATTTCCGTACGTGTGCTTGAGTGAGGGCATTTGTGCTCGAGTGAGCCTGCTTCTGAAAACTCTCTTGTGCTCTCGGGTGTTCACTCGCTGCCTCTCACTCTCTCTTGTGCCCGAGTGATGTCCGTACCATCACTCGAGTGAAGCCGTTTTCACTCGAGTGTCCGTACATCTGTGCTCGAGCATGGTCATCTGTGCTCGAGTGAATCAGTGTAAAATCTCAGTTTTGTGCTTCCAAAAGGGGATCTTTGGGATAGTTCTTCCTACCCTTTAGGAGTGTTATTAGGGGTGTTTAATGACTCCAAAAGAGAAATAATGATAACCAATTAAGCATTATAAAGTGAATCAAGTCTTGGAATAGAGAATAACTCTTCGTCCCTAATTGTGAAAATAGGATTTGATATTTGCCTTCCTCGGGAGAGACCGGCGCTAGGACACGCCCGGAAGGACTCAGGTAGTGACTTTTCTCTCATATCTTGTATGATGTTTTGGTATGCATATCTTATCATTGAACTTGTGAAATGTGTGTCATGGTCCATTACGGCGCGAGCAGGTCAGCGTGAGCCGTATAGGGAGTGACAGTGGTCATCTCTAGTCGGCCGTTGGACTGCCGTCGTAATCGACATGGATCTTTGTGAATCCGACCCGTGAGGGCGGCGTATGTGAAAACCAGCCGTGGGCTGTGTGTGTGTATCTTGCCTATGTGGCTTACGAATATGATATGCTTTATATGGATCCCAGCTGTGGTGAATTATACTGTGTTGACTATTGTGATGCAATACAGCGTGAGCAATTCAGCGTGAGCAATCGTCAGGGATGACATGTGTCATACTAACCATTGCCGCTGCAACTGCCGTTGTAGTTGCTTGTGTGGATGATGATTTGATTACATGCATTATTGTTGTACATTATATGATTGACTTGTTACTACGGGGATTCTTTAGAATCTCACTCTCCCAAAATTAAACCTTTTAGACAGGGCCGAAGGATCGAGAGGCAAGCGGGCGACGAAGAGTAGTTAGAGCTCCTGTTTAGGAGTGTATTTTGGAATTAATGGTTATCATTGTAGATTTTGGAATTGTATATATAGATTTTGTGTAATTCCCAAGTTAAGGGTATTGAATTGTGGCTTTGTGCCTTTGTAAATCCCTTATCTAATGAATGGAACCCGAGTGAGTCGGGAATTTATTTGCACTCTGATATTTGTAAATGGAATCCACCTGTTCAGGCCAGTATTATTTTGTATTGAGAACTTGAGACCATTGTGAATAAGTTTTGAAAAATGTTTTTGCAAATCCGATTTTTTGGGCAAATGAGTATCTTATTAAGTCCCAATTTCATTATGGTCTCTAATTACAACTTAATTATGAGTTTAAGAACTAAATCCCGGCCAGAGGTGGGAAGGGGGTTACACCTCGAGCTCCCACAAGCTTTTCCACAAAGATGGCTGAAACCCTAACCCTTGGACAAAAAATTTTTGAGCCTGAAAACCTTAAAGAACAAAGAGGAGTAGCTTAGGGTCGGAGTTATACGTGTTAGGAGCTAAATCGTTGAAGAAATCGGCTTACCTTGCGAGATTTCTTCCCTTTCTCTCTCTAAACTCTCTCAAATTTCTCTCACTTATTTTAGGTCTTTTGCAGCACGAAAATGGGCTGAAGAGGATGATGATATATTTATTTATCATATATTTTGCATTATTTTATTCATTTGTTTTATTTTCCAAAATTTCAAAAATGAACTTATGTACATAAATCCTTATGTGCATATAACCATGCTCATTAAGCCCAATCAATATTTTCTTATTTATGCCACATGAAGGATACACCTAGGGGTCCCTCCCTATGGTCTCAATTAGTTTCACAACTTGTCCGGGTTACGTATAGACGTAAAGTCTCAATTTTGGTCAAAATTGCATTTTTTTTCTCAAAATTTCCATAAATCCATATTCAATTGACCAAAATATTTCAAATATATTTTTTCTCTTTATTTTCCTCAATTAATTGAAATTAAATTCAATTAATCGGAAAATACTTAATTTTGTGATAATTTGGCAAAATTACGATTTTGCCATTGGCTTTCCAATTCAATTTCTTCTCTTATTTTTCTTTAGCCAATTTCCATCTATTTTTGGAGCAAATATTTTATCTAAAATTTCTTCATTTTTGGACCTTAATATTGGTATTTTTAAATTGCCCAAATTAATTCCATAATTAGTTTTGCCCAATTTCCCATGAATTGAACATTTATGAAATTCATAAATTCCAAATTCATGAATATTCACCATTTCATTGAATTTCCCAAATAATTACAATAAATTTGGTGAATATAAAATTTGGGTGTTACAACACATTCTTGACATTCATAACATTTGTAACAATTCTTGACGTTCGTAACATTCGTAACAATTCTTGACATTCGTAACATTCATAACAATTCTTTACATTCATGACAATTAATGAAATGCACATACATACAAAGCATTATACATGATATAAGAGAAAGAGTTACTACCTTGTTCTTTCCAGTCTTGTTCTTGCACTGATATCTTGCGATTTGGGTAGACATCAAATCCTATAAATTAGAATTTAAGGATGACGAGTTATTACTTATCCCAATTCCTTAATAACTCATAATACTTGGGTTGGTTATCATTATGGTCATTTAATCAAGTCAGCTAAGTAGCTAAAGTGGTCAATTAATCTAAAAGACCAATTTTCTAACCTTAGAGTTCATAGTTATTACCATGTGCCATTTTGCACACTTGAACCAAATCTGCAGAATTTTTTATCAATTTTGAAACATCATATCTTTTTGTACAAAAATCTAATTGCAGTGATTCCAAAGGCTATGTGACCCTTATTTAGTCTATTCTCAAGGAAAATATCACCATAGCCAGTTGGATGCACAACATTCCCAGAATTGTCATTTATTGCACACTGCCAGAATTCAACCCAGTTTTCATTACCTAACTTCAAATATTCATAACTCCCAGTGTACAAATTGAAATGGTATAAATGACCTATCAAATTAAATTTTGATATGTATGCTTTTACTCTGGAAAGTTTCACCTTTATTAAACATCATTTGGTTATCAAAAAATACCATAAAATTAGAGTACTTGTAATACCCCAAATTTTGAGATTTGAGGCTAGAGAATAAGCTTGAAATAAGTGGACTACTAAGCCCTGGTTTAACAGAGGCCCAAACTTATTCCCTAATTATTCTTATATCTTTAAGGTATTAAAGAAAGTAAAATCGTGAATTTTGGAATATACGATGTGAACTGTGATTTATATGTGTTATGATCTGTGCCGAAATTCTGTATTTAAGTTCAATTATGGAGCAACATATAAATTGACTTAATATAGAGGGAGGACACATATTATAGTGATATGGAATGATATGATATATTGGTGGTGATTTAAGAGGAATTACCCTAATCAGGGGCAAAAAGGGAAAGTTATCAAACAATTGGTCAGTTACCAAAGAGGAAACTCATTGGTAACTTGAAGATCAATGGTTGTGATTCATTGTTGTGAGATCAAAATGGGTGGAATTATGTGTGTGTGCACCTATATGAACTCATAGAAGAGGAAACAAGAGTGTGACACTTGGCATAATATGGACCCTTGGATATTGGTCAAAGATTTCAACTCTTCCCTTTCTCCTCTCTCCTCTTAGGTTGGCTAGAGCATTTGGCACCCCAAAAATCTGACCTTCTTCATCATCTTCACCTTCTCTCTCTATCTCCATTTTTGTTGAGCTTGAGGGAGGAAAGAGAAAAGATAAAGGTGAGTTTTAACTTGGAAGATGTTCTCTTTGGCTCTAATAATCTTCTTTAATGTTGTTCATAATGATGAGAGCTTCATCTCTATGGTTTTATATTTGTGAAATAAGATGTTTTAAACCTTGAGGAAATATTGAAAGATGAAGAATCTAGAAACTAGCTTGGGAAAGAGGAAGAGGTGAGTATTTGTTACCTTTTGATCTAAGTTTTTTGATTATTGATTGTGTTTTGAGAATTATGGATTTTCCCTGATTTTGTGTGACATGTAATTGGGAGAACTGCATGTTTTATGTTGAAAATGGTATTTGAATGTGTAATATGGTTGTTGGGATTGATTTGGATCATTGGAAATAAAAGTAGTAGAATTAGGTAATGTGTGTGTAATTAGTGTGACAATGGGGAAAATGTCATTGTGATGTGATTTTGGGTGTCTTGAGGTTTCCAATAGGTTCCTTGTGTAAAATTGTGTGGGAATAGTCTTGGATAAGAATTTTAGAACCATTGGAAACATATTGGTTGAGTTGGGAAAATTATGTCATCTGTTACGTATTGGCTTTTGATAGAGCCTCACTCGAGTGCGTGGAGGTCTCACTCGAGTGCAACATTATATTTTCCTTTCCCCTTCAGTTTTGGTTGCACTTGTATGTGAAAAAGCGAGAGTGCAGTTCCACACCTGCGGGTGATGTGGGTTATCACTTGAGTGCAGCTAGTCTCACTTGAGTGAGCATGTATTTTGCATTATGAGCTTGCTTCTCAAGATGACACTCATAGTCAGTTTGTTAAGAGTGTGTGTGTGCACTCGCTAGTTTTGTGCCCTCACTCAAGTGCCAGAGCTAGTGCTCGAGTGCACTTCTGGCTCTGGGTTTTTTATTGCTCTTGGGTGGTCACTTCCCGTGCCACACTTTGTAGGACTCGGTGAGTGTGGGGGCATAACTCGAGTATTAATCTTGATGCTTAGTGTAATGAGCATTTTTGGTATTTTTTTGTACTTTCGGCTAAGCACTCGCACGAGTGAGCTTTCATGCTCGAGTATAAGTTATCCATCACTCGAGTGATACAGTCAAATGGGATTTTGAGGTTTCAAAAAATGGTCTTTGATCAAGTTTCTCCCAACCCTTTAGGCATGTGTTTAGGCTTTGAGTAGACACCTAAAGGTTGTGAATGATAACCAACTTAAGTGTTTGAAAGTTAAAGAATTAGAAAAGAGAATAACCCTATGTCCTTGATTTTGGTTATAGGATTGGATATTCGCCCTGATGGTGAGTTGCTGGTGTTGGAGCATAAGTGGAAGGAACAAGTGTAGGGAACTTACCTCTTCTACATGCATTTGATATTTGTGTTGATGCATGTTTTTTATTTGCATTATTATGTGTAATATATATGAAGGTTTGAAGCTATATTTCTATTTATGCTATGGCCATAAGTATGTTGTTGAAACATTGAGTTTGCAAACATGTCATTGTGTGAGCATAAGTTATGTAATACAAGCATGTCATTGATAGAGCTCAATATTTATATATTTTTATTAATTAATCTTAGGCTTTTGTGGAACTTAATTGAATATTTTGGGCATAATCAAGTGTTAAAGTAAGATTTTAGTGAAAGCATAATTTGGGAATTATATTAGTTAAATTGTTTTATTTTTAATTAATATTTGTTATTCCCATTGTTCTTTAATTTTGAGCAAAAGGTATTACCTTTGTGAATATAATTTTGTAGGTGATGATGTGGCACAACTTGAGTGGTTAAGGTCAAAGATGATATTTTGAGCTTAATGAAGGACAAAATTGGAATATCACAAGTGCAGAATTTATTTTCAC
Source organism: Inga laurina (assembly GCA_963855925.1). Lineage (NCBI taxonomy): Eukaryota > Viridiplantae > Streptophyta > Magnoliopsida > Fabales > Fabaceae > Inga > Inga laurina. The sequence continues at coordinate 38,922,544 of OY979703.1, read as the reverse complement.
ATTTTTTCTAAGAGGAGGTTAAATAAGTAAGGGCCTTGTTTGGTGGTTTCAATTTTGTGTCTAATGCCAAAATAGATCTTTATCTCCTATCCAAACAAGGCACAACTCATTTTTAACCTAAAGAATAAGAGAAGAGAAGAGGAGGTGGCGACTGAATTTTTGGAAAAATGTTTATGTTGAACCGATGGGAATTATTGAAGAAAGAGGAGGTTGGACCGATTTGATTCATAAAAGAAAGGAAGATGAGCTGTGAACCAAATTGAAAAGCAAGCCAAAATTGTTTACCAGGATTTGAAGAAGCAAGCTAAAGCATTGGAGATGAGCTGTGAACCGAATTGAAAAGCATGGAAGAGGCTAGATTGAATTGATTTATTAGGAAGAGAAGCTTCAGCCGAAATTGTTGACCCAAGTGGTTTAAAGAAGCAACCAGAAATGAAGAGTGAAAAGGGAAACACAATGGAATAAAGGAGTGTGGCAGCTTGGTGTGAAAAGGGGGAGCAACACGATAGAGATAAAGGAGGCACCGAATGAATGAACATATAAGCAGAGTGCGGCTGGTGGAAAAAGAGTGGAGTGCTGCGGCTGGGTGTGAAAAGGAGGTGGCTGTGTAAGGAAAAGGAAAAGAGCACCGAATGTGAAAGAGGAGAATGCTTGACCAAGAATTGAAGACCAAGGAGTATTTTAAAGGGATTGATAATTGCAGCTGCACTTGAAGAGCTGTTCAGTGCTTGATTTCATGGTTAATTTCTTCCTCTTTCATCAAGCTTTATTTCCTCCTCCATGAGTAGCTAAGCTTTGGTGATTTCCTTGAGTTGGGTAATGGTTTGAGCTTCTAAATTTCAATGGAATTCCTTAAGCTCTCTTTCTATTTCATAATTATATGGCTTGGTAAAGTATGTGATTATGATTTAGATTATTCTATGCCAAGTGAATAAACTTGGTGGTTGAGCTAGAAGTTGATTAATTAAGCTTTGTATGATTCATATTAGGAGTAGGTTGAATTGTTTATTCCAACTTGGTTAAGTGGATTTAAATGATTAAACTGAATGCTTTGAACTTTTGTAATGGTAATTACAAGCTAGAATTGGAAGTTGATTATTCATCTACTTGAGTCTAAATTATTTGGTGATATTCATTTAATTGCTTCAGTAGAATGAATTAAATGATTATTGCAAGTATGGAGCTAGTGGTATCTTAGTTCCATCCTCTTGACTCATTATGGAATTCATATTATTAACAAGCAAGGAAGACTAAAACCCCAATTCAAGGGAATCACATTTCATCATTATATTAGTTAATTGAATTTATCTTGTTATTAATGTTAATTTCAATTCCTTTTGCTACTTTGTTTTAAAAACTGAAAAATACAAAAATATTGCTTTAGCTTATATTACTTTATTAGTTTAAAAATCAAATTCTCAAAATGATTTCACACAACTTTAAGTTTTTTTTATCACTTTACTACTTAGGAACTTGGAAATTAATCTCCTCACAAGAACGACCTAGGTTGAGCTACTACGCTACATTTTCTAACCTAGTTTTATTTTGAGAACTCACACGACATGAGTTCATCAGTCATGCATTATACATTTATCATACATGCATATTGGTAATGTTATCCTACTGAGATTCTCTAGAATATCACCTTCCCCTACTAACCTTTCAAATAGGGTAGTGGATCGAGGATGGAGCAAGCAACCAAGGGCGGCAAGGACCTCCTTTTGGGTTATTTGAGTTTGGTAGTTGGTTATCATTGCTAGTTGGGATAATTGACATAATTTGGATGTGTATATATGGATGAATATTCGATTATGTATTTGAGATAGATTTGTGTGATCCCCTATATAATTATTTGTAAATGGGCGTTTGAGCCCTGTAAAGCTTGAGTTAATGAGTGGAACTCGGGATTGCCGGGATTATTATGTTGTACACTTTGATATGTTATTGAATGTGATTTATCTTCATGTGATAATTGTATTCGAAATATGAATATGAAATCAGGTTATTTGGATTTCGAAAAGTATTTGTGAAAACCCCGTCTGGTAGATGGGTTTGAGAATGAGTTTTGTTTATTATTGGTCTCTATTTCACTTTAATCACTTATTTCGAATATAATTACGGAGGGGGTTATAGTACCTAGCTGGAATCTTGTTCAGGCTGAAAATCCAGTTATGCAAGTGAAAGGCCTTGTATTTCCTGCTGATTTCTATGTGCTTGATATGGCAAATGAAAACAATAGTGATGGTACTTTGATCTTAGGAAGACCTGTCCTAAGGATAGCTGAGACTATTATTAATAGGGTTAAGGGGCAAATCTACCAATGATATTTTAAGAAAAGAGCATTTGGCACAATTATCTTTTAGAAGGGGCAAAAATACCAATGAACAATTAAAAAGGGGCATCCACCACAAAAACCGTTAAATCCGTACTAAAGCTATTAAATCATAAGAGAAGAAAACCCCTAATGGCTTTAGTACGGATTAATGGTTTTTGTGGTGGGTGCCCTTTTTTAGTTATTCATTGGTATTTTTGCCCCTTCTAAAAGATAATTGTGCCAGATGTTATTTTCTTAAAACATCATTTATAGATTTTCCCTTTAACCCTTATTAATATGAAGTATGGTACCATTACCATAAGGATTGGAGAACTAGAGGTGTAATTCAATATCTCTGAGGCCATGAATCACCTTTTCTCTGATTGTTCTTACTTGGCCATTAACATGATTGATTGTCTAGATGATAATTTGCATGATTTGGTTGACGATACTTGGTTTGATATGATTGAGCATGATGATGTTGCATCTACTTGCCTTTCCCCCTCTCATACTTCTTTGTTTTATACATGTGAAGGTGATGTGTCATGTATCAATTGTCTTGAGGTTTTCCTCTTCACATGCTTTTGATGCTTCATCTGATTTGCCCCATAATGGCCCTATGCAGTCTTTATTTGATAGCCTTGAGAAAGGTGTTTGTTGCATAATTTTAGGTAATAATGGTTCCAAAAGAGCTGTGATAGAAGCTACTGCTAATGCTTCTTCCTTGGAGGGCGCTTGCTTTGATAAGGGAAGTGGAGAACATACAGCATATAGAGATGCACTCATACCTCCTTCCCCAAGCACTATGGACACTACTCCTCCACTTGGAGCACTCAAGACTACAGAGCTCATTCCTTCCATCATTAAACCCCCGGATTTGGATCTTAAACCCTTACCCTTTAATCTTAAATATGTTTTCCTTGCTGATAATGATAAGCTACCTATTATTATGTCAAATGCTTTAAGTCATAGTGAGGAATCTAGGCAAGTTTCTGTTTTGAAAAAGTATAGAGGGGCTATTAAGTGGTCACTTGCTGATATACCAGGGATCAATCCCTCAGTTTGCACATACAAGATTTTGTTGCATAAGGGGTCTAAACCAATTAGGTAACCACATAGGAGGTTGAATCCTCTAATTTGGGATGAGTTAAGAAAGAAGTCTCTAAGTTGTTGAGTTTTGGGAGTATTTATCCCATTTCTAATAGTGAGTATGTGTCTCCTGTTTAGATGGTGCCAAAGAAAAGTGGCATCACTATTGTGAAAAATGACAATGATGAGCTTATTCCTAAAAGAATCCAGAATTCTTGGAGAGTGTGTATCAACTTTAGAAAGTTGAATAGAGTCACTCGAAAAGATCATTTTCCATTGTCTTTCATTGATCAATTGTTAGAAAGGATTTCTGGAAAGTCTCATTATTGTTTCTTAGATGGTTTCTCTATATATTTTCAAATTCCTATCTCACCTGATGACCAAGAAAAGATTACTTTTACATGTAGTTTTGGTACCTTTACATATCAAAAAATGCCGTTTGGATTTTGTAATACTCCAGGCACCTTTCTTTTTTGGGTCAATTCTCCAGGCACCTTTCAAAGGTGTATGATGTCAATCTTTAGTGATTTTTTTGGAGCATAACATGGAGGTTTTTATGGATTATTTCACTATTTATGGCAATAATTTTGATGAGTGTCTTGCTAGTCTTGAACTTGCTTTAAAAAGATGTTTGGAAAAGAATCTTATTTTGAATTACGAAAAGTGTCACTTCATGGTGGATAATGGTATTGTTTTAGGTCACCTTGTTTTCCCTAAAGGAATAGAAGTTGATCGAGCTAAAATTGAAGTTATTTCATCACTTCACTATCCTACTAATATGAAAGAAGTGAGATCTCTTCTTAGACATGTGGGATTCTATAGGCGTTTTTTTAAAGATTTTAGTAAAATTTCCCTTCCCTTTTCCACTTTTCCTAAAAAAGAAACTAATTTTCATTTTGATGACAAGTGTAGACATGCCTTTGACACTCTTAAATCAATGCTAGTGAAACCTCTTATTTTAGTTGCACCTAATTGGAAGTTTCATTTCGAGCTTGTTATGCTTCTAACAATGTTATAGGTGCTATGCTTGGTCAGAGAGAGGATAAGTTATCCAGAGTAATAGCCTATGCATCCAAGACACTTGACTCTACTCAAGTGAACTATACCACTACAGAGAAGGAGTTTTTGGTTATTATGTTTGTCTTAAACAAATTTAGGCAATATTTGATTAATTCTCATATAGTGGTGTTTACTGATCATGCAGTTGTTCATTACTTGTTCAAAAACCCTCAGTCTAAAGCTAGATTGCTGAGATGTGCTTTATTGCTGCAAGAGTTTAATATTGAGATTGGAGATCAAGTGGGTGCCGAGAATCATATGGCAGACCATTTGAGTGGCCTATCTCCTGATACACAAGGAGTTAATCCTTTTGATCTTATTATTAACTCTTTCCCTAATTCTGCTTGTTTGTTTTAACTGTACAATAGCTATGGTACTCTAATATCATGAATTATCTTGTTTCTCACGTAGTTCTTCCTTCTATGTCTAGGTTTTAGGTGAATAAGCTAAAGAGCTAGGTGAACTACTATGTTTGGGATCCATATATCCTTTGGAGACAATATAGTGACTAAATTATCCGCCATTAGTTGTAAATGATGGGATTCACTCTATCCTTTCCCTTGCTTACTCTTCTTTCTGTGGGGGCATTTTAGTAGGAATAAGATTGCTAGGAGGGTGTTAGAGTGTGGATTTTATTGGCCTACTTTGTTTCATGATTCATATGTTTATTGCAAATCTTGTGATACTTGTCAAAGGTTTGGGAGTTGGGTTAAGAGGCATGAAATGCTTGTGAGGCCTGTGCATTTTTTGTGAAATCTTTGATGTGTGTGGTATGGATTTTATGGGGCCCTTTCCTCCATCCTCTAGATATACTTATATATTGCTTGTAGTGGACTATATATATAGATGGGTAGAGGCTATTCCAACTAGAAAATATGATGCTTCTACTGTTGCCAAGTTCTTACGTTCTTATATTCTTTGTAGGTATGGCATTCCAAGGGCAGTCATCAGTGATCAAGGGACACATTTTTGCAATAGGACTATCAAGTCATTGCTTGCTAAGTGTGGAGTTACTCATAAGCTTGCAACACCTTATCATCCTCAAACCAATGGATTAGTAGAAGTTTCTAATCGGGAGGTCAAGCGAATACTAGAGAAAATTGTGAAGCCATCCCTTAAGGATTGGACTGAGAGTTGGAGGAAGCTCTTTAGGCATATAAGATTGCCTATAAAACACCAATAGGCATGTCACCATTTAGATTGCTTTATGTCAAGTCTTGCCATCTTCCTATAGGCTTGAACACAAGTCATATTGGTCAATCAAAGCTTGCAATGGCGATTTAGAATCTTCTTTGGCTAATCAGAGGATGCAACTCCAAGAACTTGAAGAAATGCGACTTGTGTCCTATGAAAATGCACAAATTTACAAGAACAAGTTGAAGATGATCCAGATAAGCACATCTTGAGGAAGGAGTTTCATGAAGGAGAGAAAGTACTAAAATTTAAATCTTACCTCAAGTTGATGCTTGGGAAATTCAAAACAATATGGGAGGATCCTTTCATTGTGACTAAGGTCCTTCTATTTTGGATTGTAGAGCTTGTCGATGAGGCAACTATTATTACCTCTAAAGTTAATGGTCACCTCCTTAAGCACTATAGAGAGAATCAGAGGCCTCCATAATTACCCAGTTGTTCCCTTCCACCCTTCTCTTTTTCTATTGATTTAATAGCTGGTGATATCTGTTTGTTGTGATAAATAGTTAAGAGTAGGCGTAGGGCAGGGAACATTACCATTAGGAAGAGTAGTTAGTTTGTTTTTCTTTTCTTAGGTAGTTAATAAATGCTCAATGATCATATGTCATTCTCACTTTGCACTTAATCTTTACTATATTTTGAACTTCATTGTTAAACTCACTTTACTTGTTTCTTTCTTCTTTCTCTCATGGTGATTGTTGAAGTGTTGTGCTTCAATCTTGAATTGGACTTTACAACTTACCACTTCACCAAGAAATAAGTCACGTTAGTTTCTATTTGTTATTTACATTGAGGATAATGTAAAGATTAAGTGTAAGGGAGGGATTGTTCTAGTCACATTATGTCGCCACAATGTTTTGGTTCATGAAATTTGAGAAAAATTGAAAAAATTTTGAACTTGAAAAGGTGATTTGTGAAGTGCTTAATGGACCCCTACTTACACTTTCTAATGCAACTCCTTGGTATATTTTTATGAAAATTATAATGCATGATGATTGCGAAAGTCAAGCATTTCCAAGTATGATTACATTAAGCTTGAGTAATCCCTTTGCTTGATTCAATTGGGTGATTGGAGTGTCTTTAATGTAATTTTATTAATTTGGATGCATAGATTGATTTTAGAAAGTTGAAATGATAGAGAAAAGCCTTGTTGGAAGATTCTTGAGCCCAAATTTTATTTTCTCATCATGTATGTGTATTCACCTATTCTCTAGTTAATCTCTAGAACTTATCTAGGTTCTTTTTCAAAGCTACATTAATGCCTTGGGTTTGTAGTATGATAGGGGCATTCATTTCTAAACCTATTTACCCAAACATAAACCATTCATCATTTACCTTTGTTTATCCCCTTGAGCCTTTCACTTTCATTTTTATTTTATTATACAAATGCTATGTTTATATCCTCTATCAATTTCTTTCTAGCACTATGATTTATAAAAAAAATGTTATTGTATATGTGAAAAGAGAAGTGCCATGTGAATAGTAAAAAAACACAAAGAAAGAAAGAAAGAAAAGAAAATAAAAAGAGAAATAAAAAAAGAAGAAGAAGAAACAAATAAGGCACTATGGGAAAATATGTTAATTTAGTTTAGTTGTGTAGTGTTAAGTGATCTATCAATTTATTTGGTGCAAGCATAGTGCTTTATTACATTTTTCATTCCATTTAGCCTTTTCAACATTAAAACCTTAAGAAGTGCCCTTGATTATGGATTCATGGCAAAACTAGTGGTAGAGCTAGTAGAACCTTTACAAGCCTATGGTAGATGCTAGAATAGGAGAATTGAATGAAATTCCCTATGATTTGAGAGATGAGAGGAACACTTATTCCCTTGAGAGCTCTATCATGTCTATCTTCCTTAGTTTTGTTGTGTTCAATTTGATTTCTTTCAATTAAAAATTTCCATGAGCTTTAATTGATTAGGAATTATGGTTATTCAATCTTTATGTAATTGCATTCTTGAATACCTTGATGATTACAACATTAGGCATGTGTTTGAAAACTTTGGTTTTACTTTGCCTAGGAGTGCAAAAGGCTAAGTGTGGGGGAATTGACAAATCCCTATTTTATTATATATTTTCATATTTTATTTGGGGATTTTATCATGATAATTGAGCTTAAAATGTCTCTTTTGTGATTAATTGTGATTAAATGTGTTTAAATGAAATTAATGTTGAAAGAAGACAAAAATGTCATATATTTTATGGTTTACCTTAATTGATTAATTTTTGGAATATAAGGTATTACATTTGAGTTTGTTTTAATTGTAGATCAATTTGGGAAGAATTGCAGAAAGGAGCCCAAGATTTTTGGAAATTACAAGAAATGAAGGAAGGATTCAGAGAAAAGTTCAGAAAAGGACCCCAAAAGTTCGTGCAAATCATATCTGGACCCATAAAAGTTTTCACTTATTGGTTTAGTCCCTCCTGAAAGATTTCAATTCTTCTATTTTAGTCCCTTGGTCAAAACACACATTTTGACCAAAGGATCTGATGGCCAATGGGGACATGACTGATCTTCTTTGTTAAAGAAAAAAAGAAAGCGGTAGATAAGGATTTGGGGGAGAGAGTTGGGAATAGAGAATTAGTCAGAGAGCTGGATTGCAATCAGACAAGAAGAGTGAGCGGCAACCTTCAACATTTCATCATTTCCTCTCATCAACTTCCTCTCCATTCTATCCACCACCTCATTATCGTAGTCTACCATCATCTCACTATTAGTGCAAGTGTTTCACCCAAGAGGGGGTGAATTGGGTGATACCAAAAGTTTTGTCGAGTATAAGAAAATTGACAGAGAATTAAAAGTAGTTGAGAGCAAGAAGAAATATCACCGAAGTGTACACTGGGAGTTATACTAGTTTGGTCACAACTACTTTGACCTACATCCAGTCCTCAGAGCGTCTCTGAGAGTTTTACTATATTCTCCAAGATTCAGTGGGTTCTTTGCACCACAGTACACAGCAAGTTACTTCACCTGGACACTTGCTCCCCCTTACATATTGTAATCAAATCGCCAACTCAAGCTTCCACAACCTTAAGTTGTCTCAATAAAAAATATTGAGTTTGTAATTAAAAACTCTCTCACAGAGTAAATGAATAATCACTGAAGTACAATGAATGAGTATAAGAAAATAGAGCACAAAGAGTATATTGATCGATATGTGATTGCTTGTTCTCAGTTGTTGTACTCCGCTCTTTGAATGCTCTATATATATAGATGATTTGTAGTGTCCATTGGAAGCAATTCAAACAAGTTCGTTAGAGTCGCGCAGCAACGGTTGACCATTCTTCTAATTTGAAAACTATCAGTTTGTGGTAGGTAGTGGTAGGTGAGCGTTCAAACGTTTTATTTGACTTTTCACTTATGTCATGATTTCTTCATCATTTCTTTGTAAACATACTTAGAATACTAGTGCAATGAAGAGTTAATCATATAAATAACAAATCAATAAACATTTGATTAAAAACATGATTTCTGGAATGCCTTACTCGAGTGATCATGCTTATTACTCGAGTAGTCCCTCAAGTAAACCTATCAAAAACATGGCAGAGAGTAATTCAACTTTTTTCATAAAATATTACTCGGGTAAGACATGGAGTAAGATACATCACAAACCTTAGAAATACCAGATTACTTGAGTGGTTACTCGAGTGAGCCCTTGAGTAAATTTCAAATAAGTTTGCAGATTACTCGATTACTCCCTCGAGTAATAGCATCAAATTCTTGGCCTAGAGTACCTGTTCTTTACTTACCTGATTACTCAAGTGAAGCCTCAAGTAATGCTTTAAATAACTCTGCAGATTACTCGAGTGCTCCCTCGAGTAATGCCTTTTTCTCACATGGTTACTCGAGTGGCTACTCGAGTAAATTTTTTCATTTCTTGGCTGAGAGCTACTGGAAGATATTTACCCTGGTTACTCAAGTGGCTACTCGAGTAATGGTTCATATAACTTTGCAGATTATTCGAGTGGCCCCTCGAGTAACTTCTTACAAATTTTGGCAGTGCCTCTCTAAAACATTTTCTCCAACATTACTCGAGTGCTCACTCGAGTAACAGTGTTCCTTACTTGAGTGCTTACTCGAGTAAACCTTTAAAGAATCTGCCAGTGATGTTCTTCCTTTGCTCTGTCTCTCATATCTTCTTCATTACTCCAGTACTTACTTCAAGTAAAGCTTTTGTCTACCATCTAGTTACTTTGTTTAAATTGTTTTCTTTGTTATCAAATCCTTTTATATTATTGATCCAATCTTTGTTATCATCAAAACACATGGGATCTAACATTCTCCCTATTTTTGATGATGACAAAACTTGGTGATTTTGAACAAAGTTTTAGAAATTGAGTTCTCAATCAAATGCTTCTTGAAAACTTTTCATATGAAATCTTTTGTTTAATTTAACTTGAAAACTCTTTTGAAATAGTTTAGTAAAGATCTTTTTCAAATGATCTTGAAAAAGAATTGAGTTTTTATTTACTTGTTCACCTTGCATACATATTCAAAAATTCATTAGTCCCACAATGTAATATAACTTGAATTAGAAATTGCAGTATGAGTTCATTACATGACAAAAGACTACAAAAGCTCCCTAAAGCCCTGTACACCCATATCCCCAATACATTAACTCAACCATTGATCACAAAATCACTTAGGCTCTTCTCCCCCTTTTTTTCGTCATCACAAAGGTGGAGTCAATCATAAGGAGGAGTGGATGGCTTGGCTACAGAGATAGGAGTAACTGGAAATACCAATGATTCATATGAGCTATCTGAACTGGAAGAATATGAAGATGATGGTTCAGGTTCAGGAAGGTTTACTAGAGGTGTTTAAAGATCCTCTGGGGTGTTCACTGGAGGTGATAGGTAAGGAATCAGAGAAGTAATTTCTACTTCCTCTATATGAATAGGTGAAGACACAAGCACCTCCTTAGTATGTGCAAGTGAGGCAATGGGAGTAGGTATACTCATAGGTTGAACTGTCTGAGCTGGATCATCAGTAGTGATGTGGATTGGCTTGAATGTGTCAGGGTCAGGCATAGAGAATAGAAGATTACTAGGTTCAAGCTCAGAGGGTCTATGCTTAGTAGATATAGGATCAGGTGGACTAGGCTTGGAAGGTTTAGGTTCACAGATTGGTACTGGCTCAGGAGTAACAGCAGGACCAGGAATAGGGGAGCCAGATGCCATAGTATCAAGTTTGGCAACTATTGATCTCAAAAACTCACCCTGGTTACATTGTTCTGCTAACTCTGCATTTGTATTGGCAATGTCAATATGGAAACCCTTCAGAATGTTCTCCATGAATGTTTTCATTGCGGCACCAAAGAAAGAAAGAGAGGATGTGTTGGCTGGAGCAGAAGATTTTGTGTCAGCCATTCGACTAGTTGTAGTTTCAGTCTTCTTCTTCTTGTTTGGACTTGCTTCTAGAGGAGTCTTTAGAGGAAAATTAATGTTCAACTTCCCAATTTGATTTCTCCCAACTGGTGTTATCCTCTCAATTGGCTCCTTACTCTTCAAGTACCAAACCTTATTCTTCTTGAGAAACAAAGAAATAAGTTGAGGGTAAGGCATTAGAGTAGTAGGTTTTCCTGCATACCTATATCTCTTTATCTCAGCAAAGATATATTCTCCCAAGAACTTTTGTTCTTTGAGAATCAATGAGGTAAATTTTTTGAAATCCCTCTCAATGAAATGTGTGTAGTTGTTGGATTTGTTCATTATGGCTCTAGAATAGATATACCATAGGACTCGATGAAAATCACTCATATCACTTGGATTAAAATTTAGAGGACCAACTATCTCACCAGGTCTTAGAATAGAGAATATCTGGTTTGAGTCAAGATTAGGGTAATCATCATCAGGAGGGTCCTCTATTCCTAACCAGGTATTGATTTTGGAGGGTGAGGTTAGGATTTCTTTACCTCTAACCTTAGTAATCATTTCCTCTTCTAAGGCATTTCAGAGAGGGTCATTTACAGGCTCAGGATTACAGTAAAAATGCCTCCCAACTTTGGTGCAAAATGGGAGTTTAATATACAGCCAGTGCATATAGGAATCAAGATAGGGACTTAGTTCAAATTTCAATACCTCTTGAAGAACCTTATAGTCAATATAGTATATCTTGCACACATTTCTTCTTACAAAGTACTCAGGTACTTCTAAGATTCCTCAAGTTTGCTCACATTGAATCCCTGAGGAGGGAATGTGATTTCTTCATCCCTTTCTTCTGGTTGCTTTGAAGATTGCCCTTTCTTTGCTCCCTTAGAATGAAAAGCTTCTTCAAGCATGCCTACCATGACTTTGGTAATCTTCTCATTAATCTTGGGCTTTTTCAAAGGTTTTGGAGAAAATGTAGGAGTGTCAGATGAATCAGAAGAAGGAGGAGAAGGTTCTTTTGTTCCCTTGCCTCTTCTAGGAGGTGAACTTTTCTTAGTTTGAGCTCTTGTGGCCACTGGTTCCTTAATGACAACCCCTTTCATCTTAGGCTTAGGTTGTGGCACAGACATTGCTTTTGGTTTAGGAAATATTTTTCTTTTCTTGGTAGCAGGAGAGGAAAGTGAATCAGAGGATTGATATGGTTCAGAGGATTGATATGGTTCAGAGGACTCAGAAGGAGTGCTAAGATTGGGAGTTTTAGTCCTTACCATTTTGATTTGTGAGATACAAAGATTTCTGGAAAATAAAGGCCGTGAGTCGCGAGATTAGGCCAGAAGATTCAGTGTAATCTGAGAGGTTTTTATAAGCAAAAATCAATAGGTTTTGACCGTTATAAGAAGAGAAAATGATTGTGAAAAGTTTTGTAAGAGCACTAGGAGAATCACTAGCTTGAGGCGATTTTGTGAGAAATGACTGAGTAATGACTGAAATAGACCTAGGGCCCGATATCACTCGAGGTCTTACTGAGTTATCATCAGCTTCACTCGAGTAATCATACCAAAAATTTCAAAATACAGTGAATTCAAGTACATACCTGGCATAAATAATATTGTAATTACCCATATATATTCCTTCGATCACTTGATGGCTCGTTAAGACAAATTTGAGCTGAAACTCAGCAAATTTGTGATCTGCACCTAGGTTCACTCTAGGCCTTACTTAAGTAATGTGTGAAGTTTACTCGAGGCCTCCCCAGGTAATCAGTCCCTGCACATTATGACCGTTTATTTCCTACTGTTACGCCATTTCTTTTGAATTTATTTTGAATCAATGCTCCACTGTCATAATTTTTAGGTCATTACTCAAGTGGCTACTCGACTAATCCATTTAATTACTTCAAGGTGTCACTCCAATAATGCTAGGTACTTGAAGTTATCCCTCTATTAATGTTGTCCTCTGTTAACCTCTGCTTTTCATACTCCAAAACAGAATATCATGATCTTGCAAAACAAATTGCTAGAGATTCCGATGCTTAAGTTAGTAATCATCAAAACATCAATAAATAACATTATCTAACATTTTGTAAACACTAACTAACTTACAATTCATTGGGATTTACCATTCCTAATTCTCCTATAATATATAAAAATTGATCTTTTGCAAGAGGTTTTGTGAAGATATCAGCTAGTTAGTTGAAGATGAGTTGGAATGAATATGACTTTGACATCTTTCTTTTGGACATAATCTCTGATGAAGTGATGTCTAACATCAATATGCTTGGTTCTGGAATGTTGAACAGGATTCTTTGCCAAGCTTATCATGCTAGTATTGTCACAGTATATTGGTATCTCCTTCAAATAAATACCAAGATCCTGGAGTTATTGCTTTAGCCATATTACTTGTGCTTAGCGACTTGATGCTGCAACATACTTAGCTTCTGTTGACCAAAGAGACACTGTATTTTGTTTCTTGCTAAACCATGACACAAGTGAGCCTCCAAGAAACTGACTTTATCCGCTGGTACTCTTTCTATCTATCTTGTATCCTCCATGATCAGAGTCTGAGTATGCAACTAGATATTCACTTCTTCCTTTGGGATACCAGAGACCTAATTTTGCCATGTCAGCAAGATATCGGAAGATACGTTTGACAGTTTCAGCATGTGATTCTTTTGGTGCTGATTGATATCTTGCACATATACCCATACTAAATTGAATGTTAGGCCGGCTTGCAGTGAGATAGAGTAATGATCTAATCATTCCTCTATATTTTGTGATGTTGTAATCTTTTCCCTTGATATCATCATCAAGCATCATAGTTGAGCTCATAAGAGTGTCCATTCCATTTGCTTCATGTAACCCCCTCCGTAATTATATCCGAAATACACGATTAAAATGAAATAGAAACCAATAATAATAAAAAATCATTTAAAATCCCATCCTTGAGAAAGGGTTTTGAAAAACACCTTTTAAAATCTAATTAACTTGGTCTCATATTCACATTTCGAATACAATTACTATGCGAAGATAAATCACATTCATATAAATATCAGAGTGCACAACATAATCGTCCCGGCAATCCCGGGTACATACCTTTGCTAAAGATACACAGGGCACAATTGCCCATTACAATTCTTCAAATAGGGATTACACAATCTCATCTCAAATTCATAACCATATATTCAACCGAGTTATATACAGTCTTCACAACTCATTGGTAACTAACTACCAACTCTCATCTCGAAGGAGTCCTAGTCGCTCCCTCCACGAGCCACTTGCCCTGTCTAAATTGTTTGTAGGGAAGGGTGAGATTCAAGAGAATCTCAGTAGGGAAACATTATCAATATGCAGGCAAGATAAGTGTTTAATGCATGACAGGCTTGCATCACATAATTCATGCACACATACAATGACAAATCTATAAGCTCAATGCTTCGAACTATACACATATGGCCATAGCATATATTGAAACATAGCTTCAAATCATTCATACATGTTCCACATAATCAAGCAAAGCAATAACATGCATCAACACAATAATACAGTGATCAGGGCATGCAGGAGAGATAAGTTCCCTACCTCCAGTCTTTTCTCCTCGATTTACGTGCCAACAACTCGGGGCTTCACGTTCGATCCTACAATGTCAAATGTACTATTTAGATACTTCCATAGTGTTTTTGGGGGTTATATGAAGCTATATGGAAAAATTACTAAAATAACCCTGGGGACCCCGCCCGGCCCCGCTGTACCCGGTTCGGCTGTACTTTTCTTGAAATTTTGACATGGGCTATTCTGACATATTTTTGCCCAAGGAATCCATTTCCGAACTCAGAATTATCAAATTCAATGTCAATTTACAAATTTACCCTTGGCAGCCCCACTTTAAGGGTTTTAGGGGCGTTTTCGTAATTATGCTTTTTCGGCCTTTTCCGAAAAAGTGACCAACTGTAACCCCACCTAATTTTTGATCCTGAACTCAATGAAACCATAAAATCATTGAAAATCCAACTCTAAGACCCATTTATAGCCATAACTGAAATATACAAGTACTCTGGGGAAAATTGGGGTTTTTCGGTTTCGGCTCCGTAAACGTGTTTCTTTCTACTCCTAACCACTTTATTAACCATTACATTGGGTTAGAACTACCATTTAGTATCAATTTGAGCTGCATAACACCTAGGCCAACCCGTTTTCCAAATTTAAAAACAAAGACAATCCGGTGAAATTTCACCGATTAAATCAACTACAACAACCAGAACAATCAAAGATTGGAATTTCGGAGGTTACCTTAAGCTCCTTCTGGCTTATCCTTCTTATGGCTGAACCCTAGTCTCTTTAAACAATGAAATTCCTTGCTTCAAGACCTTAATTCACATAGAGGAATAACTTAAGAGAAGGATTATACACGTTAGGTACGAATTCACCGAAGAAATCGACCTATCTTGTGAGATTTCTCCTCTCTTTCTCTCTCTAAAAGCTCTCAAACTTTCTCTCTCTCTTGGCTTCTGGTTCAGCACGAAAATGAGAGCTGAAGATGATGAGAAAATGTTTCAATTTCCATGCTGATGTCATCTTTTATTTTGATAATGTCATAATTCCCATTTTCAGATTTTCTGGCAGATTTTGAAAAATCATAACTAATTCTAGAAAACTCAAAATGAGGTGATTCCAAAGCCAAATGAAATATATTTAAGTCCTATTCATAGGAAAAATATTTTCCATTACTAAAAATCACCACACAATTCCAGAATTACATAAAACTTATCACTGCCCCAAAACAGAGTTCAGTTTCCATCCCAAACTTTAGATAGTCATATCTCCTAGTTCAAAAAATGAAATGGCACAAATTATGTGTCCATTTTGAAGCTTGAGATGTGAAATATAAGACTGGAAAGTTTCAGAGTTTTTAGATACCATTGGGTCATTCAAAACGTTCACACAAAATGACTGCCCAGAATAGAGTTTCACTTGACAAAATTTCAGATTTTGCATCTTTGCTTTTATTGGTTCCATTTTCATACCAAATATCATTCCCACATAAATTTTCACAAGGAATCTATTGAAAACACCAAATCAATCAAATTCACATCACATTGACATGTTTTCACAACAATCTCAACATGTCAACACAATTCATATTCAATTCTTCCCTCTATTCTAAGTCAATTTGGATGTTAATCCACAATTGAACTCAAATACAGGGTTTCGGCGCTGCTCACAACACACACGAATCACATTCGAGTGCCAAATCACATCATATTCTCAAAAAGGGTTATTTATCACTAACCACACCCACTTTTGAAGTCATTAACCCTTAATCACAATTTGGGATCTTGCTAAAATGGGGCTTAGCAGTCCACTTCTCTCAGGCTTATTCTCTAACCTTGAGTCTCAAAATTCGGGGTATTACACTTCATCCAATCCATACTTCTTCAATAGCTCTTTCAGATACTTCGTTTGAGATATGAAAATTCCATTTTTTTCTTTGTTTGATTTGCAAACCAAGAAAGAAATTCAATTCTCCCATCATTGATATCTCAAACTCCCCCTGCATTATCTCAGAAAATTCTTTGCACATGGTTTCTTTAGTAGCACCAAAAACTATATCATCAACATATATTCGCACAATTAAGATATCATCATGTTTTCATTTTGTAAAAAGTGTTGTATCAACTTTTCCTCTTACAAAACCTTGATCAATAAGAAATTTACTGAGCCTTTTGTACCATGCTCTAAGAGCTTGTTTTAAATCGTATAAAGCCTTTTTAAGTTTGAAAACATGGTCAGGTTTGGTTACATCTTCAAAACCTGGAGGTTGATCTACATATACTTCTTCTATGATGTAGCCATTTAGAAATGCACTCTTTACATCCATTTGATATAGTTTGAATCCTTTGATGCATACAAAGGCTAAGAGTACTCGTATAGCATCTAATCTAGCCACTGGAGCATACATTTCCTCATAATCAATTCCTTCTTCCTGATTATAGCCTTTGGCCACTAATCTTGCCTTGTTTCTGACAATGATTGCTGATTCATCAAGTTTGTTCTTGAATACCCATTTAGCGCCAATGATTGGATAATCCTTAGGTCGGGGTACCAATTCCCAAACTTGATTTCTTTCAAATTGGTTTAGTTCTCCTTGCATTGCTATAACCCAATCATTGTCTAATAGGGCTTCGTCAATGTTAGAAGGTTCAATCTCAGAAATAAAAGCAAAGAAACTAACTTCATTGAAGATTCTATTTCTAGTTTTGACTCCTTTATTCACATCTCCTATGATTTGATCTAGGGGATGACTTTTATTGAATTTCCAAGCTTTAGGCTATCATAATGACTTATCTTCTTCCTTGGTTTCATCAACATCTGTAACAAGAGATTTAGAAATAGATTGACCATTTTCTTGATTTAAAACAACCTCTTGCTCATCATCAATGGTTTTGTCAGAGGATTCAAATTCATCAAATACAACATGAATTGATTCTTCAACAACACTTGTTATTTTATTGAAAATTCTGTATGCTTTACTTCAGTTAGAGTAGTCTAGGAAAATTCCTTCATCTATTTTAGAATCAAATTTTCCTAAGTTATCTTTACCATTATTATGAATGAAACACCTATAACCGAAGATGTGTAAATGAGCAAGGTTTGGTTTCCTTCCTTTGTATAGCTTGTATGGCGTCTTTTCAAGTTTTGTTCTAATGTAGGCTTTATTTGAAATATAGCATGCTGTACTCATTGCATTAGCCCAGAAAACTTGAGACATGTTTTTTCCATTCAACATTGCTCTAGCCATTTCACTAAGCACTCTATTCTTACGTTCCACAACTCCATTTTGTTGAGGTGTCCTTAGAGCAGAGAAATTGTAATCAATGCCATTAGTATCACAATATTCTTCAAAGGCTTGATTTTCAAACTCTCCATCATGATCTATCCTGATACCGGTAATGGACATACCTTTCTCATTTTGCACTTTCTTGGCAAAAATAATGAATTTTACAAAAGTTTCATCCTTTGAAGATAGAAAAATAGTCCATATAAATCTAGAGAAATCATCAACAATGACCAATGAATATAAGTTGCCACCAACGCTTTTAACTCTTACTGGACTAACTAAATCCATATGTATCAACTGAAGTAGTTGATTTGTTGTAATTTCATTTTTTAATTTGAAAGATGATTTAGTTTGTTTACCCTTTTGACATACGTCACAAATCAAATCATTGTTAAAACTTACTTTGGGTAATCCAAGAACTAAATCCTTTTTGAGTAATTTGCCTAGTTGGTGCATGTTGACATGAGCTAGTCTCTTATGCCATAACCAACTTTCATTAGCATTACGCAGAAAACAATTTTCAGAGTCATTTCTATTGATATCAAGAGTATAACAGTTACCTTTCCTTTTTGCTCTGAGTTTTTCCTTGATATTTTTCTTATCAATTTGTAAATCTTTCTTGTTGATAATTAGACATTCTTCTGAATCAAATACTACTCAATTGTCTTTATCTGTACTTTGACTCATGCTTAGCAAATTATGACATAAGCCTTCAACGTAATATACATCTTTGACTTGTATTCCTTTGTCCTTTTTTATTTCACCAATTCCTGCTATCTTTCCGGATTGATTTCCTCCAAATTTTACCTTTCCACCTTCCTCAGGTTGCAATGTGGTAAAATTTTTGAAATCAGCGATCATATGTCTAGATCATCCATTGTCTATACACTATTTGTTGTTTTTGGATGCTTTAAGATATATCTGCAATCAAATATGATTAGGTCTTGGGTACCCACATCTTTTTGGGTCCTTTTGGGTTATTACAGATGACTTTCTGAACATACGAATCTTTAGGTACCCATTTACATATTCCTATCTTTCCTTTTTTCTTATGAATGCATGATAATGTATAATGACCTTTTCTATTACAATAATTACAATATGCAAAAGGATTTGATATATGTACAGAATGATGAAAATAATTTAAATATGACTTACCTCATGTAATCCCCTGCCATGATAACCGTAATTAAGATTTGAAAATGCGTAATCTAAATGAATTAGAGACCGACGGATAAGTTTTTCTTAAATTTCTTTTCTAAAATTCATTCAACATGGTCTCAGATTCATCTTCCGAATCTGATTACTCTATGCAATTCAATAGCGTTCATACATATTAGATTGCATAGCCAAATTCCTGGCAACTCCTGGGTTTCATACATGTATAAACTAAGGGTTATAAGTTCCAACTAGGGGATTACATGACCAACATCAACATAATATCTACATTTCAAAAATAAACAGTAACCTCAAGTCCAAAATAGATAACCAAAAACCTAACAACACATCCCTACAAGATCCTAGCTGCTCTTGGTGGTTCTTTTCTCCTTGGAGCCACTTGCCCTGTCTGAAATGTTAGTCAATGGAAAGAATAAGATTCAAAAGAATCTCAGTAGTAACAAATCACTCATACCACATGTAATCACAAAGCATGCAAGAAAATCATCAAGCAGCATCACAGCATAAAGCACAGCACACAGGCTGCCACATATGCACATAATCACATAATCCCATCCCCCGTATTCCATCGCCCCGAAGGCATGGTCCTCCCACCGTCAACACCGATGGGCCGCGGGTGAAGGTTTCACAAATAGCATTTCGGCTTTCACCTATAGCCTTACGGTTTTCAAATAGTCTCATCCCCCGTATTCCATCGCCCTGAAGGTATGATCCTCCCACCGTCAACACCGATGGGCCGCAGGTGATAGACTCACAAACAATGATCAAACAAACATACCATGTATCACATATAGTATAAGGGAAAAGAGTCACTATCTCGTTCTTTCCTGACTGGCGCCGGCACAGGCTGCTCGCGATTAGGGCAAATATTGAATCCTACAATTCCAAATGCATCATTTAGACACTTCTATAGTGTTTCTAGGGGTTATATGAGTCTATAATGAAAATTTACAAAAATGCCCTCGGGGACTGGCCCGGGCCTGCTGTACCCGGTCCGGTTACATCTTTCCTGAAATTCTACCCGGGGCTATTCTAGCATATTTCCACCCAAGGAATCCATTTCTGGACTCGGAATTAGCAAATTCAATGTTAAATTACAAATTTACCCTTGGCAGCCCCACTTTAAGGGTTTTAGGGGCGTTTTCGTAATTATGCTTTTTCGGCCTTTTCCGAAAAAGTGACCAACTATAACCCCACCTAATTTTCACTCCTGAACTCAATGGAACCATCAAATCATTGAAAATCCAACTCTAAGACCCATTTCTAGAGCTGGATGAAATTTATAAGTTCTCTGGGAAAAATCGGGGTTTTACGATTTCGGCTCCGTAAACGCGTTCCTTTCTACTTCTAACCACTTAATTAACTATTACATTAGGTTATAACTACCATTTGAACCAAAATTGGGCAGCATAACCCTTAGGCAACTCAATTCCAAAAATTTAAAACCAACGGCAATCCAGCGAAATTTCATCGATTAAATTGCCCACAGCAGCCAGAATAGTTAATATACGAAGGTTTGGAAGTTATCTCAAGCTCTCACAAGTTTTTCCCAAATATGGCTGAAAACCCTAGGTGTTCCACAACAGATTTTGAGCTTCCAAACCTTAAAGAACAAAGAGGAGTAGCTTAAGGTCGGAGTTATACGCGTTAGGAGCTAAATCGTCGGAGAAATCGGCTTACCTTGTGAGATTTCTTCTCCTTTCTCTCCCTAAAATTCTGAACGTTCTCTCTCACTTTCAGCTGCTGTTTTGTGCATGAAATGCTGAATGAAGAAGATGAGAATGATATATTATAATATCATATATCATTTTAATGATTTATGGAATTTTCCAACAATTCCAAAACTAATTTTTATTACATAACTTCCTACATTCATGTAACCATGCCATCATGTCCAATCAATATTTCCTTATTTATGCCACATGTAGGAGACACCTAGGGGTCCCTCCCTAAGGTCTCAATTGGCTTCACAACTTATTTCGGTTACGTATACACGTAAAGTCTCAATTTTGGTCAAAATTGCATTTTTTCTCAAATTTTCCATAAATTCATATTAAATTGACCAAAATATTCTAAATATATTTTTAATTTTATTTTCCTCAATTAATTTAAATTATCTTCAATTAATCTGAAAAATAATTAATTTTGTGATAATTTGGCAAAATTACGATTTTGCCATTACCTTTTTAATCCAAGTTCTTCTCTTATTTTTCTTTGGCCAATTTCTATCTATTTTTGGACCAAATATTTTCTCTAATATTTCTTCATTTTTGGACCTTAATATTAGGCTTTTTAAATCACCCAAATTAATTCCATATTCATTTTTGCCCAATTTCCCGTGAAATTGAACATTTATAAAATTCAGAAATTCCAAATTCATGAATATTCACCATTTTATTGAGTTTCCCCAAATAATTACAATATATTTGGTGAATATAAAATTTAGGGTGTTACACCTCCTGCTTTCTTTCTTCCTTTCCTTCTATATGATTTTGAATCATATCCAAGACCAGATCGATCATTTACAAAATGTTGAGCTTTTAAAATCACATTTAGCATCTCACTTCTTTTAGTGAATTTTTCAAGAGTTTTCATGAGATCAACGTTTATATTTTTCAAAGAAGAACAATTTTTACAATCTTTCTCTAAATTCTCTTTGAGTTCTATTTCAAGAACTTTGTTTTTCTTTTTAAAGACAACTAGTTCTTTAACTACTTTGATGAATTTAGAATGTAAAGCATTATATTCGAAAAGTAATTCATCATAGGTAGGATCAGAATCATTTACCTCTTCTTCTGTTTCTTCTTGAGCAACTAGACAGATATTGTCTACTTCATCTTCATCGCTATCTTTATCAGAAGAACTATCTCCCCATATGGCATATACAAAGGCTTTCTTCTTGTTGTAGAACTTACCTTTTCTCTTTTCTTTATTCTTCTGAGCCAGTTCTTGACATTCTGATTTGATATGTCTTGGCTTTCCACATTCATAGCGGATGATGTGTTCTTTACTGCTTGTTGCTCCTTTATAAAAATTCTTGAATCCTTGACCTTTCTTGTAAAACTTTTTGAATTATTTTATTATTAGGCCTATTTTGTCATCATCAAGATCTTTTTCTTCATCTTGATCTTTTTCTTTTGCTTTTAGTGCTAGACCTCTCTTCTTCTTGTCACCAATATCATCAAGTTCTCGTTTAAACTTTAATTTACTTTCATATTCAGAAAAACTTCCAAATAGAGAAGCAACTGATCATATTGATTCACCTTTTGCTTATTCTATTACATTGACTTTGGCCTCCCATCCTTTAGAGAGTATATTAAGAATCTTTCTCACTTAGGTATATTGATCATAGAATTTTCCAAGTGCTGCAAGTTGATTAACAAGATGAGTATATCTAAGTTCGAATTCAGCTATTGACTCACCTAATTTCATTCGAAGTAAATCGAATTCAGTAACCAGAGTGTTGATCTGGTTTTCTTTCATTCCTGAAGTTCCTTCATGAGCTATTTCCAAAACTTCCCACATTTCCTTAGCCGTTGGAAGTGTGTAGATTCTGAAGTACTTGTTTTGACTCAAGCACTTTGGATCATCAGAATTGCCTTACTATTAAGAGTGATGAGTTTCTTGTCATTTTTATCATATTCCACTGATGTCTTATGAATTTTCTGGGAATCTACAATTTTTACAGGTTGATAGTTTCCACTTTCAATTACATCCCATAGCCCATATTTCGTAGCCATTACGAAGACTCTGAACTTTGGTTTCTAGAATAAGAAGTGTTCACCATTGAAACCCGGAGGTCTTGTGATAGAAGCTCCGTAGAGAAGAATTCCTTCACCCATGCTTGCCATTGAATCCTTCTTAGGTTGTTATACCATAAAAAGAAGACCTACGCTCTGATACCAAATGTTAGTGCAAGCATTTCACCCAAGAGGGGGGAATTGGGTGATACCAAAAGTTTTGTCGCGTATAAGAAAATAGACAGAGAATTAAAAGCAAGCAAGAAGAAATATCACCGAAGTGTACACCAGGAGTTATACTGGTTCGGTCACAACCACTTTGACCTACGTGCAGTCCTCAGAGCGTCTCTGAGAGTTTTACTATATTCTCCAAGATTCAGTGGGTTCTTGGCACCACAGTACACAGTAAGTTCCTTCACCTGGACACTTACTTCCCCTTACATGTTATAATCAAATCTCCAACTCAAGGTTCCATACCTTAAGTTGTCTTAATAACAAATATTGAGTTTGTAATTAAAAACTCTCTCATAGAGTAAATGAATAATCACTGAAGTACAATGAATGAGTATCAACAAACAGAGCACAAAGAGTATATTGATCGATGTGTGATTGCTTGTTCTCAGTTGTTGTACTCCGCTCTTTGAATGCTCCATATATATATGATTTGTAGTATTTGTTGCAAGCAATTCAAACATGTCTGTTAGAGTCACGTAGCAACGGTTGACCATTCTTCTAATTTGAAAACTATCCGTTTGTGGTAGGTAGCGATAGGTGAGCGTTCGGACGTTTTATTTGACTTTTCACTTATGTCATGATTTCTTCATCGTTTCTCTGTAAACATACTTAGAATACTAGTGCAATGAAGAGTTAATCATATAGATAACAAATCAATAAACATTAGATTAAAAACATGATTTCTAGATTGCCTTGCTCGAGTGATCATGCTTATTACTCAAGTAGTCCCTCGAGTAAACCTATCAAAAACATGACAGAGAGTAATTCAACTTTTTTCATAAAATATTACTCGGGTAAGACATGGAGTAAGATACATCACAAACCTTAGAAATACCAGATTACTTGAGTGGTTACTCAAGTGAGCCCTCAAGTAAATTTCAAATAAGTTTGCAGATTACTCGATTACTCCCTCGAGTAATAGCATCAAATTCTTGGCCTAGAGTACCTGTTCTTTACTTACTTGATTACTCAAGTGAAGCCTCAAGTAATGCTTTAAATAACTTTGCAGATTACTCGAGTGCTCCCTCGAGTAATGCCTTTTTCTCACCTGGTTACTCAAGTAAATTGTTTCATTTCTTGGCCGAGAGCTACTGGAAGATATTTTGCTCTAGTTACTCGAGTGGCTACTTGAGTAATGCCTTATGCTAATGTTATGACTCGAGTGGCTACTGGAGTAATGGTTCATATAACTTTGCAAATTATTCAAGTGGCCCCTCGAGTAACTTCTTCCAAATTTTGGCAGTGCCTCTCTAAAACATTTTCTCCAACATTAGTCGAGTGCTCACTCGAGTAACAGTGTTCCTTACTCGAGTGCTCACTCGAGTAAACCTTTAAAGAATCTGCCAGTGATGTTCTTCCTTTGCTCTGTCTCTCATATCTTCTTCATTACTCCAGTACTTCAAGTAAAGCTTTTGTCTGCCATCTAGTTACTTTGTTCAAATTGTTTTCTTTGTTATCAAATCCTTTTATATTATTGATCCAATCTTTGTTATCATCAAAACACATGGGATCTAACACTCACTACCTTCATTGTTCATCATATCATCGATAGAGAGAAATTACAGAGCAAGGGAGTTAGTCGCAAGCTGGGATACTCCCCATCTCTGCCCTTATCATGCTCTACCACTGTCACTCACCATCATCTCCGGTTTCCTCCCACTTTCAACCATCGTCCTCGTATGATCTTCCATTATATCCAACAATCTTCATCATCCACAACCAAGAATCAGAGCCCCCAGATCAGAGCTACAATCTTTAGAATAGAGCTTCGGGAGCTATGCAAGTGAGAGATGAAGAGGCCCTTTGATTTACCTTCACCATCTACCACCTTCATTACCTCCACCTCGATTTTTTCTATATTTTTCAACCCATACATTATTGTCGCATGCTTTGTTCATTTTCTACCATCACCAACCAGTATTTAATTCTTTACTATTAACCTGTTATTTAATTGGTGATTTAATGGCTAGGTGCTTCATTCATATGGTGACTGTGTTGTCTTTTGTGGCTGGTTCTGTAGGTATTAGTGGCTAAATTCTTAGTCCCTTATAGGAAGAGGTAATGGCATGAGCTTGAAGCTTCAATAGGCGAGTTTTTTCTCTTCCATTTCTCTAATTTTACACTATAATTGTAATTCCTACGTCTTATGATGAATTTTATAATGTTAAATTGATTTATTTTGTTGTATTTAGAGAATTGGATGTGTCTTAAACCTTTGTAGACACTTGATATTGTGTTTAACTAGCTTAATTATCATTTCTATGTGTTGGTTAGTCATTGAATTGATGATTTTGTGAACATTTTATGCTAATTTCAATGTGTCTTGGTTAGTGGATTAACGGTGTCTTGTGTTTTCACTAGTTAATTGAATGTGAATTTATTTATTGTATTTAGCATTGGGTTTTAGCATCATTAATCTTAATCTTTCATATGGGTGACCATTATTAAATTAAGATTAATGAGAAAATCAAGTGGTAATGCGAGGTGACTTGGTTATTAGATCAAAAGCTAAACATGATTTTTTAAGTTCATTTAATTGTTGGAGTGCTTAATCAACATAATTTATAGAGATTAATATGCAAGGTGGCTTGGTGTTAATCAATCTAAGTTAGATTTAGTCTAAGCGGTGCCCGTTAGAGTTATTTTAGAGCTAGCATGATTAAATTTCCCATAATCATTTTAAGTAAGGAGTGCTTTCGCCATTGCTATAAGGGATTGCCTATTGATCTTCTTGTTTCTTTCATTTCATTAATTACATCATCATTGTGTTTTATTTTGTAAAGAAAAATCCTAAAAAGAATTAGCATAAAATAAGTAAATTTTAAATTGCATAAAGTAGTCTCAAAAGATCAAATTTTCCCTTTTTTATTATTCCATGTCAATCATTACACTTAGTTTTTAGGCAATTAATAAAAGTCTCTTCAAGAGACGATCCATGATTGCATCATATATTGCAATCCTTGGTTTAATTTTGAGGAGGTTACCAAGGCACAAAAGCAACCACACGCCTTCTTCAGTTTGATCAACCAGATTCGGCCCATACAATCTCCTTTCAAACAACTCTGTCCAGTACAAAGTTGATTGGTACTTTCTCCGATATAACGCTTCATACTGAGCCATCTAAATGCTCACATGATAGCTATTGTTGTACAAAACTCAACAAGTGGAAGGAAGTGATCTTGATTCCCTTTAAATTCTAGAACACATGCTCTTAATATATCTTCCAGAGTCTGTATAGTTCTTTATGACTATCCATTTGTCTATGGATGGTAGGCTGTACTAAACCGTAATTTTATACCCAGAGCTTCATGTAGAGCTTTGCAAAACCTTAAAGTAAATTAAGGATATCTATCAGAAAAAAATGTTATTTAGTGTACCATGGAGTCTTACTAACTCTCTGATGTATATCTCTGCAAGTTTGTCAGGAGAGTAGCTGGCATTGATTGGTATGAAATATGCCAACTTTTTGAATCAATCAACAATCACCTAGATCACATCATAGTTTCTGATTCTGGTTAATCCAACTACCAGGTCCATGCTTACACATTCCCACATCCACTTTGGAATTTCAGGGCTCTGAAGTAATCCCGATGGCCTCTAGTGTTTAATCTTTAGTTTTTGACAAATAAGACACCGAACCACATACTTGGTCACATCACTCTTTAACCCCGGCCACTAGTACATAGACATTAAACCATGGTACATCTTGGTCATTTTGGGGTAAAGAGTATACCAGTTCTTATATGCCTTATCCAAGATTTTTTGTCTTAGGTCAGCCTTTAGTAGAACATAGATTTTCTTCTTGTATTGAACTAGTCTACTAGGTGACAGATTATAGTCACAAGTCCTTCCCTGTTCAATAATGGTTCGAATGGACTGCGCTCATTTATTTTTCCTTTGATCCCCTTCAATCTCAGTCCTCAAATTACTTTCCCCTTGAATAACACTATAGTTGGTACACAAAATTTGGTTCGACAAATTTAAATCTCAAAAATCTTCTATTAATTTCCCTTCTTGTATCATCATTGTTGCCACTTGCACCGCCTTTCGACTAAGCATATCAACTATGGCATTAGCTTTACTTGGATGGTATTTGATCTCCAGGTTGTAGTCTTTTAGCAACTCCATCCACTTGTACTGTCTTATATTCAGTTCTTTCTGATCTTACAGAGAATTGAAACTTTATAGTCACAGTACAATTCCATCGTCATACCATACAAGTAGTGTTGCCATATCTTTAATGCAAACACGATTGCGTAAGTTCCCGATCATGAGTGGGATAGTTTATCTCATGAGACTTCAACTATCAAGAGGCGTAAGCCACCATTCTTCCCTACTACATAAGGACATATTCTAATCCCTGCTTACTAGTATCACAATAAACAACATAAGTCAAACTAGGATTGGGTAGAATCAATACTGACGCCATTATCAACCTCTCCTTCAGCTCAAATAAGCTTTTTTCATATCTATCATCCCACTTGAATGGCTAATCTTTCTGAGTGAGCTTGGCCATCGGCAAGGTGATTTGGGAGAAATTCTGAATGAACTTCCGGTATTAACTAGCAAGACCCAGAAAACTGCATATCTCAGCACCAGTTTTTGGTCTCTTCCAGTCCAGTATTGATTCCAAGTTACTGGGATCCACTGAGACCCCTTCTTACTAGATGACATGGCATAGAAACTTTACTTTTGAAAGCCAGAACTCGCACTTGCTCAATTTCACATAGAGTTGCTTCTTGTGTAAGATTCCCAACATGATTATAAGATGATGCTCGTGTTCTTCGTTACACTTAGAGTATATCAAATGTCATCGATAAAATCCACCACAAATTGATCAGATACTAGCAAAAAATATGATTCATGTAGTCCATGAATACGGCAAGTGCATTACTACGAATTTGTAGTGCCCATATCTAGTTCTGAAAGCAGTCATTGATACATCTTCTACTTTCACTCGTAGCTGATGATAACTCGACCTTAGATTTATCTTTGAAAATACACAAGAACCAAATAGCTAATCTAAAAGGTCATCAATTCTCATGAGTAGATACTTGATCTTGATGGTTACCTTGTTTAGCTTTCTGTAATCTATATATAGCCCTAGGCTTTCATTTTTCTTCTTAACAAACAATACCGAAGCTCCCTAAGGAGAAATGTGGGGTCAAATGAACCCTTTCTTAAGAAACTCTTCAATTTACTTTTTCAACTCTGCAATCTCATTTGGAGCCATTCTATATAGGGCTTTAATATAGAATCAGCTCCAAGCATAATCTCGATGGTAAATTCAACTTCCCTTTCCAGAGGTATTTCATTGAGATCGTCTGGAAACACCTTAGGAAATTCCTTGATGACGGGTATATTCTAAGAAGTTACTTCTATTTTTTTCTGAACATAAAGGAATACTAAATACCCCTGGAACCCTTTCTTTAGGCATTTCTCAGCTTCAGCCATTGAGAGGAAACTCAGGATAGCATTTATATTATCATCTTTCTGTGGAATAGGATAGACTATCCTCTTATTTTTTTCAATATAGCAACACATTATTTGCCATTAACCAATCGAAACCCAGTATAACTTCTGGTTGGTGGAGCGGCAAACAAATCAAATCAACCGTAAACTCATTCCCCTTAACATTTACCACATAATTCAAATAAGCATTAGTGATCATAGCTTTGACACCCATCAGCGCCAACACAACCAGATCAAATGGCAGTTTATGAACATGCAATCATAGGCACTTAGAAAAGTAAAATATTTGCATATTTATTTTCCTTTATATGATGATTTTGTGGACAACATTTGAGCTTAACGTAATTAATTTGGGTGTAATTGATAAATATTTCTTTGCTAGCCACGTATACTATGTTAAGGAGAAAACAGAAGAAAGAAGACCTAAAAATAGACCCACAGGATTGAAACAAGACAAGGAGGCATAGTTGGAAAAAATGATCAGTACTGTAGCAGTGTCACTATTCATGGTGGTAACTATTTACTATTCACAGCTGTCATTATTCACTATCCACCGAATTCACTATAACATCCTGCTGATAGTTATTGTAGTCGACATGTACTATAGCAATCGCTGAAAAAAGAGTGTGAAGTACTATAGCAAATGTGGAGAAAAGCGTCAGGTGCTGCCTATAAATATGTGCCATTATAGAGTGGGAGGAGTGCATCATTTTTCAGAGAATTCTGAATACTTTGTCTCGTATTTTAGAATTAATTCCATGCATTATATTACTTTTTGCATGCCTCCATCTTGGAAGGCTTAGGTAGACCTCCTTTATAGACAGTATAGGTAGTCCTCCTTTATAGATGGTATAGGTTGCCACCTACATGGAAGGTTTTACCTCCTATAAGGAAGGCTAGATTTCTCCATTTGTCATGCATCTTTAGGTTGTATATTTATGTTGTAGAATTTAATATTCAAGTTTTATGCAGTATTTATGAGGTTTCCATTCTAGTTTTATGTAATGTTAATTTATTCTTATTTTGTTTTTAATTTCATAATGAGCTAAATTTCTACTTTCCAAGGGTGATGACGTTGCTTACTAATGACGGATTGAAACTTAACTTATTAAATCTAGTTTTAATTTTTCCTTCATGATTGAGTTTTAATTATTGTTTTTAATGCTTTCAATTGATTGGCGACCTTTTGAACGATTTCAATATGTATGTTGAGACTAGAAGGAGATGCAAGTGTATAGATCCTATAATTAAAACCATGACTTGCATATGAAATAGGAATATATTCATATGATTTTTGTAGTCTTATTGAGTTCCATAAATCTTAATGCATAATTAATTGGTTAAATTCATATAGGAATATATTGGATTAGCAATTAATTATAGAATTGATTGACCTTGTAAGAGGATAGTAATTAAATTAGGGAAACTCAACTATCAATCATTGTGGAATAAATTGGGTTAGAATAGAAAAGTGATTCAATCCAAAATTTGTAAGTTAAATCTAATCCCTAGGGCTTTTCTCATAGTTGCTTTCATATCATTTGAATTCATATTTACTCATTTTTAATTTTGTAATCTCAATCACCAACTAATCGATCGACTAAATAGAGTTAAAATTACTCATTTTGGTACTTAGTGATCAATCCTCGTGGGAATGATACTCTACTTACTTCTGTATTACTTGATTAGGACAGTGTACTCTTGCACTATTTAATAGATCATTTACACATGTAACAAGTTTTTGGCGCCGTTGCTAGCGATTGTTGTCATTAATATCAATACCAAGTAATTTTAATACTAATTTAGTCTTCATGTAAAAAAGTTCAATTTTTTTTAAATTTTAAAAAAATGGATTATTCACAACATTCATTTGGTTTAATCAATAACAAATTGTAATACCTTGGTTCTTTTTCTAGAATGCATGTGGATGGAATGAGACAAGAAAATATAAATACTAGTTGGATTGAAAATCCTTCTCCTTATAATTGTTTTTCTTGTGCTTATTGTGGAGAGTTTCATTCTTATGAGCATTGTCCATATAGCAATACCAGTCATTATGTGAGAGATGATTTCAATATGAACCAAACTTGTTTTGATCATTCCTTTTATCCTGATGGAGTTTTAGAGCAACAAGAGTCTTTGAATCCATATGTCGGGTATTGTCCTAATCCTCCTTTCTACTCTTATTCACATATTGAAGAACAAACTCTTAAGTATAAGGAAAAATCTGATTTAGAAAGATTATGTGAGGAGTTTAGTAGAGAGCAAAAGGAACTTGTCGCTAGTGTTGAGTTAAGTGTCCAAAATATTGGAATATATGTGAGTCAAATTATTTCGTCACTTGAGACTGTGAGGCAAAATAATTCGTTAAGCATGATGACCACTTCTTGTGTTGATGATGATTATTGTGAGGAAGTTGAGGATGTGGAATTGAATAAAACCTTAGCTCTTGTGGAATGTGATAAGGAACTTGAAATCATTTTTGGAGAGAATGGTGGGTATAGTCTAGAAGAAGATCCAGTTGTGGAACCTAACTCTTATCATTTTGATATTGAAACTAATGTGGATGTTCCAACAGCTATTGTTCATATCTCTCCTGTTGAAGTGTTGACTCTTACTGATGACACTACAAAAAAATTTGCAAATTAGAGACGGAATTTATCTACGGAATTTCATTCCGTCGCTAATCCCTCACAAATTACATCGCTAAAATGAGCGACGGAATTTAGAGACGGACTTTTTCTGTCACTAAATTAGCGACAGAATTTTTCCATCACTAAATTAGCAATGGAATAGAGACGGAATCACATTCCGTCGCTCAATTCTGTCTCTAATTCCGTCATTAAAAATTAGTGACGAAATTTTTCCGTCACTAATTTAGCGACGGAATAGAGACGGAATCCCATTCCACTGCTAAATTCCGTCACTAATCCGTCTCTAATTCCGTCATTAAAAATTAGTGACAGAAATTAGCGACGAAATTTTTCCGTCCCTAATTTCCGTCACAAATAATTAATTTTTTAAATAATTATATTTTTTTTATAATTATAAATTTTTTAAATAATTTAAATTTTAAAATATTATAAATTTATAATATAAATATTAAAATAAATAAATAAAATTATTAATTCAAATTTATTTTTGAGATTGAAATTATATTGAATTTTTAATAATATATTATACACAAGTAAATATAAAAATTTTATAAATGCAAACAAAAAATAAAATATATCATAAAATGAACAAAAAAGATGTTAATAATAAAAATTTAGGTTGAACATTTACATAAAATAAAATAAGAAAAATAAATTCAAATATTTAAATCACACAGGTTTTTCTTAGCTCAACTGGCAAAGGCACTGGCACACGCGTGAGAGATCAAAGCTTCGAATCCTAACTTGGTCACAAAATGCAACCAATTTGTGACTTGGAAACGTGGCACGCAATGGAAAGTGACACCTGGCTGTTGACCGGGACACGTAGAAGGTGGAGGCGAGGTGGTGGCGGCTGACGGGGATACGTGGCTGGTGGTAGGTACACGTGGCGGCCGCTAGCAAGGGACATGTGGAGGCTCGTTATGAGGACATGTGGTAATTTATATTATATAAAAAAATATTTTACGATGGATTAGAGGCGGAAATTCTGTTGCTAATTAGCGACGGAAAATTCCGTCCCTAAATAGTGAATTCCGTCTCTAATTAGAGACGGAATGTAGCGACGGAATTGTCCGTCGCTAATCTAGGGACAAAAAATTCCATCGCTAATCCGTCTCAAATTAGCAATGGAATTTAAAATTCCGTCCCTAATTAATTAGTAATGGTCTTCTTACCGATGGAATAAATTCTGTCTCTAGTTCTGTCGCTAATTTCCGTCGCTAAACTAATTAGTGACGGAAATTCCGTCGCTAATTTGTTTTTTTTTTGTAGTGTGAGAGTCAAGGCGATTTTGTGGGATGCTCTAAAATTTTGGACACTCCTAAATCTGTTTGCAAATGTATGCATGTTGTGCTCTATTTGAACTCAGTAAATAATTGTACTCTAAAATTGTCTATGATTGAATTACAATTAATTACTTTGAATGATCTTTTTTGTGTATGAACTATTGTTGCTTGAAAAGAAATGAAGATAAGGTAATCATGGTGTTTGATACTTTTAATTAGTATTTTTTTTGGGAAGTCTGACTGAAAACTATAAATTTAGTACTGCTTGGGAGGCAACCTAAGGTTTGGTTTGATGTTTTGTTGTGATTTTGCAGGACTTCTGGTAGACCTGATGATGTATTGCACTTTGGTAGCTACAATTAAAAAACATTTAAAAAATTTTAAAAATATAAAATATTAAAATATTAAAAAATTAATTAAAAAAAATTGGTTTGGTCTTTGTCAAACTAAAGATGTTAAATAAGGGCAGTTGGGCAGTTATTTAGGAGGTAATCCAAAACTTCTTTCATACTCTCTCATTTTTCTTTCCTACTTACCAAAACACACTGCACTGCGTTGAGAATTTTAGTTTTTATCATTTTCATTTTAAGTTACCATGGAGGAATCTCTTGTAAAGCTTAAGAATAGGTTCCCCATTCTTCCTAAATATGTGCTCAAGAAGATCTATAACAGTCGACTTGAAAGGATAAAGATATTCAAGCATTTGGGCATTGAAGCTAATGTATGTTTAGCAAGCGAGATTAATAAATTAGCTGTTAAACCTTTACCAGGAATGGGAAAAAGTTCTTACTCCAAAAAGAAAAGAGATAAAAGAATGAATGTCTGCTATAAATGTGCAAGGTGGACATGTGATCAGCGCTGTAGGAGTAAAGGTATGGTTTCTATAAATCGATAAGATACAATTAAATTTATAAAGGATGGACTGAGTAAGGAGTCACTAGATGATATCATTTAAACTCTTAAGATGCATCCGAGTGGTGATGTTCATTGTATTCTTCTTGATTTAGTGGACGTATTCAACCAAGAAAAATGGCACTACTGTCTTAGGAATCTAATGTTAAAAGACCTTGTTTTCCAATTTATAAGAAAACTAAATGGGAAGCAAATCCTTGATTCATATAAAGCATATAAGCCATTATTGGACATAAAACTAGAGGAAGATGTGAGCCCAAATCACAACTACTATACATAATCATGCTTTTATCTAATATGTCTTTTCTTTTCAGTAGCTTTTGTCTAATATGTTTTATCTTTTCAGTAACTTTTGACTTTCTTTCCTCTTTTTCCTTACTCAAATTATGCCGGTCATTCGTGTCAAAAGTTTTTCAAAAATTTTTGAAAAATGCATGATTTGTATGATTTTGTTGTCGTTGTTTTAGTGTTATATATATGTACTCTTTACTTGTAAAATGCAATCTTCTACTTGTGAACATAAATGGTCCGAGAGAAAAAAAGAGAAAAATGATATAACTCAAAAATATAGATTTACATCTATCTGCATTTTTTATGAAACTGATTTGGGCAAGAATGGAGAGTTTCTAACTGCAACACAAGAACTAGGAAATGCATTGGCTGCTCAAAAGATCTGTAAGAGGCAAGCTTCACCCAAGAGGGGGGTGAATTGGGTGATGTTATAAATTTTTCGCTTGATGTGGTGATATGAAAAATATAGTAGATAGAGTAGAGTTAAGAAGATTTGAACACAGAGATTTATACTGGTTCGGCCTAACAACAAGGCCTACGTCCAGTCCTCAGAGATCAAGACCTACTGAGATTTTCACTATACTTCCAAGATTCAATGGGCTCTCAGAACGCCACAAGACAACAATTGTCCTTGAACTGACTACGAGCAGAAATATTCTCTTACTAAGAAATTTCTCTCCCCCTTACGACAAGTCTTACGTGCAGAAAAACAACCTATGACCTTTCTCACTTGCTTATGTATACAAGGCTTATGAGCAGCAACGTTCTCTCCTGCTTACACCTCTGTAAGTCTTACGAGCAGCAACGTTCTCTTCTGCTTGTATCTTATAAGACTTATGAATGGAAGGTTCAACAAGGAATTCTCTCAACTGCTTCTCTCGTAAGGAAAAACTACCCTCTTAAGGTCCCAATACCTTGAGATCACATAAACATATAATTTGAATTGTATGAAGACTCTCTTACAAAGCAAATGAATAAACACTGAAGATCAATGTGTATACAGAGGAAAATGATGAATAGCAGAAACTTAGTATGAGCTTATGAATGCATGTGCTACGTTGTGTTTTTGTTCTCCTTGAATCTCTGTATATATAGTTGCTCCAGTTTTTGCCCGTTTGGAAACTCTTCATTTGTGGAGCGGGACATTTGAAATTAATGGCAGACATGCGCATGTTTTGAATAATCTGAGTGTGGTCGGTGACAGCGTGTATATAATCATATTGTCTGCCGTTGTTTGACTTTTCCTCATGTGGTCCAATTCCAACGTTTATATTCCTGTATTATACTTTTAAAATAATCAAAACAATGTTAAACAATGATAAAGAGTAATGATGATATGAATAAACAATAATAAACTATATTCGGAATGAACGTTGTGATACTTAGCATTTTCGGTGGTCAAACAGGGCATCACTCGAGCATGAAAGATTCACTTCGAGTGATCTCCTATTTTCCTTCATATACCTCTGTTATCGGGTTGTGCTCGCATAGAAAATCAGAGAGACAAAATCTTCACTCGCGGGTGAAGTGAGGTCTCACTCGAGCACAAAACCTCTGCTTCGAGTGATCTTGCAATTTTCACAGGGAATGTCCTCTCGGGTCATCACTCGCACACCTTATTGACAAGAGTGAGAATTTGTACTCGCGGGTGAAATGGACTCTCACTCGAGCACACTTACCTCTGCTCGAGTGAGACGCATATTCTCAGGGAATATGCTCTCAATATCATCACTCGCATCAGATTTTTAGAGGGATAGAATTTTTACTCGCGAGTGATCTGAGCCCTCACTTCGAGCACAATGCCTCTGCTCGAGTGAGAAGAATATTCTCAAGAATTATACCTTTTGAACAAGCACTTGCAGCAGATTTGGAGAGGGAATGAATTTTCACTTGCAAGCATTGATGTGTCACTTCGAGCATGAACGGGTGTGCTCGAGCACACTTGCACTCCTATGAACTTCATGACTCTCGGCCAAGTGCTCGCAGTACCCTGCTCGAGTGAACAAAGGAAACATGCCATTACTTGCTCTCGGCCAAGTGCTCGCAGCACCCTGCTCGAGTGAACAAAGGAAGCATGCCATTACTTGCTCTCGGCCAAGTGCTCGCAGACCCTCACTCGCATGTGTGCTCGAGTGATCTAGTGATCACAAAGGAAAAATTCCTCTCGTGTACATACTTTCTAGCTTTCTCTCACACCTGCTCGAGTGCAAAGGAGATCTCTGCTCGAGCACAAACATCCTGCTCGAGCACTCAAGTGCAAATTCACAGCAGATATCAGCAAAACATCAAATATGCATTTGGTAACTTGGAAACTTTTCTTAACCGTCTAAAAACATGTTTTGCACATAATTGAGTTATTGTTATCATCAAAACTTGGGATCTAACAAGATCAACTTTGTATACAGGGGAGGCACCCAGGGCCTAAGGGGCAGTATTGCCATCTCTGCATCTATGAATGGAAGCAAGCATTTGAGTATAAGGGTAAAGGAGTTGGAAGCTCACACCTTTTCCTTAGGACAATAGTTACAGGTTTTGAGCTTGTTTGAATGAATAGGATGAATGTTCTACCATGCTCAAGCTTTCATTGCTTTACCCGGTGGTTTAGAGACGTTGGATGACATTTCTAGTGTTGCATATTAGGCTAAGTTAAACTTTCACAAAAAGCCATTAGGATTGTTTCATGTTAATGGTTTTTATGATGATTTGTTGTCGTTTTTTGATCATGTCGTGGAAATAGGCAGAGTAAGGATCCACTTCATAATTTCTGCACCAACTGCTAATCAGCTACTCGATCAACTGCAAACCTATGAACCTCATCCATATCTATTAATCAAGCCAGTAGGTGGGCAATCTTCAGATAGCAGTCTAAATACTACTCTTCGGTTATAACTCTCCTTAATCTTTTGGTTTTACTTTTAGCATTTTGGTTTATTGTGTGTTTGTGTTTTAAAAAACACTCTCTAAGCTCTAGAAGACATTGAGGATAATGTCTGATTTAGGTTGGGGGATGATTTAAAAAAAAATAGTTAGTTAGTAAAAACTATTAGATGCATGGGGTGTGAAAAAATGGCAGAGTAAGGAGTTATTTTTAACTCCTGAAACACATTTTATTAGTTACATGTTTTTGT
The DNA here is from genome assembly GCA_963855925.1 of Inga laurina. Classification (NCBI taxonomy): domain Eukaryota; kingdom Viridiplantae; phylum Streptophyta; class Magnoliopsida; order Fabales; family Fabaceae; genus Inga; species Inga laurina. The sequence goes on along the minus strand of OY979703.1, from coordinate 38,885,788 downwards.
TATTTTCTACAAAAAAAAATCATCCTGTTCAAGTGCTTTATAATGATCTTAAGAAGTATATAAGTTTTAAGTATGGATCAATTGAGTTTAGAGATTTTATAGCATGAATGAACAACTGATTGTTGCAATTGGTGATGAATTTTGAGATTGAATGAGCTGTGTTTAAAAGCCCTTAACTGTGAGATTTTGAGTCTATAATGATTATTTCTCTTTTGTGTAATATTCACCTGTTAAGTTGTCACTCTAGAACTTGCTTTAAATCTGGTTGAATTTACATCTCATATGCATATTCAAAAATGAGAAAGGCATTCATTTCTTTAGCCAGAGCCAAATAGCCAACTTTGCAATTATATCGTTAATAAGCCCCTTTGAGCCTAATTGACTGTTACTTTATTCTCAACCCATTAACATGCGTTTTAATGACATATCAAGTACTTTTACCTAATTCAGAAGATTAGCAAAGCATTTGAAATTTTTGTGAAATGGGCTTTTGACAAGTGTAGGGGTGTATATATCATCAACTTTAGAATTGAAGAATGAAAAAAAATTAAGTATTTGAATTGTGGGTTGTTGTAATAAGATAGATTTATTCAGAAGCTAACCCATTTTTCAATTGCTCTATTAACTTTCTTAAATGTAGCCCTTCATATTATGGTTTACATTCCTTTTACCTTTACCCCATTACAACCCTTAATAAGTCTTTTTTATTTAAATTATGCATGTGAATTAGATAGTGGAGATTGAGATTTTTACTAAGCCTATGGTAGTGTAATTTTTTTGGTTGAATTTGAGCTAAACACTTACCCTCAAACACTTGAGAGATTGAGAGAATGAGTTACACTTATGAACTTGGTTCATTCATTTTCAATTAAAGTCACCAATTTAAATTTTTGTTGATTCAAAAATACTATGATTTCTTTATTTTTGAATTGTGTTCTTGCTTATACACTTTTGATTTTTTTGGAAGCACTAATTAGCAACTCCTTGTCCGAGGACATCCAAGAGCTAAGTGTGGGGGAATTTGATAAGTAAAATACTTCCTCCGATCCTAATTATAGGACATATTTACCTAACTTTGGAGAAATTAAGGATAGTGGTTAAATTAGTTGATCATATTTATTTTCCTAAAATACCTTTATTTAAAATTTAAAATGACATCCAATTACGTTAATTCTCTGTTTTTTCTTGTACATCTCCTGCCTTACACACGACTTCTCCAAGCTCTCACACAATTCGACGTTGTCAATCTCCCTCAACAACTTCTGATATACTCTTATTAAATTATTATTATGTTTAATTATTATTAAGAAAGTATCAATATGGGGTATTTTGGGAAGAAATTGACAAAAATTAGAATTTTATCCTATAATTAGGACCAAGATCAACTCTCAAATGCTATCCTATAATTAGGACCGGAGGGAGTATTTGCATATTTATTTTCCCTTATATGATTATTTTTTGGACAACATTTGAGATTAATATAATTAATTTGGGTATAATTGATAAATATTTCTTTGCTAGCCATGTATACCATGTTAAGGAGAAAAAAGAAGAAAGGAGACCGAAAAATAGACCCACAGGATTGAAACAAGTCAAGGAGGCATAGTTGGATAAAATGATCGGTACTATAGTAGTGTCACTATTCACGATGATCACTGTTCACTAGTTACGGTTTGTCACTGTTCACTATTCACCAAATTCACTATAGCATTCTGCTGATAGTTACTGTAGGCAAGCTATTGTAGCTGACATTTACTGTAACAATTGTTGAAAAAAGAGTGCAAATTACTGTAGCAAACGTGTAGAAAAGCGTCTGGTTCTGCCTATAAATATGTGCCATTGCAGAGTGGGAGGAGCGCATCCTTTGTCAAAGAATTTTGAATACTTTGTTTCGTATTTTAGAATTAATTCTATGCATTGTATTACTTTTTGTATGCCTCTATCTTGGAAGGCTTAGGTAGACCTCCTATAAGGACGGCATAGGTAATCCTCCTTTATGGATGGTATAGGTTGCCACCTAAATGGAAGGTTTTACCTCCAAAAAGAAAGGATAGATTTCTCCATTTTTCATGCATCTTTTGGTTGTATATTTATGTTTTAGAATTTAATAGTCAAGTTTTATGTAGTATTTATGAGGTTTTCATTCTAGTTTATATAATGTGAATTTATTTTTATTTTATTTTTAATTTCATAATGAGCTAAATTTTTATTTTCCTAGGGTGATAATGTTCCTTACTAATGACGGATTGAATCTTAACTTATTAAATCTAGTTTTAATTTTTCCTTCATGATTGAGTTTTAATTATTGTTCTTAATGCTTTCATTTGATTGGACACCTTTTGAATGATTTCAATATATATGTTGAGACTAGAAGGAGATGCATGTGTATAGATCCTATAATTAAAACCATGACTTGCATATGAAATAGGAATATATTCATATGATTTTTGTAGTCTTACTGAGTTCCATAAATCTTAATGCATAATTAATTGGTTAAATTCATAGAGGAATATATTAGATTAGCAATTAATTATAGAATTGATTGACCTTGGAAGACGCTAGTAATTAAATTAGGAAAACTCGACTATCAATCATGTGGAATAAATTGGGCTAGAATAGAAAAGTGATTCAATCCGAAATTTGTTAAGTAAAATCTAATCCCTAGGGCTTTTTATCATATTGCTTCTATATCATTTGCATTTATATTTAATCATTTTTAATTTTGTAAACTCAGTTACCAGCTAATCGATTGACTAAATAGAGTTAAAATTACTCATTTTGATACTTAGTGATCAATCCTCATGGAAACGATACTCTACTTACTTCTGTATTACTTGATTAGGACAGTGTACTCTTGTACTATTTAATAGACCATTTACACATGTAACTCGCTTCACACAGTCATAAGCAATAAAGGAATGATAAGCACCCAAATCAAACAAAGCTTGCAATAAACTACCATTGAGAATTATTTTACCTTGGATCAGTTCATGGGACTTTCATGCCTCCTCATGGGTCATTGTAAACACCCTACCCAGATTCCAAGGTCTTGGCTTAACCAGCCACCACTTATAGTCACTACAAATATGTCCCGTTTACTGGTAGTTATAGCAAATTATTTGTCTAGCACATGTCTTACCCATATGTATCCTACCACATCGAGGGCATGGTCTTGGCACTAGGGGTCTTTGGTTCCCACGATCCTCAGGCCTATATGGTTTCTTACTGCCGCCCTTGGATGAGGAACCTTGACCTTTCCGTTTCTAGGAAGAGTTTCCCTTACTAGGTTTACTGCGGCTACTGGCATTCTTAACTGAATACAAGTTCTTTAGTTTGTTCTCCATAATTCTGTATTCTTCTACGGCTCTATTGAATTCTATGAACTATCAGGAGACTAACCTTTTATTTATCTCATGCAGCAATCCTTTGATCAATATGTCAAAGGTCCATTCCTCATTATCCATGCCTCGCACATAAGAGGAGTAACAGGCTAGTCTGATAAATCGAGACAAGTAGTCATCAAAAGTCTCTTCACCACCCTACTGTATAGATAGGAATTCTGATTCTTTTTCAAGCCTGACAGACTTGGGAAAATACTTGTCATTAAATTTATATTGGAAAAGCTCCTATGTTACAGGTACATTCTAGGTCCGCAATATCAAAGCAATGTTCCGCCACCACCTATCAGCATCTCCCTCTAGTTTATAAATGGCCGGTTGTGCCTTCACCTCGGTTCGACATTCTAACACTTTAAATATCTTCTCTAGTCGGACCAGCCAATCTTCAGCTACTTGGTCAAATCTTTCCCTAAATGTCGGAGGAAGATGCTTACAGAACTTGGAGGCCCAAAACTGTAGATCTTTTTCAATTTGGGCTGGCACCCTATGGGATTCATGGCTCAGTTCAGTATGTTGCTGTGACTCCTGGGGTTGAGTCAACCCTTCTCCTATTTCTTCATGATTCGTCTCATCATGTACCAACGGTTCTTTGTCATCACTCTATTTTTCTTTTATTTCCTAAAACTCATCCCTTAATTTAAATATCATGGCCCGCTACTCATTCAGCATGCCAAACATATGCTGCATGGGGTGTTTGGGTTGTGATTTATCTCTTTTACTTCCAGATCCGCACTTCTAACTTTTGGTAAGACCATTGTTTCTTTTCACTATTACAAAGAAACCATAACTTCAACATCATACTAAACAAATACATATATTCCTTAAAACTTATACATTAACAAACAACAGGAACATATATATATATATATATGTGTGTGTGTGTGTATGTATATATATATTACTGCAACTAATCATATTTACAATTGGAGGCTCAGGATTTACACCAAAAAGATCCTATACCAATTTGTCTTCCCCCACCATCCAAAATCCCTAACATAAAGTCACTAGTCAATGGTTAGCAATTATCTACTGAAACAAAGAACTCTACCAACATCCTAACATCACTAGGAATTATGCTCTGATACAAAAAATGTAACCCCCTTGCTTAAAAGCCTTGTAAACAGTTCAAAATCGTGTCATAGATTTATTCTAGAGACTAAAGAAGGAATTTATAACTTAATTGAGGCCCCAACTACATTGTACTTACATTTACGTCCAGTACAACATATACAAATTCTTTAAAAGTCTGATAACCAACAAAAAAAACCTAATCTTCTATCGGCGTACCCTGGCTGCCCATATTTACCTATTTGTCCTTTGATTTGCTTTCCATGGCTATAGATTAGTCATTGGAAAAAGTGAGATTCATATGAATCTTAGTAGTAACATTTCAGTTATATGACATACAATTTCACAAAGCATGTAAGCAATCATCACATAATAGTATTCACAGTAGCAACACATTCTTGACATTCATAACATTCGTAATACTTCTTGACATTCGTAACAATTCTTGACATTAATAACAATCGTGAAAATTGTTGAAATGCACATACATATATAGCATTATAGATGTTATAAGAGAAAGAATCACTACCTTGTTCTTACATTGGTCTTTTGCACTCAGGGCAGATATCAAATCATATAAATAAAAATTTAAGGATGATGAGTTATTACCCCTTCCAATTCTTTAATAACTCATAATATTTGGGTTGGTTATCATTATGGTCATTTAATCAAGTCAACTAAGGAGCTAAAATGACCAATTAACCTAAAAGACCAATTTTCTAACCTTAGAGTTCATAGTTATTATCATGTGCCTTTACCTTATAATTTTTGCACACTTGAACCAAATCTGCCAGAATTTTTCATCAACTTTGAAAAATCATATCTTAAGGTGATTCCAAAGGCTATGTGACCCTTGTTTAGTCTATTATCAAGGAAAAATATCACTCATAGCTAGTTGGATGCACAACATTCCCAGAATTGTTATTTATTGCACACTGCCAGAATTCAACCTAGTTTTCATAACCTAACTTTAAAAAGTCATAACTCCCAGTGTACAAGTTGAAATGATGCAAATGACCTATCAAATTAAATTTTGATATGTATACTTTTATTTTGGAAAGTTTCATCTTCATTGAGCATCATTTAGTTATCCAAAAATACCACAAAATTAGGGTACCTCTCTGGAATCCTGTTCGGGTAGAAAATCCAGTTTTGCATTTTGAGTTTCAATGACCCAAAATTTACAACCTGGGGCTATTTTCACACCATTTTTCATTTCGAATACAATGGTAACATCAAAATGACAAAATTTTCACTCATTCTACACATCCTGTTTTGGGTAGCAATTCAACAAAAATTCCAACAATTACCATACTTCCAATTTAAGTCCTTAACTAGCTTCATATGTCCTCTAAGCATCATAAAACACCATGAACAAAATCAAAACACCATGACTCTTGAAAAATCTAGCTTGGAAAAAATTAGAGTAGAATTACACATGTCAAAATACTCATTCAACCTACACAACCCATAGCTTAAATCAAAGCTAGTAATTACCTCTTACTTCTCCTTAGGTTCATTCTTTGGTTCGTCAATTTTTGCTCTTACAAGATGGCATAAAACACCTACTCTTGAAATTTTAAAATCATAGAAATAAAGCTCTCATCAAGAGGAACAATATTTATGGAGGACACTTGTATATGAAATAGGAATATATTTATATGAGTTGTGTAGCCTTAATGAGTTCTATAGATCTTAATGCATGATTAATTGCTTTAATTCATATAGGCATATATTGGATTAGGAATCAATTATAAAATTGTTTGACCTTGGAAGAGGGTAGTAATTAAAATAGGGAAACTCGACTATCAAACATATCGAATAAATTGGACTAGAATAAGTAAGTGATTCAATCCAAAATTTGCTAAGTGAAATTTAGTACCTAGGGATTTTTTATCATAGTTGTTTTTATATAAATTGCATTCATATTTGGTTATTTTTAATTTTGAAATCTCATTCATCAACTAATCGATCGACTAAATAGAATTAAGATTACCAATTTTGGTGCTTAGTGATCAGTCCTCGTGGGAATGATAGTTTACTCACCTTTATATTACTTGGTTACGACAGTGTATACTTGCACTTTTTAATAGACCATTTACGCTAATAATAAGTTTTTGGCTTCATTACCGGGGATTGTTGTCATTAATATCAATACCAAGTAATTTTAATATTAATTTAGTCTTCATATTACATTTGTTTTTCTTTTTGGTGTCTTATGTTTCTTTTTAGTCTTTTGCTTAGTGCATGACCAAATCGAAGAAGACTGAACTACAACCTTTTGATTCTGAGATCGAGAGAACTTGTCAAAGAAACCAAAGAGTTTGAAAGTAGTCTACTTCAATCCTAAGCAATCCGATAGTAGATTCAAGGGGAGAAACAACATATACCAAAATACTCTGTGACTATGCAACACTAACAATCATAAGGACAAATTCTGGTATTACAAAACCCCCAATAGCAACCAACAATTTTGAAATTAAGCCTACAATTATCCAGATGGTGCAAGCAAATTAGTTCGATGGTTTACCAACAGAAGATCCTAACACTCATATAGCCAACTTCCTAGAGATGTGCAGCAGATTTAAGCATAATGGTGTTAGTGATGATGCCATTAGACTTAGACTTTTCCCTTCTTCACTCAGGGATAAGGTTAAGAGCTAGTTATACTCGCTACTAGTAGGAAGCATAATTATATAGGATGTCTTGGCACAGAAAATTTTGGCAAAATACTTTCCTCTAGGAAAAACTGCTAAATTAAGGAATGAAGTCATAGTACTAAAATACTGTCTAGAACCTCGCTTATAAAGTCATAGTACTAAATCTTTTTGGGCATTGGATTTACCACTATGAGCATCTAGCTTTTCTTAAGTACAATAATAGATTACACCATCATGACAATTACAAAATAATAAAAACTAATTTAAGTAAAGTTAATGATCTTCCCACCCTTGAATATAAGGCACAAAAAAGTAGGTGTCCCTTCTGTCAGGCACCCTCTTAATGAATTCATCTCACAAAAAACTCATGTGATATTGCTTGACATCTTCCGTCGTACCCTTACCCTGGTTATTGAGATTGTTAAGGCGGATTGTTTCGTCTAGTAGGTCAAAGACCTATCTCTTAAATTTGATTATTGGATACAGGTCTGAAGCGAAAAACTTTTTAGTAAAATCCTGAGGGACTTTTGGTCTTATTAACCAACGGGCTTATTTTGTAAGAAAGACACTCCCAGATTGATCATTAAGGGTGGATGTGCTTTCTCTTCTTAGACTGAGCGGGGGCTTGGACTGAGTGGGGGGCATAGACTATGTTAGGGGGCCTAGACTGAGTTAAGGGCCTAGATTGAGTGGGGGGCTTGGACTTGGTGGGTAGCTTCTTTAAAATAGTGGACTTCTTGGTTGGCTTGCATACTCTAAGTATACAACAAGGCCACACAATGAAGCTTCCTATAGCTCCTCCCATTGTATCTATGTCTTTGATGGGCACAAGGAGAGGGTAGATAGGGTTGATGTTGGTATTGATTTATACCTTTACATGCTCATGAGGGATAGGTTGTTATGAAGCATGTTATCTTATAGGATGTTAAACATGGAGCCCATTGCAACTATGTGTCTAGAGCTATTGGCAAAACACTTAACATTTATAAAGCTCTTAGGTATATCATGGCTTGGAAATATGTAGCTGCCTCTAGTACTTGGGCTACCATTTCCCCCTTACTATTTCATACAACTCTTGGAAATGTTTTTGTATTTCATCAAAATACTTTTGGAGCTTTTCATATTTTTGTCCCTATTATTTGTTTGAGATTGCCATTGATCATAATATTTTTTCTTAATCAATCCAAAACTAGCACCCTTAAGAAGATTGGGATGATCAGGCCCCCAATGTCTTGGCCAGTATGTCCTCATTTATAGAAAGGTATCCTTGTGTTGTAACTTTCTGGGATATGGCTTGCTATGAATTTAACAATAATGATAGTATTGATAGTAAATTGAAGACATTAATTTTATGAATTTGGGACCAATATTAATAATTACCAATTGATCGACAACCTCCTTCGCCTAAGGATAATCATATGAGCCTTCTTTATTTTTATTGGCCATTGACCAAAGTTCATGATGGGGAGTTCTAATACTGTCCCCACTCTTATCATACAACTTTTTATCAATATGAGTGTTGTAATATACTTATTTTTCTTTATCCTCTCCCTATTCACCCAACTTAATTCCTATGAAAACGCACAACACTTTAGTTAATATTAAACAAATACATATAGTTATTATGAATTGTGATTAGAAATTACCTAGAATGGCGGGTCGCAACGCGAGATGACAAATTCTTTCCACTCATCTGGTTTGATGGTAGACTAAAGATCCTGAGGTACTTTTGTCTTATCAGCCTCTTTAGGATTCTGCATATACGCCTTCGCCTATACATATTTCCTGGAAGTTCATCTATATGATATGTAGACTGTAAAGTAGACTATTCAAGTTAACATATTTTACAAGTACATGGAAAGTAATTAGCAAGCATATAATCTTATCCTAATATTTGTCTCACATAATGTACTTTTTCTGTACCAAATGCTAGTTACTTGCCATAATAGGAACCTTGGTTACTTGCCGTTATACCGATGTAGTGATAAAAGTGTGACACCTCAATAGCTTGATCCTCATTGTTCCATGTCATGTGAAATTTTCACCCTAAAGATTTTGCTTTGTTCACAAAAGTCAAGGTGCAGTGGCCACTCCTTACAACATCACGCACTTCTTATTACTCTTGTTCCTAAGTTAAGTTTCTGGTTTGTGTAGTGGCCACATCAATACCAGGGGGAACACCAGTACTAGGATTAGTATTAGAAATAGGGTCATTATCAGTGCCAGAAGAAGTAGAAACAAAACTCATTTAGTTAGCCTTAGGAAATAGAGCAATAGGTTTTCTAGAAAAACATGATGCACGACGGAGATCAAAACCTAGCTAGGCCAGACAAAGTGAAAAATAAGGAAAATACAAAATGCAGAATAGAGAATGTAGACTGTATAAGAGAAAACATACCTTAAAATAAGGAGAATAGTGCACACAAAGGAATGCAAACAAGGTAAGGCTTTGAAATGAAAAAGCAAGTTAAGGAAATTGAAGCAACTCGTGCGACTGTTAGATCAAAGTTCAAAGAAAGTAGTGGAGGATGTCATACATTTGAAAGCAATTGTCAACAACCAAAAAAGTCAACTAGA